>CM022298.1:23262723-23862723 GCA_011799875.1 Thinopyrum elongatum
CCACCTTGTCGATGCACCAGATAATATTGCTATCTCTATAGCTAATAAAATAATGCATTACAACAAGATTGACACACAGGTCATTTAAAGTGCAATCATATGGCTCCAGCCATCATGCCGAATCATGACACGCAGGTCATGCTAATTAATTTACATCATATAGTCATCTCATACATAATCAAATTATTATGAGCACTGCTATACCACATCAAATGCACATGCAAACCCTCCTGCAAAACCAAGTTAGACGCCTCTAATCGGTTCATGCAAAAACTTGTTTTACGTGGCTTCTAAGGTTTCGAAACAAACCGAAGCTACCAACGTCCATCATCAAGTATGATAATTCAAGTCGCTAGATTAACTTTCCAGGGTGTATGAAAACCGAGATAATAAAATCTCGAGCCCCATACTAAACTTCGTCATACGCATGACCCCCGTGCAGATCATATCTGCATTGCCCTTTCGTCTGCGAAATTTCATCTTTCTTTTTAACTAAGGTGGAATTCAATGAACTGTTAGCACTTCGTTGATCAATCAGGATCGCGGATTGCCAGAACTTTGAAACTCCACCATACTGTTATCAAGATCAGAAATATGCAAATTCCAGGGAAGCAACAAGAACATTGGGTAACAGATTTCATCTGCTACCCGCACAAATAATTTTCAGTAGTAGAACTCATCTACTACCTAATTATATTGTGCAACACCCATACATCTCTATGTATTCTAGATCGCAACCTGCATCTACGCATAGCACGGCTCATGATGCCACTGTAGGGTAATGCAGCAGAAAACAAAAAATTTCCGACCTACGCACCAGCCCAGGACCACTATGGAGACTGCATACAAGGTTTGATCATTTTCGTTACCGACTCGTAGCGCAGCGGAAGTAGAGTCGATGACGATCGGCGGTGCAGATCCCCGCAGCTAGGATTTACAACCTCCCAACCGCGAGGATGTATACCCTCATCCGCCACTCGGACAGCCCTCCGGGAGGCGGTCGGACAGTCCCCCGGACGGTGTCGCGGACAGCCCTTCGGGAGGACTCACAAAACTCGGACCGTCACTTGGACAGCCCTTCGGGAGGACTCACAGAACTCGGACCGTCACATGGACAGCCCTTCGGGAGGACTCACAGAACTCGGACCGTCACATGGACAGCCCTTCGGGAGGACTTACAGAACTCGGACCGTCACATGGACAGCCCTTCGGGAGGACTCACAGAACTCGGACCGTCACATGGATAGCCCTTCGGGAGGCACTCTCGAACAGCCCCTCGGGCACTAAGATCGAAACTACGACCTCTCTACAGAGTTGCACACATACGGTGTCATCTATCCGGCAGGGCTTCGTTGTCCAGAACTAGTTCCCACCGGAACCCAGACAGCCTTTCGGCTCTACGAAACTCTTTTCGTGGGAGGGAGAGAGAAGCCAGATTATGCATGGCACATGTATGTGAGAATGAGTGAGTTTGGGCAGCCCCCTCCACCTCTATTTATAGGAGAAGGAGGGGTGGAGGGGCTGAAATTTCAGCCACAACCATCCATGTCATCTCCAAGATATTTTGGAGCAAAAGCCCAAAAATGTGGCTTTCCAAAAAGTACTTTCACTATTCATGATGACATTTTTCAGCGTCCGTTCGAACTGAAAATATTTATGTGGGCTTAGAACATTTCCAGTACCCACTAAAATAATTTTCAACGCGTTCTGGAACAATTCCAGTTTAGTGATTTCATCTGCGAAAAGCATCTGAAGCGGTTCCGGCAGCCCCGGAACATTTCCGGTTTTTCTTCCAGAAAATTCCCAGAAGTTTCCAGAATGATTCTAGCATCCTCCAAGAATTATCAGGCATGTGCCGAAACCATTTTGACTTAATGGTATCCACTGAAACAACTTTTCAGTTTCACCGGAACTAATCCGGTGACCTCTCTCTGCGGAACTTTTCCGCTGTCCGAAACTTTTTCGGTGATTTTCTCTCAGACTCCCTGTCTAGTATCCAGCAGATAGATGACCCTTAAGCGTGTGACCCTATAGGTTCGGTGAAGTATAGACATGACACGGAACCCCTTCCGATCAATGATCAACATCAGAGCCGTGGACACCCATATTGACCCCTATACCCACACGAATGAATATTCGAGTGAACCTCCAGTTGCCGTGTGCTATTCCTGTTGCTTCGCGATATGTTACAAATACCCGAGGTGAGACATGTTGGCATTCCAGTGGATCAACAACTTGTCCACTATGCTAGTTACCTCGTTACCGGTATTGTTCTCTTTTCTCGTTACCGTGTTCCGGCATCCCCGTGATCAAATCACAAAGTGTCTGGCCAGACGATGATGGATACCGTAACACCGAGAGGGCCCAAAGATATCTCTCCATCGCCGGAGGAGCAAATCCCAATCTTGAGCTATCAAGTTACTTGACATACTTTCCCATGAACCCGTAAGCCCCCGTAATAGCCACCCATTTATGGATGACGTTTAACAAACCCCAAAGTTCATGAAGCAAGCATGAAGAAACTCGATACTCTCATGGTCTGAGGAATCATGCAAACGTTAACCATCTCTGTGTTATTAACCATTAACTTGTGACGAATGTATCTCATAGCATAACATCAATCGGGTCGATTCAACACAAATGTTCTTCTAACATTTGTGCCCTCAAAGTTGCTGGCATAGACATGCCTATGATTGGGAAAACATAATCATCATGCAACACTTGAGCTAGTCTTAGAGGCATGACTAGGAATACATTTTACCGTTTATTATTCCACACGTGCACATGGGTTTTCCCCAGAGCCTTTATGGATATACGGGCTCGGGAACCACAGCAGTTACAGCATGGAACATAAACCTAATTATGAACACGGAGATAAATAATAACATTTGTTATTGCCTCTAGGGCATATCTCCTACAAACGGGCGCGGGTGTAGTGGGCGTGGGCGCCCGACGGGGTTCGACCCGAACGGTGCCGCGGGGCAGCTGCGAGCGATGGGCAGGT
The DNA here is from genome assembly GCA_011799875.1 of Thinopyrum elongatum. Classification (NCBI taxonomy): domain Eukaryota; kingdom Viridiplantae; phylum Streptophyta; class Magnoliopsida; order Poales; family Poaceae; genus Thinopyrum; species Thinopyrum elongatum. The sequence goes on from CM022298.1 coordinate 23,265,728, forward strand.
TCAGCGGCAGCGGTGGTGGGCTTGCCGGAGAGTTGGCGCGGGCGGGAGAGGCCAGTGGCGGCGGAGCGGAGGCGGGCGGCGAGCGTGGTGGCTGCGGCGGAGGAGCCGGCGGCAGCCGCAGGGCAAAGGGGCACGGGCGTGTGAGGTCTGCGCGGCGACGACGGGCATGACGACGAGGCCAGGCGGGGTCGAGAGCACAGAGAGGCCGGGGCCGGGGAGAGCTGCGTGAGGACGGGGTCGGGGCGCGCCTGGGGCGCGACCAGGTCGGCGAGGCGGGGAGCGGGCGCGCGCGCGAAGGGAGGGGAGCGCGGCCAAGCGTGTGCGGAGTAGAGGCAGGGAAGCAGAGAGAAACAGCGGGGGCCGTCGAGGCCGCAGGCGAGCACGGGGGCGGGACGGCGTGCACGGCGATGTCCGACACGGGGGAAGGGGAGTACGAGGAGAGGGAGGTGCTCACGGCGGGGCCGTAGGGGACTGGCAGCGGGCTCGGGGAGGAGTCGAGGAGGTCCGGCGAGGCGGCACCGGCGACGGGGACGGGGAGCGCCGGCGACGAAGAGGACAGCGGCGATGGCATCCGGCGATGGGTCGCGGGGGACGAGTGGCGCGGTCGATCCCACGAGGGAGAGGCGCGGGAGGTCCGGCGATGTCAGCGGGCACCGGGGCGCCGGCGAGGTGCGGCGGGGTGGCGCGCGGCATCGGCGTCGGCGGGGTCGGGGGCGCGGTTGCCACGGGCGAGGGTCGATGGGGATCGATCCTGATCCAGAACTGGATCGGGGGAAACGGGAGTAGTGGGAGCGAGTAGGGAGGGGGGTTAGGGTTTCGGGGGAGTGGGGGAGGCCTATGTAGGCCAGAGGCGTGGACTGGCCTGGCTGGGCCATGGCCCAGTTGGGCCAAGGGGATCCATTGGGGGAGGGGGGAGTCTTTGTCTCCTTTTTTTATTTTTTTGTCTTTTCTTTTATTTCTTTTCTTTTCTGTTTTAATTTTATATTTTAAATACCTTAGTTTTATAAAATACCTTAGTTGTACCTAAATTAGTATTAACAAATATGCCACCACCACAATTAACTTGGCAACTAAAATAAAATAGTTTGTAATTGCTTATTATTTTAAAAGCTTTCAAATAATTGGTTTTGTTACTGTTTTGTTCATTTTAGAGTTTTAAACACTTTATAAAAGTGGGGTTTCTCCACCAACATTTAGTAAGGATTATTTGCCACAAACCGAACATTTTAGTTTCAATATTTGAAAACTTTTGTTGTTTGCCATTTTTTTGAATTTGAATTTGTATCGGTTTCGAACTAACGCGAGATTAGCAACAGTAATCGAGGTGACGTGGCATCATTAGCAGAGGTTCACCGTAGCTTAATTACCTAGGCGTTACAATTCTCCTCCACTACAAGAAATCTCGTCCCGAGATTTTAAGAGGTGGGGTAAGGGGGAACGATCTGGTTACGAAATTCTAACGAGTGTTCTTGATCTTGGTTGCTCTTCTCGAAGCGGTCGATCCACTACGTTGAAGTCTTCATTTCTCTGCTTCAGGTCATCATGATGAAGTAGGCATCCTTTCTTCGAGATCTTCATCGTACTTACAAAAAGGATAAGGGGTAGCTTTGAAAGGACGGACCTCTACAAGGTTGCTTATATGGTAGATAAAATCAGGGAAGGTGGCGGAAAGTAACTTTTGAATTGAAACTTAAGAAATTATCGAGAGCAAAGTAAGAAGGTGCAAAATAGAAGTTTCAAGCGCATAGGCAATCGTTTGTTGCCTGAAACGGAGTTTGAAAGGGGTCCAGAGCAATGGAAAAAAAATATTGTGTTTCATACCAGAATTGATGATCTCTCGGAAGGTGGCTCGTGAATTACATACGAAGCCAAGCATGAGGAAAAACTTTGGAAACAGGGGGTGTACAGGAGAGTCAGGTTTCGATCCTATGGAACTGTGGGTTATGGGCCCACCATGTGGCTTATCAGTAGGAAGGGCGGTGACATCTTGCACGATCATGTAAGCAAGGCATGTCGGAGGATAGCTTGTCAGTAATGTCGGTAACAACATCGGTACCAAGGGCGAGGGACGAAGAGAACCATTTTCCTGCTCGTTGAATGAGGCGGACCAATAGGCAAAGTTCTCGTCCATCGGTGGCTGTCGGAATGTCATCAACAAAAGTAACAGGGTCTTACTGACAAAGTGGTACAACAAGGTGCTTACCTAAGCAGGTAATTATCACTTCTTAGTTAAGTCAGATTACAAGAAAGGTTAACAAAACAATGGAAAGGAAAAGTGATTAGTATACTAATCAGAACAATGGAAAGGAAAATGTGTCTAACACATATTCCAGGGGTATAACCTTCGCAAGGGCAAGCAGAGCATGATATCCATGACAGGATAGAAAGTAGAAAACCCTTTAGGTAAGGGGAGAGAAATTTCATGACATTACCCATACAACGGTGTTTGGATGATTGATAAAGAAAATTTAGCATTTTGAAGATCGGAGTACCACAGACATGCTTCAAGATAGCATTGACATGGTCTTCAAGCAAGGTCAGACTTTGGATGCACAAAGGATCCATCAGGAACAACTTATAGAATAAGTCTTACGATTTCCTCATGGAAGAATCGCTAACCTTGCTAAAAAAGGGAACTATAACAATAGGTCCTTCGGCCAGGTGTGCTAGGCATGACATCATCCTACCAGGTCATATAAAAGACCAATGTTATAACTCTTGGAAATATATCCAACCATCATATCTGACCGAGGTTCAGATTCGATTGGCGTCAGGATACCTTAGACTTAGGATGCCTGAGAAGAAAAAGTCGCAACTTAATTTGATGAGATGGCATTGCAAGATTCTCGGGAAATGGACTATGGAAGCAAGTTCCGAAATAAGAGACCAAGGAGAAGACGAGGGTGTGGCTGATGGACTCAGCGATAATTTATCAAGAATTCCAACAAGATGGATTTCCACAATTATGTGAACAAGGAGATAATATTTGTCAGATCAAATGGTATAATATAATGATGTATGTTCGAGGAAAACATCCACAGTTAAACATTGGTTGAAAGGTGCACTTGAAATATGGGCTGGGTTGCACGACCAACGTCAGAATGGTGATTTAGCAACCAGCACACCAAATTGGAATTATTGTCCATTAACTCTGAAGCAATAGGGTTGCTAGAGATATTAAATTCTCACAACAGAGTTCATTCAACACGGGGGCCAAGAAAAGAATGGTGATGGTGAGAAGCATCACTGCATCAAGAATTTCTTAAGAGGTGGTGAAACTCTCACAACATCCTTGACAAAAAGGCAGTAATACTTCAAGGTAGAACATCATACAAGCTGGATAGCAAGTTGCATCCATAACATGAACAAGTTTGTGTTGGGAGAAGGCAAGAATGTTGTCGATGATAACTCAATAATCGAGGGGCAAGGATGGTATTTCCCATCATGAATTTGATTGATATCCTGGAAGAGCTCAAAATGTTGATGATGATCACGACACAATTGTTGAGAGATTTCATGAAGGTGTAATCGATTGGCGATGACATCAACTCCAAGGAATGATGAAGCAAAAGATTATTGGAACCAAGGATAGGACACCTACTCGAAATCAAGCTTGCTGTTCAAGGCGAAATGATATAACAAGGAAGATCGATGTAGGGTTAGTTCATCGTCGAAAATTTGTGCTCCGTGAAGAAGGACTAGGTAGCACAGTTAAAAATTAGCACAATAATGATATAGCCGACCAGGCTAGGAATGACATGAAGGATTATTAAACTCAAAAGCAACGAAAATTACTTAGGTTTATTGAACCGGAATGCGGAATCAGTTCACATATCGGTGTTCTCGGTTGACGACAACCCAGAACCCAGGAAAATTGGAATCGGTGAGAATAACAGTTGATGAAGAACCCATAAGAAGTTATGCAGTTACATGATATTCTCGAGATACTAGAGGGTAATACTCGACGGTAGATCAAAGTAAAGATTGGACAGGTGCAATGATCTGCAGAAGACAAGTACTTCAACTTGTCCGAGAAAAGGAATCAAAGAATATCAATATGGCCGGAACCACGATTGCAAAAGACCATATCCCAGATATATGAACTTATACCAAGGGAATAATTAATTTAAGAGTAGCTTCCATGTTAAGATCTACATCGTGTCCATGGGCATGAACACAAAGTTCAAGGTCGACTCCCACTTCTCCAATGCATAACCTTTCATTCACTTCTCGCTTTCGATGAAGTTGTAGTGTTGAAATTTTATCTGACGAAACACCAGAAGAGTTTAATCCGCATAACCTTCGGGTTCACATGGATTAGGGAAGGCATCGGTTCAACCCATAGGGCATCTTAGGAACATATACCACAAGCTTCAATAGTAAATATCACCAGCTCAAAAGCAGAGCATGGTTGGCCAAATCAGAGAATAGGATTTACCAATGGTACGATGTATCCCGGAAAGAACTCCTCGAGGTTTTTGTATACGAAGGACACTGTCGGATGATAATTCAACAAAGGATTTGATGGTTCATAACGGAGCTGAGGTGAGCATCGGCACACAACCAGAGGAACTAAGAATGCAAGGAAATCCAATTATAGAACAACTGACTAATTCAAAGCTCAAATGCGAAGGTATTATGATTTCCAAATCAAGGGATCAGAAGCAAACACTCTGATTAAGGATGGGTAAGTTGAATAGACTTAGGGGTATGATCGACGGCAATTTGATTGGTCGAGATCCAGCTCATATTTAAAATGACGTCTGAGCCGGAAGGATGAATTCTAGGATCTGATTGAGGATTGCGAGCATTCGCAACATATTGAATCAAGGGACTCGAAATGATAGTGACAGAGGATGTCAACGGAGATTACTAGAAATATGGATTTAACCATAATGCAGAAGGCAAGGAATTCAGGAGCAATAGGCTGCTGAGGATTTTCCGAAAATCGAGTAGTATTTCGAAGAATTGTGTAACACAAGAACAACTAGGAATGAACAAATCCTCGACAAGTGTGAGGATTATTCGTAGGTGTTATCATGCAGAAAAGAGCTGCAAGGCAGTAAGCACAAAAAATTCTCGGAATAGCGGGAAGTAGTTCAGGGTATCTTGCACTAACAAGAGTAATCGAGAATGAACGTATGGATGACAAGTATAAGTAGCTATCCATAGGGATGTCTCGGTGGTAGGGAATTGCAAAAATGATGGGCACAAAGTCTCGAGAGAACATCAGAGGGTATCTTCGGAATCTTCTGGTGCAGCAGGCGATCATCTATGATAAGGGGCTCTCCGGGAGGAAGTAGTTACGAGAACCTAGAGTCAAAGTTACTAAATTCATTTAAACCCGAATAGAAGAGAGATCAGAGTCCCAGAGTATAGGTCGAGGAATAAAAGATCCTAATACCACCCAATGGCGACGTGGGCCCGTAAGACACACAAGCATGTTAGTAAAAGTTTTGCAATGTCTAGACTCAACTTCGGCCAAGGAGTATGGAAGGGGGATTCCTACAGGCAGTCAGCTCTGATACCAACTTGTGACCCCCCGATTCAATCGTACACTAATCATACACGCAAACATGTACGATCAAGATCAGGGACTCACGGGAAGATATCACAACACAACTCTAAAAATAAATAAGTCATACAAGCATCATAATACAAGCCAGGGGCCACGAGGGCTCAAATACAAATGCTCGATCATAGACGAGTCAGCGGAAGCAACAATATCTGAGTATAGACATAAGTTAAACAAGTTGCCATAAGATGGCTAGCACAAACTGGGATACACATCGAAAGAGGCGCAAGCCTCCTTCCTGGGCTCCTCCTAAACTACTCCTGGTCGGCGGCGGCGGCCTGCACATAGTAGTAGGCACCTCCGGTGTAGTAGGGGTCGTCGTCGACGGTGGCGTCTGGCTCCTGGGCTCCAACATCTGGTCGCAACAACCGGGTATAGAAAGGGGAAAAAGGGGGAGCAAAGCAACCGTGAGTACTCATACAAAGTACTCGCAAGCAAGGATCTACACTACATATGCATTGGTATCAATGAAATGGGTAGTATCTGTGGACTGAACTGCAGAATGCTAGAATAAGAGGGGGATAGCTAGTCCTATCGAAGACTACGCTTCTGGCAGCCTCCATCTTGAAGCATATAGAAGAGAGTAGATGGTAAGTTCACCAAGTATCATCGTATAGCATAATCCTACCCGGCGATCCTCTCCCCATCGCCCTGTGAGAGAGCGATCACCGGGTTGTATCTGGCACTTGAAAGGGTGTGTTTTATTAAGTATCCGGTTCTAGTTGTCATAAGGTCGAGGTACAACTCCGGGTCGTCCTTTTACCGAGGGACACGGCTATTAGAATAGATAAACTTCCCTGCAGGGGTGTACCATATTACCCAACATGCTCGATCCCTCTGGCCGGACACACTTTCCTGGGTCATGCTCAGCCTCGGAAGATCAACACGTCGCAGCCCCACCTAGACTCAACAGAGAGGTCAGCACGCCGGTCTAAATCCTAAGCACGCAGGGGTCTGGGCCCATCGCCCATTGCACTCCTGCACGTTGCGTGGGCGACCGGAAGCAGACCTAGCCCCCTTAATACAAGCGCAGGCTTACGGTCCAATCCGGCGTGCGCCGCTCAACCGCTGACATCAAGAAGAGCTTCGGCTGATACCACGACATCGAGTGCCCATAACTGTTCCCGCGTAGTTGGTTAGTGCGTATAGGCTCGTAGCCAGACTCAGATCAAATACCAAGATCTCGTTAAGCGTGTTATTTAGAAGTAACCGCGGACGCCGACCAGGGACCAGGCCCACCTGTCTCCTAGGTGGTCACAATCTGCCCTGTCGCTCTGCCACAAAGATCCACACAGAGGGCCGTCGGGAAAGTATGTCCTTTCAGCCCCCAATCCGTGAATCAACCGCGGGTACTCAACGAGCCGACCCGACTTTAGTCACCACATGTATCATGTAAGGTATATAGTATATACCCGTGATCAACACCCGACGTGATCACGGCCCGATAGTATAGCATAGCAGACGGACAAGAATGTAGGGCCACTGATGGAATACTAGCATCCTATACTAAGCATTTAGGATTGCAGGTAAGGGTAACAACTGTAGCAACAATGTCAGGCTATGCAGCAAAATAGGATTAACCGAAAGCAGTAACATGCTACACTACTCTAATGCAAGCAGTAGAGAGAAGGAATAGGCGATATCGGGTTGATCAAGGGGGGGCTTGCCTGGAAGCTCGGCAGAGAAGGAGGGGTCGTCAACACCGTAGTCGATCGGGGCAGCAGCAGCGTCGGTCTCGTAGTCTACCGGAGAGAAGAGGGGGAAGAAACAATGAATACAATGCAAACAGATGCATGACATGACATTAAGCGGTGCTAGGTGTGCCCTAACGCGGCAGTAGGTGATACCGGCAAAGGGGGAAAACATCCGGGAAAGTATTCCCGGTGTTTCGCGTTTTTGGACAGACGGACTGGAGGGGGAAAGTTGCATGTTCGCTATGCTAGGGACATGTGGCGGATGAACGGACTATGTATTTGGATTCGTCTCGTCGTTCTGAGCAACTTTCATGTACAAAGTATTTTCATCCGAGTTACGGATTATTTTATATTAATTTTTAAAGTTTTAAATCATTTTTGGAATTATCAGATTAATTTAATTCAAAAATAAGTTTACTGCATCATCATGACATCAGCATGATGTCAGCAGTCAACAGCGCATTTGACATGGTCAAACTGGCATGTGGGTCCAATTGTCATAGACACAGTTTAGTTAAACAGAATTAATTAGTTTAAGTAGGTGATTAGATTAATTAAGTTTAATTAATTTAATTAAACCAGATTAATTAAGTTAATTAGTTCTCTAATTAATTAATTAATTAATTATTATTTTCTTATTCTTTTTTTTGTTCCAGGGGCTGGGCCCCATGTGTCATTGGCGCTGGGCCAAAGCGGGTTAACGGGCACGGGTGTAGTGGGCGTGGGCGCCCGACGAGGTTCGACCCGAACAGCACCGCGGGGCAGCTGCGAGTGATGGGCAGGTTCAACGGCAGCGGTGGTGGGCTCGCCGGAGCGTCGGCACGGGCGGCAGAGGCCAGCGGAGGCGGGCGGCGAGCGTGGTGGCTGTGGCGGAGGAGCCGGCGGCAGCCGTAGGGCAAAGGGGCGCGGGCGCGTGCGGTCTGCGCGGCGACGACAGGCGTGGCGACGAGGCCAGGCGGGGTCGAGAGCACAGAGAGGTCGGGGCCGGGGAGAGCTACGTGAGGACGGGGTCGGGGCGCGCCTGGGGCGCGACCAGTGCGGCGAGGCGGGGAGCAGGCGCGCGCGCGAAGGGAGGGGAGCGCGGCCGAGCGCGTGCGGAGCAAAGGCAGGGAAGCAGAGAGCACAGCGGGGGCCGTCGAGGCCGCCGGCGATCGCGGGGGCGCGCGGGGGCGGGACGGCGTGCATGGCGACGTCCGACAAGGGGGAAGGGGAGTGCGAGGAGAGGGAGGTGCTCACGGCGGGGCCGTAGGGGACTGGCAGCGGGCTCGGGGAGGAGTCGGGGAGGTCCGGCGAGGCGGCACCGGCGACGGGGACGGGGAGCGCCGGCGACGGAGAGGACGGCGGCGATGGCGTCCGGCGATGGGTCGCGGGGAACGAGCGGCGCGGTCGATCCCGTGAGGGAGAGGCGCGGGAGGTCCGGCACCGTCAGCGGGCACCGGGGCGCCGACGACGTGCGGCGGGGTGGCGCGCGGCATCGACTTCAGCGGGGTCGGGGGCGCGGTTGCCACGGGCGAGGGTCGATGGGGATCGATCCAGATCCAGAACTGGATCGGGGGAAACGGGGGTAGTGGGAGCGAGTGGGGAGGGGGGTTAGGGTTTTGGGGGAGTGGGGGAGGCCTATGTAGGCCAGAGGCGTGGGCCGGCCTGGCTGGGCCATGGCCCAGTTGGGCCAAGGGGATCCATTGGGGGAGGGGGGAGTCTTTGTCTCCTTTTTTTATTTTTTTTGTCTTTTCTTTTATTTCTTTTCTTTTCTATTTTAATTTTATATTTTAAATACCTTAGTTTTATAAAATAACTTAGTTGTACCTAAATTAGTATTAACAAATATGCCACCACCACAATTAACTTGGCACCTAAAATAAAATAGTTTGTAATTGCTTATTATTTTAAAGGGATAATTTTATTGACAGTCTTTTGCAAAATTAATTTTATTTCTCTTTTGCTAAGTTCAACTTGACCACTAGACTGAGGATGATAGGGTGATGCAATTCTATGGTTAACATCATACTTGGCAAGCATTTTACGGAAAGCACCATGAATAAAGTGTGAACCACCGTCAGTCATTAAATATCTAGGGACTCCAAACCATGGGAAAATAACTTCCTTAAGCATTTTAATAGAGGTGTTGTGATCAGCACTACTGGTTGGAATAGCTTCTACCCACTTAGTAACATAATCAACAGCGACCAGAATATGTGTATACCCATTAGAGGAAGGAAAAGGTCCCATGTAATCAAATCCCCAAACATCAAATGGTTCAACAGCAAGTGAATAATTCATAGGCATTTCTTGACGCTTACCGATATTACCTATTCTTTGGCATTCATCACAAGATAAGACGAACTTACGGGCATCCTTGAAGAGAGTAGGCCAATAAAATCCAGATTACAATACCTTGTGAGCAGTTCTATCTCCAGCATGATGCCCTCCATAAGCTTCGGAATGACATTTCCGTAGGATTTGTCCCTGTTCATGCTCAGGTAAACAACGTCTAATAATACCATCTACTCCTTCCTTATAAATATGTGGGTCATCCCAAAAGTAATGTCTTAAATCATAGAAGAATTTTTTCTTTTGTCGGTATGTAAAGCTAGGTGGTAAATATTTAGCAATAATGTAATTAGCATAATCAGCATACCAAGGGGTATTATGAGCAACATTTATTGCAGCTAACTGCTCATCAGGAAAACTATCATCAATAGGTAGTGGGTCATCAGGCACATTTTCAAGCCTAGACAGGTTATCAGCTACGGGGTTCTCAGCTCCTTTTCTATCTGTGATATGTAAATCAAATTCTTGTAGCAAGAGAACCCATCGAATAAGTCTAGGTTTAGCATTTTTCTTTTCCATCAGATATTTAATAGCAGCATGATCGGTGTGAACAATTACTTTTGAATCAACAATATAAGGTCTAAATTTATCACAAGCAAACACCACTGCTAAGAATTCTTTTTCAGTAGTAGCATAGTTTCGTTGAGCACTGTCTAGAGTTTTACTAGCATAATGAATAACATTCAGTTTCTTATCAACTCTTTGTCCTAGAACAGCACCAACAGCATAATCACTAGCATCACACATAATTTCAAAAGGCAAGTTCCAATCAGGTGGTTGAACAATAGGTGCAGAAATTAAGGCTTTCTTGAGTGTTTCAAAGGCTTCTAAACAATAATCATCAAAAACAAAAGGAATGTCCTTTTGCAAAAGATTCGTAAGAGGCCTAGAAATTTTAGAAAAGTCTTTGATAAATGTCCTATAGAAACCAGCATGACCTAGGAAACTACGAATACCTTTAATATCTTTAGGACATGGCATTTTCTCAATTGCATCAACCTTAGCTTTGTGCACTTCAATACCTCTTTCAGAAATTTTATGACCCAAGACAATGCCTTCATTAATCATAAAGTGGCACTTCTCCCAATTCAAGACAAGATTTGTTTATTCGCATCTCTGCAAAACTTGATCAAGATTGCTTAAACAATCATCAAAAGACTTCCCATAAACAGAGAAATCATCCATGAAAACCTCAACAATCTTTTCACAAAAGTCAGAGAATATAGCAGTCATACATCTTTGAAAGGTAGCAGGTGCATTGCATAAACCAAAAGGCATATGTCTATAAGCATAAGTTCCAAAGGGACAAGTAAAAGTGGTCTTTTCTTGATCAGGTTGAGAAACAGGTATTTGTGAAAAACCAGAGTATCCATCAAGGAAGCAAAAATGTGTGTGCTTAGATAATCTTTCTAGCATTTGATCAATAAAAGGCAGAGGGTAATGATCTTTTCTAGTTGCTTTGTTTAATTTTCTAAAATCAATTACCATTCTATAACCTGTAACAATTCTTTGTGGAATAAGTTCATTCTTATCATTAGAACAACAGTAATACCTCCTTTCTTAGGAACACAATGAACAGGACTTACCCATCTACTATCAGCTATAGGATAGATTATACCTGCTTCCAGAAGTTTTAATATTTCCGTTCTTACCACCTCTTTCATCTTCGGATTTAACCGACGTTGGTGATCAACAACGGGTTTAGCATCAGGTTCCATATTAATTTTATGCTGACATAGAGTGGGACTAATGCCCTTTAAATCATCAAGAGTATATGCAATAGTAGCTCGGTGCTTCCTTAGCTTTCAATAATCTTTCTTCTTCGTGTTCTGAAAGGTTAGCACTAATAATAATAGGATATATCTTCTTTTCATCAAGATAAGCATATTTCAGAGTGTCTGGCAATTGTTTTAATTCAAACACAGGATCACCTTTAGGTGGAGGAGGACCTCCTAGAGTTTCAATAGGCAAATTGTGTTTAAGCAGAGGACATTGTTCAAAGAAAATCTTATCTATTTTATTTCTTTCATGCGTATGTAAATCATTTTCATGGTCTAGCAGATATTGTTCTAGTGGATCAGTAGGAGGCACAACAATAGAAGCAAGACCAATTAATTCATCTTTACTAGGCAATTCTTTTTCATGAAGCTTTCTACTAAACTTGGAAAAATTAAACTCATGAGACTCATCACCAAAACTAACACCGACAGTTTGTTTCTCACGATCTATTCTAGCATTAATGGTGTTGAAGAAAGGTCTACCAAAGATAATGGGACAAAAGTCATCTTGTGGGGAACCAAGAACAAGAAAATCAGTAGGGTATTTTATTTTCCCACATAAGACTTCAACATCTCTAACAATCCCAATTGGTGATATAGTGTCTCTATTAGCAAGTTTAATAGTAACGTCTATGTCTTCTATCTCTGCGGGTGCTATGTCATTCATAATTTCTTGATATAAGGAATAAGGAATAGCACTCACGCTAGCACCTATGTCACACAAACCATGATAACAGTGATCTCCTATTTTAACTGAGACAACGGGCATGCCAACAATAGGTCTATGTTTATCCTTTTTATCAGGTTTGGCAATTCTAGCAGCTTCTTCACAGAAGTAAATAACATGCCCATCTACATTTTCTTCCAAGAGATCCTTAAACCATAGCAATACTAGGTTCTACTTTAATTTGTTCATCAGGTTTAGGTGTTCTAATGTAACTTTTGTTGACCATAGTTGAAACTTTAGCATGTTCCTTTATCCTAACAGGGAAAGGTGGTTTCTCAATGTAAGCAGTAGGAACAACTGGATCAACATTGTAAAGTATAGTTTCTTCTTTAACTGGTACCGGTTCTTTAATTTCTTATTTAATAGGTGGATGATATTTAAACCAATTCTCTTTAGGGAGATCAACATGAGTAGCAAATGATTCACAAAAGGAGGCTACTATCTCAGAGTCAAGTCCATATTTAGTGCTAAACTTTTGAAAAGCATCGGTATTCATAAAAGATTTAACACAATCATACTTAAGCTTAATACCTGACTCTTTACCTTCATCAAGTTCCCAATCTTCAGAGTTGCTTTTAATTCTTTCCAAAAGATCCCACAGGAATTCAATAGTCTTCTTCATAAAAGAACCAGCACATGAAGTATCAAGCATGGTTTGATCATTATGAGAAAGCCGAGCATAAAAGTTCTGGATAATAATTTCTCTTGAGAGCTCATGATTGGGGCATGAATATAACATTGACTTAAGCCTCCCCCAAGCTAGAGCGATACTTTCTCCTTCACGAGGCCAAAAATTATATATATAATTCCGATCACGACGAACTAGATGCATAGGATAAATTTTTTGATGGAACTCCAATTTCAATCGATTCCAATTCCAGGATCCAATATCATCGCATAGCCTATACCATGCCAATGCTTTTCCCTTCACAGATAAAGGGAAAACCTTCTTCATAACTTCATCTCCGGGTAAACCTGCAAGCTTGAACAATCCACAAATTTGTTCTACATATATCAAGTGCATATCAGGATGTTCGGTTCCGTCTCCTGCATAAGGATTAGCTTGCAGTTGTTCTATCATACCCGAAGGAATTTCATATTCAATATTTTCAGTAGGTGCAGTAGGTTGAGGGGTAGCTAATTGTGGTTCCGGTCGAGGTGAAGATACCCCGAACAAACCCCTCAAAGGATTGTTTTCCATAGTAACAAGTGACAGTAAATTTCAGCACACTATATAAATGTTTCCTTACCAAATTCCACTTACCAAAGGCGATTCACTCCCCGGCAACGGCGCAAGAAAATAGCCTTGATGACCCACAAGTAGAGGGGATCAATTGTAGCTCTTTTCGATAAGTAAGAGTGTCGAACCCAACGAGGAGCAGAAGGAAATGACAGGTGGTTTTCAGCAAGGTAATGTCTGCAAGTGCTAAAATTGTAAGTAACAGAGTAGTTTGGTAGCAAGATAATTTGTAACGAGCAAGTAATGATAGTAGTAACCAAAGTGCAGCAAGGTATCCCAATCCTTTTGAGGCAAAGGACAGGCCAAAATGGTCTCTTATGATAAGCAAAGCGTTCTTGAGGGTACACGGGATTTTCATCTAGTCACTTTCACCATGTTGGTTTGATTCATGTTCGGTACTTTGATAATTTGATATGTGGGTGGACCGGTGATTAGGTGATGTTCTTACTTGAACAAACCTCCTACTTATGATTAACCCTCCCGCAAGCATCCGCAACTACGAGAAAAGTATTAAGAATAAATTCTAACCATAGCATTAAACTTTTGGATCCAATCGGTCCCTTACGGAATAGCGCATAAACTGGGGTTTAAGCTTCTATCACTCTCGCAACCCATCATCTAATTGCTACTCCACAATGCATTCCCTTAGGCCCAAATATGGTGAAGTGTCATGTAGTCGACGTTCACATGACACCACTAAGGGAATCACAACATACATACTATCAAAATATCGAACACATATCAAGTTCACATGATTACTTGCAACATGATTTCTCCCGTGACCTCAAGAACAAAAGTAATTACTCACAAATGATAATCATGATCAAGATCAGAGGGGTATTAAATAGCATATTGGATCTGAACATATAATCTTCCACCAAATAAACCATATAGTAATCAACTACAAGATGTAATCAACACTACTAGTCACCCACAAGCAACAATCTATAGTTCCGGTAACAAGATTGAACACAAGAGATGAACTAGGGTTTGAGATGAGATGGTGCTGTTGAAGATGTTGATGGAGATTGCCCTCCCCAAGATGGGAGAGTTGTTGGTGATGATGAGGACGATGATTTCCCCCTCCGGGAGGGAAGTTCCCCCAGCGGAATCGCTCCGCCGGAGGGCAAAAGTGCTCCTGCCCAAGTTCCGCCTCGAGACGGCGGCGCTCCATCCTGAAAGTCCTCTCCTTATTTTTTCTAGGTCAAAATGACTTATATACCAGAAGATGGGCACCGGAGGTGGGCCTGGGTGAGCACAACCCACCAGGGCGCGCCTGGGCTTCCTGGCGCGCCCAGATGGGTTGTGCCCACCTGGTGGGACCCCTCTGGTACTTATTTGCTCCAATATTCTTCATATATTCCATAAAAATTCTCCTCTGGTACTTATTTGCTCCAATATTCTTCATATATTCCATAAAAATTCTCTGTGAAGTTTCAGCTTGTTTGGAGTTGTGCAAAATAGGTAGCCTGACGTAGCTTTTCCAGGTCCAGATTTCCAGCTGCCGGAATTCTCCCTCTTTGTGTGTACCTTACATATTATGAGAGAAAAGGCATTAGAATTACTCCAAAAAGCATTATTATGGATAAAAACATCATAAATAACAGTAAGAAAACATGATGCAAAATGGACGTATCAGCATCGAGCTGAACGTGTGCAGAACTCGGAGGTGTCGTACGTTCGGTGCTTGATCGGTCGGAACGAGAAGAAGTTCGACTACATCAACCACGTTGTCAAACGCTTCCGCTTTCAGTCTATGAGGGTACGTGGGCACACTCTCCCCCTCTCATTGCTATGCATCTCCTAGATAGATCTTGCGTGAGCGTAGGAATTTTTTGAAATTGCATGCTACGTTTCCCAACAGTGGCATCCGAGCCAGGTCTATGCGTAGATGATATGCACGAGTAGAACACAAAGAGTTGTGGATGGTGATAGTCATACTGCTTACCACCAATGTCTTATTTTGATTCGGCGATATTGTTTGATGAAGCGGCCCGGACCAACCTTACATGACCACGTTCATGAGACCGGTTCCAACGACAGACATGCAACTAGTTTTGCATAATGGTGGCTGGCGGGTGTCTGTTTCTCCAACTTTAGTTGAATCAAATTTGACTGCGGCCGGTCCTTGTTGAGGGTTAAAACAGCAAACTTGATAAATCACCGTTGTGGTTTTGATGCGTAGGTAAGAACGGTTCTTGCTAGAAGCCCGTAGCAGCCATGTAAAACTTGCAACAACAAAGTAGAGGACGTCTAACTTGTTTTTGCAGGGCATGTTGTGATGTGATATGGTCAAGACATGATGTGATATACGTTATTTTATGAGATGATCATGTTTTGTAAAAGTTATCGGCAACTGGCAGGAGCCTTATGGTTGTCTCTTTATTGTATGAAATGCAAACACCATGTAATTGCTTTACTTTATCACTATGCGTTAGCGATAGTTGTAGAAGCAATAGTTGGCGAGACGACCACGACGCTACGATGGAGATCAAGGTGTCGAGCCGGTGACGATGGAGATCATGACGGTGCTTTGGAGATGGAGATCAAAGGCACAAAATGATGATGGCCATATCATGTCACATATTTTGATTGCATGTGATGTTTATCTTTTATGCATCTTATTTTGTTTAGTACGGCGGTAGCATTATAAGATGATCCCTTACTAAAATTTCAAGGTATAAGTGTTCTCCCTGAGTATGCACCGTTGTGACAGTTCGTCGTGCTGAGACACCACGTGATGATCGGGTGTGTTAAGCTCTACGTTCACATACAACGGGTGCAAGACAGTTTTGCACATGCGGAATACTTGGGTTAAACTTTACGAGCCTAGCATGTACAGACATGGCCTCGGAACACTGGACACCAAAAGGTCAAACGTGAATCATATAGTAGATATGATCAACATAGAGATGTTCACCATTGAAGACTACTCCATCTCACGTGATGATCGGACATGGTTTAGTTGATTTGGATCACGTAATCATTTAGATGACTCGAGGGATGTCTATCTAAGTGGGAGTTCTTAAGTAATATGATTAATTGAACTTAATTTATCATGAACTTAGTCCTGATAGTATTTGCATATCTATGTTGTAGATCAATAGCTCGCGATTTAGCTCCCTTATTTTTGATATGTTCCTAGAGAAAACTAAGTTGAAAGATGATAGTAGAAATGATGCGGACTGGGTCCGTGATCTGAGGATTATCCTCATTGCTGCACAGAAGAATTATGTCCTTGATGCACCGCTAGGTGGCAGACCTATTGCAGGAGCAGATGCAGATGTTATGAATGTTTGACAAGCTCGGTATGATGACTACTTGATAGTTTAGTGCACCATGCTTTACGGCTTAGAACCGGGACTACAAAAATGTTTTGAACGCCATGGAGCATATGAGATGTTCCAAGAGCTGAAAATGATATTTCAGACTCATGCCCGTGTTAAGAGGTATGCGACCTCTGACAAGTACTTTGCCTACAAGATGGAGGAGAATAGCTCAGCTAGTGAGCATGTGCTCAAAATGTCTGGGTATTACAATCGCTTAAATCAAGTGGGAGTTAATCTTCCAGATAAGATAGTGATTGACAGAGTTCTCTAGTCACTATCACTAAGTTACTAGAACTTCGTGATGAACTATAATATGCAAGGGATAACGAAAACGATTCCTAAGCTCTTCGCGATGCTGAAATCGGTGAAGGTAGAAATCAAGAAATAGCATCAAGTGTTGATGATTAAACAAGAACACTAGTTTCAAGAAAAAGGGCAAGGTAAAGAAAGGGAACTTCAAGAAGAATGGCAAGCAAGTTGCCACTCCCGTGAAGAAGCCCAAAGCTAGACCCAAACCTGAAACTGAGTGCTTCTACTGCAAAGGAAATTGTCACTCGAAGCGGAACTGCCCAAAAAACTTCGCGGATAAGAAGGATGGCAAAGTGAACAAAGGTATATTTTGATATACATGTTATTGATGTGTACTTTACTAGTGTTCATAGTAGCCCCTGGGTATTTGATACCGGTTAAGTTGCTAAGATTTGTAACTCAAAACAGGAGTTGCAAAATGAACAGATACTAGTTAAGGGCGAGGTGACGATGTGTGTTGGAAGTGATTCCAAGGTTGATAAGATCAACATCGCACACTCCCTTTACCTTCGGGATTAGTGTTGAACCTAAAATAAATGTTATTTGGTATTTGCGTTGAGAATGAATATGATTGGATCATGTTTATTGCAATATGGTTATTCATTTAAATCAAAGAATAATTGTTATTCTGTTTACATGAATAAAACCTTCTATGGTGATACACTCAAAATAAATGGTTTATTGAATCTCGATCGTAGTGATACACAAATTCATAATATTGATGCCAAAAGATGCAAAGTTGATAATGATAGTGCAACATATTTGTGGCACTGCCGTTTAGGTCATATTGGTGTAAAGCGCATGAAGAAACTCCATGCGGATGGACTTTTGGAATCACTTGATTACGAATCATTTGATACTTGCAAACCATGCCTCATGGGCAAGATGACTAAAACTCCGTTCTCCGGAACAATAGAGTGAGCCAATGACTTATTGGATATAATACATATGGATGTATGCGGTCTGATGAGTGTTGAGGCACGCGGCGGGTATCGTTATTTTCTTACCTTCACAGATGATTTGAGCAGATATGGGCATATCTACTTGATGAAACACAAGTCTGAAACATTTGAAAAGTTCAAAGAATTTCAGAGTGAAGTGGAGAATCATCGTAACAAGAAAATAAAGTTTCTACGATCTGATCGCGGAGGTGAATATTTGAGTTACGAGTTTGGCCTTCATTTAAAACAATGTGGAATAGTTTCACAACTCACGCCACCTGGAACACCACAGCGTAATGGTGTGTCCGAACATCGTAACTGTACTTTATTAGATATGGTGCGATCTATGATGTCTCTTACCGATTTACCACTATCATTTTTGGGTTATGCATTAGAGACAACTGCATTCACTTTAAATAGGGCACCGTCTAAATCCGTTGAGATGACACCGTATGAACTGTGGTTTGGCAAGAAACCTAAGCTATCGTTTCTTAAAGTTTGGGGTTGCGATGCTTATGTGAAAAACTTCAGCCTGATAAGCTCGAACCCAAATCGGAGAAGTGCGTCTTCATAGGATACCCAAAAGAAATTGTTGGGTACACCTTCTATCACAGATCCGAAGGCAAGATCTTTGTTGCTAAGAATGGATCCTTTCTAGAGAAGGAGTTTCTCTCGAAAGAAGTGAGTGGGAGGAAAGTAGAACTTGATGAGGTAATTGTACCTTCTCTCGAATTGGAAAGTAGCTCATCACAGAAAATCGTTCCAGTGATGCCTACACCAACTAGAAAGGAAGCTAATGATAATGATCATGAAACTTCAGATCAAGTTACTACCGAACCTCGTAGGTCAACCAGAGCATGTTCCGCACCAGAGTGGTACGGTAATCCTGTTCTGGAGGTCATGTTACTAGACCATGACAAACCTACGAACTATGAGGAAGCAATGATGAGCCCAGATTCCGATAAATGGCTTGAGGCCATGAAATCTGAGATAGGATCCATGTATGAGAACAAAGTGTGGACTTTGGTTGACTTGCCCGATGATCGGCGAGCCATAGAGAATAAATGGATCTTCAAGAAGAAGACTGACGCTGATGGTAATGTTACTATCTACAAAGCTCGACTTGTCGTGAAAGGTTTTTGACAAGTACAAGGAGTTGACTACGATGAGACTTTCTCACCCGTAGCGATGCTTAAGTCTGTCCGAATCATGTTAGCAATTGCCGCATTTTATGATTATGAAATCTGGCAAATGGACGTCAAAACTGCATTCCTTAATGGATTTCTCAAAGAAGAGTTGTATATGATGCAACCAGAAGTTTTTTGTCGATCCTAAAGGTGCTAACAAAGTATGCAAGCTCCAGCGATCCATTTATGGACTGGTGCAAGCATCTCAGAGTTGGAATATATGCTTTGATAATGTGATCAAAGCATTTGGTTTTATACAGACTTTCGGAGAAGCCTGTATTTACAAGAAAGTGAGTGGGAGCTCTGTAGCATTTCTAATATTATATGTGGATGACATATTGTTGATTGGAAATGATATAGAATTTCTGGATAGCATAAAAAGGATACTTGAATAAGAGTTTTTCAATGAAAGACCTCGGTGAAGCTGCATATATATTGGGCATCAAGATCTATAGAGATAGATCAAGACGCTTAATTGGACTTTCACAAAGCACATACCTTGATAAAGTTTTGAAGAAGTTCAAAATGGATCAGTCAAAGAAAGGGTTCTTGCCTGTGTTACAAGGTGTGAAGTTGAGTAAGACTCAAAACCCGACCACGGCAGAAGATAGAGATAGAATGAAAGTCATTCCCTATGCCTCAGCCATAGGTTCTATAAAGTATGCCATGCTGTGTACCAAACTTATTGTGTACCTTGCCATGAGTTTGGCAAGGGGGTACGATAGTGATCCAGGAGTAGATCACTGGACAGCGGTCAAAATTATCCTTAGAGGACTAAGGAAATATTTCTCGGTTATGGAGGTGATAAAGAGTTCGTCGTAAAGAGTTACATCGATGCAAACTTTGGCACCGATCTGGATGACTTTGAGTCTCGACTTGGATACATATTGAAAGTGCGAGCAATTAGCTAGAGTAGCTCCGTGCAGAGCATTGTAGACATAGAAATTTGCAAAATACATACGGATCTGAATGTGGCAGACCCGTTGACTAAACCTCTCTCACAAGCAAAACATGATCACACCTTAGTACTCTTTTGGGTGTTAATCACATAGCGATGTGAACTAGATTATTGACTCTAGTAAACCCTTTGGGTGTTGGTCACATGGCGATGTGAACTATGGGTGTTAATCACATAAAGATGTGAACTATTGATGTTAAATCACATGGCGATGTGAACTAGATTATTGACTCTAGTGCAAGTGGGAGACTGAAGGAAATATGCCCTAGAGGCAATAATAAAGTTGTTATTTTATACTCCCTTATATCATGATAAATGTTTATTATTCATGCTAGAATTGTATTAACCGAAAACTTGATACATGTGTGGATACATAGACAAAACACCGTGTCCCTAGTAAGCCTCTACTAGACTAGCTCGTTAATCAAAGATGGTTAAGTTTCCTAACCATAGACATGTGTTGTCATTTGATGAATGGGATCACATCATTAGGAGAATGATGTGATGGACAAGACCCATCCGGTAGCTTAGCATATTGATCGTTCAGTTTTATTGCTATTGCTTTCTTCATGTCATATGCATATTCCTTTGACTATGAGATTATGCAACTCCCGGATACCGGAGGAGTACCTTGTGTGCTATCAAACGTCACAATGTAACTGGGTGATTATAAAGATGCTCTACAGGTATCTCCGAAGGTGTTTGTTGGGTTGGCATAGATCGAGATTAGGATTTGTCACTCCGAGTATCGGAGAGGTATCTCTGGGCCCTCTCGGTAATACACATCATGATAAGCCTTGCAAGCAATGTGACTAATGAGTTAGTTATGGGATGATGTATTACGGAACGATTAAAGAGACTTGCCGGTAACAAGATTGAACTAGGTATGAAGATACCGACGATCGAATCTCAGGTAAGTAACATACCGATGACAAAGGGAATAACGTATGTTGTCATTACGGTACGACCGATAAAGATCTTTGTAGAATATGTGGGAACCAATATGAGCATCCAGTTTTTGCTGTTGGTTATTGACCGGAGAGGTGTCTCGGTCATGTCTACATAGTTCTCGAACCCGTAGGGTCCGCACGCTTAACGTTCGATGACGATTTTGTATTATATGAGTTATGTGATTTGGTGACCGAATGTTGTTCGGAGTCTCGAATGAGATCACGGACATGACGAGGAGTCTCGAAATGGTCGAGAGGTAAAGATTCATATACTGGACGATGATATTCGGACGCCGGAAGTGTTCCGGGGGTACCGTGTACATATCGGGTCACCGGAAGGGGTTCCGGGCATCCCCCCGGCAACTACATGGGCCTAATGGGCCAAGAAGGGGACAAACCAGCCCCTAGGGGGCTGGTGCGCCCAAGTAGGCCAAAATAAGGGGGAAGGAAAGAGGGGAAGAGAGAAAGGAAGGGGAGCAATTCGGCCTCCCCCTTCCTTCTCTCCTCCCTCCTCCTTCCTTTCCCCTCCGGATGAATATGGAAGGGGGGAGGCCGAATTGGGAGGCGCCCAAGTAGGATTCCTCCTACTTGGGGCGCCCCCTTGGCTGCCTCTCCTCCCCTCCAACCTATATATATATGGGGGGGGGGCACCGCTAGAACACACATCAACAGTTGTTAGCCGTACGTTCGGTGCTTGATCGGTCGGAACGAGAAGAAGTTCGACTACATCAACCGCGTTGTCAAACGCTTCTGCTTTCGGTCTACGAGGGTACGTGGACACACTCTCCCCCTCTCATTGCTATGCATCTCCTAGATAGATCTTGCGTGAGTGTAGGAAATTTTTGAAATTGCATGCTACGTTTCCCAACATAATGATCATGAGGCGAGCACAAGCAAGGCCAAACCAAGGGATCCCAAATATACTCAACATAAGTGGTGTCCTCCCGGTTTAACTAAGACCATGGAAAGGAGATTACAACGCATAAGGAACCACGAGAAGGTAGAGCACAAAGAGGAGAGGCAAAGGAATGATTTGTTCAGTGAAATTCGGCCCATGGCACTCACAAAACAAGTATGGAGGCCTAAACAAAAACAAAACACAGATGCTTCTACATTAGCTGCAGCAACACCTTCACCACCAAAAGAGGATGATGCGACCCCTATTAGATCGTCCACACCACCTGAAACATCCCCTTCAATTGAGGAATCTTTAAGCCCAATATACACATTAGGAGATGAAGATGAGATGGTGGATTATGAATCTACGCCGGTTCGGGAAGGTATGGATATTAATATGGTATATTACTTACCTGCCGAGTTTCGTGCTATAGTTGCAGAAGGGGAGGTAGCCCAGCTGGATTTTGGTCCTAAGATTGCTATCTTCGAGAAGCCAAAAGAACCGGTGAAACACTTGAAGCCATTGTACCTCAAAGGTCATATTAACGGATCGTCGGTTGCTAGGATGCTTGTTGATGGTGGTGCTGTGGTAAATATTATGCCCTACTCGGTCTTCAAGAAGTTGGGGTTAGATGATGATGCATTGATGAAGACCAATATGGTACTTAATGGATTTGAGGGTAAAGAAAAGACAGAGGTCAAAGGTGTGATGTGCATGGAACTCACCGTGGGAAGTAAAACTTTGGCCACCACATTCTTCATCGCCGAGGTGCAAGGTAACTATGATGTTATAATAGGCCGCGATTGGGTTCATGCTAACCAATGTGTGCCATCTACCATGCATCAATTTTTAATACAATGGGTCGATGATGAGGTAGAAGTCATTCATGCGGATAATTCGGCTTGTATTGCTTTGGCCGATGCATCGGTGGATTGGAATCATCCCGATGTTACTTTCTTAACAGAGCGACCTCTCGGAGTTTGATTTCCTTAGTGCTACAAGGAACGGGTTCATTCCCATCTCTTTAAAGCCGATTGGTGGTAATCGGTTACAGGGTATGATGTGAACAAGAAGTTAAAATCAATGGCCGATATAAAATTATCGCCCTAAGCATAAACATGGCCGATATAGAAATTATCACCCTAAGCGCATATAAATGGCCGATGGAGTGTTGACATCGTCCTTAGACCAACGTATTGCAAGTTATTTTTCGGCGCGCAAGCTTTGCCGAAAAATAGGGGGGCATGTGTTGGCGCTCGAAAATGGAATGATCATAAAAAGTGACTTGAGGCTAGAATGAGATGATGTTAAAATTATGAGTTCATGTCACCATTTGATGGCTCTCTTCAAGATGATCAAAATAGATATAGAGATGGTCCAAAACGGAGCTCAGATGTGAAATTTATGACAATCTTAGAGATGCTCGTATTGACACCAGATTAAAGAATGACATGAAACCTAATTAATATGGCCTTGGATGAAAAAACTTCCAACTACAAAGTTCTTCGTCTCGTCGAGACGGACGATTTTGATATAAAAATCGTCCCCATCCGAGGTCGTATGCGAATTCTACAGCCAAAACCGTGCGCTGCAGCAATGTTTGGCCGGATCATCCGGGCCGGGGTCTAGATCATCCGGGAAATCGAGGCACCAAAACAACAGAAGGTTTGTAATGAAGCCGGATGATCTGGGTCCAGTCCCGGATGATCCGGGTGGAGGCCGGACAATCCGGGTAGAAGTCCGGACGTCCAGACAGTTTTTTCTGCTGCTGATGTTAGATAACAGCCCGAAACTCCCTCAAGAGGACCTCAAATCGAAAAGTGTTCAACATGCAAGTTGTGCGTCTCGTCGAAACGGATGATTTTGGTATAGAAATCGTCTTAATCCGAGGTCGTATGCAAAAGTTACATCCTGATCAATGTGCTGCTGTCAGAAATTTGGGCTTGGCCGGATCATCCGGGCCTACATCCGGACATCCGGGCCGGAGGTCGTGAGAAGTCCGAATTTGGTTAGATTTTGATGATTTGGACGGCAAGGCAAGTCCTTTTCTTGTACGGGAAGTCCATCCGCCTCTTATATAGACAAGAGGTGACGGCTGATTGAACAACAACACACAATCGCAAAACCCATCTACTTTTTACCCTAGTTTTACATCCCTCCCTTCTTCCTTCTCTCTCGTTCTTCGTTCATTCTTCGTGTTGAAGGGCAGCGATCCTCGAGGCTCTAGGGGCGGGCGAACCGACCTAGGGCAGCCCATTGCTGCCACGCATCCAGACGGGGTCCCTCCCGGGCGCGTGGGGTTTCGGGTGCTCAAAAGCGCCCGCCGGATTGCTTGCGTACCGCACTTTCGGACGGGTCTCCTTCGGCGTGAGCTGCGGTGCATCACCCTCGGCGTTGGAGGTACACGGTGACGTGTTCGTGTGCGAACACGTTAACAACCACTCCTCCTGATGAGGAGCGAGTAACACTAGCGCGAAGACGCTGGTTGCGCTGCTCTGGCTGCCGGTGAGGAGTGGTTTGTGGTGGCTCTACAATGTTGCTGGCGCGGTATCTTCGTGGAGGTGGGTGGGGCAATGGAGGTGCTATGAGTGGGGGTGTTGGTGGTGATAGGTGCTCCGGGCAAAAGTTTGCCGGGTTCTTGCCGGCCGGCGACGGCGGCATCCATGGGTGTCGTTTCACCTTCTTGGAGGAGCCGTCGTGGAGCGTCGTGTCCGCCACCCTCGGACCTTGCTCTTCGGGTGAAAGCCTAAGGCCCGGCTGGGTCGGGCGACAACGTCATCATCGCCGCTTCCCCCTTGGGGGCATCGCCTTGAAGAGCTTTGGATCCCGTTTGCGTGCTCCATGGGCTGGACGCTCGCGACATTGCGGTCAGCTGGTGTCTGTTCGGCGAAGTGGATGTTTGTGCGGCTTTTTGTGTGGCTTCTGTGGCAACGATGATGGGTGTGTGCGATGTCGGAGACGCAGCAATGGTTGCGATAGTCGGCTCTCCTCCGGCGTGTTCGTGGGATTACCTCAGGTTGTTTTGTTGCGGTGAAGTCGGAGCTGCGGCGGCGGGGCCCCTGTGGCGACAATGACAGGCAGCAGGTGGTCTGTTCGGTGGTCTTCCGCGACGCCAACCTTGCATAGTTCTCCTTCGAAGCTATCTTTCTGAGTCGGAGCTGTGCTGTCCTTACGCGGGTGGCTGAGTTTGGCGCGGGGCTTCTTGTGTTTCACACAGCCTCTATGGTGCGGGTTGGGTCGACATTTGTCTTCGGAGAAGTCGGAGTCGCTTGCTCGGATTAGGGACGATGATGATGCCTGTTGGGGAGAAGTGATGACGATGACACGGTGTGTGATGTTGACGAGACCCTCTGTGTGAGGTGTGTGTGGCATTATGTGTGTGCCGCTCAGCGGTTTGTGACGATTTTCACCTGGATTTCCATTTATTAACCGGGCAACTCTCTTCCGCTTTATTAATGAGATGAGGCAAAGCTTTTGCCTCCGTTTCTTTTTATAAAAAAGACGTTGATTGCGGGCGTGATGGTGGCCGTCAGATCCGTGTGTTCTAGCGAGTGCTCCCTAATATAAGAGCGTTTAGATCACTACTTAGTGATCTAAACGCTCTTATATTTCTTTACAGAAGGAGTAGAAAAGAAGAGGATTGGTGAAAGATGGATGTGCCTGACCACGAGTGGACCCATTTGTAATTGTGAGTAAAATAATTGTGAGCCAAGATTATTAAAGAATACCCAGACTATTAGGGGCGTCTTAGAAATGCATTGAGAAATCAGAACCGCAACCCCTTCGTTGCGACGGCTCCGCTCTAAGCACCGGGGCATCACCCCACTGGTGCAAAAATACTTCACTTTTGTCTTTTATTTCTTTTCTTCACGTTCGTGCAAGCCCGGTTTTTCTGGTTGGCGGTTTAGATTACGGACGGTTTTATTTTTTTTTCTTTCCTTTTTTTAAATGCGTGAATATTTTAAGAATGTCGTGTTTTTTAAAAATTGATGATTTTTATTTTTTTGTTATTTTTTTAAAAAATCAATGATTTTTTTTCAAATTTATGAACTCTTTTTAATAATCAATGATCTTTTTTACAGATTTCTGATTTTTTTCAAATTCAATGAACTTTTTTACAAATTTGATGATTTTTTTTTTCAAATTTGATAATTTTTTTTTAAATCAATGAAATTTTTTAAATTTGATGAACTTTTTCAATTTCGATAAACTTTTTTTAATTGATGAACTTTTTTGAAATTCGTTGAATTATTTTAAAATTTGCAGAACTTTTTTAGTTTTGTGAAATTTTTTAAAAATAATTTACATTTTTGAATTCATGATTTTTTTGCTATTTTCCAAAGTCAACGGTTGACCGGTCAACTATGCCCAGTCAGCAGCGAAGCGACGTGACCGAGCCAGGAGGGAGTCAGGGAGCGTGCGCATTTTGGGCCGGCCCAAGAGTATGGTTGCGTGGGCGCCGGAACCCCTAGTTAGCACCTAAAGTGCTGACTAAAAGGGAAAAACACATGTAACAAACATGCACGTGAGGGTTTCGTGTACAATGCTGCAACAGCCGCGGCGTCCGCCGCCAGGGTTTTTTTGGTCCCCTCGCCTCCGGCTGCCATCTTGGCGCTGCGAGGTGGGGGGACCTCACATTTTCAAGATTGTTGTGTTCTTCATCAACATATAGTGATCTTCATATTTTATGAGAATAAAAGTACTCTTGTTTTTTTGGCGGTGCCACGAGGTTAGAGAGTTTTCTGTCTTAGCAAATCGGATTATTTGGACCTGATGAGTTTATGTTGGTGTGTCATATTTTTTTTGTTGGTTTGATTCTTTATGGAGGTGAAATTTTTCATCAACACCATGGTGAAGATATCCTGATTCGACGACCCTCACTTCCAGGGTATAATCCCCGACCCAAGTGCGTTCATTGATCAAGACTTCCCATCTTTTTGGATGGACGACTCAACACGCTTTCAAAAACATTATTGGTAGTGTTCATGTGGGTGAAAGAGGGACAACATCGTTGCTCCAGTCCAATTGCAGCCTTTTTACCAAAGTCTTTGGAGTATTTCTTCTTCCAGAGATTGATACCGCGAAGAAGATGTTTTCGAGAGATTTCATTGCAATTCTTAGTTTTAGGAGTTGCTTTGTATTTTCTTGGAACTTAGATCCAAATCAGTGGACCTGTAATTGTTATTAGTATATGAATAAAATCACGGGTGTTTCTAAAAAAGAGCTCCCACTTTTTTTTAGGGGAGGAGATGCATCGAGGAATGAGATGCAAGTAACTGACTGGTGGGCCCGAGAGAAGCCTATGTGGGATCTCGGCCCAACTAAACAACGAAGCCTTGTGCAATGGCCATTCGCTCCACAGTCACACAGACCACTCTCTCCGCTTCACTCGCCACCCCCAAATCCCCAAACCCTCGCCGCCTCGTCGTCCGGCGACCATGGCCGGCCTGCCGCCGTTCACCAAAGTGGACCGCTTGACGGAGGCCGATCTGCGGCGCAGGGGTCTCGACCCGCACGAGGTGGACCGATCCACGGAGCAGCTGCTCTCCCACATCTGCAGCGAGCTCGTCCCCGCCCTGCCGGCCTCCGACCCCCGGCGGCACACGCCCCTGCACAAGATCCTCTCCCGCCTCGCCGTCACGGAACCCGCGCGCAACCCCGCCCTCCCCGCACCCGACGGCGTGGACCGCATCAGCCTCCTCCACGACGCGCTCCTGCGCGAAATCGTCTGCCGCCTCCCCGTCAAGGACGGCGCGCGCACCTCCGTCCTCGCCTCGCGCTGGCGCCGCGTCTGGCTCTCCACGCCCCAAGTCCTGGCCGACGCCCACCTCCGCCCCAAAGGCTGCCGCTTGCCCCCCACGCCCGCCGACTCGCCAGCCATCGTCGCCGCCGTCTCCAGCATCCTCGAAGCGCACACCGGCGCCATCCCCACCGTCCACCTCACCTGCAGCCACACGAGCGCGTACCAGGCCCAGCTCGCGCGCTGGCTCCACCTCCTCGCCACCAAGGGCGTCCAGGAGCTCGTCCTCGTCAACCGCCCTTGGCCGCTCGACGTGCCGCTCCCGCCCGCGCTCTTCAGCATCACCAGCCTCGCTTGCCTCTACATCGGCCTCGGGAAGTTCCCGGACGTGGCCAGGTTACCGTCCAGCACCTCTTTCCCCCATCTCCGTGAGCTCGGCATCTGCAGCGTCGTCATGGAGGACGGGGACATCGACTTTGTCGTCGCCAAGAGCCCCGTCCTGGAGACCCTCAACATCCATGGATGCAACAAGGGGCTGCGCCTTCGCCTCGTCAGCCAGAGCCTCCGGTGCGTCCAAATTTGCAGCTCTGTTCTGGAGGACATTGCCGTGGTGAAGGCTCCTCGCCTCGAGCGGCTCATCCTGGAGGGCTTTCGGAGCAACGCCGGCGGCTTGTGCACCAGAGTCAGGATTGGCGATGCTCCCAAGCTGCACGCATTAGGAATCTTGGAGCCAGGGAACACCATGCTAGAGATCCGAGACACCATCGTCGTGGTACATACATCTCCTGTCTGCAGTCTAACAGTTTGTCCAGTTAGCAAAATGTCCAGCTGATGGAGGTCCATGACTAAATGTGTCACTTTTTTTTTGTTCAATTGGGTTCATTCCAGGCCGGGATAAAGGCGAGCCCAAGCACCATGGCCACCAGCGTCAAGGTCCTGAGTCTGAATGTGCGTTTCGGAAACCACACGGATGCCAAGATGGTTCCCTCCTTCCTCAGCTGCTTTCCCAATTTGGAGGCACTGCACATTATGGTATTTGTTTTTTCCATTTCAGATAACGTACTGTGTAGTTCTCCTGATGTCAATTGCTTTGCTTCTTTAGCTCTTGTTATAGCGTCTCTCACCATGGTCATATATCATACTACTTGGTTGGCAATATTCGTGCTGTCGATGTTGTAAGTGGCAGGCAGTGCTCGTTTTGGACTTCGAAATTTACACATGATAAACCAAACACATTGCCACCTGCTGTTTTTTTGGAGGTCTGTGTGGGTTATCATATTACTCTAAACCGCGTCATATCAGGCACTTCTCTATGGTTAATTAATAACAAGGTATTTTTCATGGTTCACACCTGGAGCTTTGTTTTAAAGAACACATCTCACAAAATATGCACAGGTCCAGTGGATATATTTGGTAAACTGTGCACCTGTTTGGACCCACATCAGTGCAGAATTTGTTTGATTTCTTCAGCAACAGCCTAGACCATGTTTTAGTTGCGATCGACAATGGTAGCAAGCACATGAATAGTTGAGTGAGATCTCTGGCGACGCTGTGCAATGTGTTATGTGTGAATACCAAACATGAGAAACTGCATAGTGCATACACCATATCAATTTCTGATCTTTCACGTGTGGGCTACTTGGTAGTTGTTAATTTCTGCTAATTTCACGTATGAAAGTATTGATCGTTGATTTGCATAGCTCTGTCGAGTATTCGATTTATTATCAGCCATCAGGTTTTCTCTACTTACGCTACACTATAGCTTTTCGAAAGCAACCTCCACCTTCAGGGCCTGTATTTCAGCTGTCAATTTTGCAACTGACATGCAGTGCCAGACTGATGAAACTTATATACAATTATCTTGCTCATTCCTATCTACAGTTTGCTGGTGATCTGTGTGATATTGCCACAATGCCATGTTAGTTCTTTGGTACTAGACCGTATCATGACATGAGTTATGTCCTTAACTAATTGCACAGTTCTTCTCAGGCTTCCATTTATTCTTAGCCATCAGGTCTTCTCTGCACATACTAAACAGTGACTAGAGTACAAAATGATAATTCTGGGGGTTGCATGTTAATTTCAGTTATGACATTTGTTATGAATTCTGGGGGCTGCACATTGCTGCCTACAATTTGTTGGAGGTCCGTGTAACATGCCATAATGCTTTATTGATGCTGGTAAATTGTGCACGTGTTAGGAGAGCTACACTGCAGCTCAAATGTGTAGCCTAACTTCTTAATTTGTTATACATGAACTGTGATCATGAGGCCACCGTAGTTGCTGTTTATCTGTACTACTAGGATAGTTGGTACTTTGTCTAGCTTCATGCATGGGAAGCATTGGCATCTCATCTCTCTCTCATATATCAGAACCCACATTTAGGTATGCATGCTGTTTGTTTCACGGGACAATATCTGCCGTTTTTCAATTAATATGAAGCGCTGTGTGGTATTAATTTGCACTGTGTGTGTGTACCAGCATTATATACTCAGCATCATTCATCATAGCTGAACTGTGAGTGACTTAATTGTTTTTTTTTCTTGCAGTCTGAAAAATGTGATTATCAAGCTGGCAGTGCCAGGATGAACCTCAACTTCTGGAAGCAGGCCAAGCCCACTGAAAGTGTCAAGTCGTGTATCAAGGTGTTCTCTTACAGAGAATTCCGAGGGGAGCTTGGGGAGGTTTCCTTCCTCAAGTTCTTCTTCCGGAACGCGAGGGCGCTGAGGACTGCGTCCATCTCCATGGCTAACCCTAGCTTCACAACATTCTCGATGGATGAGGCGACTTGTAAAGCACAGCAAGCTTCTAACAATATGGCCAGTAGGTCCTGTGAAATGGTGCTTCTGGGGAGCACAGGTCCTGAAGGAGGTAGCCCCTGGAGCTTCAAGAGAGGAACGGATTACTCCTTTGAGGACCCTTTCTCAGTGCTGCAGATTCACAACATAGCTTAATATATGTATCTGCTTCTTTTGGTACCTGACTTTTGGTGGTACTTACATTGCAGACTTTGAGTTAAATTCGTCGTCTGATGTTTGATGAGAATCAGAAATACTATGGACTGATGATAGCTTGCTTGCTTTCCCATAGTATATGCTCCTTACAACTTTTTGATTGTGGCAGCATGCTTTAACTGTATTTTGTGGATCATGTCGTCCTGATCGCCATGCAGATCAATTATCATCAGAACTCTATGGTCTTTAGGCATGCATTGTTTTGATTATATATGTACTTGAACTTGTGGAGGCACCATTTTATTTCAGGCCTTACTTGCATGTCTGATTGAGCTTGTCAATATTATTTAATTTCTAATTTCACATTGCATTGATTCTCGACATGCCAAAGAGGAAGCGTACCGATGTTCTGTGTAATTTTTTTTTGGCCTTAAGGATCCATTAATTTGCATATGAATCCTTTGACTTCTTCTAGGTACATATGAACGACCTGCATGATTCTGTAAACTAACATGTGCTTATTTATTATGTTCATATATGCTCTGCTAGGTACACGTGAGAAAATCACAAATTCAGGCCTCAAAAGTCGGGATCCCACAACAGTGCTATATGGAATGAGTTGATCTCATTTTTGCTCCTTCCTATCCGTCTCCAACAAGTAGTTGTTCTTAGCAACTGCTTGATTTTACAACAAAAATAACTTGATTTTCCTCAAGATTAAAGTAACTTGATTTTATAGCAAGGATTTTTCAGCTACTGCTCAATTTTATTATACAGATCGATTTTGCAATCGATTTAACTACAAGGGACTCTTGGCTTTCAGTGTAGGCTAAGGAAATTGGAAAGATCTCTCTAATTGAAAAATTGTCATAGTTCTATAAATACTTGGCTGAAAAATCTGCAATGTTCTATAAATACTTAGTTCTATAAATTGTACGCGCTCTCCACATGCTTTGAGGCGGTTGGTTGCATTGGTTCGCCCCATTGTGGTATTGCGACCATGGGTACACCAGTGACAATTGCTTCGGTTGTCGAGTCCTGCATTACGGCGGTGCAAGCTTAACTTCTATTCAATGACAAATTCCACTAAAATTGCGAGCCTTGTTGATGTATGCGCAAAAAATTGGTTCATTTCATGCCCAAGGCTCTACGAGTCAATACGTTCGATCCAGCTGAGGGCAAAAAGGAACAATTAGGCCTTTCATGTTGCGTTGGCCATGGAGTTCTTCTGGCAACTTATCTTCCTCGTTGGACCTCAACACCCAAAGGAAAGGTTGTCCAGAGTTGCACAACCATGGCCTAGCTCTTCTAGTTATGTCGTGTCCAGGTTAGCGGCTGTGCCATAAGATGCGAGGAGCACAAAGCAAGGTGCCTGCTTGTCAAGCCATGCCATGCACGGAGCAGTGCTCGAGTCGTGGTTTTAAACTGTAGGTCTTGTTCGACGTCAGACGATCATCATCTAGGTATAGCGACTGAAGACGACAATGTCGGTCTGAAGGTCTTCGCATGACATTTCAATTCCATGTAATTGGCCTCCATTTTAAGTGCGAAGACAACGGTAATATTGTCAACAGTCCAAGCTTACAAGACCTGCTGCTCTTGGACCACGGTAACATTCAACAAATCAGAGGTGTCGTGGTCGGCCAAAACTTCAGAATTTGGGTTTGCTGCACTGCACATGGACATGATGTCCACAATACATTTGTATAGTCACAATTTAATTCTTAAATGAAAACCTTGTGTTCTATACATCTGCTTGCAATCTTCTGTTGTCTTTCATGTTTGATCTATGCAATGCATAACATAAGTTATTGAAGTTGATGTCAAAGAATGGAGGGTCTGTGGGTCTGAATTTAAATCATTCCATTAACATTCATAATGTTTTCCCCACTTACATCAGCTTCACATACTGATCAGTTGGAAATGAAGTGTTGACACTTCATGTTTGACTCTTTATTTCTGTCATCTTAGGCTTTACTGTCTGTTTCATCCACTATGTTGGGTTCTACTCTAAATTATTTATTCGTCACATCTGGCTTCGAGTTCATTCACTGATGTGCCATGTTCCCATCAAGCTGAATGACAATCCAAATGATAGTACTGTTGAGTGCACTGACAAGCATCTCAAGGAAATACGTAGTAGTGAGAAATTGTTCACGCAACAGAGCAAATGTTAACTTTGGCAAGTTCTTTGTTCTGAACGCAAGAGTGCTAGGGTCAATGAAATTTCATGTCCCTGTTAACTGCAACAAAAGATGGAGTTCTAAGCAATTCTCCAAATGCTCGGGGTTCATTTTGAGGGGTCAGAGTGAGCAGATGATCAACTGCACAGATGAAATGGGCCCCTTATGTTTTGGAGTTTGTTGACATAAAACAGTATGGGACTTATGTGTTTGCTAGTGCACACAGAGTAACAGGTCCCTTGAATCACGACGAGTTTGATGGAAACGACGAAGATAATCTCCTGTGTGGCAGTGAAGGTTATCACCGAAGATTATGATAACAAGAGTGACCCCTCAAGAATTGTTGACGTGAAGGAAATGATTCGGTGATCGTCCGAAGGAAGTGACTACGGCCGAGGAGATTGAAGACGAAGTGAAGACGTAGCATTTCACTACTAGGGAAAACCTTATACACCGAAACTTACCAGTAGCGCGGTTTAAAATAAGGCGCTACTGCTACTTAGTGATACGTCTCCAACGTATCTATAATTTTTGATTGTTCCATGCTGTTATATTATCATTCTTGGATGTTTTACAATCATTTTATATCATTTTTTGGGACTAACCTATTGACATAGTGCCAAGTGCCAGTTGTTGTTTTCTGCTTGTTTTTTACATCGCAAAAAATCAATATCAAACGGAGTCCAAATGCAGCGAAACTTTTTGTGGATTCTTTTTGGACCAGAAGACACCAGATGGGCCAGAGAAGCACCTGGGGGTGCCCCGAGGGGGGCACAACCCACCAGGGCTCGCCCCCGAGTGGCATCCCCTCTTTTTTCTAACGGCCATCGGTATTTTACTTAAGACTATATTTTTATTCGTCACATATTATGAGTTTTGCTTGGAGCATCTTGTATGATATGAGTCTTTTCTTGTTTTTCTTTTTTATTTTAAATAAGTATCCTTGTTGTACACACCTATTTGAGAGAGCCAAATTATTCTATGCTTGCTCCTATGCTTCACTTAAATTTTTTATAGCCTTGGAATTGCTCTAGTGCTTCACTTATATCTTTTTTAGCATGGTGTGCTTTGCTATCTTTGAAGAAATTCTCTCATGCTTCACTTAGATTAATTTGAGAGAAAGAAATATTATGCTCATGTTCTTCACTTATATTTGTTTGAGCTTACCAAAAGCAACATATGAAACTAGTCCCAAAGTGATAGATATCCAAGGGGGATATAATAAAAACTTTCATGAAGATCATTGGACATAATAAACTTGATTCTTTGTAATAGTTTTGAGATATGATGATAGTGATATGTGATCCATGTTAATGAGTAATTATGTTTTAGTAAGAATATTGATGTTAAGGTTTGTGATTTCCTATGCAAGCACGAAAGTCAATAGTCATGCAATGAAATTACATCCTACTTGTGTTGCATTATTCGGTGTTAGTTATGCTTAATGTTCTCTTATGATGGTTTTCGTTCCTTGGTTGGTCGCTTCTCAATCTCTTGCTAGCCTCCACCTTGTACTAAGTAGAAATACTACTTGTGCATCCAAATCCTAAAACCCAAGTTATGCCAAATGAGTCCACCATACCTACATATATGCGATATTTCCTTGCCGTTCTAAGCAAATTTGTATGTGCCAACTCTAATTTCAAAATAAATTTCTCTTTTGTGTGCTCGTACCGCTCATGAAGCGGTGAGGGGTGGCTAATATTTTTCATGCTAGATGTGTTATTCTCAAGATGAGTGTTTATTCACTTGTCATTGCACGAGAGTATGGCGGTAATAGGGATTCCCAGTCCCGAAATGAAAAGAAAAATTTACTTTATGTTGTCAAATAATAAATTCCTTGGAAAGTGTTGGTATGGAGGGCAACCGTGGATACGACTAGCCATGGCTTGTGAAAGTTTGGTGAAAAAAGGAATAAACTTTATTTTATGTTTGGGAACCGCCTATGATATATCTAGCATGGAAATTATTGGGAACTCTAAGTCGTTCTCGTTGACGGGAAAAGTATACCTCCCAAAATAATTTTATCTCTCAATTTAAGCTTTGAGCTCTGGCACCTCTACAAATCCCTACTTCCCTCTGCGAAGGGCCTATCTTTTACTTTATGCAATTTTTATTTTTATTTTGAGTCTCCATCTTCTCTTATAAAGCACCAACTACGAACACTATTATCACACTTGAGCATTGGATGTAGCTAATATTTGGATGTGTTGCATGAATGGATCAATGATTGAGCATGGTGGGCTAGGGATAACTTGCTTTAGTATTGATATTGATATTTGGAAAGACATGGTTGTTTGTTGATATGCTTGAGTATTAAAGTCCTCATGTCAAAACTAGACTATTGCTTTGAACCATATAAAAGTCCAAATGACCATGCTATAAAGAAAAGAATATGTGATGAACATGATAGGCAGCATTCCACATCAAAAATTCTGTTTTTATCATTTACCTACTCGAGGACGAGCAGGAATTAAGCTTGGGGATGCTGATACGTCTCCAACGTATCTATCATTTTTTATTGTTCCATGCTGTTATATTATCATTCTTGGATGTTTTACAATCATTTTACAATCATTTTATATCATTTTTTGGGACTAACCTATTGACATAGTGCCAAGTGCCAATTGCTGTTTTCTGCTTGTTTTTTACATCGCAGAAAATCAATATCAAACGGAGTCCAAATGCAGTGAAACTTTTTGTGGATTTTTTTTGGACCAGAAGACACCAGATGGGCCAAAGAAGCACCTGGGGGGTGCCCCGAGGGGGGCACAACCCACCAGGGCTCGCCTGGGCCCCCAGGCGCGCCCAGGTGGGTTGTGCCCACCTCGGTGGCCTCCCGCACCGCCTCTTCGCTCTATAAATACCTCCATACTCCAGAAACCCTAGGGGAGTCGACGAAAGTTTGTTCCAGCCACCGCAAGTTCCAGAACCACGAGATCCAATCTATAGCCCTTTTTCGGCACTCCGCCGGAGGGAAACACGATCACGGAGGGGTTCATCATCCTCATTGGTGCCTCTCCAATGATGCGTGAGTAGTGTACCACAGACCTACGGGTCCGTAGGCAGTAGCTAGATGGCTTCTTCTCTCTTTGTATCTCAATACAATGGTCTCTTGGAGATCTATTTGATGTAATGACTTTTTGCGGTGTGTTTGTTGGGATCCGATGAATTGTGAGTTTATGATCAGATTTGCCTTGATTTAATATCCATTCTTGATTATTATAGCCTCGTATTTCTTCTTCGATATTTGGGTTTTGTTTGGCCAACTTGATTTATTTATCTTGCAATGGGAAGAGGTGCTTTGTAATGGGTTCGATCTTGCGGTGTCCTTTCCCAGTGACAGAAGGGGCAGCAAGGCATGCATGCATCGTTGCTATTAAGGATAAAAAGATGGGGTCTATTCCTACATGAATAGATCTTGTCTACATCATGTAATCGTTCTTATTGCATTACTCCGTTTTCCATGAATTTAATACACTAGATGCATGCTGGATAGCGGTCGATGTGTGGAGTAATAGTAGTAGATGCAGGCAGGAGTCGGTCTACTAATCTTGGACGTGATGCCTATATACATGATCATTGTCTTGGATATCGTCATAATTATTTGCTTTTCTATCAATTGCCCAACAGTAATTTGTCTACCCACCGCATGCTATTTTCTCGAGAGAAGCCACTAGTGAAATCTACGGCCCCCGGGTCTATTTTCCAATCATATACTTTCAGATCTATATTGTCATTTGCCTTTTTCTTTATTTGCAACTTTTGTTTTCAGATCTATACTATCAAAAACCCAAAAATACCTTGCTGCGTTTTATTTGCTTTTATTTGCATATTTCAATCTACTACAATTTTATCCTATCCTTACGTCACTTTTTGGCATCGTTACCCGGAAGGGATTGACAACCCCTTTAACGCGTCAGATTGCAAGTATTTGTTCTTTGTGTGCAGGTACCGTTTACATAGTGTTGCTTAGTTCTCCTACTGGTTCGATAACCTTGGTCTCATCACTGAGGGAAATACCTTACCGTTGCTGTGCTGCATCCTCCCTTATTCCTTGGGGAAACACCAACGCATCTCAAGCGACATAACTTAGCAGTAGCGCGTGACGAAAAACCGCGCTACTGATACAAACATAGCAGTAGCGCGTCAGGAGGAAACAGCACTACTACTACAATTGCCACGACCTTGCCGCCAGACTAGGTATAGAAGTAGCGCCTCTTTGGCAAACACGCTACTGCTACTGAATTAGCAGTAGCGGTTTTCGCCAACGCACGCTACTGCTAAGTTTAGTCCACTCCTAAGTTTAGTCCCACCTCGGTCCGCGAACAGGGTGTTTACCACCTTAAATATGTTACTTCTCAAACTATCAAAACCACTTGGTCTTCATTGAACTCTATGTGTAGGATTTGTGGCCGCAATAGGAGTCCTCTCCGGTTCCTAAACTGGACAGGACACCTATTGAAAATTCAAATTCTACACAAAAAGATCATTGATGACCAATGTATTTTTTATGTTCATTTTTACATGCTAAGCCTTAGCAGTAGCGCATTTTGGTAGAAGGCACTACTGCTATAAGCATAGCAGTAGCGCTTCTCTCGTAAAAGGCGCTACTGCTATGGCGTTTAGTAGTAGCGCTTTATCCTAATGCGCGCTATTACTAAAGCCATCCTATCTTCTCCAACCGTCCGCCCCTCACTCTCCCCTCTCCATTCCACTCTCACTCTCCCCCACACCCCCCGTCGTCCGCCGCCGCCACCGTTCCCCGACCACCGTCGTCGCCCTCCCCGACCATCTTCGTCACCCGCCGCCGCCGACGCTCCTGCTCTCCTCCACTGCTCCGACGTTCCAGGGAGGTAGTTCCTCCATCCCTCCTCCTTCCACCTCCCTCCCCTCCTCATCCCTCTCCCGGTCCCTCCCTCCCTCTCCCTCCTCCCTCCCACCTCCCTCCCTGCCTCGTCCCTCTCCCGATCCCTCCCTCCCTTCCTCTCCACCCTCATTCACCCCTCCCTTCGTTCCTACTCCCTCCACTTAGTGTAGAAATTTTTAGGTATTAAGAATAGAAATTTTTAGGTATTAAAATTAGTAATAGAAGTAAGAAAATGTAGGGTAGTAGAATTTTTAGCAAGTGTTTAATAGAAATAGTTTATTTAGTAAGTGGTTAATATAACTAGTCTATTTATAGTAAGTGCTTTATAGAACTAGTTTATTTTAAGTAGTTAATAGAACTAGTTTATTTAGTAAGTACTTAATAGAACTAGTTTACTTAGTAAGTGCAATGACCATCAAGTTTGAATGCTCATATGATGTAGACATAAACATACATATCTAGTGTTGCTCAAATAGGATATGTGCTTGCCCAAGTGGCCATGTTTGCAGGGAACACCTCCGAGTGGCCTATGTTTTGCCGGAGTGTTAATTAATTTCCGTTCCGGCAAATTTCAGGCGCTCGATATGTCCTTTTTTAGCAAATGTCATGCCGGATTTTTCCGTGAATTTTCGCATGACTTGTGCTAGAATATGTAGGAAATATCGAGTGGCCCGGATTTTCTAGAAAGATAATTAAACGACATTTCGGGTTGACTTTAAGTCTGTCGGGACTCCACCATATATGAGAGAAGAAAAATGCCGACTGTTGTCGTGGGGGTCGTTCTTCCTCTTCCTTCTCGTGATAGACCTTTTGGTAATGCACGGGAAAGAAGAGAAGAGCGACCATCACCGACGGTCGCAAATGTCAGAGATGAAGAATCCCGACTGTTGTCGTGGGGGTAGCTTCTCCTTCGTTCCCGTGTGCTAGAAAATTTGGTGTAATGCACTCGGGAACGAAGGGAGGAGCTACCATCACCGACGGTCGAATATATACACCACGTGAGCTGAGAGTTTTCAAGAAAAAACTCGACAGATCGATAGTCAACCCGTGATGAATAATAATGATCTAATTTAGTTTTTGTAGTACATATATTTAATTTTAGAAGTTTAACTTTGAATTATGAACATAGGAAATGTCGTCCGACGACGATAGGCTCCCGGAGTGCGACTGGTGCGGCAACGACCGGGGTCTATGCGACAGGCCTCACCTGGTAGAAGGTCGGTGCTTCATGTCACACCCTGATTTTTGGCCCTTTCTTTTTCTTTTGATTCTCTAAGGATTTTGCTTGAGTTTTCTTTTTCTGTGGCTATGTGATCTGGAAACTGAAGAAGATGACCTCTTCTTCCCTTACAGAGTGGCTTGTCATCCTCATACCCTTCCCAAGACCTTGCCATTTTCATCTTGGCCCAACCCCAATATTCTTTTCCTTGGGAATATTCCTTTTTCTGTTAAAGGAATAACCCTGTCTGCCCTAGGTTGTGAAGCAACCTATATTTCTGTCACTCCTAAAATTCCCAAATAATTCTCATAAATTGTTTGGGCCATATCTTCCTCAAATATGGCAAAAAAATTCATTTGCCATGTTCCTCATCATGCTCACTTAATTATTTATCTATTTTGTCCTAAATGGCACTTTGTGAAGCAAGTGCTATTTATCTTTGCCCATTTGTCCCCAAACTTTTTGGACACCTTTTCATGTCCATATCATTGCCTCATGACAAAATTAAACTCCATTTTCCTAGTAAATCTTCCTCACTGATTTTTCAAAGTTCCTGTCTGAGGGAACTATTTGTGAAGGAAGTACTAGCTAGGATAACCCAAATGAGTTGATATTTTGCACACTCCTTCATGTGCTCATATCATCACCCTCCTCCAAGTTTCATTTCATTCCATTGATCTATGTGATCCCAGGATCAATTCTTTGCTTCTGTCCAAATTTTCAATTTGTGAATCAAGTATATTTTATCTTGCTCCATTATGGCTGAAAATTTTCCTAATCCTTTTCATATCCATATAACCTACCTCCACAAGATTTGGGCTCATTTCATCTAGCCATTTTCCCTCAGGATTTTTCCCAAGATTCTGTCCAGAGAGGTGCTGTATGAAGGAAGTACCATTTTGGCTTGGCCAAATGGCATGAAATTTTTATGGCTCTCTCATATGCCCAAATCATTAGGCATTGCCAAATTTCAGCCCAATCCAACACTCCTAGTGAGTGCTACTTCTTGATCTTGATTCTGGACCAGATTTGGCAGTTGCAAAGCAACTATATGAAAACTTGGTCCAAATCTCTTCATAATTCACAGGACTATAGTCCTTCCTATCCTAAACCTCCCTAACATCAAGTTTTTCACTTAACCTCACTAAGTTGATCACAACAGTATGGTCAAGATTGCTGCAGCAAACTTTTGAGCTTAATTCCAACTCAACCACAGTAGCTCTGCTCGTTTCATTAATTCAAGGCTGCTTTATCTTGGAGGGACTACCCACCAGACATGGTTTGGCTGACTAGAGCACGGGTGCTCGTCGCGCTCTCGCGGTGACCACTGTTTTGGCATGCAATGGCCGCGTCCAGAGTGTCGTTTGCTTCAGGCCCCTCTCCTGCTCGGCGTCTCAGCGAGCACAGGCGTGTCTCCCAGCTCACCCTCGCCGTCCTCTTCTCCCCGGACCTCTCTCCCCCTCCTGCAGCTTGCTCGCTGGCACTCGTCGCCGCGCGCCCATGGGCAAATAGTGGCCGACATGGCTTTAATGGCGCCCTGGCTGCTTCTTCCCCGTGCCCCTCGACCTTTTCTGCTCTGTGACTCCCCTCTGGCCTCTCCAGTCGTCTTCCTCGCCTCACGAGCGCCCTGTTTGTTGCCAGAGCATTGGCTGGACCCGAGCGGCGGCCCCCGAGCTCGGCACCTCGCCCCCGCCTATAAATGGCCACCCCCGAGACCTCTCGACCTCACCACCGGCCTCCCCTCACTCCCAGCACCCTTCCCGTCCACTCCATCCCGCCGAAGCGGCCCTCCTCGCTGCCCTATGCCGCCATGGCCGCTGCCCCTGACCTCACCAATACATTTCGGGTGGAGCTCCTCCCTCTTCCTCTCCACCTCCAGAGATCCCCTAGAGCCTCCCCGCCGTTGCCCTCCTCCTCCGGTGGCCTCTGGCCGTGATCCCCATCTCCGGCCGAAGACCACCTCCGCCGCAGCCCTTCTCCTCCTCAAATCCGAGCTCCCCGGCGTCTTCTACTACTGGGAGCGGCTCCGCCTCGTCGCGCTGAGCTTGCCGGTAGGTCGCACGCCACGGGAGATGGCCGGGATCGCCGGCGAGCATCGTTGGGGTGAGCTCCCCTGCTCGGCCGGTGCGTCCAGGCGGGAGGAAGAAGCCGGCCTGGCAGGCCCCATCGGTGTGCGGGTGTTGGAAATATGCCCTAGAGGCAATAATAAAATGGTTATTATTATATTTCCTTGTTCATGATAATTGTCTATTGTTCATGCTATAATTGTATTAACCGGAAACCATAATACATGTGTGAATACATAGATCACAGCATGTCCCTAGTAAGCCTCTAGTTGACTAGCTCGTTGATCAATAGATGGTTATGGTTTCCTGACCATGGACATTACATGTCATTGATAACGGGATCACATCATTAGGAGAATGATGTGATGGACAAGACCCAATCCTAAGCATAGCACAAGATCGTATAGTTCGTTCGCTAGAGCTTTCTAATGTCAAGTATCATTTCCTTAGACCATGAGATTGTGCAACTCCCGGA
The DNA here is from genome assembly GCA_011799875.1 of Thinopyrum elongatum. Classification (NCBI taxonomy): domain Eukaryota; kingdom Viridiplantae; phylum Streptophyta; class Magnoliopsida; order Poales; family Poaceae; genus Thinopyrum; species Thinopyrum elongatum. The sequence continues at coordinate 23,307,152 of CM022298.1, forward strand.
TACTGTAGGAATGCTTTGGGTGTATCAAACGTCACAACGTAACTGGGTGACTATAAAGGTGCACTACAGGTATCTCCGAAAGTGTCTGTTGGGTTGGCACGAATCGAGACTGGGATTTGTCACTCCGTACGACGGAGAGGTATCTCTGGGCCCACTCGGTAATGCATCATCGTAATGAGCTCAATGTGACTAAGGAGTTAGCCACGGGATCATGCGTTACGGAACGAGTAAAGAGACTTGCCGGTAACGAGATTGAACAAGGTATAGGGATACCGACGATCGAATCTCGGGCAAGTAACATACCGATGGACAAAGGGAATTGCGTACGGGATTGATTAAATCCTCGACATCGTGGTTCATCCGATGAGATCATCGTGGAACATGTGGGAGCCAACATGGGTATCCAGATCCCGCTGTTGGTTATTGGCCGGAGAGATGTCTCGGTCATGTCTGCATGGTTCCCGAACCCGTAGGGTCTACACACTTAAGGTTCGGTGACGCTAGAGTTGTTATGGGAAATTGTATGTGGTTACCGAAGGTTGTTCGGAGTCCCGGATGAGATCCCGGACATCGCGAGGAGTTCCGGAATGGTCCGGAGGTGAAGAATTATATATGGGAAGTCCAGTTTCAGTCACCGGAATGGTTTCGGGGGTTATCGGTATTGTACCGGGACCACCGGAAGGTGTCCGGGGGTCCACCGGGTGGGGCCACCTGCCCCGGTGGGCCAAGTGGGCTGAGCAAGGGAGGGAACCAGCCCCTGGTGGGCTGGTGCACCCCCCAAGGGGCCCAAGGCGCCTAGGGTTGGAAACCCTAGGGGGTGGGGGCGCCTCCCACCTTGCTTGGGGGGTAAGTTTCCCCCCCCCCCTTGGCCACCGCCCCCCCTTTAGATGGGATCTAAGGGGGCCGGCCCCCTCTCCCCTTCACCCTATAAATAGAGGGGGGTGGGAGGGCAGCAGCACCCCTTCCCTGGCGCAGCCCTCCCCCTCTCCAACACCTCCTCCTCCTCCGTAGTGCTTGGCGAAGCCCTGTCGGAGAACCACGAGCTCCTCCACCACCACGCCGTCGTGCTGCCGGAGCTCTTCCTCAACTTCTCCTCTTCCCTTGATGGATCAAGAAGGAGGAGACGTCTCCGGACTGTACGTGTGTTGAACGCGGAGGCGCCGTCCGTTCGGCGCTAGATCGGATCTTCCGTGATTTGAATCGCCGCGAGTACGACTCCATCATCCGCGTTCCTTGTAACGCTTCCGCTTAGCGATCTTCAAGGGTATGAAGATGCACTCCCTCTCTCTCATTGCTAGCATCTCCTAGATTGATCTTGGTGATACGTAGGAATTTTTTTGATTTACTACTACGTTCCCCAACAGTGGTATCAGAGCTAGGTCTATGCGTAGATTCTATGCACGAGTAGAACACAAGTAGTTGTGGGCGATGATTTGTTCAATTTGCTTACTGTTACTAGTCCTATCTTGATTCGGCGGCATTGTGGGATGAAGCGGCCCGGATCGACCTTACACGTACGCTTACGTGAGACAGGTTCCACCGACTGACATGCACTTGATGCATAAGGTGGCTAGCGGGTGTCTGTCTCTCCCACTTTAGTCGGATCGGATTCGATGAAGAGGGTCCTTATGAAGGGTAAATAGCAATTGGCATATCACCGTTGTGGCTTTTGCGTAGGTAAGAAACGTTCTTGCTAGAAACCCATAGCAGCCACGTAAAACATGCAACAACAATTAGAGGACGTCCAACTTGTTTTTGCAGGGTATGCTATGTGATGTGATATGGCCAAAAGGATGTGATGAATTATATATGTGATGTATGAGATTGATCATGTTCTTGTAATAGGAATCACGACTTGCATGTCGATGAGAATGACAACTGGCAGGAGCCATAGGAGTTGTCTTAATTTATTGTATGACCTGCGTGTCAATGTAAACGCCATGTAATTACTTTACTTTATTGCTAACCGGTAGCCATAGTAGTAGAAGTAATAGTTGGCGAGACAACTTCATGAAGACACGATGATGGAAATCATGGTGTCATGCCGGTGACGATGGTGATCATGCCGTGCCTCGAAGATGGAGATCAAAGGCGCAAGATGATATTGGCCATATCATGTCACTTTATGATTTGCATGTGATGTTTATCATGTTTACATCTTATTTGCTTAGAACGACGGTAGCATAAATAAGATGATCCCTCACTAAAATTTCAAGAAATGTGTTTCCCCTAACTGTGCACCGTTGCGAAGGTTCGTTGTTTCGAAGCACCACGTGATGATCGGGTGTGATAGATTCTAACGTTCGCATACAACGGGTGTAAGCCAGATTTACACATGCGAAACACTTAGGTTGACTTGACGAGCCTAGCATGTACAGACATGGCCTCGGAACACGAGAGACCGAAAGGTCGAACATGAGTCGTATGGTAGATGCGATCAACATGGAGATGTTCACCGTTGATGACTAGCCCGTCTCACGTGATGATCGGACACGGCCTAGTCGATTCGGATCATGTATCACTTAGATGACTAGAGGGATGTCTATCTGAGTGGGAGTTCATTAAATAATTTGATTAGATGAACTTGATTATCATGAACTTAGTCTAAAAATTGTCTTTGCATTCTATCCTGTAGATCAAATGGCCCACGCTAATGTTGCCCTCAACTTCAACGCGTTCCTAGAGAAAACCAAGCTGAAAGACGATGGTAGCAACTATACGGACTGGGTCCGTAACTTGAGGATCATCCTCATAGCTGCCAAGAAAGCATATGTCCTTGAAGCACCGCTAGGTGACGCACCCATTTTCCCAGCAACTCAAGACGTTATGAACGCCTGGCAGTCGCGTAGTGATGATTACTCCCTGGTTCAGTGCGGCATGCTTTACAGCTTAGAATCGGGGCTCCAAAAGCGTTTTGAGCAGAACGGAGCATATGAGATGTTCCAAGAGCTGAAAATGGTTTTCCAAGCTCATGCCCGAGTCGAGAGATATGAAGTCTCTGACAAGTTCTACAGTTGTAAGATGGAGGAAAACAGTTCTGTCAGCGAGCATATACTCAAAATGTCTGGGTTGCACAACCGCTTGTCTCAGCTGGGAGTTAATCTTCCAGATGATTCGGTCATTGACAGGATCCTCCAATCGCTTCCACCTAGCTACAAGAGCTTTGTGATGAACTACAATATGCAAGGGATGGAGAAGTCCATTCCCAAGTTATATTCAATGCTGAAATCAGCGGAGGTGGAGATCAAAAAGGAACATCAAGTGTTGATGGTGAATAAGACCACTAGTTTCAAGAAAGGCAAGGGTAAGAAGAACTTCAAGAAGGACGGCAAGGGAGTTGCCGTGCCCGGTAAGCCAGTTGCCGGGAAGAAGCCAAAGAATGGACCCAAGCGTGAGATTGAGTGCTTTTATTGCAAGGGAAATGGTCACTGGAAGCGGAACTGCCCCAAGTACTTAGCGGATAAGAAGGCCGAAAATACCAAAGGTATATATGATATACATGTTATTGATGTGTACCTTACCAGCGCTCGTAGTAGCTCCTGGGTATTTGATACCGGTGCGGTTGCTCACATTTGTAACTCAAAACAGGAGCTGCGGAATAAGCGGAGACTGGCGAAGGACGAGGTGACGATGCGCGTCGGGAATGGTTCCAAGGTCGATGTGATCACCGTCGGCACGCTACCTCTACATCTACCTTCGGGATTAGTTTTAAACCTCAATAATTGTTATTTAGTGCCAGCTTTGAGCATGAACATTGTATCAGGATCTCGTTTGATGCGAGATGGCTACTCATTTAAATCCGAGAATAATGGTTGTTCTATTTATATGAGAGATATGTTTTATGGTCATGCCCCGCTGGTCAATGGTTTATTTTTATTGAATCTCGAACGTGATGTTACACATATTCATAGTGTGAATGCCAAGAAATGTAAGGTTGATAATGATAGTCCCACATACTTGTGGCACTGCCGCCTTGGTCACATTGGTGTCAAGCGCATGAAGAAACTCCATGCAGATGGACTTTTGGAGTCTCTTGATTATGAATCATTTGACACGTGCGAACCATGCCTCATGGGCAAAATGACCAAGACTTCGTTCTCCCGAACAATGGAGTGAGCAACCAACTTGTTGGAAATAATACATACTGATGTATGCGGTCCAATGAGTGTTGAGGCTCGCGGTGGCTATCGTTATGTTCTCACCCTCACTGATGACTTAAGTAGATATGGGTATGTCTACTTAATGAAACATAAGTCTAAGACCTTTGAAAAGTTCAAGGAATTTCAGAACGAGGTAGAGAATCAACGTGACAGGAAAATAAAATTCTTGCGATCAGATCGTGGGGGAGAATATTTGAGTCACGAGTTTGGCACACACTTAAGGAAATGTGGAATTGTTTCACAACTCACGCCGCCTGGAACACCTCAGCGTAATGGTGTGTCCGAACGTCGTAATCGCACTCTATTGGATATGGTGCGATCTATGATGTCTCTTACCGATCTACCGCTATCTTTTTGGGGCTATGCTTTAGAGACTGCCGCATTCACTTTAAATAGGGCACCGTCTAAATCCGTTGAGACGACACCGTATGAATTATGGTTTGGGAAGAAACCTAAGCTGTCATTTCTAAAAGTTTGGGGATGCGATGCTTATGTCAAGAAACTTCAACCTGAAAAGCTCGAACCCATATCAGAAAAATGCGTCTTCATAGGATACCCTAAGGAAACTATTGAGTATACCTTCTACCTCAGATCCGAAGGCAAGATCTTTGTTGCCAAGAATGGATCCTTTCTCGAGAAAGAGTTTCTCTCGAAAGAAGTAAGTGGGAGGAAAGTAGAACTTGATGAGGTAACCCCTCTTGAACCGGAGAGTAGCGCAGCTCAGGAAGATGTTTCTGTGGTGCCTGCACCGACTAGAGAGGAAGTTAATGATGATGATCATGCAACTTCGGATCAAGTTGCTATTGAAATTCGTAGGTCCACGAGGACACGTTCCGCACCAGAGTGGTACGGCAACCCTGTCCTGGAAATCATGTTGTTAGACAACGGTGAACCTTCGAACTATGAAGAAGCGATGGCGGGCCCGGATTCCAACAAATGGCTTGAAGCCATGAAATCCGAGATAGGATCCATGTATGAAAACAAAGTATGGACTTTGGTGGACTTGCCCGATGATCGGCGAGCCATAGAAAATAAGTGGATCTTTAAGAAGAAGACTGACGCGGATGGTAATGTGACCATCTATAAGGCTAGGCTTGTCGCTAAGGGTTATCGACAAGTTCAAGGAGTTGACTACGATGAGACCTTCTCACCCGTAGCGAAGCTGAAGTCCGTCCGAATCATGTTAGCAATTGCCGCATTCTATGATTATGAAATCTGGCAAATGGACGTCAAAACGGCATTCCTTAACGGTTTCCTTAAGGAAGAATTGTAAATGATGCAGCCAGAAGGTTTTGTCGATCCTAAGAATGCTGACAAAGTATGCAAGCTCCAGTGCTCCATCTATGGGCTGGTGCAAGCATCTCGGAGTTGGAACATTCGCTTTGATGAAATGATCAAAGCGTTTGGGTTTATGCAGACTTATGGAGAAGCCTGTATTTACAAGAAAGTGAGTGGGAGCTCTGTAGCATTTCTCATATTATATGTGGATGACATACTATTGATGGGAAATGATATAGAACTTTTGGAAAGCATAAAGGCCTACTTGAATAAGTGTTTTTCAATGAAGGACCTTGGAGAAGCTGCTTACATATTAGGCATTAAGATCTATAGAGATAGATCGAGACGCCACATTGGTCTTTCACAAAGCACATACCTTGACAAGATATTGAAGAAGTTCAATATGGATCAGTCTAAGAAGGGGTTCTTGCCTGTATTGCAAGGTGTGAGATTGAGCACAGCTCAACGCCCGACCTCGGCAGCAGAAAGAGAAAAGATGAGTGTCATCCCCTATGCCTCGGCCATAGGCTCTATTATGTATGCCATGCTGTGTACCAGACCTGATGTGAACCTTGCCATAAGTTTGGTAGGGAGGTACCAAAGTGATCCCGATATGGAACACTGGACAGCGGTCAAGAATATCCTGAAGTACCTGAAAAGGACTAAGGATATGTTTCTCATTTATGGAGGTGCCGAAGAGCTCGTCGTAAAGGGTTACGTCGACGCTAGCTTTGACACAGATCTGGATGACTCCAAGTCACAAACCGGATACGTGTATATTTTGAATGGTGGGGCAATCAGCTGGTGCAGTTGCAAGCAAAGCGTCGTGGCGGGATCTACATGTGAAGCGGAGTACATAGCTGCTTCGGAAGCAGCGCAGGAAGGAGTCTGGATGAAGGAGTTTATCACCGACCTAGGAGTGGTTCCCAATGCGTCGGGCCCGATGACTCTCTTCTGTGACAACACTGGAGCTATTGCCATTGCCAAGGAGCCCAGGTTTCACAAGAAGACCAAGCACATCAAGCGCCGCTTCAACTCCATTCGTGAATATATTCAAGATGGAGATATAGATATTTGTAAAGTACATACGGATCTAAATGTCGCAGATCCGTTGACTAAACCTCTTCCACGAGCAAAACATGATCAGCACCAGAACTCTATGGGTGTTCGATTCATCACAATGTAACTAGATTATTGACTCTAGTGCAAGTGGGAGACTGTTGGAAATATGCCCTAGAGGCAATAATAAAATGGTTATTATTATATTTCCTTGTTCATGACAATTGTCTATTGGTCATGCTATAATTGTATTAACCGGAAACCGTAATACATGTGTGAATACATAGATCACAGCATGTCCCTAGTAAGCCTCTAATTGACTAGCTCGTTGATCAATAGATGGTTATGGTTTCCTGACCATGGACATTAGATGTCGTTGATAACGGGATCACATCATTAGGAGAATGATGTGATGGACAAGACCCAATCCTAAGCATAGCACAAGATCGTATAGTTCGTTCGCTAGAGCTTTCTAATGTCAAGTATCATTTCCTTAGACCATGAGATTGTGCAACTCCCGGATACCGTAGGAATGCTTTGGGTGTATCAAACGTCACAACGTAACTGGGTGACTATAAAGGTGCACTACAGGTACCTCTGAAAGTGTCTGTTGGGTTGGCACGAATCGAGACTGGGATTTGTCACTCCGTATGACGGAGAGGTATCTCTGGGCCCACTCGGTAATGCATCATCGTAATGAGCTCAATGTGACTAAGGAGTTAGCCACGGGATCATGCGTTACGGAACGAGTAAAGAGACTTGCCGGTAACGAGATTGAACAAGGTATAGGGATACCGACGATCGAATCTCGGGCAAGTAACATACCGATGGACAAAGGGAATTGCGTACGGGATTGATTAAATCCTCGACATCATGGTTCATCCGATGAGATCATCATGGAACATGTGGGAGCCAACATGGGTATCCAGATCCCGCTGTTGGTTATTGGCCGGAGAGATGTCTCGGTCATGTCTGCATGGTTCCCGAACCCGTAGGGTCTACACACTTAAGGTTCGGTGACGCTACTGTTGTTATGGAAAATTGTATGTGGTTACCGAAGGTTGTTCGGAGTCCCGGATGAGATCCCGGACGTCACGAGAAGTTCCGGAATGGTCCGGAGGTGAAGAATTATATATGGGAAGTCCAGTTTCAGTCATCGGAATGGTTTCGGGGGTTATCGGTATTGTACCGGGACCACCGGAAGGTGTCCGGGGGTCCACCGGGTGGGGCCACCTGCCCCGGTGGGCCAAGTGGGCTGAGCAAGGGAGGGAACCAGCCCCTGCTGGGCTGGTGCGCCCCCCCAAGGGGCCCAAGGCGCCTAGGGTTGGAAACCCTAGGGGGTAGGGGCGCCTCCCACCTTGCTTGGGGGGTAAGTTTCCCCCCCTTGGCCGCCGCCCCCCCTTTAGATGGGATCTAAGGGGGCCGGCCCCCTCTCTCCTTCACCCTATAAATAGAGGGGGTGGTGGGAGGGCAGCAGCACCCCTTCCCTGGCGCAGCGCTCCCCCTCTTCAACACCTCCTCCTCCTCCGTAGTGCTTGGCGAAGCCCTGTCGGAGAACCACGAGCTCCTCCACCACCACGCCGTCGTGCTGCCGGAGCTCTTCCTCAACTTCTCCTCTTCCCTTGCTGGATCAAGAAGGAGGAGACGTCCCCGGGCTGTACGTGTGTTGAACGCGGAGGCGCCGTCCGTTCGGCGCTAGATCGGATCTTCCGCGATTTGAATCGCCGCGAGTACGACTCCATCATCCGCGTTCCTTGTAACGCTTCCGCTTAGCGATCTTCAAGGGTATGAAGATGCACTCCCTCTCTCTCGTTGCTAGCATCTCCTAGATTGATCTTGATGATACGTAGGAAATTTTTTGATTTACTACTACGTTCCCCAACAGCGGGACCCCCTCGTCAGCACCGAGCGTTGACTCCGTCCTGCCCACGTGGATAAGTGGCAGGCCCCACCTGTAAGTCTCACGTGTTGACCCGGCCGGCCCCGCTGACGTGTATTAGTGGAGGCGTATTCCGCAGAATACGTCTTCCCTGATCGAAAACGTATTCGGGAACGGCTGTGGGCAGAAATACGTTTTCATATTCTAAAAGCGTATTTTCTGAGAATGCGTTTTCTGTTTTCAGCCCAGGGACCTGTTTGCAGTGGTTCTTTTGCAGATTAGTCCCTGACTTTCAAACCTTTGTATCTTTTCAACCACCTCCCCGATTGAGGTGAATCCAAAGCACACTTATTCGTCTCGTTGAGCCCGTTCTGTTACTATCATTTTCACTATGGTTTGACATAATGGAAATGACCTTTATGCTGTTGCCCCTAATCAGCACCCTCCGAGGGAGAAACTTTTCACGCGATTCCTTTCGCGATCGTTCCGCACTTCTCCCCGATGTATTCTTCATCCCCAGTCAAGCCACGACAACCACTTGCATGATAGCCATGCAGTAGCCATGGTTTTCTACTTGAACATTTAATAATTGCTTGTTTGTCTGCAACTGCTATCGTTGTTTCGGTAATGCTTATAGATCTGTGTTCACCTTCATGCTATGCTCTTCTGCATCTTGTTATCTTGTACTTCTTGCTAGTATTATTGTTACATGTCATGCTGGTAGTAGTGATGTTCATCCTGATGCATGCTTACCATTTGTTATCCAGTACCGTTGCTATGCATGTTCTGTTGCATCTAGTTGGTTATATGCTTACTTGGTAGTATTCTTGTTATGTTCTTACATGGTAGTTATTTCTGATGCTAGTGGTCATGTTATGCTATGAGTAGTGTTATACTTGTGATATTCATGCTCGTCAGTATGCCCTGCTCGTTCGGATATATGATTTATTGTTGTTGATATGCTTGATGATTATGTTGCACCCCCATGCTCATGTTGATATCATGCATTATAGTTGCATCATGTTATTTTATTATGGCTCAGCTCATTGCATTCAAGTTTAACCGGATAATAATGAACTTGAACAACTGTTGGCTGAGTCATGGTGCCACCAAATCGAGCTGACCAGTGCAACCACACTTGCCTTATGGGGGGTCCTAACTGGGTCTATTGTCATGCCTCTCACTGGTGCCTCCAACGAGGGAAGGTTATGCGTGGGAGCTACCTTGGCCGGGTAGGAAGGCATAAGCCTTGTGTGCCCGTTGTTGTTGTTGTAAGGATCCTTGTCCCCGTTTGGGACCGTTTATGTTTTGCCACGACGGTGGCCGTTGGATGTCATGGGTTGACATCGGGGATGTCACGGGTTGACATCGGGGCCACCTAGGACTTAGCCCAAAGGGGAGTTTGTCGGGGTGGCTGGGAGAGTGTGATGACAATAGATCGGTTTTGTCGGAATGCCGTTGGTCCACCCTAATGGGAGTGTGAGGCCATGGCTTCCGTGGTGTGGGTACAGTGTACTAACCTCTGCAGAGTGTGTGTTTGAAATCTATCGATCGATAGCCGCGCCCACGGATATGGGCTCAGTTCGTAGTCGGTCACACTATGGGTCAACAGTAATAATAACTTGATTAATAATAACCCCGGTTCGATGATGAGAAAGAGGTTGGTTGTGATCGAGAGAGGATCACAGAGGTATCATGGATACCGAAGTTGGTTGATCTTTATGTGATCGTGACAGGATCACCGTGGTATCGAGGATACTGAGTTGTTGGATATTTGTGGTGTTATGCGAGAGTCAAGGGTAAAGGCAAGCTCCTTGTGGTCATGTAATGATTACTACGGTATTGTAATACCAAGCTTGATTGGATCCTGAGATGATCGTGTGATGTCCATGATGGTAAGCTTGTGCATGTGATGGTTACAAGGTAACCCGAGTAGAGTAAGTTGGTGCATGATAGCGTCATCATGTTGCATGCTAGTATCATCATGTTCATATGTTCATGCCATGCTCGTATTGTTCTAGCTGTATCATGTTGTACATGCCATGTTGATCTGATAGTATCGTGTTCATCATTGCTAAGTAACCTGTAATTGCCATGTTGTTGTTTGTCTTGATTACTTTGGTTGCTATGAGCTTGCAAGTACATTCAATGTACTGACCTGGCGTGTCATGCTAGTTTGCAGGTCATGCCGGATTTGATTGCTTGTTTGCCGTGGATCCCTTGTTTGTGAGCTAGGATAAGCATTCCAACCAGAGTCCCTGCAGAGTGGAGTTCATCACCGTCGTCGTTGTTCGCTGCTAGACTTATTCCACTGCTTCACGTTGTTCTGCTGCTTGCATAGAGCAACCGTGGCAGGCGTAGTGTCGTCGTGCCGATGTAATCCCTTGTATCCATATAGATTGTAATAAAGAGCTGATTTGTTCTATGCTAAGAAGTGTCGTATTCCAGAAGACTTCTCATCGATCTCTGGGCTGGAATACGGGGCGTTCCGGTTTCTCTGGGCTGGGGTGCCACACTTCAGTATTAAGCTCCAGCAGACCTTCGATGTTGAAACGGTACGCAACGACGACAAGTGTTTTTTCGTAATTAAGCATGACTTCTGCTTCTTCAATGTGTAATTTCTGTCTTTTACAATTCGACTAGCTTATCCCATGCCATGCAAGACGCTATGTCTTGGAGAGGCTGGATTTTGAAGATCATGAAAACATGGAGACAAAGATAGTTCATCTAAGGACCCATCATGGTTATGATTTTGCTGTAAATCTATACAATTCTGAGAGCGTATCCCATTTTGGTTGCCCGAATTGGGAAGCACTTTGCAAGAGGTATGATTTCCATGAGGGTATGTTTGTCACATTGGATCTTGGTGATCCTGACATCGACGAAGAGAATATGGACATTTGGGTCCTTGTTGATACGCTTCCAATTCTACCGCTATGTGAGTTTCTCAAACATATTTATTAAGTAATTTATATTGTTTATTTCAAAATAGTTGACAGCTTATTTTCATTCTTCAAAAAGTATACGAAAGATGGTAGACAGAACCTACTATATTGATGGCGCAGAATTAACTTATCAGGAGAAAGATCATCTTATCTCATTTATTAATGATCTTGAGAATTACAATATCTATTATCAAACTCCTGCACATTATGGTCAATACGTGCCACTAGTGCACGTGTTGAACTATGGTAACATCCATGGAGATTGCATGGTAAGATTTTTTACTATTACGACATCCATGCATCTTTTGCATAAATTCTTCTAAAACTAAACTACATTGCTAACTACGAAGTTATTACTATGTTTTTCAATAGAAAATCCCGAAGGATTGTGTGCCTCATCTGATGTTTCCGAAAGGTCGCCTTGATGTTATGAGCTTACGGCCAGGTCATCCTACGCATCACTGCTGTTCATACCGGATTTCTAAAACCGATGAAGACATGACAAACAAAGATTGGAAAAAATGTATGGTCAATCGTAGGGAGCTACTTGGAAGCAACATTGTGCGAAGCGCAAGAATTGTAGACAGGATGATCTCCATTCTCCATAATGGAGAGTCAGGGCCTATCTTGTTTTATGCTATTTTACCTTAGAGAGGGTAGTAGGTCCTATGAGAGAGGAGTAGGTCCTAGGTACAATGTGTTATTATGTGCTACAATGTGTTAGAGTTGATGATGATGATGAGGAGGAGTTGTGATTATGACTAGTGACCAACTTGTTATATGATGTCTCATTGACGAAAATGATGATCATGAGGAGTTGTTATATGACAATGATGTATTATGATGATAAGTTGTTAATGATATGATGATGATGATGATGAGTTATTATATCATTGGGTGAAATAACCGCGGATTAGTTTCAAGTGGATGGATCCTAAGTGACCAAGTCATGGATTATCGTGATAATCCATGACTTGGTCACTTAGGATCTATCCACTTAAAACTAATCCGTGGTTCTTTCACCCAGTGATGTAATAACTCATTATGATGTAAAAACAATCTCTAAGTTGGTACTGTATGAAAACTTGTATAATGGTGTATGAATATGACATAAAATGAAAAAGAAATAGAATACACAATAATAGTAGTAGCGCGGGCACAGAGGCGTGCTGCTAGTAATTACCAGTAGCGCTTTCTGCAAAACGAGCTACTACTAAGTACGTATAGCAGTAGCGTGTTTGGAACAACGCTACTGCTAACCTTTAGCTGTAGCGCCGTATCAGTAGCGCGGCTCCCCGCGCTACTGCTAGGCCAAAAACCAGCGCTACTGCTAGGCTTTTCCCTAGTAGTGTTTATTTCTTTGTTTCTCTTCTCTTTATTGAGTCACAGGACCATCGTACTATTAAGAGGGGTGTAGTGTTCAAAACTTTTGATTCTCTGATGCTAAACCCAAATCCTATGAAAGTTGTGAGAGAAATCTCTTTGTGTTCCGAGCAAATACTTGCCAGCAAGAGACTGTGATCTTTTTCACTGCGAGAGATTTGTCTCTGACCGAGGAGTTAGCATTACTTGTGCCTCAAGTAATGTTACCGTTGCTTTTTGAAATCCGACCGTTGAGAACGTGTCGGTTGGCCATTGGCTGGACCGCGTGTCCAAAATTTTCATTTCCCACCAGGGAAGGATGCGGCTATAAATAGCCACCCTGCACCGGCATTGACCGGCGACTGCTCCGTTTGATTCTGAGAAGATTGTTGAGCAACCCCCTTTCCGAGTGATTTGATTTTAAAATCCACCGAGAGAAAACCCCTAGAGCTGAAGAATTAGAAAGTGGTTCAGCATCACTCGAATTTAAGTCCAGTACGCTCCGCCTATTACTCTTGAGAGCTGCAAACTCTCTAGATGGTTAGGTGTCAATTTCTTCAGAGACCAAGAGTAATTGTGGTTCTCGAAGAAGAAGTCTATAAAGGTTCAGAGATCACCTCAAGTATCTACCATGAGTGATCAGCATTGGTTGACGAACCAATTGTCGAGGAGAATATGGTGAAGAGAGTTTATCTTCCGTGTTAGGTCACAACCCCTCCAACCAGATGTAGTCCTTGTGCAGAAGGACGAACTGGTCTACCAAATACCTTGTCACCTTCGAGCATCACTGGTTACCTCTGTTTCTCTCTCGTTACTTTCGGACGTTTCTCACTGGCACAACACGTGGTGTTTCCATGACGCGCTCATCGTCGATCTCATCCTTGAGCACCCGCAGATTAGTGACGAGCCCAGAAAGTCGCAATGTGAAATCCTCGATGACTCACCATCATTCAATGGAAGGTTCTCGATGTCCCGATGCAGCTTTTGTGCCTTGGCCTCCCGAACGCGCTCGGCGCCCACACACATCGTGTGCACATCGTTCCATGCATCCTTGGCGTTGTCCTTGGATGACGTGCATCTTCTCCAGTGGAAACCGATTGGAGAATCGTTGCCAGTGTTAAACATTGTATCTGTGGTGTATCTATAAACTGTATGTAGCGTGCGTGCATGTAGATAAGTTGTTGTAATATATCATTAGGCTGGTGGAGATTGATCCAGGTGTTAGCTAACTTGTGAAACAATCCCGAAGCCTAACAACCTATGTAATCCTTCGGCCTATGGCCTATCTCTCGAGGAGGCAAGGAAGATAAAACATACCCCTGTGACTATTTAGAACTTATATGACCTGGTCAACATAACTGCTTAATATGTCACGAGACTTACTTCACATCAACAGAGTTTGAAGAGTGTAATGCTTGAAAGCACAAAAGACATAATCACACTCTTAGTCAAAGCAAAGTAAAAGTTGAGCTAAAAGTGAAGAGACCCAAATCAGATATTAAGGAAAAAAAATCCATATACTGTAGCACTGACAAAGTAACGGTCCACAAATCATACGTGTCATGGTTGCACCAGACCTTCAGATTTTGGGTTGGCTGTGCAGGTACATGATGTCCAATTACTTCTTAAAACGCAGTGTTCTATGTATTTGCTTGCAGCCTTCTATTATCTTTCATGTTTGATCCAGGCATGGTGGACGACAGTGTGATGTCATTGTTGCACAATGTAAAGATCTTGTAGCTCAATCATGTCATTGAAATCATTAAATGCTATCTCTACTATACTAGTCAGATAGAAAATAAGTGTCTAGTATTTGTTTCTATCACCTTAGCTTTCACTCTGTATTCATCCCTATGTTGAGTTTTACTCTAAATTATTTATTTGCCACATTTGGCTTCATTTTCAGTCACCGTTGAACCATGTTCCAACAAAGCTGGACGACAATCCATTTGATAGTACATGTGAGTGCATTGACAAACATCTCAAGAAACTAGTGGTGGGAAACTATTCAGACAACAGAGCAAGATTCAATGGAGTTTCATGTCCCTTTTAGCTTGAACAAAAGATGGAGTTCTAAGTAACGTAAGCTGATGGATGTTATGAATAGAGCTTCTCCTAATGTTCTCACTACTGGTAAAATTATGTACGTCGAGTTCTTTGGGCTACCCGATAGCCAAAGCACGGGCTCTCGGCAGATGCGATCAAAGCCAAGAGCCGTCCTCAGCAAAGAGCAGCACAGGACAAAGACTTGCCATTGCCGAGACAATGCTAAAATGTACATGGTGAAGAGAAAACACTCAGCAAAAATGGCATACACCAAGGGTCAAACAGTAAAGACACGGCAATAACTTGCCACGTGGCATATCCGTTTGCACTTGACGGCTCCGCGATGTCGGGTTGTGTTTGCCGAGAGCTCAGATCTGGCTCTCGGCATATATTTTCAAAAAATCATTTTCTTCGAGTACTTTTCCAGGTAAAGCCACCTGGTAATGCCACATTTTCAAACATAATTTTTTTAAACTTTGCCGAGAACCTAATAAATGATCTCAGTATCGCACTGACACTTACCCAGGTAATGCCACGTGTAAGTTTTTGCCCAGTGCAGCTGCTCTTGGCAAACATGTACTTGGCAGTATAACTTAGGTGCCGCCTCTACCAAGAGCTGCCTCTCGTCAAAAGTTTTGTTTTCTGAGTGGGGCCCTCGGGAATGTCTGTAGTATCAATCAGCTGAAGAATATGTTGGGAAATGTTGCATGGAAAACAAAAAAAAAATTCTACGCACACGCAATGATCTATCTACGGAGATGCATAGCAATGAGAGGAGAGTGTGTCTACGTACCCTCGTAGACCATAAGCGGAAGCGTTTCACAACGCGGTTGATGTAGTCGAACTTCTTTGCGCTTCAACCGATCAAGTACCGAACGCACAGCACCTCCGCGTTCTGCACACGTTCAGCTTGGTGACGTCCCTCTCCTTCTTGATCCAGCAAGACATCGAGGTAGTAGATGAGGTCCATCAGCATGACGGTGTGGTGAAGGTGACGGTGAAGTGATCTCCGTAGGGCTTCGCCTAAGCACTACGAAAATATGACCGAGGACGTGAACCGTGGGGGGGGGGGGCGCACACGGCTAACAATTTATGTGTCTTGTGCTAGGGCGCCCCCCCACATATATATAGGTGGGAGGGAGAGGGAGGCAGCCAGGGTGCGCCCAAGTAGGGTTCGAATCCTACTTGGGCTGCTGCCTTTAGCCGCACCCCCCTGCCTTATTTGTTGGAGGAGGAAGGAAAGAGGAGGAGGGGGAAAGGAAGGGGGAATCCTATTCCCTTTCTTTCCTTTCCTTCTCCCCCTTTCCTTCTCCACCTTGGCCGGCCCATATGGGGGGCGCACCAGCCCCTTGTGGCTGGTGCGTTTCCCCTCTTGGCCCATAAGGCCCATATCTTTTGTCGGGGATGCCCGAAACTCCTTCCGGTGACCCGATGAGTACCCGATGTCCTCCGGAACACTTCCGGTGTCCGAACACCATCGTCCTATATATCAATCTTTACCTCTCGACCATTCTGAGACTCCTCGTCATGTCTGTGATCTTATCCGGGACTCCAAACAACATTCGGTCACCAAATCACATAACTCATATAATACTATATCGTCAACGAACGTTAAGCGTGTGGACCCTACGGGTTTGAGAACTATGTAGACATGACCAATAGCGGAACCTGGATGCCCATATTGGCTCCTACATATTCTATGAAGATCTTTATCGCTCGAACCGTTATGACAACATACAAAATTCCCTTTGTCCGTCGGTATGTTACTTGCCCGAGATTCGATCGTCGGTATCTCTATACCTAGTTCAATCTCGTTACCAGCAAGTCTCTTTACTCGTTCCGTAATACATCTGTTGGGGAACGCAGTATTTCAAAAAAAAATTCCTACGATCACGCAAGATCTATCTAGGAGAAGCATAGCAACGAGCGGGGAGAGTGTGTACACGTACCCTTGTAGACCGAAAGCGGAAGCGTTTAGTAACGCGGTCGATGTAGTCGAACGTCTTCGGGATCCAACCGATCAAGTACCGAATGCACGGCACCTCCGTGATCTGCACACGTTCAGCTCGGTGACGTCCCTCGAACTCTAGATCCAGCTGAGGTCGAGGGAGAGTTTCGTCAGCACGACGGCGTGGTGACGGTGATGATGAAGTTACCGATGCAGCGCTTCACCTAAGCACTACAACAATATGACCGAGGTGGAAATCTGTGGAGGGGGGCACCGCACACGGCTAAAACAATCAACTTGCGTGTCTATGGGGTGCCCCCTCCCCCGTATATAAAGGAGGGGAGGAGGGGGCCGGCCGGCCTCAAGGGGCGCGCCCAAGGGGGGGAATCCTACTCCTACTAGGAGTAGGTTCCCCCTTTCCTAGTCCAACAAGGAGGGGAAGGAAGGAGGAAGGGGAGAGAAGGAAGGAGGGGGGCGCCGCCCCCACCCCTTGTCCAATTCGAACTGGGGGGGACGCGCGCCACCTCCTGGTCGGCCCTCTCTCCTCTAAGGCCCATGGTGGCCCATTAACTTCCCGGGGGGATTCCGGTAACCCTCCGGCACTCCAGTTTTATACGAAACTCTCTGGAACACTTCCGGTGTCCGAACAACATGGTCCAATATATCAATCTTTATGTCTCGACAATTTCAAGACTCCTCGTCATGTCCGTGATCTCATCCGGGACTCCGAACAACCTTCGGTACATCAAAACATATAAACTCATAATACCGATCGTCATCGAACGTTAAGCGTGCGGACCCTACGGGTTCGAGAACTATGTAGACATGACCGAGACTCATCTCCGGTCAATAACCAATAGCGGAACCTGGATGCTCATATTGGCTCCCACATATTCTACGAAGATCTTTATCGGTCAAACCGCATAACAACATACGTTGTTCCTTTTGTCATCGGTATGTTACTCGCCCGAGATTCGATCGTCGGTATCATCATACCTAGTTCAATCTCGTTACCGGCAAGTCTCTTTACTCGTTCTGTAATGCATCATCCCGTAACTAACTCATTAGTCACATTGCTTGCAAGGCTTATAGTGATGTGCATTACCGAGAGGGCCCAGAGATACCTCTCCGATACACGGAGTGACAAATCCTAATCTTGATCTATGCCAACCCAAAAAACACCTTCGGAGACACCTATAGAGCATCTTTATAATCACCCAGTTACGTTGTGACGTTTGATAGCACACAAAGTGTTCCTCCGGTATTCGGGAGTTGCATAATCTCATAGTCAGAGGAATATGTATAAGTCATGAAGAAAGCAATAGCAACAAACTAAACGATCATAGTGCTAAGCTAACGGATGGGTCATGTCAATCACATCATTCTCTAATGATGTGATCCCGTTCATCAAATGACAACTCATGTCTATGGCTAGGAAACTTAACCATCTTTGATTAACAAGCTAGTCAAGTAGAGGCATACTAGTGACACTCTGTTTGTCTATGTATTCACACATGTACTAAGTTTCCGGTTAATACAATTCTAGCATGAATAATAAACATTTATCATGATATAAGGAAATATAAATAACAACTTTATTATTGCCTCTAGGGTATATTTCCTTCAGTCTCCCACTTGCACTAGAGTCAATAATCTAGTTCACATTGCCATGTGATTAATTCGAATAGTTCACATCACCATGTGATTAACACCCATAGTTCACATCGCCATGTGACCAACACCCAAAGGGTTTACTAGAGTCAGTAATCTAGTTCACATCGTCATGTGATTAACACCCAAAGAGTACTAAGGTGTGATCATGTTTTGCTTGTGAGAGAGGTTTAGTCAACGGGTCTGCCACATTCAGATCCGTATGTATCTTGCAAATTTCTATGTCTACAATGCTCTGCACGGAGCTACTCTAGCTAATTGCTCCCACTTTCAATATGTATCCAGATTGAGACTTAGAGTCATTTGGATTAGTGTCAAAGCTTGCATCGACGTAACCCTTTACGACGAACTCTTTATCACCTCCATTACCGAGAAACATTTCCTTAGTCCTCTTAGATAACTAAGGATAACTTTGACCGCTATCCAGTGATCTATTCCTGGATCACTATCGTACCTCCTTGCTAAACTCATAGCAAGGCACACAACTGGTCTGGTACATAGCATGGCATACTTTATAGAACCTATGACTGAGGCATAGGGAATGACTTTCATTCTCTTTCTATCTTCTGCCGTGGTCGGGTTTTTTTTAGTCTTACTCAATTTTACACCTTGTAACACAGGCAAGAACTCCTTCTTTGACTGGTCCATTTTGAACTTCTTCAAAATCTTGTCAAGGTATGTGCTTTGTGAAAGTCCTATTAAGCGTCTCGATCTATCCCTATATATCTTGATGCTCAATACTTAAGCAGCTTCACCGAGGTCTTTTTTTTTATTGAAAAATTCTTATTCAAGTATCCTTTTATGCTATCCAGAAATTCTATATCATTTCCAATAAACAATATGTCATCCACATATAATATCAGAAATGCTACAGAGCTCCCACTCACTTTCTTGTAAATACAGGCTTCACCGTAAGTCTGTATAAAACAATATGCTTTGATCACTTCATCAAAGCGTATATTCCAACTCCGAGATGCTTGCACCAGTCCATAGATGGATCGCTGGAGCTTGCATATTTTGTTAGCACCTTTAGGATTGGCAAAACCTTCTGGTTGCATCATATACAACTTCTTCTTTAAAAATTCCATTAAGGAATGTAGTTTTTGACATCCATTTGCTAGATTTCATAAAATGTGGCAATTGTTAACATGATTCGGACAGACTTAAGCATCGCTACGAGTGAGAAAATCTCATCGTAGTCAACACCTTGAACTTTGTTGAAAACCTTTTTGCGACAAGTCGAGCTTTGTAGATAGTAACACTACTATCAGCGTCTGTCTTCCTCTTGAAGATCCATTTATTCTCAATGGCTTGCCGATCATCGGGCAAGTCAACCAAAGTCCACACTTTGTTCTCATACATGGATCCCATCTCAGGTTTCATGGCCTCAAGCCATTTCGCGGAATCTGGGCTCATCATCGCTTCCTCATAGTTCGTAGGTTCGTCATGGTCTAGTAACATGATTTCCAGATCAGGATTACCGTACCACTCTGGTGCGGAACGTACTCTGGTTTACCTACGAGGTTCGGTAGCAACTTGATCCGAAGTTTCATGATCATCATCATTAACTTCCTCACTAATTGGTGTAGGCATCACTGGAACTGATTTCTGTGCTGAACTACTTTCCAATTCGGGAGAAGGTATAATTACCTCATCAAGTTCTACTTTCCTCCCACTCACTTCTTTCAAGAGAAAACTCCTTCTCTAGAAAGGATCCATTCTTAGCAACGAATATCTTGCCTTCGGATCTGTGATAGAAGGTGTACCCAACAGTCTCCTTTGGGTATCCTATGAAGACGTATTTCTCCGATTTGGGTTCGAGCTTATCAGGTTGAAGCTTTTTCACATAAGCATCGCAGCCCCAAACTTTAAGAAACGACAGCTTAGGTTTCTTGCCAAACCACAGTTCATATGGTGTCGTCTCAACGGATTTAGATGGTGCCCTATTTAACGTGAATGCAGCTGTCTCTAATGCATAACCCCAAAACGATAGTGGTAAATCGGTAAGAGACATCATAGATCGCACCATATCTAATAAAGTACGGTTACGACGTTAGGACACACCATTACGCTGTGGTGTTCCAGGTGGCATGAGTTGCGAAACTATTCCACATTGTTTTAAATGAAGACCAAACTCATAACTCAAATATTCACCTCCACGATCAGATCGCAGAAACTTTATTTTCTTGTTACGATGATTTTCCACTTCACTCTGAAATTCTTTGAACTTTTCAAATGTTTCAGACTTATGTTTCATTAAGAAGATATACCCATATCTGCTCAAATCATCTGTGAAGGTCAGAAAATAACGATACCCGCCGCGAGCCTCAATATTCATCGGACCGCATATATCAGTATGTATTATTTCCAATAAATCTGTTGCTCGCTCCATTGTTCCGGAGAACGGAGTTTTAGTCATCTTACCCATGAGGCATGGTTCGCAAGCATCAAATGATTCATAATCAAGTGATTCCAAAAGTCCATCCGAATGGAGTTTCTTCATGCGCTTTACACCAATATGACCTAAACGGCAGTGCCACAAAATATGTTGCATTATCATTATCAACTTTGCATCTTTTGGCATCAATATTATGAATATGTGTATCACTACGATCGAGATTCAATAAACCATTTATATTGAGTGTATGACCATGGAAGGTTTTATTCATTTAAACAGAACAGCAATTATTCTCTGACTTAAATGAATAACCGTAACGCAATAAACATGATCCAATCATATTCATGCTTAATGTAAATACCAAATAACATTTATTTAGGTCGAACACTAATCCTGAAGGTAGAGGGAGTGTGCGATGGTGATCTTATGAACCTTGGAATCACTTCCAACACACATCGTCACCTCATCATTAACTAGTCTCTGTTCATTTTGCAACTCCTGTTTCGAGTTACTAATGTTAGCAACTGAACCAGTATCAAATACCCAGAGGCTACTATGAACACTAGTAAAATACACATCAATAACATGTATATCAAATATACCTTTGTTCACTTTGCCATCCTTCTTATCCGCCAAATAGTTGGGGCAGTTCCGCTTCCAGTGACCAGTCCCTTTGCAGTAGAAGCACTCAGTTTCAGGCTTAGGTCCAGACTTGGACTTCTTCCCGGGAGTAGCAACTTGCTTGCTATTCTTCTTGAAGTTCCCCTTCTTCCCTTTGCCCTTTTTCTTGAAACTAGTGGTCTTGTTAACCATCAACACTTGATGCTCCTTTTTGATCTCTACCTCCGCAGCCTTTAGCATCGCGAAGAGCTCGGGAATTGTCTTATTCATCCCTTGCATATTATAGTTCATCACGAAGTTCTAGTAACTTGGTGATAGCGACTAGAGAACTCTGTCAATCACTATTTTATCTGGAAGATTAACTCCCACTTGATTCAAGCGATTGTAGTACCCAGACATTCTGAGCATATGCTCACTGGTTGAGCTATTCTCCTCCATCTTGTAGGAAAAGTATTTGTCAGAGGTCTCATACCTTTCGACACGGGCATGAGTCTGAAATACCGATTTTAGCTCTTGGAACATCTCATATGCTCCGTGGCGTTCAAAACGTTTTTGAAGTCCCGGTTCTAAGCCGTAAATCATGGCGCTCTAAACTATCAAGTAGTCATCATATCGAGCTTGCTAAACGTTCATAACGTTTGCATCTGCTCTTGCAATAGGTCTGTCACCTAGCGGTGCACCAAGGACATAATTCTTCTGTGCAACAATGAGGATAATCCTCAGATCACGGAACTAGTCCGCATCATTGCTACTATCATCTTTCAACTTAGTTTTCTCCAGGAACATATCAAAAATAAAACAAGGGAGCTATACGCGAGCTATTGATCTACAACATAATTTGCAAATACTACCAGGACTAAGTTCATGATAAATTAAAGTTCAATTAATCATATTACTTAAGAACTCCCACTTAGATAGACATCCCTCTAGTCATCTAAATGATCACGTGATCCATATCAACTAAACCATGTCCGATCATCACGTGAGATGGAGTAGTTTTCAATGGTGAACATCTCTATGTTGATCATATCTACTATATGATTCACGTTCGACCTTTCGGTCTCAGTGTTCCGAGGCCATATCTGCATATGC
The DNA here is from genome assembly GCA_011799875.1 of Thinopyrum elongatum. Taxonomy (NCBI): domain Eukaryota; kingdom Viridiplantae; phylum Streptophyta; class Magnoliopsida; order Poales; family Poaceae; genus Thinopyrum; species Thinopyrum elongatum. The sequence goes on from CM022298.1 coordinate 23,329,611, forward strand.
TAGGCTCGTCAAGTTTAACCCGAGTATTCCGCATGTGCAAAACTGTCTTGCACCCATTGTATTTGAACGTAGAGCCTATCACACCCGATCATCACGTGGTGTCTCAGCACGAAGAACTTTCGCAACGGTGCATACTCAGGGAGAACACTTGTACCTTGAAATTTAGTGAGAGATCATCTTATAATGCTACCGCCGAACTAAGCAAAATAAGATGCATAAAGGATAAACATCACATGCAATCAATATAAGTGATATGATATGGCCATCATCATCTTGTGCCTTTGATCTCCATCTCCAAAGCACCGTCATGATCTCCATCGTCACCGGCGCGACACCTTGATCTCCATCGTAGCATCGTTGTCGTCTCGCCAACTTATTGCTTCTACGACTATCGCTACCACTTAGTGATAAAGTAAAACAATTACATGGCGATTGCATTGCATACAATAAAGCGACAACCATATGGCTCCTGCCAGTTGCCGATAACTCTGTTACAAAACATGATCATCTCATACAATAAATTATATCACATCATGTCTTGACCATATCACATCACAGCAAGCCCTGCAAAAACAAGTTAGACGTCCTCTACTTTGTTGTTGCAAGTTTTACGTGGCTGCTACGGGCTTCTAGCAAGAACCGTTCTTACCTACGCATCAAAACCACAACATGGTGTAGTGATTGCTTTTTGATCTTCTAAAAGAACCCTCTTCATTGAAACCGGTTCAACTAAAGTGAGAGAGATAGACACCCACCAGTCACCTTTAAGCAACGAGTGCCCGTAGCGGTGAAACCAGTCTCGCGTAAGCGTACGTGTAATGTCGGTCCGGGCCGCTTCATCTCACAATACCGCTGAACCAAGTAACAACTAGTAACGGCAAGCAATATGTATACACCCACGCCCACAACTCCTTTGTGTTCTACTCATGCAAATAACATCTACGCATAGACCTGGCTCTGATACCACTATTGGGGAACGCAGTATTTAAAAAAAAATTCCTACGATCACGCAAGATCTATCTAGGAGAAGCATAGCAATGAGCGGGGAGAGTGTGTCCACGTACCCTCGTAGACCAAAAGCAGAAGCGTTTAGTAATGCAGTTGATGTAGTCGAACGTCTTCGCGATCCAACCGATCAAGTACCGAACGCACGGCACCTCCACGATCTGCACACGTTCAGCTCGGTGACGTCCCTCGAACTCTAGATCCAGCTGAGGTCGAGGGAGAGTTTCGTCAGCACGACGGCATGGTGACGGTGATGATGAAGTTACCGACGCAGGACTTCGCCTAAGCACTACGACAATATGACCGAGGTGGAAATCTGTGGAGGGGGGCACCGCACACGGCTAAAACAATCAACTTGCGTGTCTATGGGGTGCCCCCCTCCTCCGTATATAAAGGAGGGGAGGAGGGGGCCGGCCGGCCTCAAGGGGCGCGCCCAAGGGGGGGAATCCTACTCCTACTAGGAGTAGGTTCCCCCTTTCCTAGTCCAACAAGGAGGGGAAGGAAGGAGGAAGGGGAGAGAAGGAAGGAGGGGGGCACCGCCCCCACCCCTTGTCCAATTCGGACTGGGGGGGCGCGCGCCACCTCCTGGTCGGCCCTCTCTCCTCTAAGGCCCATGGTGGCCCATTAACTTCCGGGGGGGGGGTTCCGATAACCCTCCGGCACCCCGGTTTTATCCGAAACTCTCTAGAACACTTCCGGTGTCCGAACAACATGGTCCAATATATCAATCTTTATGTCTCGACCATTTCGAGACTCCTCGTCATGTCCGTGATCTCATCCGGGACTCCGAACAACCTTCGGTACATCAAAACACATAAACTCATAATACCGATCGTCATTGAACGTTAAGCGTGCTGACCCTACGGGTTCGAGAACTATGTAGACATGACCGAGACTCATCTCCGGTCAATAACCAATAGCGGAACCTGGATGCTCATATTGGCTCCCACATATTCTACGAAGATCTTTATCGGTCAAACCGCATAACAACATACGTTGTTCCTTTTGTCATCGGTATGTTACTCGCCCGAGATTCGATCGTCGGTATCATCATACCTAGTTCAATCTCGTTACCGGCAAGTCTCTTTACTCGTTCTGTAATGCATCATCCTGTAACTAACTCATTAGTCACATTGCTTGCAAGGCTTATAGTGATGTGCATTACCGAGAGGGCCCAGAGATACCTCTCCAATACACGGAGTGACAAATCCTAATCTTGATCTATGCCAACCCAACAAACACCTTCGGAGACACCTGTAGAGCATCTTTATAATCACCCAGTTACGTTGTGATGTTTGATAGCACACAAAGTGTTCCTCCGGTATTCGGGAGTTGCATAATCTCATAGTCAAAGGAATATGTATAAGTCATGAAGAAAGCAATAGCAACAAACTAAACGATCATAGTGCTAAGCTAACGGATGGGTCATGTCAATCACATCATTCTCTAATGATGTGATCCCGTTCATCAAATGACAACTCATGTCTATGGCTAGGAAACTTAACCATCTTTGATTAACGAGCTAGTCAAGTAGAGGCATACTAGTGACACTTTGTTTGTCTATGTATTCACACATGTACTAAGTTTCCGGTTAATACAATTCTAGCATGAATAATAAACATTTATCATGATATAAGGAAATATAAATAACAACTTTATTATTGCCTCTAGGGCATATTTCCTTCAACATCATCCCGTGACTAACTCATTAGTCATTTGCTTGCAAGGCTTATTATGAAGTGTATTACCGAGAGGGCCCAGAGATACCTCTCCGATACTCGGAGTGACAGATCCTAATCTCGATTCACGCCAACCCAACAAGACTCCTTCGGAGATACCTGTAGAGCATCTTTATAATCACCCAGTTACGTTGTGACGTTTGATAGCACACAAGGCACTCCTCCGGTATCCGGGAGTTGCATGATCTCATAGTCATAGGAACATGTATTTGACATAGATGAAAGCAGTAGCAATAAACTATACGATCATATGCTAAGCTAACGGATGGGTCTTGTCCATCACATCATTCTCATAATGATGTGATCCCGTTATCAAATGACAACTCATGTCCATGGTTAAGAAACCTTAACCATCTTTGATCAACGAGCTAGTCTAGTAGAGGCTTACTAGGGACACGGTATTTGTTTATGTATTCACACATGCATTTAGGTTTCCGGTCAATACAATTCTAGCATGAATAATAAACCTTTATCATGAATAAGGAAATATAAAATAATAACAACTTTATTATTGCCTCTAGGGCATATTTCCATCAGAATATATTGCATGTTTGCTTGTTTTGACACAAAATATGATGGGTAGAAGTATGGTTCAGTCAACCCGAGTTGAGCATATCTTATGTCTTGAACCCACTTCTTGGCTCCGGCTATCTTATGTGTTGAAGCCACTTCTTGGATCTTGCTATAGCAAAAATGAACTAAACATGAAATGGGAATTATCAATAACGAATTGTTTGTATAGGGATCCAATCCGGGGAAAAAGATAAACATAAGTACTTAATAAAATGTGCAACAATCATATAACTGAAACAGTTGGGGAGGATAACAACATGCTCATAGAGTCTTATGCAAGGAGAGATCAGGACACAGGTGATCTCTTGAGAAAAGGCAAGGAAGGAAGAACATACCGCTGTGTTGAAGCCAGTTCTTAGCTCTTGACATCTAGCGTTTTGAAGCCACTTCTTAGCTCCTTATATAATCTTCTTATTACCGATCTTTGCGTGGTATTAATTAATGCTTCCATGTGTACAACAATGCACCAGATATGGGTATTACAAAAATCTGGTGGAGTTTAATATTCTGAAAACCTTGGATCCCTATGCTACTTTTCACTAACTTAATTGTGGTTGTTTACTCTACATTTTATGATGATGTGAGAAATGTTATATAACCAACCTAGGCATGTCATTATGAAGGGAAATAATCAATCTAATTGGTTTCAAATGACTAGACAACCACTAACATTAATGTTGAAGTGCATTACATTCTTTAAATTATTGGGCGGACTCAGTTAGGATCAGATCAATAGGTCATAGCCTCGTTGCAATATAACGTTCTTTCTCTACCTTTAGTATGTAGCACGTTTTCCACATCAAAAGTAAAATAAAATAGTGTAGCATTTTCTTCGCTTTTTGATGTTGAGGTTTTTTCACGTTTTTGTCATAGTATTGGCCTTTTATTGTCTAAGTTGCATCTCCGCTATCGACTCACAACAGGGCTTTTGATTTCTTTTGCCGCCATTGCAAGTCAATGAAAGACTCGCAACTAGGTCCGACCCTTTTTTGTCCCGGTTGTAAGTCCACCATCGACATGGAACTCAGCTCTTGATCTTTTTTTGCAACCTGTGGCAAGCCCACCCTTGACTCGCAACTGGACCCAATATTTTTTTGTCTCCAGCTGCAAGTCTACCCCTTGACTCGAAATTGGGCTCAATGTTTCTTTTGTATCACAATTGGGATCGAGTCATTTTTTACATTAGTTGCAAGTTGAGGGTGGACTTGCAACTGTGAGTGACTTTCTTTCCGCCTTAGTTGCAAGTCCACCATCGACTCGCAACTAGGGGCTGACTCTTTTGTCCTAGTTTCAAGTCAACCATCGACTCACAGCTATGTCCGTTTCTTTTCTTATCCCAGTTACAAGAAAAAATCATGCAAACATGACTAGAATCTTTTTTTTCTCGCAGTTGCAAGTCAACCAACAACTCATAACGAGATCCGATTCTTTTTTAGTCCCAGTTGCAAGTCCATCATTGACATGCAACTGGGCCTTTGATCTTTTTTGCCCCAGTTGCATGTCCGCCCTTGACTCGCAACTGGGCCTGATTTTTTTTATCTCCAGTCACAAGTCCACCCTTCACTCGCAACTGGTTTGATGTTTCTTTTATTTTATAATTAGGTTCGAGTCTTTTTTTGCATTAGTTGCAAGTCCACCTTAACGTGCAACTAGGTCTAATTTTTTTCCTCAGTTGCAAGTCCATCATTGACTCGTAACTAGGTGCTGACTTTTTTGGTCCCAGTTTGCAAGTTAACATCGACTCGCAACTAGGCCCGCTCCTTTTTTAACCATTGACTCAAAGATGGGCTCTCGAGCCTTTTCTTTTCCGTAGTTGCAAGTCAACCAACTAATTGCAACTGGGCTCGAGCCTTCTTTCGTCCCATTTGCAAGTTCTCCACTGACATGCAACTGAAACCTTGATCCTTTTTTCCCTAGTTGCAAGTCCACTCTTGACTCGCAACTAGGTGTTTACTTTTTTTTTGTCCGAATCTCAAGTGAACCATTGACTCGCAACTAGGTCTGCCCCTTTTTTATCCCAGTTACAAGACAACCATCGACTCAAAACTGGGCTCATCCTTTTTCTTTACCACAGTTGCAAGTCAACCAATGACTTGCAACTAGGCCTGACCCTTTTTTCAACCTTTTTGCAAGTCCTCCGATAACATGCAACTGGGCCCTTCATCCTTTTTTTTTGCCCTAGTTGTAAGTCCACCCTTGACTTGCAATTCGGCTCGACGTTTTTTTACTCAATTGCAAGTCCAACATCGACTCGCAACTGGGCCCTTTATCCTTTTTTTGCCCTGGTTGTAAGTCCACCCTTGGCTTGCAATTCGGCCCGACGTTTTTTACCCAATTGCAAGTCCAACATCGACTCGCAACTGGGCTGACCCTTTTATTTACCCGAGTTGTCCACCATTAACATGCAACTGAGCTCTTGATCTTTTCTTTTCTAGTTTGCAAGTCCATTCTTTGACTCACAACTCGGCCTAAATTTGTTTCCTCGGTTGCAAGTCCACTATCGACTTGCAAATGAGGCCAATTTTTTTAGCATCTTACGTGACTAAGCCCTACAATTCATTTGTTGAATGTGGAAGTTTTTTGTTATGCGTAGGATACATAGGGAAGGAAGCATGTCATCACACCAGTACATGCATTAGTTGATCCTTCGATGAGCTTTGCATGTGCATGCATATCAAGGTACGTACTAGCACATGCACATATCCAAGGCAAGGCATAAAAGGCTTGCACGATAATCAGCGCATACAAGTACGCACGAAAAAACTAAGAAGGTTCACCGTACACTAAAAAATGTTCAATTTGTTAAAAAAATGTTTATCGTATATATAAAAAGTTCATCCTACACTAAAAAAGTTCAGTTTGTATATAAGAAATGCTCTAAATGTTTAAAACATGCTCCCATTTTCAAAAATTATTCACAAATTCAGAAGGTGTTCATGTTTCCGTAAAACATTTCATTTCTTTGAAAAATGTTTGGGAATTTCAAGAAATGTGTCCATTTTCAAAATTTGTTCGTGTTTTCAGAAAATGTCCAGAATTTTCAAAATTGTTCGCATTTAAAAATATTTTTAGGATATAAAAAAATGTTCACATTTCCAAAACTTCTTGTGTTTTCAAAAAAGTGTTTGGAATTATATTTTTGTTCTAAATTTTCAAAGAAAAAACTTGGAGTTCCAAAAATTCTTTCCGTTTTCAAAAAATATTTGGCATTTTTAAAATTATTCACAATTTTTCAACAAATTGTTCAAACAAGGTTTCACGCAGCATTGAATTCTTAAATATTCGCGTTGATCTTTTTCCACCAACATTCATTAGTTGCAGTGGTTATGAGGATGCGTTTAGGTGCAAGAGGGTTGAGAGTTCTATTCTCGTTAGGTGCGCCAATTTTTCCGTCTTTTTCCCAAAACTGGGCTGGACAATAAAAAAATACAACAAACAACGGTTGGGCTGGAAATAAAAAAATGAGGCTGGCTGGACAATAAAAAAATACAACGAACAACGGTTGGGCTGGAAATAAAAAAATGAGGCTGGCTGGACAATAAAAAAATATAGGGGTTACGTTATATCACATCTAAATGAGCTATAGTCACTCTCTTTTGGCTAATATTTTTTTCCAATTATGGGATATGTGGTGTCACGATTTATTTCCTAATGAACGTGTAATTAAGGTACAGTGATTCCTAATTTAGGTGTTCTGAAAATGATATGTGATATATGGTGTGATGATTTGTCTCCTAATGAAGGTATAACTAAGGCGCAATGATTCGTAGTTAACGTGTTGTGGTGATGACTAAAATTAATTAATAAATATGTGAATGCTGTGATACAACATTGGGACAATCTGGTCCATTGATGAATGGTGGATATGTGGCTGAGATCTAATGTTTCTGCCTCAACTCGCTTGTTTAATAGTAGTGGATGGATGGATGGATGGAAATGGAGATGGAGATTTGCTTCCTGTGATTTTTGCTCGAACTGGATGCGCCTCCCACCGCCGATGTGGTTTTGCTAGAACCAGCTTTATGTTTTGCTGGAACTTGCTATTTTTTTTTTTTTTTGCTACATTGATTTTTTTTAGTAGATTTTTCTACATTGACTTTGTTGGTGGAATTTGCCTCCTGTGATTTTTATTTTGCCGACCGGCGCCCAACGCTGCGCTTTTTTGCTAAATGATGACAGGCTAAAACTTGGGCCGAAGAACCTAAAAAAAAAACAACTTGGGCCTGGGCAAACCCACCTCCTGCTTCTCCTTCCTCGCTCGATCCCCAAATCAAATCGCTGTCCTCCACCCAACCCTAACCCTAGCCACGCCGCGCCGCCATCCTCGATCCCCAAATCCCTTCTCCGCCTTCCACCCAACCTTAGCTAGCTAGCCGCCATGGCCCCTCCCATGGTTCTGCTCAAGCGCGATGTTGTTTTCTCCCACGACGAGGCGGTGTCTCGCAGAGAGTCACTCCTCCGCCGGCGGCTAGGAAGAGAAGATCCAGGATGCTTCGAAGAAATGGCTGATGAGGTCGTCGCGTACCTGCGGACCTTCAAGGCCCACGCAGTCGTCGCGGATCCGCCGGAACTCTCCTTCCTCGACATTCTGGTGCCGCCGGAATCCCTCCCGCTCAAGCCGCCATACGTCAATCTCAAGTCGTGCCGCCTCTCCAGCTCGGACAAGAACCTGGTCGCCCTGTACGCCGGCGCCTACAGCCCTGGCTCCATTGTCAATATGATGAGGATGGGAGGTTACCTGATCTACGACGCCAGGGAGAACTCCCTCTCCCCGATTCCTCACCTTCCCGACGACCACTTACATATGTACACTGGGTCCAAGTCGGCCGTCGTCATGTGCAACGGGGATGACGGCCGCTATGTTCTTGCCGAGCTCGTCAGGGTCAGGCCAGGATTTTCCCACGCAGCGGTCTGGCTGTGGAAGTCGTCCGCCCCAGGATCAGGATCAGGATGGGCCTTGCTCTCCTCTCGCCTGCACCTTCAACCAACCTTCTGCACTCACCTGTGCTTCTCTTATCGCGGCTCTGTCCTCTGCTGGGTGGATCTGCTTGGAGGCATGGTGGTATGTGATCTGGGCAAAGATTGCAACAACCCGGAGCCGCAGCTCCGTTTCATTCCGTTGCCCCTAGATTGTCCATCCTACGACGGTCCCCTGACAGGAGACGAGGACTCGGGAAATAGATACCGGCACCTCTCTGTCGAGGAGTTCCGTTCCATGGCCTATGTTGGCGACACCATCAAGTTCGTCTGCTTGGATGGCAATGTTGAACAAGTGCCGGGCAAAGGCTTTGATCTGACTGTCTATACTCTCTCGCCTGACCTGTCAGAGTGGACCATAGACAGCAAGTACAATGTTGGAAACATCTGGGCAAACGAGGCCTACCGTTCTACTGGCATGCGAAAGCTTGCTCCGTCGTACCCTGTCCTGAGCATCAATGAAGACGGCGTCATCTACCTAGTTTTCACTCTTCTCAGTGTGATGGATGATACACCACATGGCACACGACGGCGTCAAGTACAGTGCAAAAGCCAGTATATTATTCGTGTCAACATGAAGAATAACAAGGTCCAGCTCTATCAACAGAGTACAGAATCGAGAATTCATTCCCAACTCTTGGCCAGTGAGATCAGTGCCTACCAACAGCGTTTACAGGATCACCCGGTACTATTATCACCTCCGAGCATATTTGAATACTACTATCATTGTATTTATGTTCATCATCACTAAACATGCTTTCATTTGTATGCCTGCTGTAATTATGTTAGGTTTTAACAAAATCATTAAAATGCCAATGCTTCTTTATTCAATCCAGTTTGTGTCAGTGCTTGCTAATAGAAATCAAGATATTTGGCCACCTACCCATGTTGAACAGTATGTGTCTGATATTTTATGGTCATCCACAATCGTGATTATGAAATCAATTGTTACTACAAAGTTACGCTGCCCCCTTGTCATATTAGGACCCAACTTCTTGCACATGATGACATTTTTCTTTTGCATGTCTTAGGGCTGTTGCATCTTTTCCTTTTTTGTTTGATGGACATACAGTGTTAGCCTCGCCTCTGCACTTATAGATTTGATGACGTGGGTATTCAGTGGTTATAGCAGGGCATGTGTAGTTTGCTTCTGAAGTCGGAATTGTTATGACCCAAGTCCATTCGAAGATGCACATAGCAGGTTGCATGCTAGAGCTGAACACTGACAAGTGTCTGAATGAAAGATGTCAAAAGTAAAAAATGTACCCTTGACACATATAGATGTTTTAACAATTTTAATTCAGAGCATCTTGGACTGACCTTAGACATTTGTGTTAGTGTTGCCCAGTTAATTAATATCGCAGCTGCATATGTACCCTGCCATGCGCTTTTTTCCTTTTTAAAATTATTTTTATGGTAATTATAACCTGACATATGGTCACATTAAAAGTATTATATTTGACAGACATCTCTATTTGTTTTTGCAGAGAGGGATGGAAGCAGGTGAGTTGGGGGCAAGTGGAAAGAGGATAAAGTTTTGAGATGTTATCAGCATATCATGTGGAACTGCCACTTGTTATTGCAGATGTTTGCAACAAGTCCACTGGAGACATTATTATCAGATGTTAGTAGTTAAACTGAATGGTGGGTAGTATGTGTTGTCAGTCATGGCTCTGTGTCTACGGTGTGGCTTCTTTTGGATTTGGAACTGGTCATGTATGTCTACGGTGTGGCTTCTTTTGGATTTGGAACTGGTCATGTATGTTTCATGTTTTTTTATATATTGTTCAGATTGTGTTAATTCTGGTTTCATGTGTATCCTATCGGTGACCTCACCCCGTAAGGAAGGGCATGTTTTCTCCTATTGCAGTACATGTAGTTGTTTCCAAGTGGCGTAGAAAGCAATACTGTATTAGATAGTTTCAAACCATTTGATGGTTGCTTTTGCTTGACTAATTTTGAAGAGAAAAAAAAAAGAAAGTAATAACATTGACAACCACATGCGCTAGAGCAAAAAGTTGGTTTTTTCAAAGAAACTCCTGTCTTAACAGAACAAAATAAGTCTTAAGATGTTGGTTTTTTCAAAAAGTTGGTTTTTTCAAAGAAACTACCTCCCTTCCGATTTATAAGGCTTAAGAAACTACACTTGATTTACCACAAGGCAAATAGCTGTCGAATTTTCATAGGTCAATCTGCTATACTATTTCCTTTTGGAAGTCAATGGCAAATATGCTGCACAATAAAACAATAGCAGCAGCATGCTTTACATGATGGTCAAGTACACTTACATGGTCAAGTACACCATTATTATTGTATCAGCTTGTGCTTGCCTCATCGCTCCTCTTGCAACAAAGAGTGTTCTTACCCAACCTGAAAATGAATACTTGATGATGAATCAATTGACTCAACATATAGCATCAGATTATAAAATAAGTACATCAGCTCACATGGAAATCACTTCTTGGATAAACTCTTCTACATCCACAGAACAACAATATTTTACACCCATAGGACCAGCAAGTTCTACCACGTTCCGGAACTTTATCATGCAGTCAAAGAGAAGATGGGGCATAAAATTCTCCGTTTCCATGGCAAGTGAAAAGGCTGCTTCGAGCTGCTGTAGAGGCTATTTTCAACCCAAAAAAATCTTGTCAAAAACACAGAAAAACACCATATAAAGAAGATCCCAAAGGAAAATTCACTTACATAACGAGCATGTTTGAAGAAATTGTCTGAAAAGCGCAGGAGACTGGCATTATCATTGTCCACATCAGGGGCGGAGCCAGAAAACTTGGCCATTGGGTTCGTTCATTAACTCTTTATGAGAACTTGGTACAAATTTATGAAGATTAAAGTCGAATTTCAACAAAAAGTATAGCACCCATAAAATAATACACATCCGTTTCATAATGTGGTGCGTATAGATTTTTTAAAAAGCCAAATTTCATCAACTTTGACCAAATTTGTAGGAAAAATCATCAACATCTACGGCACCAAATATATATACTATGAAAATATGTCGCATGTTCTATCTAATGATATGTGTTTGATATTCTAGAAATACATATTTTTCTATATAATCTTAGTCAAAGTTTGCATAATCTGACTTTAAAAAAATATATTCTATATACACTACATTGTAGAACGGAGGCAGTATAACGAAAAGAAATATATTATCACGAATAACATATTGTGTTGCATTAAAAACTGAAAAGTGCAAGACATACCTACGTTTAATGGATGAGCTTGATATGCATGTATCATTATCTGGATCAGATGGCCGAGTTCTCTTCGAATAATACCGTTTCATAGCCAAGATCGATCAAAGTCCATGGAGAAAAACAAATAAAAAACTAGGGCAAAAAAATTGTACTAGCCAATCAGGTTAGGTAAAACATATACAAGAGAGAGAAGATCTGGCAACGTAATATAATCTCTACTCCTAATGGAGCAGTTGATAGTCTCCGCCGGTCAATTTTCGTCCCACCTATCATGGTTTTTTTTCGTCCCACCTTCGCTGGTTTTTTTTCGTAGATTTTTTTCGTCCCCTCCCCCCACTTCATCGGTTTATTTTCGCGTCTCCCCTCTCACACAACGAAAGAAATCTGAACAGATCAAAACTTTCCATACTGGCGCAAGTTATTTAGTAATGTAGAATCAATCACGAACAATCTATAAAGATCAAATCTAAATTAATTAACCTTACCTTAAATCACTCAATCATCACATTAATTAGAAAACATTTTCTTCCCTAACTGCACCCCGCTTAGTGTACACATAACAATCCGAAGTAATTAGAGCCACATGATTGAATCCATTTATTTAGATCTAACCATAAAGATAACAATAATCCTCATCAAAAGTGCGTTTAGCAATTTTAGAGGGCGGACCAAAACTCTACCATCTGCTCGCCCGCGTTTGTTTAGATACGGGAAAAAATGGCATAATATATGGAAACAACACGACCGGGGCGGCGGCGCAATCTTCGGGGATCGGGGATCGGGGATCGGAGGAGAAGGATTGGCCTGGCAGCATGATCGGGGTGCTTCCCCGCAGCCGCCGCCGTCCTCGCGATGCCACCTACCCGAAATCAACGCTGCTCCCTGCCGTCAGCCGAGGCGACGCCGCCTGCCCTCCTACCCACGGTCCGCTGCCGCGTGGGGCTACGGCGGGAGGAGTAGCGATGGGGCCGAGGTCCTCCATGCGTTCCGGGATGGAGGCCATGATTTCATCGAGGTTGTTGCTGCCTCCTGCACTCAGGGTGTGTCGCCGAGATCGAGGCGAGCATGAGGAGTTGTGGCCACCGCCATGGTCACCCCGTTGCAGGGGATGGAGCACGCCGTCGGCCTACAGCCTGTGGAGATCACTGTTGCTCTTCAGGTCGCGGGTCACGTGGTGACCGGATCTTGCCGATGTGTCCCTCCCCGACGACCTCCTCTTCGCCCGGTTGGCCGGCATGGATCTCGCCACTGCTGCCCTCAACTTCTCTGCCTCGAGCTCGACGGTCAGCCACCATGGATCCCCCAGCTGGAGGGTCACGTGAACCAGCCGTCCTCCCATGCTACAGCGGCGAGAAGGTGACATGGCTCTCCGTACACGAAGAGTGGAGTTCAGTCAAGTACTTATATACTTGGCCTCTACTGCTGATCCATGTACATGGAGAAGAACAGACAACCGCTCATTCATGCTTCGTTTCACTCCTTTGCGCTACATGACTGGAGGTGACATTTTCCTATCTCTCTATGTTGTAACAAGCCTGCTTCCTGCATAGTTAATGGATTTTTTTTTAAATTTATCGCTGCTTAGTGCTTTGTTGCAATTGTTCACCCAAGATTCTTATATATAATCTGAGCGTATGTAGGCATAATTAGCTTTGCTATTCCGTTTTTTCTGGCGCATAGAAATAAGAGTATTGTCCAGGTTAGGTATTCAATTGAGTAAAAAGTGAACAAGTAAAATTTTCTTGCAAGAAATATAATTTAAGCTATTGATGTTTCTTCCGTATCAGTTCTTGCATTAGATTAGATTGTCCATCTTCTCATTTTCATTGCCATGCTATTAAATTTGGATCTGCCTTTTTTTTCGTTCCAATTAAAATCAACATCTATGATATTTATATGATAACTGCTTTGTTCTCTATGTTTGATACACTCCACCTTAATTTTCTTTTACTTTGAAAGACGGCTAGAGATTATATTCTTCCCATTATGTGCAGTATGGTACCTAACTATTTTTAGCGGAAAATACTCTAAAAATATCATACCATTTCAATTTTGATTTTTTTTTTCATATTTGGCATAAATTTAAGTGGTCGGACCCTTCTCCGGACACTGCGCAAGCGGGAGCTACGTGTACCGGACTTTTTATATTTGGCACAAATTTCTTTGGAGCAAAATTTTCTGGACCTCCCAGCATATGGTTGCTTCTAGGTGGAATATGTGATTGCCGGCGATACACAAAGGTGCCCCTGAACACTGATAAAATTTAACGAGCTGCACTGAGAAATTTTGATTGGTAAAGCTGTAAGTTTAGGTGGAATATGTGATTGGGGGCGCTGAACGATGTGGCGGCAGATGGGCTATGCTCTGGTAGTGATTGCAGGGATGGCGTAGGACGAAGTTTGCAACGATGGTAGGAGTTAGTACTAGGAAAGGGAAGTGGTGTTGGTTGGTTATTGTCCGTCATTTTGTGTATTGTCTGTCATTTTTGTTTAAGTAGCTGACATCCTTCTCTCTATTATCTCTCTATTGTTTCTGTCTATGCTCAGGAAAGAAGAAATGTCCGAAGAAGGACCAATGCGGGTTATTACATGATTTGGATGTATGGTTAATCAATACACATAAATTTGTTAGTTTGTCCCGCTCATGGACACTATTTTATTGATCATTGACTTATGGATTTTTGCTGCATGTAGGTGCAATGTTTTTGAAAATAAAGGTTTCAAGCATGGTTCACTTTTAATTGGCGATAATGCTCTCGAGTCATATCCTGATGTGAGATTGCTATCTTTTATATTTAACTTCTGTTTCTTTTATGATTGCCCTCTCACCCCTTTTGCATTTGGATGTCAAAGCTTTGTGGGTTGTTCATTTCAGTTCTGCGACTACTTCTCTTATGGATCTTAAGAGAACTCGAGGGATATCGTTTCGAACAAAGTTGGTCACTTGTTTCTTCAGAAATTACGCTGTTGCATAGTATCATACCTGCTGCAAAGGAACGAAAGTAGTATGGTAGTATAAATAAATAAGGTTGTATTGTTTTCCTTTTTATCCGTTTGATAATTATGATAGAATTATTGCATGAAGCTGTGTGCGCATACAATATGCAACCAAATGTGAATTATAATAGATTCAAGCCTTGCTTCTTCACTTGGAAGCAAGTCTTCATCTTCTTAAGGGATTATCCGCTACAGTGCCTAGGAAATTCAGAGAACGTTTTAATGGTCTGTTAACTAAAGCGATGGTCATCCAGAAAAAATATTTGAAGTTGATACTAGCCATAATAAGTGCATAACAAGCCTACATGTTGTCTACATTTTTGCAGATCTCGCTATCCTTGTTTAACTCAATGGAATCAGATAATTTAATTGTGTTCCCTAACAAGTCCTTGTAGATGTGCACCTTCCCCCTCTGACCATCTCCTCAGGGTCTCTCTCTAATCCTAGAGCCAGGCAACAAGAATGGTTGGTTTTAAGAACAACATGTATCTATTTATTCATTATTGATTTATTGTTTTCGGGGAATTGTTTTGCCCCTAATCATATCATTGTTACTCTGCCTGCATTAGATTATGAGTATGACAATGATGAATTTTATGTAAATGCTAATGGTTGACTACCACATTACAATGCTAGGCCTGCCTGAGTTTTGAGGACCCTTCTACTTTCCATTCCACAAGAAAAATAACACACAAATTTATCGCAGTAGCGCAACTGTTCCAACGAGTGCCTGTCCCTGGGCGTGGCGAAATCCTGCCCACGGCACTGCTTCCATGTATCACATTTTGTATTCTACTTTCTTTACCCGAATGATGCATAATCCAAGCAGATTTACCTTAATTGTGTTTAATTTGTTTACATGGTCAGTTAACATTGCAGATTTACGTATTGATTTAGTCTTGGCCATGTATAATTTTGTGCACGATGTTGGGAATGGTACTTATTGACAACTTCCAGCAACTTTGTTTACTATGTACAGTGCCGATTACATGGCACGAATGTTGATTCTCATAACATGATTTTTGGTGCACTTCTCACCTATACACCGAGAATGAAATTGGAGACAACATCCATGAGAATTGCATAATCTAATTTACGAATTACTGAGATAATTGCTTGTGTCTTCACTCTTTACACTATGCATAGAATGATAAATTATAGCATTTCTTGGACATTTGAATCATAAGTTGATTGGCCCAGGAGCTTTGCCGGCGTATCAAGGACGAAGTCGGATTGCGGAAGCTCTCCGGGGCCAAAGCCCAAAGGGTTGGCTGATATCTGGAGATAGTTTCATTTCAACTGTATGTGGGTTGTTTTCCTTTCCGCGACATTATGGTTGCTCGCTAGGTGTAGTCGCGTCGTCTTTGTAACCGCGGCATGGCCGCCCGACTCTATGTAATGTCTATTTCTTCTTCTAATACATCAGCATGCAAACCTTCTAATACATCTTCTAATAAAAAAAAAGTTGATTTATGGTATTTGGATTGCTATCAGAATGTCTTTTCTATGCATGTGATTTCTCACATCTGGTTATAATATTTGTGAAGACGTGCATTGCACGTGCATTTGGAAGCGGGCCCGTGGCCCGCGCCGGACGGCGCCGACGCCGACCCGGGCCACCTCCTCCGCGTATTCTTGGAGCTGTGGCTGGCCGATTTACATGAAATTAATTCCCTCAGTTGTGGTGGCAAATATAATACACAGAATCCATATTGTTATGCACTAGCGTGTGTGTGTGTGAAATAGATGGATTATGGTCCCGTACCCAATAAGATGGATATGTGTGTGTGTTAGAGAGAGAGGGAGGGAGAGGGGGAGAGAGAGTGAGGAAGAAGGAGGAAGAGAGTGTGTGTGTGAGGATTTGATGGTAAAAAACGTCGCCAATGTCGTAATATTGAACTCTTAAAGTTAATATGGCCCCGTTGCAACGCACGGGCGTTCTTCTAGTTACCACAATTTTTGGGCTATAGTTGTTGTCGCTGTGGATCTGCAGCGGCCTGCTTGCCGCCGCGTGCAGCGGCCGAGGCGCCGAGAGACACGAATAGAGGAGAATCAAGCACGAGAGATGCGAATTGGAAAACAAACGGATGAGATATGAGGCGTTCGTCTGCGTGTGTTTTCTGTTTGCTAATCATGGTTTAGGCCTGTGCATGGACTCATTGATATTTGCTCATGGGCTTTTGGGCCCTTAATTTAGCTATCCACGTGACCACAACAGGTATTTTGATGGGGTCAGCGACCACTTTTTACTGGGTTCATGTGAATCAAATAGTAGCTACACCCACGTACGAGGCAAATTCCGTTGGGTTCACTTGAACCCAACGCTTATACGGTGGCTCCGCCGCTGGTCCATATACGGAATATAAATAAGAGTGCCGAACTTATTCCACTTGGCGTGATAAAAATAAACTTCACTCATTGCTGTGATTTCTTCAATTCTCTCTGTCCAATAAATTATTGAAAGACATACCTGTATTGAAAGACATACCTGTAGATTAATACCATGGTGATGCCTTGATAATTATAATCCGGAGCCAGTATCAACCCGGAGTCATGAAATATCATTATTTTGATTGCTCAAGGCAAAACATCCTGGCGACTTAAAGTCTGCTATCAGGACGGGTTACCAAATCCAATATGCTCAATTATGAGTCATATAATCGAGGCTACATGGCCTGGTTTGTTTTAAACCATATGTTAACATGGAACAAGGATATGAATCCAACAATGTTCGGAGGAAACAACAAATCAAAAAAATAAGGCTTTCATAGGCCGCCAAGCCTTAATCTCAAGTTCTTTCATGGGCCGCATAGCCACTGAGTTAATCCTTTATTCAAAACCTGTAAGTCGGGCCTCACATGACCAATCACCGTTTTAACTTTGACAAGTTCAGGGTCTTTATAAGATTGACTGTCAAGAGTACGGCGGGTCATTCCAGGATTACCTGGGTGGAGTGGCAGACATGCAAGGCAGGATAACCCGGACTCTTGGTGAATACACCTGGCGTCCAAGCCGATCAAAAGGGTAAATATAGCTATGTTCATTGAACAGGAAGCCCCCAAGTGACTTATAGTAAGCTATCAAGGCAGGGTACCTATTTTTGAACCGCACATTGTAGCAAGTCCTTTTTGGTAACCTTTTAACTTGGGCAAAAAGCCCCCAAGTCTTTTGCAACAAGGCATATAAGCCGGATCAAAGGGTAGTCATAGCTATGCTCAGTGAGCAGGAAGCCCCCATGTCATTTGTAACAAGGCGTGCAAGCCGGATCAAGAGGGTAATCATAGCTATGCTCAATGAGCAGGAAGCCCCCATGCAATTTGTAACAAGGCGTGTAAGCCGGATCAAGAGGGTAGTCACAGCTATGCTCAATGAGCAGGAAGCCCCCAAGTGATCTGCAATAATATAAGCCAATAAGGTAGGATACCCATGTTTGAACCGCGCATCATGGCAGCAAGTTCTCTTTAGCAACCTTCAATTTTTTCTGAGAACTCGAACTTTGCGAGAGATAAATTTCTTCTTGAGCCGGGATTTTAAACCGGATATTGAGAGCTTCAAAGCTTTGCGGGAGACAGATTTCCCATGAACCGGATTTTGAACCGGAATCTTTCCTGATACCCGGAATTCTTCTATTAAACCGGAACTTTGTGATTGCCAGACACTTTTTTAAGCCGAAAATTTTCTGACGGCCTTGAAATTTTCACCAATAGGGCAGTAGCCTCCGGGGCCGGGTTATTTTTTCTCCAATGACCCGGGTTCTTGAATCTTGCAAAATTTGATAAGTCATATCATCGTAGCCCCCGAGTCTTAAGACGACTCGAGGAATTGTCTTGAGATTCTCCGTACTTGACCGTGATATAAACCCGTCAGTTGAGCAGCGGAACACTGGAATTTATGTAAACCAAAAGCTTGAAACGAGTTAATGATCCTCGCAATGCTTGTTATATACTCCCGGTATGAGTCATTCAACAAACTCAGTGACATAACTGTCACTTGTGCAGTAGACAATTTGTCCTGCATTAAAAAATTCGCAAGCCAGAGTAATTGCTCTTTTAAAGAAATTAATATGTAATATAAAAATATACTGGATGGATTTCACCTGATATGTTAAGCCGGAAATTAACCGCCGCGGAGTTGATGATCACAATGGTGAATCTGAACTCAATCACGGGCGAGTCGGCCGCGGGAACGGACAGATGAGTCGGCCGCGACGTTGTAAACCGATGCGAACGGGCGAATCAATCGCGGGCGCGGTCCTGGCGAGTTGAGGTAGATCGAGCTGCACGGGCGGCGGCTTGCGCACACCCATTCAACAGCAAACGGGCGCGGACGCCAGTGCATGATGATACTAACGCACACTCCATAGGCACAGCATGGCACCACCTTTATAATGAATCGTTGTTCTGTACATAAAAATATACAGACCAAAATAATTGTTCTCTGATGAACACAATATCTGTTAATAAAATAGATTCAGATGGATATCACCTGATTTATCCAGACGTAGGGATCGAAGCAAGAAGCAAAATTCCTCATGCAGTTTTAATGGGCCTCCACATCCACCCACGCATCCACCAAGCTTCGGAGGATGTGCCCAAATAATACCTTTTTGGATATCCACACATGATTGCTTTGGCCGTGGCTAATCATGTTTTAGCTCTGGCTGATTCCTGTACGCACCGTCCAAGCTGTTTTATTGCTAGACTTTGAGATAGCAGCGATATGGCACATCTGTTGGTCCAGCGACCACAGGGGTAAACATGCAGCTTCGTATGGCGTGTGAGGTTCAGCCTCTGCGCAGACCAGCTTCTTTTGTATCTTCTTTGGTATCTGCATGCGTCTTGGTTCCTATGCTTGTGGCATTCACCCTCCTTGTGCAAGCTCCTTATCTTAATCTTTATTATTACTTGGCCCAGAGAACGTGAGGCACTTTCTGGTCTGTTGTGGTGAGTCAACATGATTCCACCCTGGCTGGTTATCACCCGTCCCTTTTTGTATTTCTTCAGAGCCGGAGTTGATTTGGCCAGGGCGGCTTGACAAGGTTGTCTGGCCGCGCAAGTCGAGGACTGGGGCAGAGATCCGGCTTAACTCCGAACAGCCCGAGACGGCAGGTCGACAGCGCTGACCTGAAACGGAGTCCCGGTCAGCAAAGGCGGTTCAACAAGGCCATGGAGACAGCGGCTCGTCGGCGAGGCCGAGCTTGAGCGATTCAAGATAGCGGCTTTAACGGCGCGAGGCAGAGGCGATTTGGCTTGACAGGGGCAACTCCAGGCGGCGGCGTCTTTCAGGCGAGGCCGGAGAATCGGAGAGGCTGCAACTCGGCGACTTGAAGCTGAGACGGAGGAGGCGTTCGGGATGAGGCCCGGTGGCTCTCAGCGGCTGCGAGGCGACGGGTTGGAGTCAAAATAAACCACTGTATCGCCGGTGACTCGGCAACGCGGAGATGGCGATTTAACGCGAAGGTTTGAACACCGCTGTAGCCGTGGGGGCGGAGTGAGGGCGCTCCGCGACGTCGGCGGGTTGGAGAGGCACGGTGCAGTGCCACGGTGGCTTGATCAGCTTGGAAAGTCGACTTTTTTAGCAATTTGAAGCGGGCGGAGATCGCGGCTCTCTCCTTCACGGCCCTGTCGGCTGCGGGGTGAGGCCTCTCGGCCGCGGCAGCTTACGGCGACGGAGGAGGCGAGTCCGAGCGGGAGGCGGCTTGTAGGCGATGGCGCGGTGCGACTCGGAGGAGGCGAACGCGGCAGCGGCTCGGAGGCGATGCCGCGGCTTAAGGCGGATGCGGGACCAGCAACGCGGCGAGCCACGGCGGCGGGCCTCGGCCGATGTGAGGCGATGTCTGGTGCAGGCGGTTCTCAGCCGGGGGTAGGTCGGCCTGGAACGGAGACGGCCGGCGGTTTGGAGCCGGAGGCGGAGCAAGACCCGGCGGCGAGGCACGCCGGCGAGGGGAAAACGTGTCGTAGCCGTATCCACTTCGGGGTCGTGGTCATCCTTTCCCTTTCCTGATCCGATTTTCACTGTTGACAGCTGCCAGTGCTCCAAAATCGATCTACCTTTGGTTTATCTCTAGGTCTCGTCAACTCGACGTCTTTGCGGCGACCAGCGGCACACTTTTAACTCTGATTTGATTTAGAACGCCGCGGCAATCCTTTCAATTGTGACTGATCACTCGGAGTTGACGTAGATCCTTCTGAACCGACTCTTCTCGATCCAAAAATCACGAACTCCTCGATCCCTCGGAGAGATCCCTTCAAGAACTCATCACCACCGTGCGCGGTCCCACGATGGGCGTTAACTCTTGTGGAATTGTTACGGCAGATGTCCTTAGTGTCAGGACTTAGTCGTGAGACCAACGCATCTACGTAGTAACTTGAAAGGGGTTGAGTGGGACGAGAGACGCGTGGTTTTTTACGCAGGTTTGGCCCCTCACGGTGGAGGTAAAAACCTACATTCTGCTTCATTGATATTGATCATGGTGCTCACGATTACAAGGGTGCTCTTTGGCTACCTCTATCTCGAGAGCTATTGACTCGTCTGTCTAAACTTGTGAAATTTATCCCTCATGGGGTGCCTTGCCCCTCCTTATATAAGTTGAAGGGGCGGCTTACATGACTAGTCCTAGTAGGATTATAATTACTCTATTACAAGTAGAGTCCTAGCCTTGCTTCCTTTGTAAGAGAAATATTTCTTATGCCTTTCCACCTCAAGCCGGCCCACCGGACACCGTACCTTGAGCCGGTCTTCTCATGAGCCGCCTTATGGGCCTTGGGCTTTGTCATTCGTCTAACCCGCCTACCGGGTCACCGGTGAGTCGCCATACTCGGCCGGGTTAACAGTGAGTCGCCAAGCTCCGGGCGGGTCAACAATGAGTCGCCAAGTCCCGGCCGGGTCATATATCTGGCCGGGTCATACCGCGGGGTATATCCCCGACAGGTATATGGGACCCACAGTTTGTACAAGGCGTAATGGGTTGCCACGTCACAGATATAACATGAAACACCAGCACTATTATGTTTAGTTGTGGCATGTCATGGGTTGCCACGTCGGCAATATATAACGTGGGGTCTAATGTTTGGAATTACTTTCATTTATAACTATTTATTCTTAATTGATTAACATGGAACGATAACATTATTATTTGTCAATTTGAACATACTTATATTGTATTTTGAGGCTTCAATTTTTTTCTTTTTTCTTTTTTTATGTGGTGATCATTTTTATATTATATTCTAGTTTACTTTTATTAAATTTACATTATTTTCAATGGAAATACTGACGTTTTTATTAAATCTATTTTTAAAATAGATAGCAACTTTGTTCTCATAATCAATTGGAACCTCTTTCAAAATAGTGGATTCATCACTAAATAAAGTCATGACCTCTTCAAATCCATTTTTATAATTATCACAATAAGATCCAACACCCTCCAAAATAGTGTGATAATTATTATCTAAAGTTGACACTCTTCCAAACCCACTTTCATCAATATAATCATCATAAATAGGAGGCATGCTATCATCATAATAAATTTTCTCATCTAAACTTGGGGGATTAAAAATATCATCTTCATCAAATATAACATCCCCAAGCTTATGGATTTGCATATCATTAGCATCATGGATATTTAAAGAATTCATACTAACAACATTGCAATAATGCTCATCATTCAAATATTTTATGCCAAACATTTTATTGACTTCTTCTTCTAACACTTGAGCACAAATTTCCTTTCCATCATTTTCACGAAAGACATTAAAAAGATAAAGCATATGAAGCAACCTCAATTCCTTTTTTTATAGTTTTCTTTTATAGACTAAACTAGTGATAAAATAAGAAACTAAAAGATTCAATTGCAAGATCTAAAGATATACCTTCAAGCACTCACCTCCCCGGCAACGGCGCCAGAAAAGAGCTTGATGTCTACTACGCAACTTTCTTCTTGTAGACTCGTGTTGGGCCTCCAAGTGCAGAGTTTTGTAGGACAATAGCAAATTTCCCTCAAGTGGATGACCTAAGATTTATCAATCCATGGGAGGCGTAGGATAAAGATGGTCTCTCTCAAACAACCCGGCACCAAATAACAAAGAGTCTCTTGTATCCCCAACACACCCAATACAATGGTAAATTGTATAGGTGTACTAGTTCGGCGAAGAGATGGTGATACAAGTGTAATATGGATAGTAGATATAGGTTTTTGTAATCTGAAAATATAAAAATAGCAAGGTAACTAGTAACAAAAGTGAGCAAAAATGGTATTGTAATGCTTGAAAATAAGGTCTAGGGTTCATACTTTCACTATTGCAAATTCTCTCAACAATGATAACATAATTGGATCATATAACAATCCCTCAACGTGCAACAAAAAATCACTCCAAAGTTTCTATCGGAGAACGTAGGACAAAAACGTGCATCAACCCCTATGCATAGATTACCCCAATGTCACCTCGGGAATCCGCGAGTTGAGTGCCAAAATATACATCAAGTGAATCAATAGAATATCCCATTGTCACCACAGATATCCCATCGCAAGACATACATCAAGTATTCTCAAATCCAATACTCAATCCAACATAACGAAACCTTAAAGAGTAAGACTCAATTCATCATAAGAAGGTAGAGGGGGAGAAACACCATATGATCCAACTATAGTAACAAAGCTCGCGGTACATCAAGATCGTGCCAAATCAAGAACATGAGAGAGAGAGAGAGATCAAACACATAGTTACTAGTACATACCCTCGGCCCCGAGGGTGAACTACTCCCTCCTCGTCATGGAGACCGCCAGGATGATGAAGATAGCCACCGGTGATGGTTTCCCCCTCCGGCAGGGTGCCGGAATGTTCTCCCGATTGGCTTTTCATGGCTACAGAGGTTTACGATGGCGGAACTTCCGATATAGGGTTCTTTTTGGAGGTTGCTATATTTATAAGAATTTTTGGCGTCAGTCTCATGTCAAGGGGGTGCCCGAGGGGCCCACAAGCTCGGGAGGAGCGCCCCCCAGGCTTGTGGCCTCCTTAGTCACTTTTTGGCCCAGCTCCGATGCTTCGGGGGTCTCTTTTGGTCCATAAAAAATCACCGTAAATTTTTATCCCATTCCGAGAAATTTTATTTCTGCACAAAAAACGACACCACGGTAGTTCTGCTGAAAATAGCGTCAGTCCGGGTTAGTTCTAATCAAATCGTACCAAAACCATATAAAATTATTGTAAACATGGCATGAATACTTCATAAATTATAGATACGTTGGAGACGTATCAGTTACAAACAGCAACGCTCGTAGGTCAAATTCATCTTGTTTGTGCTCATCATGTACACCTTTTATATCCCACTAAAGTTCTTCAACTAATGGCCTTAGGTACACATCAATGTCGTTGCCAGGTTGCTTAGGGCCTTGAATGAGGACTGGCATCATAATGAACTTCCGCTTCATGCACAACCAAGGAGGAAGGTTATAGATACATAGAGTCATATGCCAGGTGTTATGATTGCTGCTCTGCTCCCCAAGGGGATTAATGTCATTTTTACTTATACCAAACCATAAGTTCCTTGCGTCATCTGCAAACTCCGACCACTTTCTCTCGTTTTTCTCTACTGCAACCCATCAGCGGGTACTCTCAACATCCCGTCTTTCTTAGGGTCTTCTTTGTGTCATCGCAACAACATGGCATGCTCTTTGTTTTGGAACAAACGTTTCAACTGTGGTATTATAGGAGCATACCACATCACCTTGGCAGGAATTCACTTCCTGGGGCGCTCGCCCTCAACATCATCAGGGTCATCGCTGGTGATCTTATGGCGCAATGCACCGCATACCGGGCATGCATTCAAATTCTCGTACTCCTCACCGCGGTAGAGGATGTAGTGATTAGGGCATGCATGTATCTTCTGCACCTCTAATCCTAGAGGGCAGACAGCCTGCTTTGCTTCGTACGTACTGTCGGGCAATTCGTTATCCTTTGGAAGCATCTTGTTTAATATTTTCAGCAACTTTTCAAATCCCTTATCAGATACACCATTATGTGCATTCCATTGCAGCAATTCCAGTGTGGTACCCAATTTTTTCTTGTCATCTACGCAATTTGGGTACAATAATTTTTTGTGATCTTCTAACATGCGCTGCAACTTCAACTTCTCCTTTTCACTTTCGCAGTTTCTCTTTGCATCAGCAATGGCCCGACCAAGATTATCAGCGGGCTCATCTGATGCCTCTTCTTCAGCTTCACCCATTGTAATACCATCGTATTCAGGGAATCTAGGATAGTTGTCATCATCCTCTTCTTCTTCATTGTCTTCCATTATAACCCCTCTTTCTTCGTGCTTGGTCCAACAATTATAGCCGGACATGAAACCGGACTGAAGTAGGTGGCTGTGAAGAATTTTTGAGGTAGATTAATTCTTATTATTCTTACAGACACCACATGGACAACACATAAAACCATTCCGTTTGTTTGCCTCAGCCACACTCAGGAAACTATGCACGCCATTAATGAACTGGGGAGAGCGTCGGTCATCGTACATCCATTGCCAGCTCATCTTCATTACACAACATCGAAGTGACCAAATTAATACAAGTTCATACATACTTCTCATAAAACAACATACAACTATCTAGCTAAAGCATTTAAATGCAACAACATATGCGATCAAAATCGCAACTAAGGTAATAATTGATCCAACAGCATAATGATACCAAGCCTCTTTATTAACGGCATATTTTCTAATCTTTCTAATCTTCAAGCGCATTGCATCCATCTTGATCTTGTGATCATCGATGACATCGGCAACATACAACTCCAATTTCATCTTCTCTTCTTCAATTCTTTTCAATTTTTCTTTTAAATAATTATTTTTTTTCAACTAAATTTAACTTCTCGACAAGAGGGTCGGTTGCAATTTTCAGTTCACATACCTCCTATATAAAAATATCTATGCCAACTTGATGGACATAATTGTCATAAACACAAAATGAAACAAATAGTTATAAAAGATAATATACCACATCCGAATCATAAACCGGACGAGAGCCGACGGGGACGGATATCAAAATCATCGGACTATATATAACAAACAATCATACAAGTAAGAAAATTATACAAGTAACTATCTAAATCATACAAATAAGATTTTTTTTTTTTTTACAAAAAGGATAAGAACAAGAGGCTCACCAAGGTGGTGCCGGCGACGGGACGGCGCGAGCGATCGACGGCGGTGAGGACAGGGACGGGAAGGCAATAAGTGAACCACACCTACACATATGCAAACTAAGAAATTAATTTGAGCTCAAATTGCATATAAATCAAATAAACTCCCACATAATTACTCCCAAACTAAAACCCACAAATCACTATACTTATAGAGCATGAAACGAGCTAAACTAGCAATGAGAGATGAAAGGATGAAGTTGTTAACCTTTTAGAACCCTTGGATAGATGGGGTGCATCAAAACTTGACAAATCTTGGCAAAAATGGAGGATGAACTTGAGCTAGGGGAAGCAAACAGAGATGAGAGAAAAGAGAAAGCTTGGACTTAGGCTGCACGAAGCATCTATATACAGGGATATCTTTAGTCCTGGTTGGTGATACCAACCGGGACTAATGGTGCTTGCAGGGGCCCTAGCCTACCACCACCCCTTTAGTCCCGGTTGGTATCATCAACCGGGACTAGTGGTCCTATTTGAACCAGGACTAGAGGTGGTCGTGCCCCTGTCCGCTCATAGCCGTTGGAACCGGGACTAATGATCACATTAGTCTCGGGCCCAAACCTGGCCGGGACTAATGCTCCGGATCAAAGGAAGGTTTTCTACTAGTGGCACGTGATAGCCTCGTAGACGTGGACATGGTTGATGTCGGTGCGTGGAGGGACGCGGCTGCTGGTGGTGGTGAACAACGTCGCTTCTCCGGGAGATACTGGCGGGAAACGGCGGCGCGAGATATAAGCAGGAGCCCAGAAGCGAAAAACATAGGGTTAGGAAAATGGGGCATATGCACCTATCGGCTTACAGGAAGCCAATTAGATCTTATCGTCCTACGGGAAGACAATTAGATCTTATCGTCCTACGAGAAGACAATTAGTTCCAGTCGGCCACTAGGTAGCCGACAGGGCACCTATCGGCTTCCTCCTGGCCGACTGGATCCAGTCGGCTACCAGATGGCTGACTATGTATTATTTTAAAAAAAATCAGCGTAATATTTTTGAAAATTAATAAAAAATGTATTATTTAAAAAATTAGTCGTAATTTTCAGGTAGTGAGGCATGCCTCCTGTTGGGCTTGGTTACTGCCGATTGAAAGATGGGCCGTGCCCATGGGCTGAAACACACATTTCATCGATCACACTTTCACGTGCTCGGTAGACCACGACTCTACAAGACGAGAATACGATTCATTCGTGGCTCGCGAGACGGAGGCGGCAGCGCTTAGAGGCAAGGGCACGGCCGCACGGCAGCGGGCAGCCGGCAATCAGCCATCGGACGCCGTGGGCGCGAAGCCGGCGACCGGCAAGGCGGCGACAGGGACTAGGTGAGTCCGCGATCAGCGAGGCGGCCGCCGCAACTCGGCGAGTCCGCGAGGGTTTGCAGATGACGCCGCCGAAGAAGAGGATCAAGTATGTAATGAAAGGTATAATTTAATTGTACTTCTTCCCCTTGATCACATCAGTCCAATTGTGTCATGTATGTACTCATGTTACTTGCTTGAACATTTATTTAATTATTCTACTGATATTGCTCCAGCCTCCAATTAGTTTTTCTTGTGTTCTCTTATACAGATTTAAAGAGTATTTTTGCCAAAGCCAGTGGCACTAGCACCTCGAGCCCACCTCCAACTTTGGAAGTAGCCGCTGAACAACGAGAAGAAGAGCCTGCGCATCAAGAGAATGTGCGGGTTGAAGTTTCAGCATCTGTTCAAGAGGAAGAGATTGAAGGGGAAAATTATATTGAGGATGAACCAATAGCTAGAGAATGGGGAGAAGGCAAGGTAATCGAAGAGTTGCATAGTGTGTGTGTGCGTGCGTGCTCGAGCTAGGCGTGTCGGGTGCGGTCCATGGTCGCGTCGAGTCATAGTCTGGGCATAGTCCGACTTGTGTACAGGCTGTGTGCGTGTGTGTGTCTGGCCATAGTCTGGGCATGGTCTGACTATTGTATGGGCATAGTCCGACTCATGTAAAGGGTTGTGTGCGTGCGTGCGTGAGTGTGTGAGTGTTGGCGAAAGTAGCGGGAGGTCGCGTGGCGATCAGGTGCAGGCAGGCTGCGTAGGACGCGTTTGTGCGCGTCGTGGGCGCGCACCGGGCTTGCGGATCATGGAGCACGGCGTCGTGCGTGCGCGTACGCGTATAAGACTCCCTCCTGTGTACTGGTTCATCAGATGGTGCAGTTCGTGCTGCGGGGAAAAAATTGCCGTTCGTGCGGCGGGCGTTCGAGCGTCGGAAACACCTGTGTCCACCGTATCCTCCTTCTTCCTCCTCTTCTTTGGTGTGCGCCTGAGAGAGAAGTTCAGAGAGAGAGAGAGAGAGCGCTCCGGCGAGCTAGGGCGAGGCCTTGGAGCCAACAATTGGCATCAGAGCCACTTTGCAGAGGTGATCGACGGCGGCCATGTCCCTCGTTCCATACGGCGGCGGTGGTGGCACGCTGTCGTTGCCGGTCCCGCCGGTGAACTACACCTCCTGGGCGATCAAGGTGGAGGCAATCCTTGATGCCCAGGGGCTATGGGGCGTGGTTGCGCCGGCGAAGGACGAGGTGATCGACGTCGGCAAGAGCAAGACGGCACGGGCGATGCTGCTAGGCGCGTTGTCGGGGGAGGTGTTGATGCGGGTGGCGACGAAGCCCACGGCGAAGGAGGTATGGGACTCCCTCAAAGTGTGTTTCGTCGGCGCTGATCGGGTGAAGGCTGCGCGGCCGGCGACGCTGCGCGGCGAGTTTGATCGTCTTCGGATGGACGACGCCGACGAGCTGGACGCGTACGCCGGCAAGGTCAGCAGCATGGCGGCGAGGTACGCAGTGCTCGGGGCGAGTCTCGACGAAGCGGCGATGGTCAAGAAACTCCTCCACATCGTGCCGGACCGGCTGTACGCCGCGGTGGCCGACATCGAGCAGTTTTGCAACGTCGAGGAAATGTTGTTCGAAGAGGCGCTCGGTCGTCTGAAGGCCTTCGAGGAGCGGACGCGGCAGCGCACGCAGGCCGGCGGCGAGCGGGCGGGCGAGCAGCTAATGCTCACCGCAGCTCAGTGGGCGGCACGGCGGCGACAGCAGGGCAGAGGCGGCTTTGACGACCACGACGACGATGGAGAGGCCAGCACAGCATCAGGCGGCGGAGGGAAACGGCGCGGCCGCTGCTACAACTGCGGGCAGCGCGGTCATTTCAAGTGGGACTGCACAAGGCCGAGGAAGGCGGCGGCGGAGCGAGCTCTTCTGGCGGACATCGACATCGAGGGGCCGACACTCCTCTAGGCCGTGGCTTAGGGGTGAGTCCGTGAGTGTTGGCAATAAGCCACGGCAGGACACGTCCAGAGTGTGTGCGTGCGCGAGTTGGGCGTGTCGGGGTGCGATCCGTGGTCGCGTCGAGTCATAGTCTTGGCATAGTCTGACTTGTGTACGGGCATAGTCCGACTTGTGTACAGGCTGCGTGCGTGCGTGTGTGTCTGGCCATAGTCTCGGCATGGTCTGACTATTGTACGGGCATAGTCCTACTCTTGTACATGTTGTGTGCGTGCGTGCGTGAGTGTGTGAGTCTGTTGGCGAAAGTAGCGGGAGGTCGCGTGGCGATCGGGTGCAGGCAGGCTGCGTAGGACGCGTTTGTGCGCGTCGTGGGCGCGCACCGGGCTTGCGGATCGTGGGAGAGTGGAGCGCGGCGTCGTGCGTGCGTGTACGCGTATAAGACTCCCTCCTGTGTACTGGTTCATCAGATGGTGCAGTTCGTGCTGCGGGGAAAAATTTGCCGTTCGTGCGGCGGGCGTTCGAGCGTCGGAAACACCTGTGTCCATCGTATCCTTCTTCTCCTTCCTTCTCTTCTTCGTTGTGCTCCTGAGAGAGAAGTACAGAGAGAGAGTGAGCTTCGGCGAGCTAGGGCGAGGCCTTGGAGCCAACAGCCTGATCCTGGGCTTCGTATTCCAATTAATAATTTTCATCCCAACGTTAGAGATGAAGTTAGATTGGCCTATGTGGCAAAGGGTCAAACTCGACCGATTGGTCATACGTATGAATGTGATTATTTTGAGAGGTCCTTTTGTGAAGCATGGTATGGAAAAAAAATCCTTGGTTGAAATATAGCGTGAAAAAGAATGCAGTCACTAGTAGAAAACAGGGCTTTAGTCCAGGTCAGAAAAAGGCATTAATCCCGGTTCTCCTACGAACCGGGACCAATTGGTGTATCAGTCCCGGTTCGTGGTGGAGAGAGCGCCGGCCGGGCCTCGGGGGCCATTGATCCCGGTTCGTCTGACCCCTTTGGTTACGGTTCCAGACACGAACCGGGACCAATGGGTGTCAGCACCTTTAGTCCCGGTTGGTGGCTGGAACCGGGACTAAAGAGCAGGCTTCTGTCCCGGTCCTAGCCACCAACCGAGACTAAAGTGATGCCTATATATACCCTCGCCCCTGCCCGCTCACTCCTCTGTTTTTTGCCCGTGTGGGAGGTGTGTGCATGCGTTGCTCTGTCTCCCTTCTATGCATGCACATGAGGTGTTCGATGAAATGCCCGAGCCACACTTAAGCTTTCTCCTCTCCAAGCTCGACCTGCAATCTCTATTTTCCCCAAGATTTGTCTAGGTTTGGCGGTCTGTTCCGTCCCGTCCCCATCCTCACCGCCGTCGATCGCCCGCCCCGATCTCGTCGCCTGCATCACCGTGGTGAGCCTCTTGTTCTTATCTTTTTTCTAAAAAAAAATTTTACTTGTATGATTTAGATAGATACTTGTATAATTTTTTTACTTTTATTATTGTTTGTTATTATATAGTGCCATGGTTTTGGTATCCGCCCCCGTCGGCCCTCGTCCTGTCTATGATTCGGATGTGGTATATTATCTTTTATAACTATTTGTTTCATCTAGTGTTTATGACAATTATGCCGACCAACGTGACATAGATGTTTTTATCTAGGAGGTATGTGAACCGGAAATTCCAACCGACCCTCTTGTCGAGAGGTTAAATTTAGTTGAAAATAAAAACAATTAATTGAAGAAAAAATTGAAATGAATTGAGGAGGAGGAGATGGAATTGGAGTTGCATGTTGCGGATGTCGTTGATGATCACAAGATCAAGATGGATGCAATGCGCTTGAAGATTAGAAAGATTAGAAAATATGCCATTCATACTGAGACTTGGTATCATTATGCCGTTGGATCAATTGTTACCTTAGTTGCGATTGTGGTCGCATTTGTTGTTGCATTGAAATGTTTTACATAATTTCAATGTATGTTTTAATTAGATGCTCTAGAGAGCTGTATGTTGTTCAATGAAAACTATGTATGAACTTTATGTATTTTTTTTCAGTAATAACATTTGATCACTACTGTACTTTGGTTTTAATGTGATGATGAACTTATATTAATTTGGTCACTTCTCTATTCATGATGTTCCATAATGGTTTTTGATACACTTAATTATATAATGCACACAGATGAACCGGCAATGGATGTACGGTGACAGACGCACCTCCGAGTACATTGAGGGCCTGCATAATTTTCTTGAAGTGGCTGAGGCAAACAAGCAGAATGGTTTTATGTATTGTCCATGCCCTATCTGTGGGAATACGAAGGATTACTCTGACTCGAAAACCCTTCACGTCCACCTGCTTGAGAAGGGTTTCATGCCACACTATAATGTTTGGACCAAGCACGGAGAAAAAGGGGTTATGATGGAAGACAACGAAGAAGAAGAGGATGATGACAACTATCCGCCCCATGAATACGGTTATACTGCAACGGGGGAAGCTGAAGATCAAGAGGAACCAGACGATGTGCCCGATGATGATCTTCGCCGGGTCATTGTTGATGCAAAGAGACAATGCCAAAGTGAAAGGGAGAAGTTGAAGTTCGATCGCATGTTAGAGGATCACAAAAAAGGGTTGTACCCAAATTGCGAAGATGACAACACAAAGCTCGGTACCACACTGGAATTGCTGCAATGGAAGGCAGACAATGGTGTATCTGACAACGGATTTGGGAAGCTACTGAAAATATTGAAGAAAAAGCTTCCAAAGGATAACGAATTGCCCGACAGTACGTACGAAGCAAAGAAGGTTCTATGCCCTCTAGGATTGGAGGTGCAGAAGATACATGCATGCCCTAATGACTGCATCCTCTACCGCGGTGAGTACGAGGATTTGAACGCATGCCCGGTATGCGGTGCATTGCGGTATAAGATCAGACGAGATGACCCTGGTGATGTTGAGGGCGAGCGCCCCAGGAAGAGGGTTCCTGCCAAGGTGATGTGGTATGCTCCTATAATACCATGGTTGAAACGTCTGTTCAGAAACAGAGAGCATGCCAAGTTGATGCGATGGCACAAAGAGGACCGTAAGAAAGACGAGAAGTTGAGAGCACCCGCTGACGGGTCGCAGTGGAGAAAAATCGAGAGAAGGTGGGGGGACTTTGCAGGTGACGCAAGGAACGTATGGTTTGGTTTAAGCGCAGATGGCATTAATCCTTTTGGGGAGCAGAGCAGCAATCATAGCACCTGGCCCGTGACTTTATGTATCTATTACCTTCCTCCTTGGTTGTGCATGAAGCGGAAGTTCATTATGATGCCAGTGCTCATCCAAGGCCCTAAGCAACCCGGCAACGACATTGATGTGTATCTAAGGCCATTAGTTGAAGAACTTTTACAGCTGTGGAATGGAAAAGGTGTACGTGTGTGGGATGAGCACAACCAGGAGGAATTTGACGTACATGCGTTGCTGTTTGTAACCATCAATGATTGGCCTGCTCTTAGTAACCTTTCAGGACAGACAAACAAGTAATACCACGCATGCACGCACTGTTTAGATGACACCGAAAGTATATATTTGGATAAATGCAGGAAGAATGTGTACCTAGGACATCGTCGATTTCTTCCGATCAACCATCAATGTCGAAAGAAAGTGTGACGCCCCCGGCTTAATCGTGCACTAATCATACACGCAAATGCACACGATCAAGCCTAAGGACTCACTTGAAGATATCACAACACAACTCTAAATCATAAATAAAATCATACAAGCATATATTACAAGCCAGGGCCTCGAGGGCTCAAATAAATAAGCTTGATGACAAACAAGCATCAGCGGAAGCGTCAGATATCTGAGTACAGATATAAAGAAAAACAGAAAGGCCTTTAAAAGGCGGGACAAAAATGAAACACTACGATCGAAAGGCGTAGGCCTCCTGCCTAGGACCCTCCGAACCTACTCCTGGTCGTTAGCCATCTTGAAGTAGTAGCCGTCCTCGGTGTGGTAGAAATAGTCGTCGGCGGGGCAGCGATCTCAGGGGCTCCGTCATCCGGTCACGACAACTGATAAGGGAGAAAAAGGAAAGCAAAGCAACCGTGAGTACTGCGAAGTACTCAGCAAGCAAGGATCTACACTACATATGCAACATTATCAAGGGATGGCTGTATATGTGGACTGGGCTGCAGAAATGCCAGAATAGAGAGGAAGGCCTAGTCCTATCGAAGACTAGCATCTTCAGCATCTTCATCTGTCTTGCAGCATAAGAGGAGTACAGAATAGCATAATGTAAAGTAGCAGTAGTGTCAAGTAACAGTCTCGCCCAGAGATCCTTCCTCGACTCCCTGCGAGAAAGCGATCCCAGAGCCACATATCCAGGTATCATCCAAGTTCTAGCTGTACCGATCGGGATACAACTCCGAGTGTCCTTTACCGTAGGACCGGCTATCGATAGATGTGTTCTTCCCTGCAGGGGTGCACCAACTTACCCACCACGCTCGATTAACTCCGGCCGGACACACTTTTCTGAGTCATGCCCGGCCTCGGCCAACCGACACATCGCAACCCTACCTACAGCTCAGCAGAGAGGTCCCCGCCGGTCTACCTCCTAAGCGCAAGGGGGTCTTGGGCCATCGCCCCTCGCCCTCCGGGTCGTTGCGTGCAGAGCGAATCATAGCACCACCTCTGTACATGGATGGCGCCGGCCCAGCCCGGCCGCAGTGCTGAACTGGACGTCTGACAGAGCTTTCGGCTGATGTTACGATGCAGAACGCTCATACTATGCCCACGTGATGGTTAGTGCTATCCGACCAGAGGCCGGCTCAGATCATATATCCAAATCGTAGTGTCCTAGTGGCTTGCGGTAACGAGCAGAGACTCACGAAAGATGTGACCCCGTCGCCCCGTCTCGAGGACTTGCTGCAAGGGCTAAGAATGCCCAGCCGCGCCTCGTGGAATAACTCACGGGTAACTATACATCACTCGCGGGTACCCCTCAGGGTCGACCCGCCTTTTAAGTATTAGTATCAACAGTAATACAAGGCATCCGTGTGGTTACCATATCAAGGGGAATCCGAGGCATCACCCTCGTTGGACTCCCACCTGATGTATCAACAAGTTGGACGTAGGAGGCATCACCCTCGAGGTCCACACGTGAGGTGTTGCACGGCTTAGTCAGTATCAGTGGTGGTGTAGGAGGTATCACCCTCGCTAACCACGACCGATCAACTAACCTACAAGGTTATCATCAGAAGTGCTGACGAGGTATCACCCTCGGCACTCGATAGTAACCCAGTAGTGTCGAGCAAATAAGGGGAAGTGAGGTGCGGTGCCGGGGCTGATCTTCAATCCCGTTGATCGGGTCTTCTGAGACTCCAGCGGGGCAGTCGGGATAAAGTGGGGGTCACTAATGGGGCTCTACCCAGTCTATACTTAACAGTTAGGATAGCAGGCAGTTATCAACAGTAGGCTACAATAAACAGGCTATGCAGCAGAAATAGGATAAACAGTAACAGTAGCAAAATTCTAATGCAAGCAGGGGATATTAGAATAGGCGATATCGAGATGATCAAAGGGGGGGCTTGCCTGGTTGCTTTGCAGGCAAGAAGGGCTGGCCTTCAGGGGTGTCGTCGGGGACATAGTCATACTCCGGAGCTGCGTCTGCCTCGGGAGCTACGGCGACGTCGGGGTCTAACGGAAGAGAAGAGGGGGAGGAAACAGATAAATACATAGTAACAAAAGGAATCACAAAGCATGATGGTCTAACACAGCGCTACCGATAACGAAGAAGGGGGAACCCATCCGGGAAGTATTCCCGGTTCCGGACGTCTGTCAGATAGATGAACCGGAGAGGGACGGTTGCATGCTCGCAGCATTAGAGGTAGGTGAAAGCTAGGACGCAGTGCAGGGTTGCCTAAAAGAGCTATCTAAACCATTTAATCATTTTAGGATTAAGGTTAAAATTAATCACCGGTATAAGTGCACTATTCATCTGCCGGAAATGAGCCAAAAGTTGCGGGTTCTCCTACGTAGAGGATACCGACATGGAAACGGACGACACGATCAGACCCGTCTCGTCGTTCTGAGCAAGTTTCATATAGAAAGTTTTTCGATCGGAGCTACGGTTTAAAAGATATGAATTTCTAAAGATTTTATTAATTTTCTGAAATTATTTTTATTTAATAAACTCAACATTATCCAGAATAGTGCCTGCTGACGTCAGCATGACGGCAGAAATGCGTCAGCCAGTCAACTGAGCTGCTGATTGGGTCAAACTGACAGGTGGGGCCCACCTGTCAGCCTCTCAGGATTTAACAGAGGATTAAAACAAATCAACAGGGTTAATTAGTAGGTGGGGCCCTACTGTCAGTGACTGATTAGTCTATTTAAATTTTCATTTAGGCCTAATCCGGATTAATTAGTTGCGGGACCCACACGTCAGTGGCCCACGGGTGCCCAGTCAGCAGTTGACTGGGTCAACCCAGTCAACTGGAGCCCGTGGGGCCCTCTGTCAGTCCCACAGGGGCTGCCACGTCGACGCCTGGTCAGCGTCGCCGGAGTTTCGCCGCCGGCGACCAATTCAGCGGTGGCGCGGCTCGGGAGGGGTCGGAATTCGCCCTCCGGCCACCAAATCGGTCGCGGACGGGCGCGTTCGGAAGCGGGGATCGAGCCGCCTCGATCTGCAGCGGTCTCCTGGTCAGAGGGGCCCTACGGCGACGGCGGCGAGCTTGGAAACATCGCCGGAATTCGGCCACGACCAGATCGGGCGCTGTAGGGCACTAGGAGGCGAGCGAGTGGGCGCGTTGGACTTGCACAGGCGCACTGAGCATGAAGTAGTGCTCGTCTGAGCATGACGACGAGGGGGTTCACGGCGACGAGCTCACCGGCGGCGTGGAGTTCGATCACTTCTATTGCGGTGTCTACGGCGACGGAAAGGTGCGGTAGAGAGAGGGGAAAAGCGTGCGGGCTTACAGTGAGCCTGCAGGTGTGCTCAAGCCTGCTCGGGGAAGCTCGTCGTGGCCGGAATCATCGACGGTGTTCGTCGGTGCAGAGGAAGAAGAAGAGCTCGAGGGAGTCGATTCGGGGCGGCTCCGATCGAGCGAGTAGACATAGTCGACGTAGACGACGATAGCGCTCCTCTTGGACACGCGGTGCAGCTCGGGGTGGCCGGTGGCCATGAGGTCGGGCGACGCACGGCGGCGACCGCGTCGGGCGCCGATGGGATTGAGCAGGGGAGAGTGAGGAGAGGGGTGGGGAGTGAGTGAGCGAGGGGGAAAGTGACGGAGGAGGCAGGGGGAATGGACGGGGGCGAGCTTATCCCCTCGCCCACCCGTTCCTGCCGCGGTGGCGAGCGGCGACCGGCGCGGGCGTTCGGCGCCAAGGAGACGGCGACACGGAGAGGAGGTAGGTGGAGGAGTGGGCTGGGCCTTGCGGCCCAGTAACAGGTGGGTGGCCTTCGGGCCTTTTCCCTTTCTAAGTTTTCTGTTTCCTTTTATTTATTTCAGAGACAGAAAAGGATTTTTGTAGGCCACCAAACATTTTAGAAAAATGTGGAACTAAGCCACAAAATCCTCTAGCAATATCTGGCACTGCCACAATTAGTTATGAGGCCATTGGAATTTATTTGAAATTTTCATAAATGGAAAAGTATTTAAAAGTGCTGAAATATTGTTGTTCTAGTTGCTACTGTTCATCTTTCCACAAGAGTGATGTTGTTCTCCTTAACAAATAAATGTTATGGAATTTTGCAAGGTGATGAACATTTTTGCAGTAACTTTGGTGCGACTTTATTTTGCACTTTTGTTTTAAATTTGAATTCAAGGAGGAATTTTTGAATAGGACCATTTAACCACTGTGACTAGCAAGTAAATGATCATGACTAGGCATAATTATCAGGGTGTCACAGTGCCATGATACAGAGGGGTGTTACAAATTCTCCTCCTCTAAAAGAAATTCTCGTCCCGAGAATTAAGAAGTAGAGGGGAAAAGATCGGGGTATTCAGCACGGAGGTTATCCTCGCGTTCCCAAGTGGCTTCATCTTCAGTGTGATTCGACCACTGCACCTTCAGGAACTTGGTAACCTTCTGACGGGTTCGACGTTCAGCTTCATCGAGAATACGGATCGGATGCTCTTTATAAGACAAGTCATCTTGTAGCTCAAGCATCTCGTGATCCACTGCACGGTGCGGAGATTCCTTAAAGCACTTGCGGAGTTGCGACACGTGGAAGACGTCGTGGATATGGGAGAATTGCGGCGGCAACTCCAGTTTATAAGCCACCTGTCCACGTCTGGCAACGATGCGAAAGGGACCAATATAGCGAGGAGCTAACTTGCCCTTGATTCCGAAACGACGGGTGCCCTTCATAGGAGTGACTCGAAGATAAGCTTGATCACCTGGTTGATAAGTCAGACCCCATCGTTTGCGATCATAGTTGCTCTTCTGGCGGTCTTGAGCCGCCTTGAGATTTTCCCGGACAATACGGACTTGTTCTTCTGCGTGTTGAATAATGTCCGGTCCAACAAGAGGTCGTTCCCCAGTTTCTGACCAATTCAGAGGGGTTCGACATTTACGTCCATATAGTACTTCGAAGGGGGCCATCTTCAAGCTGGCTTGATAGCTGTTGTTATAAGAGAACTCGGCATACGGGAGAGATTCCTCCCACTTCTTGCCGAAAGAAATAACACAAGCTCGCAGCATATCTTCAAGCACTTGATTGACTCGTTCGACTTGGCCTTGGGATTGGGGATGATAAGCTGAACTCCATGTAATGTGAGTTCCCATTGCTTGTTGGAAACTTTCCCAGAATTTGGAGGTGAATAGACTGCCACGGTCCGAACTAATCTCCTTCGGAATTCCGTGGAGTGAAATGATTCTGGAGATGTACAGCTCTGCTAACTGACTAGCAGTGATAGTCTCCTTGACTGGCAGAAAGTGTGCAACTTTGGAAAGTTGGTCAACGACGACAAGAATAGCATCGTGACCCTTTTGTGACTTGGGAAGACCAGTAATGAAGTCCATTTGCACTCTATCCCATTTCCACAACGGAATAGGAAGTGGTTGAAGAAGTCCTACAGGTTTTTGATGTTCTGCCTTTATGCGACGGCACACGTCACATTCAGCAACATAACGAGCAATATCTTGCTTCATTCTAGACCACCAGTACCTTTGGCGAAGATCACGATACATCTTGGTGCTACCCGGATGAATAGACAGTGGCGTATCGTGTGCTTCCTTCATGACCTTGTCAGTCATAAGCTCAAAGCGAGGTACGACAATGCGGTCTCTGAAATATAACGTTCCATCTTCAGACAGCGAGAAATCCCTATACTTTTCTAGGTGAAGATCCTTCTTCATCAGATCAACTTCGGCATCTTTAGCTTGCGCCATCTTAACATCCTTCTCGAGGTCTGGTTCAACAACCAAGGTTTTTAGGTATCCTTGAGGAACTATCTCGAGATTTAGCTTTCGAAGCTCTTCATACAGAAATGGTTGTTCTAGCTGGACTTCAAGTTCACAGCAATAGGATTTACGGCTCAATGCATCAGCCATTACATTAGCCTTGCCAGGGGTATAGTCCGCAATGGTCTCCATCCATCTTTGCTGACGGAGGTTTAGAGATGGTTGAGTGAACAAGTACTTCAGACTCTTATGATCCGTGTATATCTCGCAACGATTACCGAGGAGGTAATGTCGCCACAACTGCAGTGCATAGATGACAGCAGCTAGTTCTAGATCATGTACCGGATAATTCTCTTCATGTGGGCGCAACTGACGAGAGCCATAGGCAATCACTTTACGCTCTTGCATTAGGACACAGCCTAGTCCTTCACGGGATGCGTCACAATAGATCACAAAATCTTTGCGTGAATCTGGAGGAGCAAGTACTGGAGCAGATGTCAGCTTGTCTTTGAGTGTTTGAAAACTTTCCTGACATTTTTCTGTCCATTCAAACTTAACGCCCTTGTGAAGCAGATCAGTCAGAGGCTTAGCAATCTTTGAGAAATTCTCGACAAAGCGACGACAATAGCTTGCAAGGCCGAGAAAACTTCTGACTTGCTTGACATTCTTCGGCGGAGTCCATTCAAGAATAGCCTGAACTCGTTCTGGGTTAACGGCAATGCCTTCTTTCAAAATCACATGGCCGAGATATGTCACTTCAGATAACCAGAACTCTCATTTGGAATACTTGGCATACAGTTGATGTTCACGCAGCTTCTCTAGTACAAGCCGAAGATGTTCGGCATGTTCTTCTTCGTTCTTCGAATAAACCAGAATATCATCCAGATATACCACGACGAATTTGTCGAGATAATCCATGAAGATGTAATTCATTAACCGGGAGAAGGTTGCTGGAGCATTAGTCAGACCGAAAGACATGACAGTGTATTCATAAGAACCATAACGAGTAACGAATGCTGTCTTCGGAATATCCTCTTCACGAACTCGGATCTGGTGGTATCCCAATCTGAAATCAAGCTTAGAGAATACTGAGGAACCAGCAAGTTGATCATATAGATCGTTGATTCTGGGAAGCGGATACTTGTTCTGAATTGTTGCTTGGTTGATAGGTCGGTAATCTTGAACCAACCGATTCGTGCCATCCTTCTTCTTGACAAAGAGGGAAGGTGCTCCCCAAGCAGATGAACTGGGGCGGATGAAACCCATCTTAAGCGACTTATCGATTTCTTCCTTAAGTTCAATAAGGTGATGCGGAGGCATCTTATACGGACGCTTTGCAATAGGGGTAGTGCCTGGTTTCAAGTCGATGACAAACTCGACAGCTCTGGCAGGGGGAATTCCTGGAAGTTCTTCCGGAAAGACATCTTGGAAATCACGAACAACTGGAACGTTCTCGATGCCTTCAAGAGGTGAAGCATTCAATGCATTCAGAACATATATCTGATCCTCGGCATTCTGAACTGTCTGAGCTGAGTATCTGACTGTCTGGCCGGAGGGATGAGTAAGTTGAACTGTCTTAGCAGCACAGTCAATCAAAGCTTTATTCGCTTTCAACCAATCCATACCAAGGATGATGTCAATGTCGGAAGGTCCAAGAGCAATAAGGGAAGCAGAGAACATCAACCCTTCGATTCTGATCTGATTGTTGTGACTTACCATCTTGGTTTGCCATCTGGAACGGGGAGTACTAATCTCCAAAGGAGTGGGTAATGAGCTCATGGTTAATTCATGCAATTGTGCAAATTGTTGTGACACAAAAGAATGTGATGCTCCGGAATCAAAGAGAACAGAAGCTGGCACTGAGTTAACTGGAAGAGTTCCCATCACGATTTTAGGGGACTCTCGAGCTTCACTCATTTTGACATGGGTGACTTGAATGCAATCCACAGCAGGCGGCCTGACACCAAAGTTTCTGTGGCGATGGTTTCGGCGGCCCTTTTTACGGCCAATCGCAGGACATGATGCATTATGTGACTGCTCCGGGCGACAGTTGATAGTACGGTGACCTGGCTGTCCACACTTGCGGCATAACCCATCATGATGGGGAGGAGCCATAGTATTGAGCTGTCCACTTTGATTTCTGAGCTGGCTAGGTGGCGCAGGTAGACGTGGTGCAACATAAGAAGGTCTCGGTGCAGGGGCAGGTCGGTGATGAACATTGTGCGGAATGCACACTCGACGTTTCTGAACAGGCTGACCCGAGGATGAGGCAGCTTCACGAGTGCGTTTGAGCGACTCCTGGTATTTAGCCAGACCAGTTTCAACTCGGTAGGCTTGGCTGACAAGCGTTGCAAAGTCCTCACAATCATGGACAAGAAGTGCGAGCTGTATATCGGAATGCAGTCCTTCACGGAATTTCTCCTGCTTACGTGCGTCAGTGTCGACATCGTCTTTAGCATAGCGGGATAATTCGAGAAATCTCCTCTGATATTCATCCACAGTCATTGTGCCCTGTGTGAGTTTACGGAACTCCTGCTTCTTCTGGTCGATCAGATCCTGAGGAATGTACCGTGCACGAAAAGCTGACTGGAATTCTTGCCAAGTGGGTACAGTCTCTGCAGGCAACGTATCCTTGTGGCTTTCCCACCATTGAGCAGCGGGACCCTTCAAGTGAAATGTCGCAAAGGTGACATAACTGTCAGGGGTCACATTAGCTGACTCCATTTCAAACTGGATGTCACGAAGCCAATCATCAGCATCCATATGATTGGTGGAGCTGCGGAAAATAGACGGGTTGAGGCGCACGAATTCTGGCAGAGTTATTGGAGCAGACTGTTGCTGAGCATTCTGAGTTGGGAGTTGAGCCAATACTCCGGTCATAAACTGACGGTTGAGTTCAAACTGCTGCCTCATTTCCGCAACATAAGACGGAGGCGGAGGATCGTCAGCCATCCTGCCAAATTAACAGGGGCAGTTTAGCAAGCAAAATAGCAGGTGCATGGAATCATTCATGAAGTAACTCGCACAACAGAAGGAAGTGCAACGAATACTTCATCATAGTCACACGAGACATTCAGATCCACACATAGTCTCGGTTACCAACCGGCATTACGACAGCTGAAAAGGAAAGTCTAGACAGCTAGGCGGCGCGCAGGCACGCGGTAAGGAAGTACACAACGAGACATAGCAAAGGCTACATCAACGTTGGAGAAAACTGTAGGAGCGAGGAATCTGCAAGTGACAACACAGGGTGCCCTCGATAAAAGGATCCTGTAAGCAGAATCTGGCCCTAAATCTTGAAGCAAGGGGGAATATTTCCAGAACTCCGGATGGATGTGATTACGAGATCCTAATGTCAGAGTTAGTAAAGTCTTTAACCCGAAAGGAAGAGAGATCAGAGTCCCAGAGTAAAGGTCGAGGAGTAAAAGATCCTAATACCACCCAATTGGCGACGTGGGCCCGTAAGCCACACAGCCATGTTAGTAAAACAGTTTTTGGACCACTAGACTCAACTTCGGCCAAGGAGCTGGGAAGGGGGATTCCTAGAGGCAGTTGGCTCTGATACCAACCTGTGACACCGCCGGCTTAATCGTGCACTAATCATACACGCAAATGCACACGGTCAAGCCTAAGGACTCACTTGAAGATATCACAACACAACTCTAAATCATAAATAAAATCATACAAGCATATATTACAAGCCAGGGCCTCGAGGGCTCGAATAAATAAGCTTGATGACAAACAAGCATCAGCGGAAGCGTCAGATATCTGAGTACAGA
The DNA here is from genome assembly GCA_011799875.1 of Thinopyrum elongatum. Lineage (NCBI taxonomy): Eukaryota > Viridiplantae > Streptophyta > Magnoliopsida > Poales > Poaceae > Thinopyrum > Thinopyrum elongatum. The sequence goes on from CM022298.1 coordinate 23,371,710, forward strand.
TATAAAGAAAAACAGAAAGGCCTTTAAAAGGCGGGACAAAAATGAAACACTACGATCGAAAGGCGTAGGCCTCCTGCCTAGGACCCTCCGAACCTACTCCTGGTCGTTAGCCATCTTGAAGTAGTAGCCGTCCTCGGTGTGGTAGAAATAGTCGTCGGCGGGGCAGCGATCTCAGGGGCTCCGTCATTCGGTCACGACAACTGATAAGGGAGAAAAAGGAAAGCAAAGCAACCATGAGTACTGTGAAGTACTCAGCAAGCAAGGATCTACACTACATATGCAACATTATCAAGGGATGGCTGTATATGTGGACTGGGCTGCAGAAATGCCAGAATAGAGAGGAAGGCCTAGTCCTATCGAAGACTAGCATCTTCAGCATCTTCATCTGTCTTGCAGCATAAGAGGAGTACAGAATAGCATAATGTAAAGTAGCAGTAGTGTCAAGTAACAGTCTCGCCCAGAGATCCTTCCTCGACTCCCTGCGAGAAAGCGATCCCGGAGCCACATATCCAGGTATCATCCAAGTTCTAGCTGTACCGATCGGGATACAACTCCGAGTGTCCTTTACCGTAGGACCGGCTATCGATAGATGTGTTCTTCCCTGCAGGGGTGCACCAACTTACCCACCACGCTCGATTAACTCCGGCCGGACACACTTTTCTGGGTCATGCCCGGCCTCGGCCAACCGACACATCGCAACCCTACCTACAGCTCAGCAGAGAGGTCCCCGCCGGTCTACCTCCTAAGCGCAAGGGGGTCTTGGGCCATCGCCCCTCGCCCTCCGGGTCGTTGCGTGCAGAGCGAATCAAAGCACCACCTCTGTACATGGATGGCGCCGGCCCAGCCCGGCCGCAGTGCTGAACTGGACGTCTGACAGAGCTTTCGGCTGATGTTACGATGCAGAACGCCCATACTATGCCCACGTGATGGTTAGTGCTATCCGACCAGAGGCCGGCTCAGATCATATATCCAAATCGTAGTGTCCTAGTGGCTTGCGGTAACGAGCAGAGACTCACGAAAGATGTGACCCCGTCGCCCCGTCTCGAGGACTTGCTGCAAGGGCTAAGAATGCCAGGCCGCGCCTCGTGGAATAACTCATGGGTAACTATACATCACTCGCGGGTACCCCTCAGGGTCGACCCTCCTTTTAAGTATTAGTATCAACAGTAATACAAGGCATCTGTGTGGTTACCATATCAAGGGGAATCCGAGGCATCACCCTCGTTGGACTCCCACCTGATGTATCAACAAGTTGGACGTAGGAGGCATCACCCTCGAGGTCCACACGTGAGGTGTTGCGCGGCTTAGTCAGTATCAGTGGTGGTGTAGGAGGTATCACCCTCGCTTACCACGACCGATCAACTAACCTACAAGGTTATCATCAGAAGTGCTGACGAGGTATCACCCTCGACACTCGATAGTAACCCAGTAGTGTCGAGCAAATAAGGGGAAGTGAGGTGCGGTGTCGGGGCTGATCTTCAATCCCGTTGATCGGGTCTTCTGAGACTCCAGCGGGGCAGTCGGGATAAAGTGGGGGTCACTAATGGGGCTCTACCCAGTCTATACTAAACAGTTAGGATAGCAGGCAGTTATCAACAGTAGGCTACAATAAACAGGCTATGCAGCAGACATAGGATAAACAGTAACAGTAGCAAAATTCTAATGCAAGCAGGGGATATTAGAATAGGCGATATCGAGATGATCAAAGGGGGGGGCTTGCCTGGTTGCTTTGCAGGCAAGAAGGGCTGGCCTTCAGGGGTGTCGTCGGGGACGTAGTCGTACTCCGGAGCTGCGTCTGCCTCGGGAGCTACGGCGACGTCGGGGTCTAACGGAAGAGAAGAGGGGGAGGAAACAGATAAATATACAGTAACAAAAGGAATCACAAAGCATGATGGTCTAACACAGCGCTACCGATAACGAAGAAGGGGGAACCCATCCGGGAAGTATTCCCGGTTCCGGACGTCTGTCAGACAGATGAACCGGAGAGGGCCGGTTGCATGCTCGCAGCATTAGAGGTAGGTGAAAGCTAGGACGCAGTGCAGGGTTGCCTAAAAGAGCTATCTAAACCATTTAACCATTTTAGGATTAAGGTTAAAATTAATCACCGGTATAAGTGCACTATTCATCTGCCGGAAATGAGCCAAAAGTTGCGTGTTCTCCTACATAGAGGATCCCGACATGGAAACGGACGACACGATCAGACTCGTCTCGTCGTTCTGAGCAAGTTTCATATAGAAAGTTTTTCGATCGGAGCTACGGTTTAAAAGATATGAATTTCTAAAGATTTTATTAATTTTCTGAAATTTTTTTTATTTAATAAACTCAACATTATCCAGAATAGTGCCTGCTGACGTCAGCATGACGTCAGAAATGCGTCAGCCAGTCAACTGAGCTGCTGATTGGGTCAAACTGACAGGTGGGGCCCACCTGTCAGCCTCTCAGGATTTAACAGAGGATTAAAACAAATCAACAGGGTTAATTAGTAGGTGGGGCCCTACTGTCAGTGACTAATTAGTCTATTTAAATTTTCATTTAGGCCTAATCCGGATTAATTAGTTGCAGGACCCACACGTCAGTGGCCCACGGGTGCCCAGTCAGCAGTTGAATGGGTCAACCCAGTCAACTGGAGCCCGTGGGGCCCTCTGTCAGTCCCACAGGGGCTGCCACGTCGACGCCTGGTCAGCGTCGCCGGAGTTTCGCCGCCGGCGACCAATTCAGCGGTGGCGCGGCTCGGGAGGGGTCGGAATTCGCCCTCCGGCCACCAAATCGGTCGCGGACGGGCGCGTTCGGAAGCGGGGATCGAGCCGCCTCGATCTGCGGCGGTCTCCTGGTCAGAGGGGCCCTACGGCGACGGCGGCGAGCTTGGAAACATCGCCGGAATTCGGCCACGACCGGATCGGGCGCTGTAGGGCACTAGGAGGCGAGCGAGTGGGCGCGTTGGACTTGCGCAGGCGCACTGAGCACGAAGTAGTGCTCGTCTGAGCATGACGACGAGGGGGTTCACGGCGACGAGCTCGCCGGCGGCGTGGAGTTCGGTCACTTCTATTGCGGTGTCTACGGCGACGGAAAGGTGCGGTAGAGAGAGGGGAAAAGCGTGCGGGCTTACAGTGAGCCTGCAGGTGTGCTCAAGCCTGCTCAGGGAAGCTCGTCGTGGCCGGAATCATCGACGGTGTTCGTCGGTGCAGAGGAAGAAGAAGAGCTCGAGGGAGTCGATTCGGGGCGGCTCCGGTCGAGCGAGTAGACATAGTCGACGTAGACGACGATAGCGCTCCTCCTGGACACGCGGTGCAGCTCGGGGTCGCCGGTGGCCGTGAGGTCGGGCGACGCACGGCGGCGACCGCGTCGGGCGCCGATGGGATTGAGCAGGGGAGAGTGAGGAGAGGGGTGGGGAGTGAGTGAGCGAGGGGGAAAGTGACGGAGGAGGCAGGGGGAATGGACGGGGGCGAGCTTATCCCCTCGCCCACCCGTTCCTGCCGCGGTGGCGAGCGGCGACCGGCGCGGGCGTTCGGCGCCAAGGAGACGGCGACACAGAGAGGAGGTAGGTGGAGGAGTGGGCTGGGCCTTGCGGCCCAGTAACAGGTGGGTGGCCTTCGGGCCTTTTCCCTTTCTAAGTTTTCTGTTTCCTTTTATTTATTTCAGAGACAGAAAAGGATTTTTGTAGGCCACCAAACATTTTAGAAAAATGTGGAACTAAGCCACAAAATCCTCTAGCAATATCTGGCACTGCCACAATTAGTTTGGAGGCCATTGGAATTTATTTGAAATTTTCATAAATGGAAAAGTATTTAAAAGTGCTGAAATATTGCTGTTCTAGTTGCTACTGTTCATCTTTGCACAAGGGTGATGTTGTTCTCCTTACCAAATAAATGTTATGGAATTTTGCAAGGTGATGAACATTTTTGCAGTAACTTTGGTGCCACTTTATTTTGCACTTTTGTTTTAAATTTGAATTCAAGGAGGAATTTTTGAATAGGACCATTTAACCACTGTGACTAGCAAGTAAATGATCATGACTAGGCATAATTATCAGGGTGTCACAGTGCCATGATACAGAGGGGTGTTACAGAAAGGCAAGCATTTCAAAGGTGAGGCAGATCACCGGAAGAAGCCCGCCCTGCGTACTGGTGATCACATACTTGATATGGTCAATGATTTACAAGTAATCTTTGGAAAGGGTCCTGGCGGACTATCTGTTCCGAATGATGCTGTGGGACGCGCACCCATGTGGAAGAAGAAATCTATATTTTGGTACCTACCCTATTGGAAAGACCTAGAGGTCCGCTCTGCAATCGACGTGATGCACGTGACGAAGACTCTTTGCGTGAACCTACTAGGCTTCTTGGGCGTGTATGGGAAGACAAAAGATACACCCGAGGCACGGGAGGACCAGCAACGTGTGCACGAAAAAGGCGGCATGCATCCAAAGCAGTATGAAGGTCGTGCCAGCTACGCTCTTACCAAAGAAGAGAAGGAAATCTTCTTTGAATGCCTGCTCAATATGATGGTCCCATATGGCTTCTCGTCCAATATAAAGGGAATAATAGATATCCCAGAGAAAAAGTTCCAGAACCTAAAGTCTCATGGCTGCCACATGAGTATGACGCAACTGCTTCCGGTTGCATTGAGGGGGCTTCTACCGGAAAACGTTTGATTAGCCATTGTGAAGCTATGTGCATTCCTCATTGCAATCTCTCAGAAGGTAATCGATCCAGATATCCTACCAAGGTTAAAGAGTGATTTGGTGCAATGTCTTGTCAGTTTCGGGCTGGTGTTCCCACCATCCTTCTTCAATATCATGACGCATGTCCTAGTTCATCTAGTCGACGAGATTGTCATTCTGGGCCCTGTATTTCTACACAATATGTTCCCCTTTGAGAGGTTCATGGGAGTTTTAAAGAAATATGTTCGTAACCATGCTAGGCCAGAAGGAAGCATCTCCACGGGCCATCAAACAGAGGAGGTCATTGGGTTTTGTGTTGAGTTCATTCCTGACCTTAAGAAGATTGGTCTCCCTCAATCGCGGTATGAGGGGAGACTGACTGGAAAAGGCACGCTAGGAGCGGACTCAATAATATGTAGGGACGGGCATTCTTGGGCTCAAGCACACTACACAGTTCTACAGAATTCTACCTTGGTGACCCCGTATGTCAATGAACGCAAGAATATTCTGCGCTCCAAACACCCGGAGCAGTGTGACGACTGGATTACATGTGAACACATCAGGACTTTCGGCAGTTGGTTGCAAACACGTCTCATGGGTGACAACACTGTTTCTGATGAGCTGTACTCGTTGGCCAGGGGACCATCTTCGACTGTATTGACTTACAAAGGGTATGAGATAATTGGGAATACATTTTACACGATCGCCCAAGATCAAAAGAGCACCAACCAAAATAGTGGTGTCCGCTTTGATGCAGCAACCAAGAGGGGAAAGGTCGACACATATTATGGTTACATAGTGGACATATGGGAACTTGACTATGGACATGATTTTAAGGTCCCTTTGTTTCAGTGCAAATGGGTCAATCTGTCAGTAGGCGGGGTACAGGTAAACCCACAGTACGTAATGACAACAGTGGATCTGAACAATCTTGGGTACACAAACGAACCATTCGTCCTAGCCAATGATGTGGCGCAGGTTTTCTATGTGAAGGACATGTCTATCAAACCGAGAAAAAGAAAAGATAAGGAAGCGAATACATCATACGATGAGCCAAAGCGCCACATAGTTCTTTCAGGGACAAGAGACATCGTGGGAGTGGAGGGCAAGACAGACTTGTCTGAAGATTATGAAAAGTTTCATGAAATTCCTCCCTTCAAAGTCAAGGCTGACCCAAGCACCCTGTTAAACGATGAAGATTATCCATGGTTACGGCACAATAAGCAAGGGACACACGCGAAGAAAAAGTGAAGACTTTCTCTCCACAACTATTCTGATGATGGCTCTGATGATGGCTTTGATTACGTGAAGAAAAAATGAAATCCCTTTGTAGTAGATTAGTTTTCGTCCGAAACCCTGATACTTCGAAAGAGATTGTCCATTTTGTACATGAAGTGCATCCAGTTTTTGCCGTAACCCTCTCAACTTTTTAGCACATGCTATGTGGGTGAAATGATGATACCATGCCAAGTTTCAACCTTTTTAGAGTTCATTTGTAGTGCTTTTCAATTTCACGGTCATTTAGCTTAAAAAATCAGTAAATGCATGAAAAATACCAAATGAAGTCAGAAAGGGTTGAAAATTGATGATGTGGCTTTTAATGGTGCATGTTGAACGCACAAAAAGTCTGGAGTTGAAATAAGTTTAAAAAAATGAAATCCCTTTGTAACAGATGAGTTTTCGTCTGAAACCGTGAAACTTCGAAAGAGATTGTCCATTTTGTACACGAAGTGCATCCAGTTTTTGCCGTAACCCTGTCAACTTTTTAGCACATGCTATGTGGGTGAAATGATGATACCATGCCAACTTTCAACCTTTTCAGAGTTCATTTGTAGTGCTTTTCAATTTCAGGGTCATTTAGCTCAAAGAATGAACTAATAGCAAAAAGAATGAACTAAAAAGAATCAAAATAATATTAACTAAAATTATCAAAGTATTTATTTAAAACGAATGAACTAAAAAGAATCAAAAAATATTAACTAAAATTATCAAAGTATTTATTTGTTAAAAAGAATGAACTAAAAAGAATCAACTAAAATATTAACTAAAAAGAATGAACTAAAAAGAATCAACTAAAACATTAACTAAAAAGAATGAACTAAAAAGAATCAACTAAAATATTAACTAAAATTATCAAAGTATTTATTTGTTAAAAAGAATCAACTAAAACATTAACTAAAAAGAATCAAAAAAATATCAACTAAAAAGAATTTTCATAAAGTTTTTTTTGTTAAAATCTTTAATAGCAAACTAAAATAATAGAAGAAAAAAACTCCCGCCTACTAGGGCACCACGGCCTGCATACGACTAGAAACCCATTGTACATGGGCCAGGATGCAGGCCCGCAGGCCCAGCAGGCCCAACAGGGCGTCAGATAGGCAAGTACTACTTGCATTAGAGAGGAGCTCGAGTGGGCAGCGGCAGCGGCGCTTATAAACCACTCCGAGCCCCGCTCAACTAGCGAGGTGGGACTAAACTTTTGGCCGCGGCAGCACCCACCTTTCGTCTCGGTTGGTAGCACCAACCGGGACCAATGCCCCCCTTTCGTCCCGGTTGGTGCCACCAACTGGGACTAAAGGTCTCTGCTTCCCGCCCTTTGGGCTGCTGAAATTGACCTTTAGTCTCGGTTGGAGGTACGAAAGGGGGGCATTGGTCCCGGTTGGTGTCACCAACCGGGGCTAATGCTCTGGGTATATAAGCAACACTTAGCAGTTTTCGTCTCAGTTTCTTCGATCTCTCCTCGAACGACGCCGCCAGGCAGCCCCGACGCCGTCGCCGCGCCCCTGCCCCACCGTCGTCGTCGCCGCCCCCAAGCCCGCGCCGCCCCTGAGCTCGCGCCGCCCCGAGCCTGTGCCGCCCCTGAGCCCCCCCCCCCCGAGCTCGCGCCGCCCCGGAGCTCGCCATCGTCCCCGTGCCTGAGCCGTCCTCCCCGTGCATCGCCGCCCCCGAGACCGCTCGGCCTCGTCGCCGGACCCCCCTTGCCGTCACCGCCCCTGATCGAGCCCGCTCCTCATCGCCGGTCGGCCACGTCAATGGCCTCCAGCTCCATCTCGCCGCCCCCAATGAGCTCACCCCCTTCCCAAGGTCCCCTACTCATGGTCGCCGCCGTTGCGTGCTCTTGCCGCCGCCGCCACTGCTCATATATATGTGCTGCCCTTTTTTATTAGATTTTTTTATTAGATAGATGGATCTGATAGATAGATAGATGGATGCATGTTAGATGGATAGATAGATATATGGATGAAATGTAACAGAGTAAAAATGTGGAAAAAATATTCGGTGCACAATTTTTTTTTAGGTTTTGTGAAGATGAGATGAGATATTGGAAGAGAATTTTTGTGAAGATGAGATGAGATGGAAGAGATGGATATATAGATATATAGATGTTTTGTGAAGATGAGATGAGGTGGAAGAGAAATTTTTGTTGTGGCAAAGTTATGAAATTAGTAATGTTGTGGCAAGCTTTTGACCTTAATTATATGGCAAAGTTGTGGCAATCTTTAGTAATGTTGTGGCAAACTTTAGTAATGCCATGGTAGAATGTTGTGGCCAAACTTCATAAAAAATTGTTTTTTTTGCAATGTCAAGTGTTTTTTTGCCATGTCAAGTTTTGTGTAGTTTTACTAGGTTTTTAGATATATATACTCAATGTGATAGCTAAAATCTTCCATTCTATCCATTTTTCCATTCTACAACTTCGACATGAGGGGGGGGGTCGTTAAAACATAACCCCGATAACTTCAACATGAGGCGGGGTCATTAAAACATAACCCCGATAACTTCGACATGAGGGGGGGTCGTTAAAACATAACCCCGATAACTTCGACATGAGGGGGGGTCATTAAAACATAACCCCGATAACTTCGACATGAGGGGGGTCGTTAAAACATAACCCCGATAACTTCGACATGGGAGGGGGGCGTCGGACAGGCATGAGAGAGGCGGTCCGCAAAGTATCCTCTCTCGAAAGATATTTAGGACGACTCATCAGACATGAGGGGGAGGAGTCCTTGATGTTTGCCACTAATCCATTGCTCATATGCATATGATGCCTTGTTGTGATATTAAGTCCATGTTTGCCACTAATCCATCTCTCATGTTTGTATATTGCCATGTTGTAATATTTGCAGAAACTATGGACAGAGACTTAGAACAAGAAGAGTTGTTGGGGGATATAATCCGCGACGGAGGTGATCCCTTGTCATTTCTCAACGATACCGATGGTCAGGAAGGAGAGGATGATCGCTCCGGTGATCCAACAATGGTGGAGGAAGGAGATCATGACGGCTCCTGTGACCGAATGGCGGAGGAAGGAGATCATGATCACGGCTCCGGTGACCGAACGGAGGAGGGAGCCTTAACTGTTACAAAGCCCGGCGAGGTATATATATATATATATTAATTAAGCCTGTGCTGACTTGATGCATTAATTTTTTTTGTATGTACATGTATTAACGCTTCTTTCTTCTTTTAGCCCTCTGGATCGAGCCAAACTTCCGTAAGGAGACGAGGCCCGAAGAAAAGGTTGCGCCAAGATGAAAGGTTCACGATCACAGAAGTCGCGAAAGATGGCCAACCGATTGCTCCCAAGCGGACCAAGGACGCATTTGTACATCAGTGCGGAGTTGTTGTTAGGGACAGCGTCCCGATCAGCATCCACGAATGGAATAAGAAGAAGGACCCTGAAGTTTCTTATGTCCAGGATAGACTGAAAGATGATCTTTGGACCTCGCTGATGACAAATTTCAACCTACCGCCATAGGAGGATTCGAATAACCCAGTTATAGAGCGAAATGTCAAGGCGTTTGCTCTTAAGAAGATGGCAGAACTATTCAAGAACTGGAGGAAACATTTGAACACAAAGTTTTTTGAGAAAGACGAGACTCCAGAGTTCAACGGTCAATATGAGTAGATCAGAGATCACTGGCCCGCATTTGTGGCCTACAAGAAATCGGACAAGGGTAAGCAAAGGTCACTGACAAACAAGCAAAATGCTGCAAAGAAGAAGTATCACCATACCACGGGGTCAGGTGGCTACATCAAAGCTCGGCCGTTGTGGGACAAAGCTGAGCAAGACCTGCTTGCTAAAGGGGTCCAACCAGCGACATTGCACTGGCCAGATCGGGCAAGGACTTGGTTCTTCGGGGTTGGGGGAACTTTGGACCCAGAATCAGGGATGTGTGTTTGGACGAACGATCAACTTGCAACACCCATCACGAAGCTTGAGGAAGCAATCAAGGCAGCGCAAGAAGGGAGGTTCCGGCCCGACAGAGAGAAGGATGAGCTGACAGAGGCACTCGGTAATCCTGAACACCCTGGACGAACACGAGGCACTTCAGGCTCCATTCCGTGGGTGCATGGGTTTCGTGACAGCGGTGGTTATAGAAGCCAACAGAGAAAGAAGCAAGAGGAAGCAAGCGAAATGCAGAAGCTTGGTGCAAGATTAGTGAAACTAGAGGAACTTGAGAGCCAGCGAGCTACCGGCCAACCATCTCAGCGGCACGAAGATCCTTCCTTGGACGCTGCCCCAGAAGCTACCCCACCATCTCAGCGGAGAAGCAGCGTGGCTTCCACGGAGCTCGTTCAGCCTGATTTCACGGCTCCTCGCTACCCCGTGGATAGTATCACGGAGGCTGAACATTGTGTGATAATGGCGAAATGCCAGAACCTGACCTTGAAGGCGGCGCTCGGCTCTGTTGTCCTTCCTTGAGCTGAGGGAACTTTCCATTGTCGTTCGATTCCACATGGCTATGCTATTGTGACGGTGGATGAAATAATGGAGGGATTTGAGGAGCTGGATCTTGACTACCCTACAGGTGAAGGGGAGATTCATCTGGAAAATGCTTTAAGGAGTACCTGTCTATGGAGAAAGGAGTACATCAAGCTTCCAAATAGGACGCCTCAGCAGACTCAGCCGGATCCTCAGCGGACTTCTCCTCACAGTCCAGCTCTGCTATCTCCGCTGCCTGAGTCGTCTCCGGCGCGTGAGCTGTCTCCGCCGTCTCAGCGGGCTTCGCCGGAGGAGGCCCCTCAGCAGAGTCCTCTTCCGCCTCAGCTGTCTCCGGTGCGTCAGCGGACTCCGCCTCCTCCGGCGCGTCAACGCACTCCGCCTCCTCCTCCACCTCCTCCGGCGCGTCAGCGCACTCCGCCGCCTCAGCAACGGTGGAAGAGGGACGCCGCCGCTCCGGCGGCTAGCAGTACAACAGGCAGGAAGAAGTTCAAATATGGTCCAAGCCTCAAGGCTCCTCCAAAGTTACCATATGAGAGGACTGATGAGGAAAACGCGGACATCGTGGAAGCCGAAGTGCATGCCCATTTTGAACGGAAGAAACGCCCACCTCCGAAGGAAACGGTTGATCCGGTGAAAGCGAAGCGCACTCTGGATGCCCTTAAGCGACCACCACCGCCTCCGCCGCAATCCAACTATGACCGCTGTATTGAAAGGACATATGATGAAGCGCGGTGGTCGGGAAGTACTACCAGTGCTGCAAGAAGAGAAGCAAAACGAAGAAGTGGGAAAACAATTCCCCAGCTCAGCAAATAGGAGAAGCAATCGTGCCCCCCGCTCAAGGTGTCTAGCGATATGGCTAATCATCCGGCGCTACTGCCCGGTACCAATCTTGGTGATTACGTGGGCGATGATGTATAGTTTGAAGCGTTAGAGGTAGTAGAGATCTTTAGATACGAGCACGGGAAGCCTCTCGTCAAACCTGATCAGCTCCCTCGTCTAATAACGATGATGCGAAGATTGCATGACTGGTACTTGGAAAGCTGCAGGAAGTCTGGGAGCGATAGTTTGATGGTGAGAATCCAAGAGGAGCATGGCCTCATTGGAGTCGACCTGATGCCTGTTGAATTTGTGGAATTATTTCAGTTATTCAATCAAGACGCCCTCGACAAACAACTCATGACTTGCTATTGTCTGTAAGTATTACTTCTGTAATTAAGTCTCTAGCTCAGCTCGTTCATTGCATGCATATATAATTATCCTCACTATATTATGCAGATTGAAGATCGTCGAATGCAAAAGATTACAAATCTATGACATTGGGTTCATTAGCCCAAATACATAAATGAATGGTCGGTACAAAACAGAGCCAAAGATACTGAGGAAAACTTGCTAAAGGTGTTCCTTCGACATCTAAACAAAAGGGAAATGCTCTTTCCTTACAACTTCAAGTGAGTGTTACTGTCTTGTGCATATTCGGTTTCGCTTACTCGAGGTTAAGTAACGTAATTGATGAGTTATGCGTGCGCAGGTTCCACTTCATTCTGCTATCCATTAAGCTTGACGGGGGAGTAGTAAATGTCTTAGACTCGAGACGTAAAGATCCCGAGGATTATGCGGACATGACTGCAATGCTCCAGAAGTAAGTTCAATCATTATCGCACCATATCGGCAACTTTTGTTCATTTCCTGATATCAAGTAATCATTTTCTTTGCCTGGCAAGGTTTGAAAAAGGTTCACCGGAATGGTTCCGGGTCTAGAAAAGAAGGCGCTGCGATTTACAGACCCCAAAGTAAGTAGTACTAGCTAGTTCCGCGCATCTCTCATTGATTCTAGTTTCATCAATATCATTATCATGCTTGATTATCAGTTTGATTGAACTCTATTCTCGTAAAGTGCTTGTGGCAGGAAGGCGGGAATAATTTATGTGGATACTATGTTTGCGAGTTCATTCGCTACTCGACCTCTGAGCGGGGCTACTCTGACAAACAATATGAAGTACGTAAACAATATTCACAATTTTATTTTATTACCATCAATTGTGTTGAGTTTCATTCATATATATGTATGGACCCCCTTCTTTAAATTAGATCTGGCAAATGCGGGATGAACTCCTACCACATGATCGCATACGAGCAATTCAAGAGGAATTTGCGGCATTCTTTCTTGACCACGTCATACATGAAAAGGGAGAATGCCATACGCAAATTCAATGGGAGTTTGGCGCATGATGATGTCAGGGATGTTATATTGTATATATGTAGTAGCGTCGGATAGATATACAAAAACTTGTTGTTCGACCAAGCAGGGAGAAAGAGAGGTCACTTCTCTCTATATATGTTCATGATCTCGATGTTGTGTAATTAATGGTTCCTTCATTTGCTTACTAGCTAGCGTCGATTTCTCTCTATATGTAGTAGCTACCGTCGACCAAGCACGGAGAAAGAGAGGTCACTTCTCTCTATATGTAGTAGCTAGCTAACACAATATGAAACCCCTAAAACCCTCCAAAACCCCTAACCCCCTCCCCCCTCTTTCAAAAACAAAAAACAAAAACCCCAGCGCCTGCGAGCTGCTGACGCGTGGCTGCCTTTTGGTCCCGTAAATGTCCTCCTGCCTGGGCACCCCACAGCGGCCACGTGGAGCTCCTTTGGTCCCGGTTCGTAAGCCAACCGGGACTAAAGGTTTTGGGTATTTGTCCCGTTTGTTTTGTCCCGGTTTAAGAACCGGGACTAAAGGCCCTCTGGAACCGGGTTTAATGCCCTATTTTCCACTAGTGAGTCTATTGTTTTTATTGTTTTCTTTTTAGACAAGATCCGGTGGATGGAAAAATTGGCCATACTACCTTCACCAAAGATGGCTACAGTACTTGGAAGAATGAATACAAAGCATTTCCTCTTCATGTTGGTGGCCCCAGGAGTATCCACAATCAAGCAAAGACAGCATATGTGTTGGGGAACGTAGCATGCAATTTCAAAAAAATTCTACGCTCACGCAAGATCTATCTAGGATATGCATAGCAACGAGAGGGGGAGAGTGTGTCCATGTACCCTCGTAGACCGAAAGCGGAAGTGTTAGGTTAATGCGGTTGATGTAGTCGAACGTCTTCACGATCCAACCGATCCAAGTACCGAACGTACGGCACCTCCGTGTTCAGCACACGTTCAGCTCGATGACGTCCCTCGAACTCTTGATCCAGTAGAGGGTCGAGGGAGAGTTCCGTCAGCACGACGGCGTGGCGACGGTGTTGGTGATATGATCCACGCAGGGCTTTGCCTAAGCACTACGACGCTATGACCGGAGGAGTAAACTGTGGAGGGGCACCGCACACGGCTAAGAGAATATCTGATGTGCCTTTGGGGTGCCCCCTGCCCATGTATATAAAGGAGGGGAGGAGAGAGGCTGGCGGCCAGGAGGGGCGCGCCATGGGGGGAGTCCTACTTGGACTCCTAGTCCAAGTAGGATTCGCCCCCCCCCCCCCCCTTTTCCTTTCTTCCACCGGAGGGAAAAAGAAGGAGAGGGAGAGGGAAAGGGAAGGGGGGCGCCGCCCCCTCCTCCTTGTCCTTTTCGGACTCCCTAGGAGGGGGGCGCGTGGCCACCCCCGCGTGCTTCCCTCTCTCTCCCTTAGGCCCATGGAGGCCCAACACTTCCCCGGGGGGTTCCGGTAACCCCTCGATACTCCGGAAAAATACCCGAATCATTCGGAACCATTCCGATGTCCGAATATAACCTTCCAATATATGAATCTTTACCTCTCGACCATTTAGAGACTCCTCGTCATGTCCGTGATCTCATCCAGGACTCCGAACAATCTTCGGTCACCAAAACACATAACTCATAATACAAATCGTCATCGAACGTTAAGCGTGCGGACCCTACGGGTTCGAGAACTATGTAGACATGACAGAGACACATCTCCGGTCAATAACCAATAGCGGAACCTGGATGCTCATATTGGCTCCTACATATTCTACGAAGATCTTTATCGGTCAAACCGCATAACAACATACTTCATTCCCTTTATCATCGGTATGTAACTTGCCCGAGATTCGATCGTCGGTATCATCATACCTAGTTCAATCTCGTTACCGGCAAGTCTCTTTACTCGTTCCGTAATGCATCATCCCGCAACTAACTCATTAGTCACATTGCTTGCAAGGCTTCATATGATGTGCATTACCGAGAGGGCCCCGAGATACCTCTCCGATACTCGGAGTGACAAATCCTAATCTCGATCTATGCCAACCCAACAAACACCTTCGGAGACACCTGTAGAGCATCTTTATAATCACCCAGTTACGTTGTGACGTTTGATAGCACACAAGGTGTTCCTCCGGTATTCGGGAGTTGCATAATCTCATAGTCAGAGGAATATGTATAAGTCATGAAGAAAGCTTTAGCAATAAAACTTAACGATCATTATACTAAGCTAACGGATGGGTCTCGTCCATCACATCATTCTCCTAATGATGTGATCCCATTCATCAAATGACAATACATGTCTATGGTCAGGAAACTTAACCATCTTTGATTAACGAGCTAGTCAAGTAGAGGCATACTAGGGACACTTTTGTTTTGTCTATGTATTCACACATGTATTAAGTTTCCGGTTAATACAGTTCGAGCATGAATAATAAACATTTATCATGATATAAGGAAATATAAATAACAACTTTATTATTGCCTCTAGGGCATATTTCCTTCAGTCTCCCACTTGCACTAGAGTCAATAATCTAGATTACATTGTAATGATTCTAACACCCATGAAGTCTTGGTGCTGATCATGTTTTGCTCGTGGAAGAGGCTTAGTCAACGGGTCTGCAATATTCAGATCCGTATGTATTTTGCAAATCTCTATATCTCCCTCCTTGACTTGATCGCGGATGGAGTTGAAGCGTCTCTTGATGTGTTTGGTTCTTTTGTGAAATCTGGATTCCTTCGCTAAGGCAATTGCTCCAGTATTGTCACAAAAGATTTTCATTGGACCCGATGCACTAGGTATTACACCTAGATCGGATACGAACTCCTTCATCCAGACTCCTTCATTTGCTGCATCCGAAGCAGCTGTGTATTCCGCTTCACATGTAGATCCCGCCATGACGCTTTGCTTGGAACTGCACCAACTGACAGCTCCACCATTAAATATAAATACATATCCGGTTTGTGACTTAGAGTCATCCGGATCAATGTCAAAGCTAGCATCAACGTAACCATTTACGATGAGCTCTTTGTCACCTCCATAAACGAGAAACATATCTGTAACACCCCTGTGTAATAGCCATTATGATCTGCTGCTAATATTGCCAAGTCACACCATTTGCAGTGCTTAAACAAAGTGGTTAACCAAAATAATTCAAACCCCATTCTGAAAATCAACTCAAATTCATAAGTGCAAAATAAAAAGTTGATCAAACACTGTTAAGAAAATGTTCATTGGATGGCAAATAATTCAAGGACATTGGTAAAATCATCAACAATAAAGTTGGAGTTAGACAAATGACTCAAACAAGATGAAACAGCACCAAAACAGCAATATTAAATCCATTTAAAATCATTTCTAATTCAAATGGAATTCAAATCTGTCCAAACCAATTCTTGGTAACGGCTAATATTACATATTAATATTTGGGTCAACTCTCACATTTTACAAAAGTGCCAAAGTGTGCTAGCTATTTTGGAACAGAAAAGAATAAAGAAAAGGGAGAAACAGAAAATAGAAAATGGAAAAGGCCGAAGCCGCTTACCTGGCAGGCCCAGCCGAGCACTGCGCCTGGCGGCCCAGCGCGGCCGTCGTCTCCATCACGCGCTGTCGCGCGCGCGTGCCAACACGGCGGCATTTGCCGCGCGTCGGCCATCCGCGCCATCCCCGGCTAGGTTAAGAAGCAACCCCGGGCTCCCCTCGATCTCTCCAACCCTAGAGCCCCCCCCCCCCCAGATCCCCCTCTCTCTCGCTCTTCACTCTCTCCCCGTCGATCTGGAGAAAAGGCCGAGCGGGCTCGTCGCCGATCGCCGTCGTAGCCATGGCCATCGACCACCGCACGCCGCGCCGCCACGTCGTAGAGGGTCGCTGTCGTCCGCTGCGTCTTCAGGCGCCACCAGTTGGAGCTGGGAGCCACTGCTCCGAGCCCGGCGACGTCTTCCTCTTCCTCGGGCCGCCGACGAGCTTCTCCGATTCCGGCGTCGCTGCTGCTCCTAATCCGTCAACGGCTTTTCGTAGCCACCCGGTGAGCTCCGCTCCGTCTTACCCCTCTTCTCCCCATGCCTCTCCGTCGCCGTAGTGGCCGCACTCGTGGTGCCCGAGCTCCGCGCCGCCGACGAGCTCGACTGCGTAGCCACACCCGCCGTAGTTCTCAGCCGAGCACGGTATCGTGCTCAGCACGCTCGCAGGAGCTCGGCGAACCCTCTAGCTCACCTCGCCGTGGCCGCTTTCGCCGTTGTCAGCAACACCCAAACGCCGGCGCCGCCCTCGCTCGACTCCGGCGATGATTCCGGCCGAGACCGGCCCTGCCACCACCACCAGACGACGCGGCGTGGAGTACTCGTTCGAACGCAGCAAGAATCGCGTGAAATGGTCCTCCATAGAGCAAATCCGAGCTCGCCGGAGCTTTCGGACGCGTCCCGCGTTCGCCGGGGCGTCTCCGGCGCCGGCCGCCGCCGTGGCCCGGTGGGGCCCAGCCTGGGTCACTGACCGTGGGCCCTGCAGGCCCCAGTTGACTGGGTTGACCCAGTCAACGTGCTGACTGGGCAACCCCAGTCACTGACATGTGGGCCCCCACGGTTAATTAATCTAATAATGATTTAATTAAATAAAAACTGATTAGTTAGCTAAATGAGTCACTGACATATGGGGCCCACATGCTAATTAACTCTGGTAATTAGTTTAACCCGCTGTTTAAGTCACAGAGGCTGACATGTGGGTCCCACTGGACCCACATGTCAGGTTTGACCTGTACAGCCGCTGTTGACTTGCTGATGTCAGCTTGACCTCATGCTGACATCATAATTCATTTTCTGTAAATAAAATTAATTCCAGAAATTCAAATAAATTTCGAAAATTCATATCTTTTAAACCGTAGCTCAGATCGAAAAAGTTAAAACATGAAACTTGCTCAGAACGACGAGACGGGTCTGATCGTGCCGTCCGTTTCTTTGTCGGAACCCCCTACGTAGAAGAACTTGTAACTCCGGTCCTGATTCCGGTAGATGAATAGTGCACACACCCCGGTTATTAATCCCGCGATAATCCTAAAAATAACTAAAATGCCTTAGATGCATATTCAGGCAACCCTGCACTGCATCATAGCATAGCACGCACTATGTGGCATATGTCTGCATTATGTTTACCTGTTTCTTCCCCCTCTTCTCTCTCGATTAGACCCCGACGATGACGTAGCTCCCGAGGCAGGCGCAGCTCCGGAGTACGACTACGTCCCTGACGACACCACCGACAACCTTGCCCTTGCCCCAGAGCAAACAGGCAAGCACCCCCATTTTGAACATGCCTATATCGCCTATTCTCTTCTCTCTTATGCTTGCATTAGAACTGCTACTGCTACTGTTGTCCTATATCTTCTGCATAGCCTGTTTAATTGTTACCTACTTTTGATACCTGCCTGTTCTCCTAAACTGTTTAGCATAGGATGGGTAGAGCCTTATCAGAGACCCACTTGTCCCGACTGCCCCGCTGGACTCTCAGAAGACCCGAGCAACGGGATCGAAGATCAGACCCTGACACTGCACGTCACTTCCCCTTAAATGCTCGACACTACTGGGTTACCATCGAGTGCCGAGGGTGATACCTCGTCAGCACTTTCGATGTTGACCTTGTAGGTTAGTTAACCGGTCGTGGTAAGCGAGGGTGATTCCTCCTACACCACCCCCGAAACCGACATTGTCGTGCATCCCTTCAAGTGTGGACTCGAGGGTGATTCCTCCTTAGTTCACCTTGATGATAACATCGAGTGGGATTCCGTCGAGGGTGATTCCTCAGGGTTCCCCCTTGATGCCAGACACATGGATACTTTGATTACTGTGACTGAACACCGAAACCATGACACTAAAGACGGGTCGGCCCTGAGGGGTACCCGCGCGAGCATATTGCGAAGTGATGTGGAGTCGGGTTGACCTGAGAGGTGCCCGCGAGATTATGACGAGGCGTGGCCGGGCACTCTTAGCCCTTGCCGCAAGTCCTCGAGACGGGGCGACGGGGTCACATCGATCGTGAGTCTCTGCTCGTTACCGTGCGCTCCTAATCCACTACGGTTTGGATATTTGATCCGAGGGGCCTCTGGCCCGATAGCACTAACCATCACGTGGGCATAGTATGGGCGTTCTGCGTCGTATACTTCAGCCGGAGCTTAATAGATGTCAGCGACTGAGCGGCGCGCGCTGAATTGGGCTGGGAACGCAACCGCACTTGTATAAGGGGTTGCTAGGTCTGCTTTCAGCCGCCCACGCAACGTGCAGGAGTTCCCGGGGCGAAGGCCCAAGACCCCCGGATGCATAAGTTTAGTCCGGCGTGCTGACCTCTCTGTTAGGTATTCGGTCGGGTTGCGGCATGTTGCTTAGCCGAGGCCGGGCATGACCCAGAAAAGTGTGTCCGGCCGGAGTTAAGCGAGCGTGGTGGGTAAGTTGGTGCACCCCTGCAGGGAAGAAACTCCTAT
Source organism: Thinopyrum elongatum (assembly GCA_011799875.1). Lineage (NCBI taxonomy): Eukaryota > Viridiplantae > Streptophyta > Magnoliopsida > Poales > Poaceae > Thinopyrum > Thinopyrum elongatum. Next base: position 23,390,762 of record CM022298.1, read on the forward strand.
CGATAGCCTGTCCTACGGTAACGGACACTCGGAGTTGTATCCCGATCGGTACAACTAGAACATGACTTGTGATGAACTGGATAGTACGGCTCTGGGATTGCTTTCTCGTAGGGAGTCGAGAAAGGATCTCAGGTCGAGGTTGATGATACAGATACTACTACTTTACATTATGTAATCTGCACTCTTCTAATGCTGCAAGACCGATGAAGATGATGAAGATGCTAGTCTTCGATAGGACTAGGCTTTTTTTCCCTCTATTCTGGCATTTCTGCAGCCCAGTCCACTTATACCGCCTCCTTTTGAAAATGTTGCATCTGTAGTGTAGATCCTTGCTTGCTGAGTACTTTGGATGAGTACTCACGTTTGCTTTACTTTCTTTTTTCCCCATATCCATTTGATGCCACCAGACGACGGAGCCCCTGAGCCAGATGCCCCCGTCGACGATCAGTACTACCACCCGCCTGGCGAGTACTACTACTACGAGGAGCCGACGGACGACCAGGAGTAGGATCGGAGGGTCCAGGGTAGGATGCCTACGCCTTTCGATCGTAGCATTTTATTTTACCCCGCCTCTGTGAAGGCCTATCTCTCTCTGTTCTGTAATATATCTGTACCCAGATATCTGATGCTTCCGCTGACGCTTGTATGCCATCGAGCTATGTATTCGAGCCCTCGAGGCCCTGGCTTGTAATATAAAGCTTGTATGACTTTATTTATGTTTTAGAGTTGTGTTGTGATATCTTCAAGTGAGTCCTTAGGCTTGATCGTGTGCATTTGCGTGTATGATTAGTGCACGATTAAGCCAGGGTCGTCACAATATCCTTAGTCCTTTTCAGGTATTTCAGGATGTTCTTGACCGCTGTCCAGTGATCCACTCCTGGATTACTTTGGTACCTCCCTGCTAAACTTATAGCAAGGCACACATCAGGTATGGTACACAGCATTGCATACATGATAGAACCTATGGCTGAGGCATAGGGAATGACTTTCATTGTCTCTCTATCTTCTGCAATGGTCGGGCATTGAGTCTTACTCAACTTCAGACCTTGTAATGCAGGCAAGAACCCTTTCTTTGACTGATCCATTTTGAACTTCTTCAAAACTTTATCAAGGTATGTGCTTTGTGAAAGTCCAATTAAGCATCTTGATCTATCTCTATAGATCTTGATGCCCAATATATAAGCAGCTTCACTGAGGTCTTTCATTGAAAAACTCTTATTTAAGTATCCTTTTATGCTATCCAGAAATTCTATATCGTTTCCAATCAATAATATGTCATCCACGTACAATATTAGAAACGCTACAGAGCTCCCACTCACTTTCTTGTAAATACAGGCTTCTCCAAAAGTCTGTATAAAACCATATGCTTTGATCACTTCATCAAAGCGTATATTCCAACTCCGAGATGCTTGCACCAATCCATAAATGGATCGCTGGAACTTGCACACTTTGTTAGCACCTTTAGGATCGACAAAGCCTTCTGGTTGCATCATATACAACTCTTCTTTGAGAAATCCATTAAGGAATGCAGTTTTGACATCCATTTGCCAGATTTCATAATCATAAAATGCGGCAATTGCTAACATGATTCGGACAGACTTAAGCATCGCACGGGTGAGAAGGTCTCATCGTAGTCAACTCCTTGAACTTGTCGAAAACCTTTTGCAACAAGTCGAGCTTTGTAGACAGTAATATTACCATCAGCGTCAGTCTTCCTCTTGAAAATCCATTTATTCTCTATGGCTTGCCGATCATCGGGCAAGTCAACCAAAGTCCATACTTTGTTCTCATACATGGATCCCATCTCAGATTTCATGGCCTCAAGCCATTTCGCGGAATCTGGGCTCATCTTCGCTTCCTCATAGTTTGTAGGTTCGTCATGGTCTAGTAACATGACTTCCAGAACAGGATTACCGTACCACTCTGGCGCGGAACGTACTCTGGTTGACCTACGAGGTTCGGTAGTAACTTGATCTGAAGTTTCATGATCATCATCATTAACTTCCTCACTAATTGGTGTAGGCATCACTGGAACTGATTTCTGTGATGAACTACTTTCCAATTCAAGAGAAGGTACAACTACCTCATCAAGTTCTACTTTCCTCCCACTCACTTCTTTCGAGAGAAACCCCTTCTCTAGAAAGGATCCATTCTTAGCAACAAAAATCTTGCCTTCGGATCTGTGATAGAAGGTGTACCCAACAATTTCTTTTGGGTATCCTATGAAGACGCACTTCTCCGATTTGGGTTCGAGCTTATCAGGCTGAAGCTTTTTCACATAAGCATCGCAACCCCAAACTTTAAGAAACGACAGCTTAGGTTTCTTGCCAAACCACAGTTCATACGGTGTCGTCTCAACGGATTTAGATGGTGCCCTATTTAATGTGAATGCAGCTGTCTCTAATGCATAACCCCAAAACGATAGTGGTAAATCGGTAAGAGACATCATAGATCGCACCATATCTAATAGAGTATGGTTACGACGTTCGGACACGCCATTACGCTGTGGTGTTCCTAGTGGCGTGAGTTGCGAAACTATTCCGCATTGTTTTAAATGAAGACCAAACTCGTAACTCAAATATTCGCCTCCGCGATCAGATCGTAGAAACTTTATTTTCTTGTTACGATGATTTTCCACTTCACTCTGAAATTCTTTGAACTTTTCAAATGTTTCAGACTTATGTTTCATTAAGTAGATATACCCATATCTGCTCAAATCATCTGTGAAGGTCAAAAAATAACGATACCCACCGCGAGCCTCAACACTCATCGGACCGCATACATCAGTATGTATTATTTCCAATAAGTCAGTAGCTCGCTCCATTGTTCCGGAGAATGGAGTTTTAGTCATCTTGCCCATGAGGCATGGTTCGCAAGCATCAAATGATTCATAATCAAGTGATTCCAAAAGTCTATCTGCATGGAGTTTCTTCATGCGCTTTACACCAATATGACCTAAACGGCAGTGCCACAAATATGTTGCACTATCATTATCAACTTTGCATCTTTTGGCATCAATATTATGAATATGTGTATCACCACGATTGAGATTCAACAAAAATAGACCACTCTTCAAGGGTGCATGACCATAAAAGATATTACTCATATAAATAGAACAACCATTATTCTCTAATTTAAATGAATAACCGTCTCGCATTAAACAAGATCCAGATATAATGTTCATGCTCAACGCTGGCACCAAATAACAATTATTCAGGTCTAATACTAATCCCGAAGATTGATGTAGAGGTAGCATGCCGACGGCGATCACATCGACCTTGGAACCATTCCCGACGCGCATCGTCACCTCGTCCTTAGCTAATCTTCGTTTAATCCGTAGTCCCTGCTTCGAGTTACAAATATGAGCAACCGAACCGGTATCAAATACCCAGGCACAACTACGAGAATTAGTAAGGTACACATCAATAACATGTATATCAAATATACCTTTGTTCACTTTGCCATCCCTCTTATCCGCCAAATACTTGGGGCAGTTCCGCTTCCAGTGACCAGTCCCTTTGCAGTAGAAGCACTCAGTTTCAAGCTTGGGTCCAGCTTTGGGTTTCTTCCCGGGAGTGACAACTTGCTTGTCATTCTTCTTGATATTCCCCTTCTTTTTACCCTTGCCTTTCTTCTTGAAACTAGTGGTCTTGTTAACCATCAACACTTGATGCTCCTTTTTGATTTCTACCTCCGCAGCCTTTAGCATTGCGAAGAGCTCGGGAATAGTCTTTTCCATCCCTTTCATATTGTACTTCATCACGAAGCCTTTGTAGCTTGGTGGCAGTTATTGAAGAACTCTGTCAATGACACAATCATATGGAAGGTTAACTCCCAGCTGAGTCAAGTGATTATGGTACCCAGACATTCTGAGTATATGCTCACTAACAGAACTGTTCTCCTCCATCTTGCAGCTATAGAACTTGTTGGATCAATTGTTGCCTTAGTTGTGATCTTGATCGCATTTGTTGTTGCATTTAAATGCTTTAGCTAGAGAGTTATTTGTATGTTTGTTTTATGAGAATAAGTGTTGTATGAACTTTATGTATGAACTTGTATTAATTTGGTCTATTCGGTGTTGTGTAATGAAGATGAGCCGGCAATGGATGTACGATGACCGATGCTCTCCCCAGTTCGTTAATGGCGTGCATACTTTTCTGCTTGCGGCTGAGGCAAACAAGCCGACGGATGGTTTTATGCCTTGTCCATGTGTCGGCTGTAAGAATGATCAGAATTACTCTAAGTTAAGAACCAGTCACGTCCACCTGTTTGAGTCCGGTTTCATGCCCCACTATAATGTTTGGACCAAGCACGGAGAAAGAGGGGTTATGATGGAAGACAATGAAGAAGAAGAGGACGACGACAGCTATCCTGGCCATGGGTTCCCTGAATACGATGGTACAACAATGGGGGAAGAAGCTGAGCCGGCAATGCGGGAAGAAGCTGAAGAAGAGGCATCAGATGAGCCCGCTGATGATCTAGGTCGGGCCATTGCCGATGCAAAGAGAAACTGCGCAAGTGAAAAGGAGACGAAGAAGTTGCAGCGCATGTTAGAGGATCACAAGAAATTGTTGTACCCGAATTGCGAAGCTGACAAGAAAAAGCTGGGCACCACACTGGAATTGCTGCAATGGAAGGCAGAGAATGGTGTATCTGACAAGGGATTTGGAAAGTTACTGATAATGTTAAAGAAGATGCTTCCAAAGGACAACGAATTGCCTGAGAGTACGTACGAAGCAAAGAAGGCTGTCTGCCCTCTAGGGTTAGAGGTGCAGAAGATACATGCATGCCCTAATGACTGCATCCTCTACCGCGGTGAGTACGAGGATTTGAACGCGTGCCCGGTATGCGGTGCATTGCGCTATAAGATCAGCCGCGATGACCCTGGTGATGTCGAGGGCGAGCGCCCCAGGAAGAAGATTCCTGCCAAGGTGATGTGGTATGCTCCTATAATACCACGGTTGAAACGTTTGTTCCAAAACAAAGAGCATGCCAAGGTGATGCGATGGCACAGAGAAGACCGTAAGAAAGACGGGAAGTTGAGAGTACCCGCTGACAGGTCGCAGTGGAGAAAAATCGAGAGAAAGTACAGGGAGGACTTTGCAGGTGACGCAAGGAACGTATGGTTTGGTCTAAGTGCAGATGGCATTAATCCTTTTGGGGACCAGAGCAGCAACCATAGCACCTGGCCTGTGACTCTATGTATGTATAACCTTCCTCCTTGGTTGTGCATGAAGCGGAAGTTCATTATGATGCCAGTGCTCATCCAAGGCCCTAAGCAACCCGGCAACGACATTGATGTCTACCTAAGGCCATTAGTTGAAGAACTCTTATAGCTGTGGAATGGAAAATGTGTACGTGCGTGGGATGAGCACAAACAGGAAGAATTTGACCTACATGCGTTGATGTTCGTGACCATCAATGATCGGCCTGCTCTCAGTAACCTTTCAGGACAGACAAACAAGGGATACCGCGCATGCACGCATTGTTTGGATGATACCGACAGTATACATTTGGATAATTGTAGGAAGAATGTGTACCTGGGACATCGTCAATTTCTTCCTAGCAGGCATCCCGTAAGAAAGAAAGGCAAGCATTTCAAAGGTGAGGTAGATCACCGGACGAAGTCTCGCCACCGTACTGGTGATGATGTACATGATATGGTGAAGGATTTGAAGGTAATCTTTGGAAAGGGTCCTGGCAGACAATCTGTTCCGAATGATGCTGACGAACGTGCACCCATGTGGAAGAAGAAATCTATATTTTGGGACCTGCCCTATTGGAAAGACCTAGAGGTCCGCTCTGCAATCGACATGATGCACGTGACGAAGAATATTTACATGACCTTGCTTGGCTTCTTGGGCATGTATGGGAAGACAAAAGATACACCGGAGGCACGGGCGGACCAGCAACGTATGCACGGAAAAGACGGCCTACATCAGGGTCATGCCAGCTACGCTCTTACCAAAGAAGAGAAGGAAATCTTCTTTGAATGCCTGCTCAGTATGAAGGTACCGTCTGGCTTCTCGTCGAATATAAAGGGAGTAATAAATATGGCAGAGAAAAAGTTCCAGAACCTAAAGTCTCATGACTGCCACATGATTATGACGCAACTGCTTCCGGTTGCATTGAGGGGGCTTCTACCAGAAAACGTTCGATTAGCCATTGTGAAGCTATGTGCATTCCTCAATGCAATCTCTCAGAAGGTAATCGATCCAGAAATCATACCAAGGTTAGAGAATGATTTGGTGCAATGTCTTGTCAGTTTTGAGTTGGTGTTCCCACCATCCTTCTTCAACATCATGACGCACGTCCTAGTTCACCTATGTGAAGAGATTAACGTTCTGGGTCCTGTATTTCTACACAATATGTTCCCCTTTGAGAGGTTCATGGGAGTCTTAAAGAAATATGTTCATAACCGTGCTAGGCCAGAAGGAAGCATCTCCAAGGGCCATGAAAATGAGGAGGTCATTGAGTTTTGTATTGACTTTATTCCTGACCTTAAGCCGATTGGTGTTCCTGAATCGCGGCATAAGGGCAGACTGGGTGGAAATGGCATGCTAGGACCGAAACAAATAATATGTATGGACGGGCATTCTCTAACTCAAGCACACTACACAGTTCTACAAAATTCCGCCTTGGTGGCTCCGTATATGGAGGAACACAAGAATTTTCTACGCTCCAAACACCCGTAGCAGTCTGACGACTGGATTACACGTGAACAAATGGGGACTTTCGCCGGTTGGTTGCAGACACGTGTCGTGCATGACGCCGCTGTTGAAGATGACCTGTACTTGCTGTCCCAGTTACCATCTTCGAATATAATGACTTTCAAAGGGTACGAGATAAATGGGAATACATTTTACACGATCGCCCAAGATAAGAAGAGCACCAACCAAAACAGTGGTGTCCGCTTTGATGCAGCAACCAAGAGGGGAAAGGACACATATTATGGTTACATAGAGGACATATGGGAACTTGACTATGGACGTGGTTTGAAGGTCCCTTTGTTTCGGTGCAAATGGTCAATATGACACGAGGCGGGGTAACGGAAGACCCGCAGTACGGAATGACAACAGTGGATCTCAACAATCTTGCGTAAGCAGACGAACCATTCGTCCTAGCCAATGATGTGGCACAGGTTTTCTATGTGAAGGACATGTCTACCAAGCCGAGAAAAAGAAAAGATAAGGAAGCGAATACAGCATACGATGAGCCAAAGCGCCACATAGTTCTTTCAGGAAAAAGAAACATCGTGGGAGTGGATGACAAGACAGACATGTCAGAAGATTATGAAAAATTTGATGAAATTGCTCCATTCACTGTGAATATTGACCCGAGCATCCAGTTAAATGATGAAGATTGTCCATGGTTATGGCACAAAGGGACACACGCGAAGAAAAAGTTTCACACCCAAAGATCCCACTCTGGGATGTGATCGGCTTCACTGTCATCACTTTCTTCTCTAGTGAGTTTCTGGACTTGTATATCTGGAAAGTCCCACTTTGGACAAACCGTAGGGAATCTTTGTAATAGTTAGGGTGCTTACGTGTTTTGGCATTTGAAACATGTACTTTTGTGCTTCGGACAAATGTGTACCTTTCTGACTTCATTTGCTATTTTTCAGCTCATTTACTGATTTTTTTAGAGCTAAATGACCCTGAAATTGAAAAGCAGTACAAATGAACTCTGAAAAGGTTGAAAGTTGGCATGGTATCATCATTTCACCCACATAGCATGTGCAAAAAAGTTGAGAGGGTTACGGCAAAAACTGGATGCACTTCGTGTACAAAATGGACAATCTCTTTCGAAGTATCAGGGTTTCGGACAAAAACTCATCTGTTACAAAGGCAATTCATTTTTTTAACTTATTACAACTCCAGACTTTTTGTGCGTTCAGTATGCACCATTCAAAGCCACATCATCAACTTTCAACCCTTTCTGACATCATTTGCTATTTTTCATGCATTTACTGATTTTTTTTGAACTAAATGACCCTGAAATTGAAAAGCAGTACAAATAAACTCTGAAAAGGTTGAAAGTTGGCGTGGTATCATCATTTCACCCACATAGCATGTGCAAAAAAGTTGAGAGGGTTACGGCAAAAACTGGATGCACTTCGTGTACAAAATGGACAATCTCTTTCGAAGTATAAGGGTTTCGGACGAAAACTCATCTGTTACAAAGGCATTTCATTTTTTAAATTACCTAAGTATTACCAAATCGAATATAATGATAAAACATACTAATATTAAACATAAGAAAAAAGAATCACTAAAAAATCTATTTTTAAAGTTAATTATTCACAAACTAGTGATTCACACAAATTTCAAATAATTCAAATTTAAACTATTCAAATTTGAAAACTACTGGCACTAACAGAAAGTTTGTAATTTTTTGTACCTAAAGCAAAAATATTCACAAAGAAACTCTAAATACAGCAAAAAACAACTCAGAAATAAATAAAAGAAAATAAATAAATCAGAAAAGAAAAAAAAAAAGAAAAATAAAAAGCCCGGCTACTGTGCCACAGCGGCCTGCATACGACTAGAAACCCAACCTGGGGTTGGGCCAGGATGCAGGCCCGCAAGGCCCAGTAGGCCCACAGGGCAGCGCGGCAGAGTTAGGCCCAGAAGCCTGCTATGGAGAGGAGTTCGAGACAGCAGCCGCGCCGGGGCTTTTAAACCAGTGCGGATGCCCCTCGGCTAGCGAGGTGGGACTAAACTTGCCACACCGCACCTGCGCCAGCGCACCCCCTTTAGTACCGGGTCGTGGCTCCAACCGGTACTAAAGGGGGGTCTTTAGTACCGGTTGGAGCCACGACCCGGTACTAAAGGGGTGCACTTCCCACCGCTTGGCCTGGCCAAAATAGACCTTTAGTACCGGTTGGTGGCTCCAACCGGTACTAAAGGTCCAATCTATATATACAACACTTGAAAAAAAATTAGTTTCCCTCTGTTCTTCCTCTATTTCTTCCTCTTCGTCGACGACGCACCGCCTGCCCGGCCCGATCGACGCCGTCGCCGCACCCGACGCGCCGCCCCCGACGCGCCGCCCACGCCGTCCCCCGTCGCGCCGCCCACCGCCCCCGACGCGCCGCCCACCGCCCCCGTCGCGCGCCGCCCCTCCCTCGAGCTCGCATGCCGTCGCCGTCGCCGCCCCCGACACCCCGCTGTGAGCCCCTGCCGCCATGGCTGCCCTCACACACACACGCACACACACACACACATATTTTCTTATTTTTCTTATTTTCTGTTTTTTAGTTTTTTATAGTTTTAGTTATAGAAATGTTAGATGAATTTTAGATATAGAAATGTTAGTTAGATGAATTTTGACATTTTCTTTCACTAGATGATTAGATGTATATAGAAAAAAGTTAAGGAATTTGATACTTTTAGTTATATATATATATATATATATATGATATATATTATATATCATATAAATGTTAGATGCATGTTTTTTTTTAGTTTTTTATACTTTTAGTTATAGAAATGTTTGATGAATTTTAGATATATAAATGTTAATTAGATATATAAATGTTAATTAGAAATGTTATATTGTTAGTTTTTTATACGTGAACGATGCCCGGCCCGCATCCTCGCCGTCGACCCGTTCGCGACGACGTCCTGCTTCAGAGGAGCCATGTCCGGGACTGGGCTCCGCCGGGCTGGCACTGGGAGGTGCTACCTTCAGGGGCGCGCCGCTTGGTGAGGAACCCGGCCCCGGGTCCCGTCGTCGACCCGGAGCTCCTTTGGTGGCGTTCGTGTGGGCCACTTTCGGTGCGGAGGGAGCCTGCCCCGCAGGAGGTGGTACGTCGCCGTGTCAGGGAGGAGGACGAGCACGTCCGTCGCTACATGGCTGCTATGGACCTTAGGTTCTCCAATACCTGGCAGGTTCTTCGGGGATCTCACCCGAGCTATGATCCTGTGATGGTTCCTTCTCTTTGGGTGTCCACCGCCCGCGCCTCAGGAACCGCGAGTGAACTAGATTATTCGATAGTATTCGATCTATATTAGCTAGCTAGCTAGTGATGTATTCGATATATAATATTCGAGACGATGTATTCGAGATTATATATATTATTCGATAATATTCGAGTCGATGTATTCGAGATTATATATATTATTTTATAATATTCGAGACGATGCATTCGAGATTATATTCGATGATGCATATTATGTACTATGATTCAGTTTTTCCTTATTGATTGCATGCATGCATTGTAATTTGAATACTAAATTGTTTTATATTTCTTCTGGATTAGTTAAATAAAAGCTATGGCAGACAATACCGGCAGAGAAGGAGAAGAGGCCCTGTTCGAGATCATACGCTCCCCTCGCCGGCCAGATGATCAGAATGAAGAAGATGACCGCTCCCTATATCTGAACAATACCGGGGAGGGTGATATGATATTCGATCAAGACGACCGAATTGATGAAGTCCAGAACTATGATTATGATGACGAAGAAAATGTTGATCTTGAAATAACAGAGGCCGGCGAGGTATATTTATATAAGCAGCCATCTGGTGATCATCACATGTTTTAAATGATTTGAAGATATATTAACGAATCGATCTTTCTTCTTTCAGCCCTCCGGATCGAGCAAATCTTCTACAGGCAGCAGGACAGTGCGAGGCCCGGCCAAAAAGTTGAAGGAGGGCGTAAAGTATAACATCGATGCCATCAAACCTAATGGCGAACCAAGCGAACCTAATAGCGGGATTTTTGCTCGACCAGGTCATAGATCCCAAAGGATAATACCATTACCCGCTACCACAGTAATGCCTCCATGTATGAGAAATTGTATATACCAACTTGTATATATACATGTGTATGTGTGAATGGTGGTGCGAGACATTCGATGATATATATATATATGATCGGTTCTACGAGAACTTCTATTTATATATATGCATAACGTGTACAATATGAAGTATAGTAAAATACCAGCAAATGGAAAAGAATTAAATGGAAAACACAAAATTAAAGGAAAAAAGAAATCATAAACCCAAAACCCCCAAAACCTTTTAGTACCGGTTGGTGTTACCAACCGGTACTAAAGGTCTCCCAGCCCCCGGCGCTGGCTCGTGCCACGTGGTGGCCCTTTAGTGGCGGTTCGTGTTGAACCGGTACTAAAGGGGGGGGACCTTTAGTCCCCCACCCTTTTGTGCCGGTTGCAGAACCGGCACTATAGGGCCTTATGAACCGGTGCTATAGCCCGGTTCTGCACTAGTGTTGTCCAAGCTCCATTTTCCACAAGATTTGTCTAGGTTTGGCGGTCCGTCCTGTCCCGTCCCCGTCCTCACCGCCGATGATCGCCCGCGCCGATCTCATCGCCGGCACCATCGTGGTGAGCCTCTTGTTCTTATCTTCTTTCTAAAAGAAAAAAGTTCTTACTTGTATGATTTAGATAGATACTTGTGTAATTTTCTTACTTTTATTATTGTTTGTTATTATATAGTGCGAAGGTTTTGGTATCCGCCTCCGTCGGCCCTCGTCCTGTCTATGATTCGGATGTGGTATATATTATCTTTTATAACTATTTGGTTCATTTAGTGTTTATGACAATTATGCCGACCAACGTGACATAGATGTTTTTATCTAGGAGGTATGTGAACTGGAAATTCCAACCGACCCTATTGTCGAGAGGTTAAATTTAGTTGAAGAAGAAAACAATTACCTGAAGAAAAAATTGAAAAGAATTGAGGAGGAGAAGATGAGATTGGAGTTGCATGTTGCGGATGTCGTCCATGATCACAAGATCAAGATGGATGAAATGCGCTTGAAGATTAGAAAGATTAAAAAATATGCCATTCATAGTGAGGCTTGATATCATTATGCCGTTGGATCAATTGTTACCTTAGTTGCAATTATGATCGCATTTGTTGTTGCATTGAAATGTTTTACATAGTTTCAATGTATGGTTTAATTAGATGCTCTGGAGAGCTATGTGTTGTTCAATGAGAACTATGCATGTACTTTGGTTTTAATGTGATGATGAACTTCTATTAATTTGGTCACTTATGTATTCATGATGTTCTGTAATGGTTTTTGACACACTTAATTATATGTAATGCACGCAGATGAACCGGCAGTGGATGTACGGTAACAGACGCACCTCCGAGTACATTAAGGGCGTGCATAATTTTCTCGAAGTGGCTGAGGCAAACAAGCATAATGGTTTTATGTGTTTTCCATGCCCTATATGTGGGAATACGAAGTCTTACTCTGACCGAAAAATCCTTCACACCCACCTGCTTTATAAGGGTTTCATGCCACACTATAATGTTTGGACCAAGCATGGAGAAAGAGGGGTTATGATGGAAGACAACGAAGAAGAAGAGGATGATGACAACTATGTGCCCCCTGAATATGGTGATGCTGCAACGGGGGAAGCTGAAGATCAAGAGGAACCAGACGATGTGCCCGATGATGATCTTCGCCGGGTCATTGTTGATGCAAAGAGACAATGCGAAAGTGAAAAGGAGAAGTTGAAGTTCGATCGCATGTTAGAGGATCACAAAAAAGGGTTGTACCCCAATTGCGAAGATGGCAACACAAAGCTCGGTACCACACTGGAATTGCTGCAGTGGAAGGCAGAGAATGGTGTATCTGACAAAGGATTTGAGAAGCTACTGAAAATATTGAAGAAGAAGCTTCCAAAGGATAACGAATTGCCCGACAGTACGTACGGAGCAAAGAAGGTTGTATGCCCTCTAGGATTGGAGGTGCAGAAGATACATGCATGCCCTAATGACTGCATCCTCTACCACGGTGCGTACGAGGATTTGAACGCATGCCCGGTATGCGGTGCATTGCGGTATAAGATCAGACGAGATGACCCTGGTGATGTTGAGGGCGAGCGCTCCTGGAAGAGGGTTCCTGCCAAGGTGATGTGGTATGCTCCTATAATACCACGGTTGAAACGTTTGTTCAGAAATAAAGAGCATGCCAAGTTGATGCGATGGCACAAAGAGGACCATAAGAAAGACGGGAAGTTGAGAGCACCCGCTGACGGGTCGCAGTGGAGAAAAATCGAGAGAAAGTGGGGGGACTTTGCAGGTGACGCAAGGAACGTATGGTTTGGTTTAAGCACGGATGGCATTAATCCTTTTGGGGAGTAGAGAAGCAATCATTGCACCTGGACTATGACTCTATGTATCTATAATCTTCCTCCTAGGCTGTGCATGAAGCGGAAGTTCATTATGATGCCAGTTCTCATCCAAGGCCCTAAGCAACCCGGCAACGACATTGATGTGTACCTAAGGCCATTAGTTGAAGAACTTTTACAGCTGTGGAATGGAAAAGGTGTACGTGTGTGGGATGAGCAAGACCAGCAGGAATTTGACCTACATGCGTTGCTATTTGTAACCATCAATGATTGGCTTGCTCTCAGTAACCTTTCAGGACAGACAAACAAGGGATACCACGCATGCACGCACTGTTTAGATGACACCAAAAGTATATACTTGGACAAATGCAGGAAGAATGTGTACCTGGGGCATCGTCGATTTCTTCCGACCAACCATCAATGTTGAAAGAAAGGCAAGCATTTCAAAGGCGAGGCAGATCACCGGAAGAAGCCCGCCGTCCGTACTGGTGATCACATACTTGCTATGGTCAATGATTTACAAGTAATCTTTGGAAAGGGTCCCGGCGGAGTATCTGTTCCGAATGACACTGAGGGACGCGCACCCATGTGGAAGAAGAAATCTATATTTTGGGACCTACCCTATTGGAAAGACCTAGAGGTCCGCTCTGCAATCGACGTGATGCACGTGATGAAGAATCTTTGTGTGAACCTGCTAGGCTTCTTGGGCGTGTATGGGAAGACAAAAGATACACCGGAGGCACGGGAGGACCAGCAACGTGTGCACGAAAAAGATGGCATGCCTCCAAAGCAGTATGAAGGTCCTGCCAGCTACGCTCTTACCAAAGAAGAGAAGGAAATCTTCTTTGAATGCCTGCTCAGTATGAAGGTCCCGTCTGTCTTCTCGTCGAATATAAAGGGAATAATAAATATGGTAGAGAAAAAGTTCCAGAACCTAAAGTCTCATGACTGCCACGTGATTATGACGCAACTGCTTCCGGTTGCATTGAGGGGGCTTCTACCGAAAAGCGTTCGATTAGCCATTGTGAAGCTACGTGCATTCCTCAATGCAATCTCTCAGAAGGTGATCGATCCAGAAATCCTACCAAGGTTAAGGAGTGATTTGGCGCAATGTCTTGTCAGTTTCGGGCTGGTGTTCCCACCATCCTTCTTCAATATCATGACGCACGTCCTAGTTCATCTAGTCGACGAGATTGTCATTCTCGGCCCTGTATTTCTACACAATATGTTCCCCTTTGAGAGGTTCATGGGAGTTAAAGAAATATGTTCGTAACCGCGCTAGGCCAGAAGGAAGCATCTCCATGGGCCATCAAACAGAGGATGTCATTGGCTTTTGTGTTGACTTCATTCCTGACCTTAAGAAGATTGGTCTCCCTCAATCGCGGTATGAGGGGAGACTGACTGGAAAAGGCACGCTAGGAGCGGACTCAATAATATTTAGGGACGGGCATTCTTGGTCTCAAGCACACTACACAGTTCTACAGAATTCTACCTTGGTGACCCCGTATGTCGATGAACACAAGAATATTCTGCGCTCCAAACACCCGGAGCAGTGTGACGACTGGATTACATGTGAACACATCAGGACTTTCGGCAGTTGGTTGCAAACACGTCTCATGGGTGACAACACTGTTTCTGATGAGCTGTACTTGTTGGCCAGGGGACCATCTTCGACTGTATTGACTTACAAAGGGTATGAGATAATTGGGAATACATTTTACACGATCGCCCAAGATCAAAAGAGCACCAACCAAAATAGTGGTGTCCGCTTTGATGCAGCAACCAAGAGGGGAAAGGTCGACACATATTATGGTTACATAGTGGACATATGGGAACTTGACTATGGACATGATTTTAAGGTCCCTTTGTTTCAGTGCAAATGGGTCAATCTGTCAGTAGGCGGGGTACAGGTAGACCCACAGTACAGAATGACAACAGTGGATCTGAACAATCTTGGGTACACAGACGAACCATTCGTCCTAGCCAATGATGTGGCGCAGGTTTTCTATGTGAAGGACATGTCTACCAAACCGAGAAAAAGAAAAGATAAGGAAGCGAATACATCATACGATGAGCCAAAGCGCCACATAGTTCTTTCAGGAAAAAGAGACATCGTGGGAGTGGAGGGCAAGACAGACATGTCTGAAGAATATGAAAAGTTTCATGAAATTCCTCCCTTCAAAGTCAAGGCTGACCCAAGCACCCTGTTAAACGATGAAGATTATCCATGGTTACGGCGCAATAAGCAAAGGACACAAGTGAAGAAAAAGTGAAGACTTTCTCTCCACAACTATTATGATGATGCCTTTGATCTAGAATATCACTGCAGTTACATGTGAAGAAATAAAATGCCTTTTGTAACAGATGAGTTTTCGTATGAAACCCTGATATTTCGAAAGAGATTGTCCGTTTTGTACACGAAGTGCATCCAGCTTTTGCCGTAACCCTCTCAACTTTTTATAACATGCTATGTGGGTGAAATGATGATACCATGCCAACTTTCAACCTTTTCAGAGTTCATTTGTAGTGATTTTCAATTTCAGGGTCATTTAGCTTTAAAAAATCATTAAATGCATGAAAAATACCAAATAAAGTCTGACAGGGTTGAAAATTGATGATGTGGCTTTGAATGGTTCATTTTGAACACACAAAAAGTCTGGAGTTCAAATAAGTTCAAAAAAATGAAATACCTTTGTAACACATGATTTTTCGTCCGAAACCCTGATACTTCGAAAGAGATTGTCCATTTTGTACACGAAGTGCATCCAGTTTTTGCCATAACCCTCTCAACTTTTTAGCACATGCTATGTGGGCGAAATTATGATACCATGCCAACTTTCAACCTTTTCACAGTTCATTTGAAGTGCTTTTCAATTTCAGGGTCATTTAGCTTAAAAAAATCAGTAAATGCATGAAAAATACCAAATGAAGTCAGAAAGGGTTGAAAATTGATGATGTTGCTTTGAATGGTGCATTTTGAACGCACAAAAAGCCTGGAGTTCAAATAAGTTTAAAAAAATGAAATCCCTTTGTAACAGATGAGTTTTCGTCCGAAACCCTGATACTTCGAAAGAGATTGTCCATTTTGTACATGAAGTGCATCTAGTTTTTACCGTAACCCTCTCAACTTTTTAGCACATGCTATGTGGATGAAATGATGATACCATACCAACTTTCAACCTTTTCACAGTTCATTTGAAATGCTTTTCAATTTCAGGGTCATTTAGCTCAAATAATGAACTAATAGCAAAAAGAATGAATTAGAAAACTTTTATGAAACTCTAATAGCAAAACGAAACAACTAAAAAAATCAATTAAAATATTCTGTTATGATCAACTAAAACAAAACTATAATATTCTTCAATAGCAAAAAAAATCAACTAAAAAGCTTTTATAAAACTCTAATAGCAAAAGGAATCAACTAAAAACATTTTTATAAACTTCTAGATTTTTGAAACTAAATTATAAAAAATTTATGCAACAAAATTATCAAGTATTTTTTGTTCAAAACATTAATAGCAAAAGAATTATCATAAAGAATTTTTTTGTAGAAACTTTAATAGCAAAAGAATTACATAAAGAGTTTTTTTGTTAGAAACTAAAATAACAAAATCTGTTTTTGAATATAATGATAAAACACAGTAATATTAAATAGCAGGAAAAGAATCACTCAAAAATCTATTTTTATAGTAAAGTTATTCACAAACTAGTGATTCACACAAATTTCAAAGAATTCAAATTTAAACTATTCAAATTTGAAAACTAATGGCACTAACAGAAAGTTTATAATTTTTGTGACCTAACAGCAAAAAGAATTTAAAAAAATAAAGCAAAAAACAAAAGAAATTAAATAATGCAAAAAACAAAACAAAAAAATGGAGGAAAAAAAATGCCGCCTACTTGGCCACCACGGCCTGAATACGACTAGAAACCCAACCCGCCAGGTGGGCCAGGATTCAGACCCGCAGAAGGCCCACAGGCAGAGAGGCACGTTTAGGCTAGTAGGCCTGCAATTGAGAGGAGTTCGAAAGGGGAGGCACAGCCGCGCTTATAAACTGGTGCCGAAGCTCCTCAGCTAGCGAGGTGGGACTAAACATCCACTGCGGCTGTGCCAGGCATAGGCTATTGGTCGCGGTTGGTGGCACGAATCGGGACCAATGCCCACCTTTAGTCCCGGTTCGTGGCACCAACCGGGACCAATGCTTCGTGTATATAAGCAGCACTTGTGAAAATTTCCATTCAGTTCTTCGATCCTGCACTCTCTCCCCCGACGGCGCCGACAAAGACCTCGACGCGGCTAGGCTGCCGAACCGCGTCGCCTCCCCGAGCCCGCCGTCCTCGTCGCCGGCATCCCCGAGCCGCCATCCTCGTCCCTGTCCCCGTCGCCTTCCCGAGCCCGCCGTCCTCGTCCCCGTCGCCGCGTGCCGCCCCGAGCCCGCCGTCCTCGTCGCCGGCCTCCAGCCTTCGCCGTCCCCCCCCCTAGTGAGCCCCCCTTTCCCATGGTCCCCTGCTCCCCATTTTCGCGTGCCCCCGAGCCCGGCCTTGCTCTGCCACTGCTCCATGGTCGCCGCCGGCCCCGACGCATTGAAGAGCAGCAGCAACGCCGTGAAGGAGAGGAGAAGGAGTGGACAGTGAAGAGCAGCAGCAGCAGCCCCCCTTCTGAATTTTCTGAATTTTTTTTACAGTGATGAACAGTGCATAGAAGGTGTTTGATGAAACGCTAGATGGATTTGAGCATTTTTGAAATTTCTGAATTTTTTTGTGGTGAGGTACTGATGCAAGACAAAGGTGATGGCAAAATTTCAGAATTTTTGGAGTGGTTTAGAATAGGTTTTCAGCTAGGAATTTGAATCTGGTTCAAATTTCATTTGAACAAAATTTGAAAATTTTGAACTATGGATCAGAAGGTTTTTGGTGAAATAGAGTGTGGGTACTGTCATGAAGTTGAAGTAATTTTTTCAGAATTTTTTAGCAAGGAAAAATAGGGTTGTAGTTCAATGCCGAGATATTGGACCAAATTTTTTAGATGTTTTTACATGTTTTTTAGATGTATATATATGAAAACTTGGTCTATTTTTTTCTGTAGTATATATATGAAAACTTGGTCAATTTTTTTTGTAGTACATGATGATGATGATGATGATATGATGATATATGAAAACTTGGTCAATTTTTTTGTACTAGATGATGATGATGATGATGATATGATGATATATGAAAACTTGGTCAATTTTTTCTGTTGTAATTTTGTTCGATGATATATGATGATATATGAAAACTTGATGATATGATGATATATGATGATACTTTATGTTTTTGATGTTTAGAGTTTTATGAGTAGGAATTTTTGATGTTTTAGATGTATATATGTATGTTTTGTTGTTTTAGATGTTTGAATGTATTTAAAGTTTGTCATATTGAAAAAAGTTTGAATGTTGCATATTTCACGATGCAACATTTGATCCAATGTAACTAGATGCAATAATTTTGATCATATGTCAAAGTTTGATCATATGTCAAAGTTTGAATTTTGACATATGCAACATTTGATCATATATCAAAGTTTGATCAAATGTCAAAGTTTGAATTTTGACATATGCAACATTTGATCATATGTCAAAGTTTGATCATATGTCAAAGTTTGAATTTTGACATATGCAACATTTAATAAGGGATTTATCAAGAATGCCCCCATTAATAAGAGATTTATCAAGATTGCCCCCATTATGGATGTGCATAATTAAGTTGATCCATATTTTTCCTGATCTCATCTATGCTTCTATATGTGCACGTTCTCTTGTGTCAAAGTATTGAAGAAATCCATGGTTTCATCATTAGCCGGAAGTAACAGGCGCATGATGGTATGAAGCTCTCCAAAGTTATTTTGGAATGGAGTCCTGATAGGATAATTCACTTTTTGGTACGAAGTTCAGCAAAGGCCTTCCAAATAGCGATATTCGGAAGGCTCTTGCTGAACTTCGTTCCAAAAAGCGAATTATCTTATCCGGGACTCCGTTCCAAAACAACTTTGGAGAGCTCCGTACCATCATGCGCCTGTTACTTCCGGCTAATGATGAAGCCATGGTTTTCTTGAATCCTTTGACACTAGACAACGTGACATATAGAAGGGTAGATAAGATCAGTAAAAATATATGGACCATTTTCTGCACATCCAGAATGGCGCTATTTTGTTAAATCCCTTAAAGGTTAAGAGAATCCCTTATTTGACATTCATGAGAGAGGCAGTTCGGACGTCGGACATTCATGAGAGAGGCGGTCCGGTCCGGTCGCCGGACATGTCATGTGATAGGTAGTATTTTTTTTGTTCATAGAAAACTCCGGTAACTCTTCAACATGAGGGGGGACGTCGATCAATCCCCTCTCGCCCGACCAAACCCTAGAAGCGTCGAGGCCACCCCAAACCCTAGAAGCGTTGTCGAGGCCACCCCAAACCCTAGAAGCGTCGAGGCCACTAATATGATTCCTTGTTGTGATTAGCTAGCTAGGTCTATGTTTGCCACTAATATATCCATCTCTCATGTTTGTATATTAATTGCCATGTTGTAATATTTGCAGAAACTATGGATCAAAGAGACTTAGAACAAGAACAGTTGTTGGGGGATATAATCCTCGCCGGTGCTGATCCCTTGTCGTTTTTCAACGACACCGATTGTCTGGAAGGAGAGGATGACGGCTCTGGTGATTGAACTGTAGGGGAACGCAGCAGAAAACAAAAATTTTCCGACCTACGCACCAGCCCAGGACCACTATGGAGACTGCATACAAGGTTTGATCATTTTCGTTACCGACTCGTAGCGCAGCGGAAGTAGAGTCGATGACGATCGTTGGTGCAGATCCCCGCAGCTAGGATTTACAACCTCCCAACCGCGAGGATGTATACCCTCATCTTCCCTTCGGACAGCCCTCCGGGAGGCGGTCGAACAGTCCCCCGGACGGTGTCGCGGACAGCCCTTCGGGAGGACCTTCGAAACTCGAGCGGTCACTCGGACAGCCCTTCGGGAGGACTCACAGAACTCGGACCGTCACTTGGACAGCCCTTCGGGAGGCACTCTCGAACATCCCCTCGGGCACTAAGATCGAAACTACGACCTCTCTACGGGGTTGCACACATACGGTGTCATCTATCCGGCAGGGCTTCGCCGTCCAGAACTAGTTCCCACCGGAACCCAGACAGCCTTTCGGCTCTACGAAACTCTTTTCGTGGGAGGGAGAGAGAAGCCAGATCATTGCATGGCACTTGTATGTGAGAAGGAGTGAGTCTTTAGGCAGCCCCCTCCACCCCTATTTATAGGCCAAGCCCAAGGGTGGCTTCTCCAAGAAGCCAAGGGGAAAAATACCAAAGGACCCTCAAGGTGGCTTCTCCAAGAAGCCACCCAAAAAGCACTTTCACTATTCACGACGACATTTTTCAGCGTCCGTTCAAACTGAAAATATTTATGTGGGCTTAGAACATTTCCAGTACCCACTAAAATAATTTTCAACGCGTTCTGGAACAATTCCAGTTTAGTGATTTCACCTGCGAAAAGCATGTGAAGCGGTTCCGGCAGCCCCGGAACATTTCCGGTTTTTCTTCCAGAAAATTCCCAGAAGTTTCCAGAATGATTCTGGCATCCTCCAAGAATTATCAGGCATGTGCCGAAACCATTTTGACTTAATGGTATCCCCTGAAACAACTTTTCAGTTTCACCGGAACTCATCCGGTGACCTCTCTCTGCGGAACTTTTCCGCTGTCCGAAACTTTTCGGTGTCCGAAACTTTTTCGGTGATTTTCTCTCAGACTCCCTGTCTAGTATTCAGCAGATAGATGACCCTTAAGCGTGTGACCCTATAGGTTCGGTGAAGTATAGACATGACCTGGAACCCCTTCCGATCAATGATCAACATCGGAGCCGTGGACACCCATATTGACCCCTATACCCACACGAATGAATATTCGAGTGAACCTCCAGTTGCCGTGTGCTATTCCTGTTGCTTCACGATATGTTACAAATACCCGAGGTTAGACATGTTGGCATCCCCGTGGATCAACAACTTGTCCACTATGCCAGTTACCCCGTTATCGGTATTGTTCTCTTTTCTCGTTATCGTGTTCCGGCATCCCCGTGATCAAATCACAAAGTGTCTGGCCAGACGATGATGGATACCGTAACACCGAGAGGGCCCAGAGATATCTCTCCATCGTCAGAGGAGCAAATCCCAATCTTGAGCTATCAAGTTACTTGACATACTTTCCCATGAACCCGTAAGCCGCCGTAATAGCCATCCATTTACGGATGACGTTTAACAAACCCCAAAGTTCATGAATCAAGCATGAAGAAACTCGATACTCTCATGGTCTGAGGAATCATGCAAACATTAACCATCTCTGTGTTATTAACCATTAACTCATGACGAATCTATCTCATAGCATAACATCAATTCGGGTCGATTCAACACAAATGTCCTTCCTGACATTGTGCCCTCAAAGTTGCTGGCATAGACATGCCCATGATTGGAAAAACATAATCATCATGCAACACTTGAGCTAGTCTTAGAGGCACGACTAGGAATACATTTTACCGTTTATTATACCACACGTGCACATGGGTTTTCCCCAGAGCCTTTATGGATATACGGGCTCGGGAACCATAGCAGTTATAGCATGGAATATAAACTTAATTATGAACAGGGAGATAATTAATAACATTTATTATTTCCTCTAGGGCATATCTCCTACAGACTCCCACTTGCACTAGAGTCAATAATCTAGTTGATGCTAATGCACTTTACACCTGTGGCACACCGGTGTAAATATACTTCGCTTGTGGTATAGCCTGATGTCCAACGGATCTGACGACTTCAGCTCCGTGTGTATCTTTGCATATCCTCGCGTTTTCACGCCTTCACAAAATTCATATTTTGTGTGGACTTGGCTTGGTATGTATGTGAATCACAGGTCGAACCTGGATTCCTCAGACTGAGTTATGGAGCAACTACTTGCAGTAGTGTCCCATGATTCAACATCTTCTTTGTTGCTTTTAAAAGCGGCAACATACTTCGCCTCTGTTATAGAATTCGCCACAGTAACTTGTTTGGAACAATTTCCAACTACCGTGCCACCATATTGTGTTTTACACAAAACCCTCAAATTAAATCAAAAATCGCTTGGAGCATGGATGAAGACTGTATCGATGTAACCTTTTACAACGAAATCTTCATGATCTCCGTTTGCGAGAAAACATGTCATCAGTGCTACTATAGTACTCAATGACCCTTTTTCACTGTTGTCCCATGATCAGAACTTTTGATCACCTTGGTATCTATACTCGCAACAACTTTGGAGTATTGGACATATCTGGTTGTTTTTACATACCATGGAATACATGATTAATCCAAACACAAGAGTGTGTGGAATCTCCATCATGTATTTTGCTCATCAGTGTTTTGGGACACCGAGTCTTGCAAAAACTCTTTCCATGTGACTTCGGCAAGAATCACTCCTTGACGGTTTTTAATGCTAAAAGGTTTTAGCATTTTGTCAATATGTATCTTTGCTCAGCCCCATCAGGTAAATCTATCTCCATAGATCATCATGCCTAATATTAAGGCTATTTAGCCCAAGCACTTCATCAAAAAAACCTTTTTTAAATGAAGTCCTAATTCGTGTCAAGAAATTTAATTCCAATTAACAATGTGTCAAGCACACAACGTTTTTAGAAATATTATTATGCTCCCACTTACTTTCTTGAATCACAAGCATCTTCGTTACCCATTGATGAAGTCAAAACCCTTTTAACCATTTCATCAAAACACAAAGATTCCAACTCCATTTTGCTCTCTTCTGTCCATTGCTGGAACTCTGAAGTTTGCATACTTACTAGCATCCTCTGGATTGACAAAATACCTTGGACTGTAACACATGCAAGTCCTTGGTTTCATTTCCATCAGGTGGAAATCCTTTTGCCATCCATTGTTTTATATCTCATGATATGAAATATGTATTAATTGCTAGTTCAACCCGAACCGACTTTAAGCATCGCTACGGTGAAGCAACCTCATCGTAGTCAACTCCTTGAACTTGTATATTGCAACAAGTCGAGCTTTATGGATAAAACATTTTTATTCGTATCAGTTATAGTTCCATAAATATTCGTCAGACTCTAAGTCTTCCGAAAGGTGTATCAAGGTTTTAATCTTGAATCACTTATATGGAAACTATCTCGGATTGTATTGGCATTTAGCCAATTCCGGAGTCAGGGCCCATCAACGCTTCCTTGTGTATCGTAGGTATACTATTGTCTAACAACAATATCTCGTTTGCGCACCTGAGAGGTTTGCACGAGCCTTGCCTACATGGTTCAGCTGCAAGTTCGACCGAAGTCCATACATTTTATTGTAGAGACTTCCGTATCAGTCGCAGTAGGAAACTCTGGAATTACTTCCAAGGTCTCTTTCCTTTGACCTGATGACGGAGATACTGGTTATCTCGTCGAGTTGCATTATTCTCCCACTCACCTTTTTGAAAGAACCATTTTCTTCAAAAAGCATACCGTTCTTTGTGGCAAACCTATTTGCCTCGGTATAGTGAGGGAGGAATACCCAATGACTTGGGATAACCTACAAAGTAGCACTTGTCTGATTTGGAATAGGTTTGTAACCTTTTACACAAGCCCCATATTCCAAATGTTAAGAAAAGATATAACATGGTTGGGCGTACCATACCATGGTGTCATTTCAACAGACCTGATGGAGCTCTTTTCAGTGTAAAAGCCGTAGTCTCTAAAGCATCACCTTTTAAAAGGGATAATTGCAAATTTATTTATGTCATCTTTGATCTTACCATGTCATAAATGGTTCGATTACATCTTCACGGACTTTCCACTCACAGTGGTGTTCCGGGTGGTGTAAGTTATGAAACTCTTTTCACAACTCATCAGACATTCGCTAAACTTGTAACTCAAATATTTCTTTCTGCAATCGAATTGTAGAAACATAATTTTCTTGTTACAATAACTTCTACTTTATTTTGAAAACCTTTCAAATGATTTCAAAAGATCCAGACTTACGTCTCATCAAGTAAATATCCATATATCTACTTGAGTCATTTCTGAAGATAGATAAATCCACTACTTGCAACAACATTTATCGGACTACATACATCAAAATGTATGATCACCAATAAGTTCTTTGCTCGTTCCTTATTGCCTGTGAACGGTATTTCAGTCACTTCACTTTTCGGAGGAAAGTTGCAAGTGTCAGGTGATTCAAAATCAAACGACTTCAAAAATCCATCATAATGGAATTTTCCATGCGGGTTTCTCCAATGTGACCAAATGCAGTGCCACACTTGTGTGGTATTCTTTTAGTCTTATGACATTTAGCGTTAGTGTTATGGATGTATCATATTACCATCAATATTCATAACATACGTCCCATCGATGATGGAAGTATGGCCCTCATGTTATTCATAATACTGAACAACAATTGTTCTTCTATGAACAATTCTTTTGCAACAAACATTGTGCAAAGGCCTAGAGTGTATGAAACTCTAAAATGAATTATGAAAGTAAACCCAGAGGTAATGTATTATTATCAATATTCATAACATACATCTCATTCATAATGAAAGTATGGCCCTTTCTGACGGAGAAGTCTTGTATTCCTTCGTCTTCGGCATTCACGTCGGTGATCACCTTCGCGAAGATTTCCACCACCTTGTCGATGCACCAAATAATATTGCTATCTCTATAGCTAATAAAATAATGCATTACACAAGGTTGACACGCAGGTCATTTAAAGTGCAATCATATGGCTCCAGCCATCATGCCAAATCATGACACGCAGGTCATGTTAATTAATTTACATCATATAGTCATCTCATACATAATCAAATTATTATGAGCACTGCTATACCACATCATATGCACATGCAAACCCTCCTGCAAAACCAAGTTAGACGCCTCTAATCGGTTCATGCAAAAACTTGTTTTACGTGGCTTCTAAGGTTTCGAAACAAACCGAAGCTACCAACGTCCATCATCAAGTATGATAATTCAAGTCGCTAGATTAACTTTCCAGGGTGTATGAAAACCGAGATAATAAAATCTCGAGCCCCATACTAAACTTCGTCATACGCATGACCCCCGTGCAGATCATATCTGCATTGCCCTTTTGTCTGCGAAATTTCATCTTTCCTTTTAACTACGGTGGAATTCAATGAACTGTTAGCACTTCGTTGATCAATCAAGATCGCGGATTGCCAGAACTTTGAAACTCCACCATACTGTTATCAAGATCAGAAATATGCAAATTCCAGGGAAGCAACAAGAACATCGGGTAACAGATTTCATCTGCTACCCGCACAAATAATTTTCAGTAATAGAACTCATCTACTACCTAATTATATTGTGCAACACCCATACATCTCTATGTATTCTAGATCGCAACCTGCATCTACGCATAGCACGGCTCATGATGCCACTGTAGGGTAACGCAGCAGAAAACAAAAAATTTCCGACCTACGCACCAGCCCAGGACCACTATGGAGACTGCATACAAGGTTTGATCATTTTCGTTACCGACCCGTAGCGCAGCGAAAGTAGAGTCGATGACGATCGGTGGTGCAGATCCCCGCAGCTAGGATTTACAACCTCCCAACCGCGAGGATGTATACCCTCGTCTTCCCTTCGGACAGCCCTCCGGGAGGCAGTCGAACAGTCCCCCGGACGGTGTCGCGGACAGCCCTTCGGGAGGACCTTCGAAACTCGAACGGTCACTCGGACAGCCCTTCGGGAGGACTCACAGAACTCGGACCGTCACTTGGACAGCCCTTCGGGAGGCACTCACGAACAGCCCCTCGGGCACTAAGATCGAAACTACGACCTCTCTACAGAGTTGCACACATACGGTGTCAACTATCCGGCAGGGCTTCGCCGTCCAGAACTAGTTCCTACCGGAACCCAGACAGCCTTTCGGCTCTACGAAACTCTTTTCGTGGGAGGGAGAGAGAAGCCAGATCATTGCATGGCACTTGTATGTGAGAAGGAGTGAGTCTTTAGGCAGCCCCCTCCACCCCTATTTATAGGCCAAGCCCAAGGGTGGCTTCTCCAAGAAGCCAAGGGGAAAAATACCAAAGGACCCTCAAGGTGGCTTCTCCAAGAAGCCACCCAAAAAGCACTTTCACTATTCACGACGACATTTTTCAGCGTCCGTTCAAACTTAAAATATTTATGTGGGCTTAGAACATTTCCAGTACCCACTAAAATAATTTTCAACGCGTTCTGGAACAATTCCAGTTTAGTGATTTCATCTGCGAAAAGCATCTGAAGCGGTTCCGGCAGCCCCGGAACATTTCCGGTTTTTCTTCCAGAAAATTCCCAGAAGTTTCCAGAATGATTCTGGCATCCTCCAAGAATTATCAGGCATGTGCCGAAACCATTTTGACTTAATGGTATCCCCTGAAACAACTTTTCAGTTTCACCGGAACTCATCCGGTGACCTCTCTCTGCGGAACTTTTTCGCTGTCCGAAACTTTTCGGTGTCCGAAACTTTTTCGGTGATTTTCTCTCAGACTCCCTGTCTAGTATTCAGCAGATAGATGACCCTTAAGCGTGTGACCCTATAGGTTCGGTGAAGTATAGACATGACCTGGAACCCCTTCCGATCAATGATCAACATCGGAGCCGTGGACACCCATATTGACCCCTATACCCACACGAATGAATATTCGAGTGAACCTCCAGTTGCCGTGTGCTATTCCTGTTGCTTCACGATATGTTACAAATACCCGAGGTTAGACATGTTGGCATCCCCGTGGATCAACAACTTGTCCACTATGCCAGTTACCCCGTTATCGGTATTGTTCTCTTTTCTCGTTACCGTGTTCCGGCATCCCCGTGATCAAATCACAAAGTGTCTGGCCAGACGATGATGGATACCGTAACACCGAGAGGGCCCAGAGATATCTCTCCATCGTCAGAGGAGCAAATCCCAATCTTGAGCTATCAAGTTACTTGACATACTTTCCCATGAACCCGTAAGCCGCCGTAATAGCCATCCATTTACGAATGACGTTTAACAAACCCCAAAGTTCATGAATCAAGCATGAAGAAACTCGATACTCTCATGGTCTGAGGAATCATGCAAACATTAACCATCTCTGTGTTATTAACCATTAACTCATGACGAATGTATCTCATAGCATAACATCAATTCGGGTCGATTCAACACAAATGTCCTTCCTGACATTGTGCCCTCAAAGTTGCTGGCATAGACATGCCCATGATTGGAAAAACATAATCATCATGCAACACTTGAGCTAGTCTTAGAGGCACGACTAGGAATACATTTTACCGTTTATTATACCACACGTGCACATGGGTTTTCCCCAGAGCCTTTATGGATATACGGGCTCGGGAACCATAGCAGTTATAGCATGGAATATAAACTTAATTATGAACAGGGAGATAATTAATAACATTTATTATTTCCTCTAGGGCATATCTCCTACATGAACAATGGAGGAGGAAGGACATGATCATGACGGCTCCGGTGACCAAATGGCGGAGGAAGAAGGAGACCATGATGAAGGCTCCGGGGATCGAACGGAGGAGGGAGCTGTTGCAAAGTCCGGCGAGGTATATATATTAATTAAGCCTGTGCTGATTAATTGATGCATTAATTGTTTTGGTATGTACATATATTAACGCTTCTTTCTTCATAGCCCTCCGGATCGAGCCAAACTTCCGTAATGAGACGAGGCCCGAAGAAAAGGTTGCGCCAGGATGAAAGGTTCACGATCACATAACTCACGGACGATGGCCTACCGATCGAACCTAAGCGGACCAAGGACGCATTTTCTGCTCAGTGCGGAGCTATTGTTAGGGACAGCATCCCGATCAGCATCTAGAAATGGAATAAGCCTAAGGATGACGACCCTGAAGTTTCTTATGTCACCGATAGACAGAAAGATGATCTTTGGACCTCGCTAAAGGCAAATTTCACCCTACCGCCAGAGGAGGATCCGAATAAGCCAGTTATAGAGCGAAAGGTCAAGGCATGTGCTCTTAAGAAGAAGGCAGATCTATTCAGGAGGTGGAAGAAAGAGTTGAACACAAAGTTTGTCGACAAAGGGAAGACTCCAGAATTCACCGGCCGATTTGAGAAGATAAGAGATCACTGGCCCGCATTTGTGGCCTACAAGACATCAGACAAGAGTAAGAAAATGTCAGAGACAAACAAGAAAAATGCTGCAAAGAAGCAGTATCACCATCACACGGGGTCAGGTGGCTACCTCAAAGCCCGGCCGTTGTGGGACAAAGCTGAGCAAGACCTGCTTGCTAAAGGGGTCCAACCAGCGACATTGAACTGGCCAGACCGTTCAAGGACTTGGTTCTTCGGGGTTGGGGGAACTTTGGACCCAGAAACAGGGGAGTGCCGTTGGACGGACGAGCAACTTGCAATACCAATGAACAAGCTTCAGGATTATATCACGGCAGCGCAAGAAGGGACGTTCATTCTAAGGCGAGGAATGGACAAAGAGAAGGACGAGCTGACTGAGGCCCTCGGGAATCCTGAGCACCCTGGACGAACACGAGGCACAGCAGGCTCCGTTCCGTGGGTGGTTGGGTTTGCCGGCGCAGGCGGTTACAGAAGTCGGGAGAGAAAGAGGAAAGTGGAGCTGAGCGAAATGCAGAAGCTCAATGCAAGACTAGTAAAGCTAGAGGAACTTGCAGCTGCCGGCCAACCATCTCAGCGGCACGAAGCTACCCAGAAGCTACCCCGCCATCTCAGCGGAGAAGCAGCGTGGCTTCCACGGAGCTCGTTCAGCCTGATTCCACGGCTCCTCGCTACCCCGTGGATACTATCACGGAGGCTTAACATTGCGAGCTTATGACGAAATGGTAGA
This sequence comes from Thinopyrum elongatum, assembly GCA_011799875.1. NCBI lineage: Eukaryota > Viridiplantae > Streptophyta > Magnoliopsida > Poales > Poaceae > Thinopyrum > Thinopyrum elongatum. The sequence continues at coordinate 23,419,784 of CM022298.1, forward strand.
ACCTGACTTTGAAGGTGGCTGTCGGCTCTGTTGCACCTCCTCAACCTGACGGAACTTTTCACTGCGGTCCGATTCCACATGGCTATGCTGTTGTGACGGTGGATGAAATAATTGAGGGATTTGAGGAGCTGGAGCTTGACCACTGTGACGCCCCCGGTTCAATCGTACACTAATCATACACGCAAACGTGTACGATCAAACCTAGGGACTCACGGGAAGATATCACAACACAACTCTAAACACAAATAAACGGAGGTCCACAATATTACAGACCAGGGATCCGAAGATCCGAATACATAAGTCAGTCATACAAATAATATCTGGGTACAGACATAGTTAGACAAGTTCTGCCTTAAGAAGGCTAGCACAAACAGCGACACTAGATCGAAAGGCGTTGGCCTCCTGCCTGGGAGCCTCCGATCCTACTCCTGGTCAGATGGCTCGATCCAGTAGTACGTGTCCTCTGGACCCGCCTGGTAGTAGGCTCCGATGGTGGCGTCTGGCTCCTGGACTCCATCGTCTGGTGTATCATCAAGGTGGGGTATATGGGGGAAAAGAGAAAATAAAGCAACCGTGAGTACTCATCCGAAGTACTCAGCAAGCAAAGGATCTATACTACATATGCAACATTATCAATGGAGAAAAAGCTGTATATGTGGACTGGGCTGCAGAAATGCCAGAATAGAGAGAAAGGCCTAGTCCTATCGAAGACTAGCATCTTCAAACATCTTCTCAAAGCCATCATCTTGCAGCAGTAGAAGAGAGTAGAATAGCATTTTATTTAGCAAACATGTTGAAGTACAGCTCAAAGATCCTTCCTCGACTCCCAGCGAGAAAGTAATCCCGAAGCTTCAATTAAGTAACAAGTATCCAGTTTAAGTAGGTAGATCGGGATACACAAACTGAGCGTCATTTACCGTAGGACCGGCTATCGATAGAAGATTCATCCCTGCAGGGGTGCACTACTGTTACCCAACACGCTCGATCAACTCTGGCCGGACATACTTGATGGGTAATGCCCGTCCTCGGAAGATCAACACGAAGCAGCGCTCTACCTAGGCTTAGCAGAGAGGTCAGCACGCCGGACTAACCTATGCACCCAGGGGTCTCGGGCCATCGCCCTGGGCACCCTGCGCGTTGCGTGGCTGGCCGGGGTGCAGGCGCGACACTGAACTCGCCAGTGAAGTATCCAGCCCAATCCCGATGATCAGCCCGCACGGTGAATCGTGACGTCTGATAAGCTTTCGGCGAAACGTACATCGCAGAGGGCCCCATAACCATTATCCCGCGTGGTGGCAGTGCGTATAGGGCACGTCGACCCACTCAGATCACACACCCAAATCCAATAGGCTCAATTAGTATCAAGCGGAGACAATCAGAGTCTCTGATGCTCCGCCACAATGTCACACTCGAGTGCCCTTCCGGCACACCCGAAATCATAGATCCCCAGCGGGTACCCACCAGGGTGGACCCGCCTGTGAAAAAGGTCAAGTAACCGTGTGGTCATAATCATCAGGGTGACGTAAGATGTTCACCCTCGAGGTTCACTACGGAAGGGTTTGCACGACAGGAGTCGATCGGACATGGAGAGAGGAGGAATCACCCTCGATGACCACGACCGTACAGCTATGCTGCAGAGTATTCATCAGGAGTGCGTTACGAGGTATCACCCTCGGCACTCGATAGTAGTTACTACGCAGAGTCGTACAATTAAGGGGGGGGTGAAGAGTGAGGCGTCTGTCTCTGATCGAAATACGTTGATCGAGTCGTCGATGAACAAGCAGGGGCGACGAAGTTAAGGAGTAAGGTTTGGTTGGGGTCACAGATGGTTCATACCAACCTATACTAAACAGTTTATCATAGGCAGGTAAAGTAGCAATGACAGGTTTACAACAGCAGGCTATGCATCAGAATAGGAGCATACATTAACAGTAGCGAAATCTAATGCAAGCAGGAGAATAGAATGGGCGATATCTGGAAGCTCAAGGGGGGGGGGGGCTTGCCGTGTTGCTCTGGCAAGAGAGGGAGGTCGTCAACGGGCTCTCGTCGGTTTAGAGTGTCGTATCCTGTGGTCAGCGTCGTCGGTTCTCGTGGCGTCTATCGAGAGAGAAGGAGAGGGGGGGAGAGAGAAACAATAAATTCCACGGCAAATATGCAAAACAATATGTATGACATGTCTAAATGATATGCCGGGGTGTTCTACTGCCTAACTAAAATGATTAGTTAATTTAGGAATTTATTCGGATTTATTTAATTAAAGTTGGACACTATTCATTATCGAAATCGGTCTAATTGTTCAACGTTCTTATAGTTGCGGGCATCTGACGGAGATACCGAGGGCGTATCCGGGTTCGTATCGTCGTTCTGAGCAAGTTTCATGTACAAAGTATTTTCATCGGAGTTACGGTTTATTTAATATGATTTTCTAAAGTTTATAATTTCTGAAATTTAATTATTTAATTCAACATTATCCGAAACAGTGATTGATGAAGTCAGCATGACATCATGCTGACGTCAGAGCCACCTGACAGGGTGGGTCCCACCTGTCATAGGCTTGTTAGGTTAATTAGGTTTAATTAATTTAATTACTGATTAATTAACACTAATTAGTTAATTAGATTAAACTAATCAGGATTAATAACTAATAATTCTAATTAATTATTTAATAATTATTTTATTTATTCATTTATGTTTCTATTTTCTTTTAAATCGTTTTTAGGGGTGGGCCCCATTTGTCAGCGTTCAAGGGGGGGGTTCGGGCCCCACTGGGCAGTGGCCCAGGGGCGGACACGTCCGGGGCGTGCCCCTTTTGGGACCGGACATGTCGGTGCCCAAAGGGGACGCACGGGCGAGGAAGGGAGTGGGACTGCGGGGGAGGAGGGAAGAGAACAGGGGAAGCGAGAGAAGCGGGGAGGAGGAGGGATGGCCGTTACCTCACGAGAGGGAAGGACGGCACGGGAGGAAGGAAGAGGATCAAGACGGAGGGTAAGGGACCGGAGACGCGGAGATGGGGCAGAGAAGAAGAGGACGTAATGAAGGAGAGCTCAGGAGAGGAGGAGGAGATGGGAGAGGGGAAGGAGGCGCAAGAGGGTGGTCTGAGCGGCGAGGCGGGGTGCGAGGAGGCGGGGGGCAAGAACCGCGAGCAGTAGCGAGTTGAACGGGAGATGAAGGGTCGAGGGAAGGAGGAGGAGAGGGAAGAGGAGAGGCCTCGAGCGATGAGGAGGAGGGAGGAGAGGAGGAAGGGGGAGAGGGGTTGAGAGAGAAGAGGGAGGGAGAACTTGAGAGGGGGAGGAGAGAGAAGAGGAAGAAACAGGATGGTAGGGAGAGCGGGAAGACGGGGGGAGGGTGGTGAGAAGGGGAGACAGGCAGATGGGGAGGGAGGCAGGAGGGGAAGAAGAGGGACGAAGGGAGAGTAGGCAGGAGGAGATGGGAGAAGGGCGGGGCGGGCGGGGAGGGGCGCAGGTAGCGGAGAGGTAGAGGGAGAGATGGGAGAGGCGGCGAGGGAGAGCGGATCTGGGCGGGCGGGCAGTCCAATCCAACAGCGAGGAGACAGGATCGGGGCGACTGGCACGGTCGCATCCCCACCCCGATCCGGATCTGGATACGGGGGGAAGGGGGGGTATTGCGAAACAGAGTGAGGAGGGGATCGGGGGTAGGGCTAGGGTTTCGGTGGGGGGGGTGGCGGCTAAGTAGGCGCCGGCTGGGCCGCCGGGGCCCGGTGGCTTGTTGGGCGAGGCCCAGTCTTGGGGGGGGGGGGGGGGGTGTTTGTTTTTGCTCTTTTTTTTTCCTTTTCTGTTTCTTTTTCCTTTTCTTTATTCTCTTTTCTCCACTGTTAAATGTTTAGGCCCCAAATGGTTTTTTGTAAAAAGTGTGACCTATTTCATAAATACCAGTGCATTATTCCCTAACACCTAAAATTAGTTTGGGCAAAACATAATTCCATATTTATTTCAGATTTAATAAATGGTTACTAAATATTATCTTTATCCACTGTTTGAGGTTGTTCGAGTCACTTATCCAATTCCAATGATGTTGGTTTCAATTTTAGAATAGCCTCTGGAATATTTGTTATTTATCTGACATTTTAGCTCCTATGTTGGACAACTTTTATATTCCACTTTCATTTAAATTTGAATTTGACTTAGGAGTTGAAATGCAATATGATGCTAATGATGATTATGCACTGTTGATCATGCTAACATGTCATTATCAAAAGTGATTACTGTTGCTAATCACCGGGGGTGTTACAACCACCCTACAGGTGAAGGGGAGAATCAGCTAGTTAATGCTTTGAGGAGTACATGTCTATGGAGGAAGGAGTACATCAAGCTTCCAAACTGGACGCCTCCTCCTCCTCCTCCTCCGGCGAGTCAGGGCACTCCGCCTCCTCCTCCTCCGGCGAGTGATCAGGGCACTCCGCCTCCTCCGGCGCGTCGGAGCACTCCGCCTCGTTAGCAACGGCGGAAGAGAGCCGCCGCCGCTCCGGCGGCTAGCAGTACAAGCAGAGGCGGGAAGCAATTCAGATACGGTCCATCTCTCAAGCCTCTGGAAAAGTTACCATATGATAGGACCGACGAGGAAAACGCGAAAATCAGTGCTGCCGAAGTGCATGAACATTTTGCACCGAAACCTCCACCTCCGAAGGAAACGATAGATCCGGTGAAAGTGAAGCGCACTATCGATGCCCTGAAGCGACCACCACCGCCTCCGCCGCAATCCAACTATGAGCGCATTATTGAAAGGACATATAAGGAAGCGGAGCGGTCGGGAAGTACTTGTAGTCATGCAAGGTTAGCAGAACGAAGAAGTGGAAAAAAATTCCCCAGCTCGGTGAACAGGCGAACCAATCGTGCCCCCCGCTCAAGGTGTCTAGCGACATCGTCGCTAATTATCTGGGGATGGTGCCCGGTACCAATCCTGCTGATTACCTGAGCAATGATGTAGAGTTTGAAACAATGGAGGTGGACGAATTCAGATACCTGTACGGGCAGCCTCTCGTCAAACCTGATCATCCTCCTCTAACAACGATGATGCGAAGATTGCATGAATGATACATGAAAACCTGCAGCGAGTTTGGGAAGGATAGTTTGATGTTGAGAATTAAAGAGGAGCACGACCTCGTTGGAACTGAGCTGTTGCCTGTTGAATTTGATGAGTTATTCCAGTTATACAATCAAATGGCCCTCGACAAACAACTCGTGACTTGCTACTGTCTGTAAGTACTACTTCTGTAATTAAGTCTCTATATACTCAGCTCTTTCATTGCATGTATATATAATTATCCTCACTATATTATGCAGATTGAAGATCGTCGAATGCAGAAAAGCACAAATCTATGACATTGGGTTCATTAACCCAAATATCATACATGAACGGACGGTTAAAAACAGAGTCACAGATACCGAGGACAACTTGCTACAATCATTGCTTAAAAATCAAAACAAAGAGAAAATACTCTTTCCTTACAACTTCAAGTGAGTGTTACTGTCTTGTGCATATTCGGTTTCCCTTACTCGAGATTATAGTAATGTAATTGATGAGTTATGCATGCGTGCGCAGCTTTTACTTTATTCTGCTAGAGATTAAGCTTGACCGCGGAGTAGTAACTGTCTTAGACTCGACACGAAAAGATCCCCAGGACTATACGGACATGACTGAAATGCTCCAGAAGTAAGTTCAATCGATCATTATCGCACCATATCGGCAACTTTGTTCATTTCCTGATATCAAGTAATTATTTTCTTTGTCTGGCAGGGTTTGGAAAGAGTTCACCGCAATTGCTCCGGGACTGCCGAGGGAGCTGCGATTTACACACCCGAAAGTAAGTACTACTAGCTAGTTCCGCGCATCTCCCATTGATTCTAGCTAGTTTCATCAATACCATTTATCATGCTTGATTATCAGTTTGATTGAACTCTATTTCTCGTAAAGTGCTTGTGGCAGGAAGCCAGGAATGATTTTTGAGGATACTACGTTTGCGAGTTCATCTACAACGCGACGGCCTCTAAGCGGGGCTACTCTGAAAAACAATATGAAGTACGTAAATAATAATAATCACAATTTTATTTTATTACCATCATTTGTGTTGAGTTTCATTCATATATATATATATATATATATATATTTACCGCCTTCTTTAAATTAGATGTGGCAGATGCGGGATGAACTCCTACCACATGATCGCATACGAGCAATTCAAGAGGAATTGGCGGGATTCTTTCTTGACCACGTCATACATAAACCGGAGAATACCATGTGGATATAGACTTTAGATGTTAGGGATTGTAAGAGATCTTATATTGTATATATGTAGCTAGTAGCGTCGGATAGATATACGAAAACTTGTTGTTCGACCAATCTCTCGGAGAAAGAGAGGTCGATCACTTCTCTCTGTATATGTTCATGACGATCTTGTGTACTTAATGGTTCCTTCATTTGCTTACTAGCTAGCGTGTCGAGTTCTCTCTATACGTATAGTAGCTAGTATCGACCAAGCATGGAGAAAGAGAGGACACTTCTCTCTATTAGCTAGCTAACACAATATGAAACCCCTAAATTAACCCTCCAAAAACCCTAAACCCCCCCTTTAAAAAAAAAACCCAGCTCCGGCCAAATGCTGACGCGTGGATGCCTTTTGGTCTCGGTTGGTGTTACCAACCGGGACGAAAGGTCCTCCTGCCTGGGCTCCCCGCAGCGGCCACGTGGAGCCCCTTCTGTCCAGGTTCGTAAGTGAACCGGGACTAAAGGTTTTGGGCTTTAGTCCCAACCCTTTAGTTCCGGTTCCAGAACCGGGGCTAATGGGCCTCTAGAACCGAGACAAATGGGCCGTTTTCTACCATGTCGGATATTTAGAGATCGATTGGCGTCTTTGTCCCGCCGCAAGCCTGAATCGCGTCATCAATGCCGAGAGCATTAACAAGCTAAGTCACTTTCAAGCTAAAAAATTTCAATTCTTTATGTCTAGCTCGCTCATGCATTATATTTGTGTAGAATAAAGACCATTCTAAAACACTTTCTTTACCCAAGTCAACTGGTGGCTCTTAAATTTAAATGTGTCATTTTTAAGTGTTTTATTCTAAGTCGTTGCAAAGTCTTTTTCTACTACTCCTTTTTCAGCTCGAGTACTCGGCCAAATGAGGAGGAGCCGACGGCAGAGTGAGTGAGAAGGCTCGGACAACCAATCTGGGTGGGAAAAAATGCCTTTTTATGCCTGGAATGCTGGACTGGAACTTTTGTGATTGGGTGCATGTAAAAACTATGAACACCAACCTCTTTTTGGTTGTGATCGGGCGCTATGAACACCACACTTTAATTTGATCACATTGCTATGAATTGTGCTATTTTATAGAACTGTTTTGAGTGCGGCGGAGGGTCGGGCATTAACAGGACATGATTGGATGGCCGGCTCCTGTATCAGTATTCCGTGGACAGATGATGTGTTCATTTTAGTGGTCTGCGGTGGAGAATCTCTTATACTATGTATATTTATCGACAATCATGAATTCAGTATTCCATTGGAAAAGATTCATAACAACAAACTGATTTCATAGGAAAATCAGTCGGGTTAAGCGACCGCCATGACACCAATCACGTGTACGCATTTCTGTCTGATGTGTGTCCAATTTTGGTGTCGCGAGGGCGCCATCGGTGTAACATGATAGCGACAACAAATCATGGCATAAGCAGGACATGAGCTTGGGAGCGGCATTTGCGGTGTAATTGGATGACCGTCGTGACAACATGATCGGACGACCGACGAGCCAACTAATTCTCCTCCCCTTTGAAGTAGTGGGCCGATGCCTAGCGTTGGCCATATACATCTCCAATATACTCCATAACTAAAGAAAAAAGTAGCCGCCTCCTCCTCCTCCAAAAAAGTTAGGGTTCCTGCCTCTCGCCGACGCCACCGCAGATCCGCCTCGTCTCCGGTGGCCTTAGGGCCATGGGGGCGCGGTGGATCCTGACAAGCGCCGGCAGGAGGGCTCCAAGTTTTGTCATTCCTTTCCATTTTGTTAGGGTTTGTGTCCTGCTCAGCAAGACGAGACGGCGGCGGCTCCCTGAAGATGTAATAAAGGTCTCCCTGCCTAACCCCCGTTCCGGTGGTGCGTCTAGCATCGTTGGTGGGCGTGTGGAGGTGTGTCTCCGGCGGATCTATCTTTGGTGGATTTGCTCGGATCTCATCGTTGTTCGTCTACGTTCGTGTGTCTTTGGGTTGGATCCTTCCGATCTACGTTATTCTTCATCGGCGGCGGTTGTTGTTCTGGTGCGCTGGTCCTATGGGGCCTTAGTACAACGACTTTCTGACAAGTTGTGCCTAACTCCGGCGATGGAGGGGTGATGACGGCTCACTTCAGTCCTTGTAGTCGTCGCTAGATGATCTATGAATTTGGATGTAATTTTTATTATTTCTGATATTCGTTTTAGTACCATGGTTGGAGATGAATAGATTGGAAGTTTTCTCGGAAAAAAAATACTCCATAACTTTCTTTTTTGACTTGCATTTTCATCATATAACTTTTGGTATGTGAATGATATTTTGAGTCCCCCATCATGGTAAGTGTGAAAAAGCGAAGCGCCGAACCGCAGCCCTCCTAGTGCGTTTGCTGGGATATCGTATCCACCGTTCGCTGGTCAATCCAACGGTCCAGGCGAGTCCCCTCTTTCCCTTCACGCCGGTTTCCCTGCTGCTGTATTTTAGATCTACCAGGCAAATCCCCCTTCTCCTTCCTCGCTGGATCCCCAAATCAAATCGCTGCCTGCTTCCACCGCCCAAACCCTAACCCTAGCCGCGCCGCCACCATCGATCCCCAAATCCCTTCTACTCCCTCCACCAAACCCTAATCCCTAGCTAGCTAGCCGCCATGGCCCCCCCGATGGTTCTGCTCAAGCGCCAGGTTGATTTCTCCCACGACGAGGCGGTATCCGCCGCAGTGTCAATCCCCTCCCCCTCCCCGTGGGGAGGAAGTGGACTAGCAAGCAACAAAGTGACGAGTGATGCAGTCATCGAGTACCTGCGCGCCTTCAAGGCCCGCGCAGTCGTCGCCTCTCCGCCGCAACTCTCCTCCCTCCGCATACTACCGCCGCCGAATTCCGCCCCCCTCCTAGGCCTGGGCTCGGGCCGCATCTCCAGCTCGGACAAGAACCTGGTCGCCCTCTACGCCGGAGGGTACCGCCCTGGCGCCGATACGATGGCGCAGATGGGAGCCTATCTCATCTACGACGCCAGGGATGACTCCCTCTCCGTCATCCCCCCTATCCCCTCCGACGACCGGTATATGGCCATGGGGCACCAGTCGGCCGTCGTCATGTGCGAGGCCACCGGGACCAGGGGTGGCTACCTTCTTGCCGAGCTCGTCTGGGTCATGCCAGGGTTCTCCCGAGCCGCCGTCTGGCTGTGGGAGTCATCTGCCAAAGAATGGGTCTTGAAGCCCGGCTGCCTGCCCCTTCCACCCAACACCGCCATGAATTTCTCCGTTCACTCGTGCTTCTCTTATCGGGGATCTACCTTCTGCTGGGTGGATCTCCACCAAGGCATGGTGCTCTGTGATCTGCATCAAGGCTGCAAGTTCAGCTTCATTGAGTTGCCCCAAGGACGTCCAAACTATGATGCCTCCGACTATCCAGACGGCCTCTGCGCTGAAGAGTTCCGTTCCGTGGCCTGTGTTCGTGGCTCCATCAAGTTCCTTGCCTTCAATAAATTTGTTGAACGCAAGCCCGGCGAAAAATTTGGACTGACCATCTGGACTCTGTACCCTGACCACTCAGGGTGGAGCATAAGCTACCAGTGCAGCGTCCGAGACATCTGGGCAAACGCCAACTACCAGTCTGCTGGTTTGGGACAGCTTGCTCCGTCGTTCCCTGTCCTGAGCATCCACCAAGACGGCGTCGTCTACCTAGTCGTAAACGATACCGGTGTGGTGGGGAAGGACCGTCGACTAGTGTACAAGGCCCAGTATTTGCTTCGTATCGACATGGGGAATAACAACGATGTCCAGGTCTATCAACAGAAGACGATGCATATTTATTCCCAGCTCTTTGCAAGTGAGTTCAGTGTGCACCGACAACAAGATCACCCGGTACTATGACCACCACAAAGCATAGTTTCATTTGCATGCTTCTGTCATTTTATTTATATATGTTCACTATCACTGAACATGCTTTCATTTGCAGGCGTGCTACTGTAAGTTTGCTTAGGTTTTAAAATGATTAAAATTCCAATGCTTGCTTATCGCGTCCAGTTTGCTTCATACTTGCTAATAGAAATCAAGATATTTGGCCACCTCCTCATGTTGAACAGTAGATGTCTGATATAGATGCTCATCCGCAATCATGATTCTGTAATCAATTGTCACTACCTGAACATGCTTTCATTTGCAGGCGTGCTACTGTAATTTTGCTAAGATTTTATAAAATGATTAAAATTCCAATGCTTGTTTATTGCATCCAGTTTGCTTCATACTTTTGAATAGAAATCAAGATATTTGGTCACCTCCCCTTGTTCAACAGTAGATGTCTGATATTGATGCTTATCGGCAATCATGATTCTGGAATCAATTTTTACTACCAAATTACTCTGCCCCCTTGTCATATCAGTACCAAACTTCTTGCACATCATGATGACACTCTTTTGCATGTTTTAAGGCTGTTTTTTCTTTTCTTTTTTCTTGTCATATCAGTACCGAACTTCTTGCACATCCTGATGACACTCTTTTGCATGTTTTAAGGCTGTTTTTTCTTATCTTTTTTCTTGTCATATCAGTACCGAACTTCTTGCAAACCATAGTGTTGTCATTAGCTTCACCCCTACACTTTAAGGCATTCAGTGAATATAGCAGCGTATGTGTAGTTCGTTTCTGAACTTGGAATTGGTATGAGCCAAGTCCATTCAAAGATGCACATAGCAGATGAAGCATAATTTCAAACTAGAGCTGAGCACTGACAGTGTCTGAATGAAAGATGTCAAAAGTAAATAAATGTACCCTTGACACAGATGGCTGTTTCAACAATTTTAATTCAGAGCATCCTGGACTGACCTTTAGGCATTGTGTTGGGTGTTTCCCAATTAATTAATATCGACGCATGTTTACTCTAGCTTGCAGTTTTTTCATTTTTTTAAATTGTTTTTAGGTAATTATAACCTGTCATATGGTCACACTAAAGGTATCTCTGTTTCTTTTTGCCAGAGAGAGATAGAAGCAAGCGAGTTTGGTGCAAGTGGAAAGAAGATAAAGGCCTGAGATGTTGCAACACATCAAGTGGAAATTTGGACCGCATCATTATCACTTGATGTTGTGTGGGTCCACTGGAGGCATTTAATGTGGTCATTATCAACTGTTTTTATTTATTAAACTGGATGTTGGGTAGAATGCATTATGTATGAGTCATGGCTCTATGTCTAGTGAGCGGCTTCTTTTGGATTGTAACTTGCATCATTGTCATTTTCTTGCATGAATTCTACCACTATGATTTTACAAGCAATATTAGAGAACTACTTTGATGCCTCCCTCCGCTGTTTGCTTGCCCATGATTTGACTGGCATTGACAGACCAAAAACAAGATAAATTCTGGATTTTAAAAAGAAACAATTTGTTAACTATTGTATGCTGCTAGACATGAGGCATTGGCTCTTGTTCTGTAGCGTGAACTTGTGGTGTTTGAGAAAAAAAATGAAAAAACCCATGTTTATAAAGTTTAAAAAGAATTTGAAAACAAATATGTCGAAAGTTGAATGTGTTTACCATGGATACATGAAATTTGGTTTGCGCACACGTAATATGCATCTGTGGTTACATTTGTGGTGCGCTCGCGCCATTTGTAATTTCTGCGTGGCATGTGGTTACATTCGTTCTGTGGCATGGCTCGATTTCTTTGACCCTCTGGACTAGTAGTGGTCAAAGATTGATGCCTTCAAAGACCGGTTGCACCACAAGGCGTACAATCGCTTGTTTTGAGTGTGCCTATTCTGAATTAATGAAACAAAAAAAATTCAAGCTAAAAAAAGTGAAAAGGTCCAGTTGGATGACAATCTCGTTGAAACAATATATTTTCAAGCTGAAAGAGCCTGGAATTGTGTACGTACAATAAAACCAAGGAATGAACAAACACACGTATGATGGTGTCCAAAACAAAAGAAGAATACGGAGGGCACACACCACAAGCCACCACTCCGAGTGTCCAGCACAAGAACAAACACCAAAGAGTAGCAGGGCATTTGGGTGTGTGTTGTGGGGGGGGGGGGGGGGGGGGGGGTGGGGGTAGGGGGGGTGGGGGTTGTGGTTGGAGCAGATCTCAGCCAAACCAACTTGGAAGCCACAAGCAGAAAAATTAAGTTAACCCCTACCACCAAGTGTAAAGTGGAACAAGGTAATGGGTACGAAGTACAATGCAAACTTCAGTTTGTAATGCTGAACCAGGCTCAAAGGGTTACAACAATTACCACTTGCCGCTAGTATTAGACATGCATTCAACTCTCACAAAAAGCGTAACAGGCCATCTAGCTAAACAGTCAGTCATCCGCAGGCATTGCGCTTGAAATCAGTTATTTTGGACCATCTCACAATCAACTGTGTGATCACCAAGCCTGCAAATAAGCAAAAAACATATCAGCTAAGTTGACATATTATGTATGATTACCAACTAGCAAGTGCATAGCTCACATTTCAATCACTTCATCAACAAAAGTCTCAACCGATGCAGGGCATGGCTGCTGGCATTTGCTTTTGAATCTAATTAAAATTTTAAACAGCATAGTAGCTAGAAAATATTGGTCAGCCGTCACCAATGAGAACGCTGCTTCAAGCTTATCTAATGGGAACCCCTGCATCAAAATAAGTTTTATCAGCTTGTCATACAAAAATAGCTTGTCAAACTTAAATACAAGAGAGAATATTTGAAGAAATATCTTACTAAGCGATGTTTGAAAAAATTGTGAGAAAACCGGAGCAAACTGACTCCATGATTCTTGTACGGGTACCATATGTTCCCATCATCATCTTCCCACCAAATATAAGTGTACGTTTGATTCATTGCTGGAATCTGCCTCAACCTGAGCTCCCAATCAAATTTCACGAGAATTTTTTTCAAGGCGGCTAGATCATCTTCACCAAGCCTTGTAATCAAAAGATCCAGAAATGCGCTGTGATTGATCCTTTCAGAATATGTCAAGAGAGAAACGTGATTTGTGACAAAAGCAATCACTGCCTTACTTTGACAGTCAACATTTGGACCATTAACTGACAAGAAGTCAATCAGATGATAGAAATCCATTGGATATTTGTCAACTGCGTCTCCTAAGGCCCGGTCAAAGATTCCAGAAACAACATTATAGTCCAACAAGGCAGAAGGCTGACTATATTGTTCCGGGGCAGCATCGATACGGACATTTCCATCGCTGTCAAACATAATTTGCTGGGAACTGAAGTTACCTCCGAAGGAATGGCCACTAAAGTGCTTCCGGCACAGGTAGATAAGCACTTTTCTACATCGAACTTGGAGGAGACGTGCCAGATGTTTCACTTCCATTTGTGGCTGTATGATGGCCTGTTCCGGGAGAAGTAGGTCCTCTGGCAAAGGCACACGCTGGTATAGATCCAGATCACTGATTACATCATCCCAGTTGTGACCAGCACTGCAAAAAAAACAAAATTAGTGTTTTCCAATGTTCAGGGACCCGAAGTATCGCAGGAAAAAAAAAGTATAGATAACCCCCACAAGTATCCCGTTTGGGCCACTGTACCCCCTCATGTCCAAAACAAGAATCTTAACCCCGCAGACAAGCGTTTATCATGAAAGATGAATAGATAATTAGATTTTCAGTTTAACACGTACCAGCCACCTCGCTGACGAGCGTTGAGTTTAATTGTTGAATCTCTTGGGATTTGATAACATGAAAGCAGACGATTTGGCTCCAAAAGTTTTCCAGCATAAGTTGAATAAAAGTCGCGTGGCTTCTTTCCCGATCTAACAAAAGCAACCTCGCTCAACAGGTTTATGTCCAATTTGCTCAGATTCTCCTGAAGTGAAATGGTTGATCCGCAAATATCCATAAATATCTAAAAAGCAAAAAGGTAAATCAGATGTTGAACATAATCGAGTTCTTCATAGAATATACACTTTCTCAATGTAAACCAAGATATAAAGATCAAATCTAATTTTCAGTCACATGTACACAATAAGCTCAGGAGAGATTAGGTAAATTAGTTGAGAATTCAGAATATTATGGTGCTATGGCCCCTGGAAATAGAAAGATAAATAGATCCTGGGGGTTCTTAGGGATTTCTTTGGTTACGTGAGGGGCAAACCAATCTGCCTATACCTTTCTAAATGTCATAGGACTGCAGGCTGCTTAGTGTTCATCTTAAATCATGTGTTACATTTCTCCTTGCATTCTGAACAAGTGGTTCGTACCCCTTTTAATGAAATCTGCTAGCTACAGCAGATTAAAAAAATGTCGTACGGAAGAAGCAGTCTTACAGCTTATGTTCTAGGGCCGAGTACACGTTTCCCATATCAGAGAAATCAACTGGTAAACCTCACGGGACACTGGAAATTGGTCCACAACCAGTAATATGGGGACTCAATGTCGAAATTTACAAAGACAAATGCGCACAGCTTTCATTCTTGTTCAATGCAAATCAAGATAAAGTAAACACCAAATGCGCACAACTATGAATGTTTGAATGCATCTCCAATCAAGTAATATAATATAGGAATTACAGTGTTAAATGCCAACTCTGAATCTTTGAATTTGTTTCCAATCAAGTAATATATGATCATAGAATTGCACAGATAAATTTGAGTAAGATGCCAACTCTGAATCTTGGAACATATCCTCAATCAAGTAATGCAATCATAGAACCACAGTGATAAAATACCTGAGTTACTGTATCAACACCAGAAATTTTAACGCTCGCACAAGTTGATAGCAAGGAAGGAATTTCAGCTGCAGAGATAGAAAAAAAGTTCAGAGAAAGAAACAACAACTTTGGTTGCTAAAGCATCGACCAAATAAACAGCATTAAATATTATCAAGTTGTGAAAAGGAAGATAAGACACGGTACCTAAGTCCCCACATCTTTCCTTCAACATTTCGTATCGAGAATGGCTGATGCTTGCTTCTCTATTAGAAATTAGCTTGATGTCACTAACATAATCAGCCCTTAAATAGTGGTTCATCTTCGAGATATAATTCAATTTGCCCTTTTTAGAGCCAAAACAACCCCCTCTATCACTGCAAACGAAATCTGATGGTTGAGATGCTTCCTTTTCCCATGATATTTCATTCTCTCCATTGATGTCCATTTTAACCGAAAGAACATGCTGTAGAACGAACACAACCAATCAGGTGTTAGGTGAAACTAAATTAGACTCTCAGCTGAACCACAATTTACAACATTAATATGATGATCTGGGAAAGTAGTGGCTAAACCCAACCTCGGTGCACCCACGCTGCACCCCCTTATACAAACCTCAAATTGCTTTGGGATTTGTGCAGTGGACTAGCCACTTTTCCCGTCCCCTTATCATTTTAGCACTGGTGAGAGTCTATTTATATTGTTTACTAGTGCTACTGTTGCTGCCCCCTTATCTCAGCTAGCTGCAGAGTCTACCAAGGAATAATGCGCACTGTTACAAAGTGCCACTCTTACATGCACGAGGAGAGAGAGATTTGTTTGCATGTCAGAGAATTTCGATGAGAGAGAACCGGAGTGTGAGGGAAAAGAGAGAAGGGCAGAGTGGTTCACAGTTTTAAGCGACTGTGATTGAGCTGTTTTTTGTAAAAATGGAAGAGGAAAACTGTGTGAGAGAGATAAAAAATTTACTTGGTCAATAGAAAAAGCATTTTGTTTGTGGAAAAAAAACTGAGAGAGATATCGCTTTGTGCTGTTGTGCATGTGCATGCAGAATAGATTATGAGAGTGAGAGACACCACGTGAAGAGAGAGAAATGTAATCTGTTCATCTATTATGCGTCACATACCTCGTAATCTTGTGGTTTTAAGCTGTTATCCCTTGCTCTTTTAGCCAACTGCTTCACCTCCTCACCGATTGCACCAAGTCCCTTCTTGTCTGCATCCTGCAACACAAATAAAGAGTTAGAAAAGAGAGAAAAAAAATGCATAATAACTCTGAAAAACTACATCACTACAATTCCGTTCTTAATTATTGGACACACACATGATTAGGACTGTAGCATAAATACTTACTAAGCACTACATCACTGCTACAAGCAATTCTTTTTGAGTGTTTACGCAACCAGTGTAGGTATTTCACTTGCAAGGATGGAGTACTGTGGTCGATGTTTCATGCTAGTCACCTAAATCTAGTATTCTAGTAGTTCTTAAAGTACAGAAGAAATGCTTGTTACAGCTTCCTATTTTTCTATGCCGTACAACCATTTAGAAGTTATTTTATCATATGGGAGAAATCAAATCTCAGCTTCTCTGGAAGAACAATGGAACCTTTTTGGTCAATATGGTCACCAAGTACTTCCTACACTTGCAATTGCGAAACCATCATGAGTACAAAAAAGCACTCCCTGTAAAATCTGAGAGGCTTGAAAACATACCCTTAGAGCAAAGTTCGGCATATGGGTACATGTGTGGTTTGGAGCAGTGAGAGTACGCCGTGTGTAATCAACCTGCCAAGAGTGATAGGAGTATCTCAATGTAATTTAGCATATTTAACAGGTTAACTGATGATCGGTATAAAGAAATTAATCAGTAAAGAATGTTACTTTGCATTTCACTTCATCGCCAACAGACAATGCCTTGGAGTCAGGCCCTTCCAGAAATGAACTGATGTGCAGGACATAGCCAGCAAACACTTGGACATTGTTCACAGTAAAAGTTCCAGATGGCCCCTCTATACTCCCAGTGTCATAGATCTAATCCAGAAATATCATATGGCATGTCAAAAGAGACTCATACAATGCATGACGCAACTCTCGAACATGCATGAGAGCTCCGTATCGTTCATTAAAAAGAGGAAAAGTTCATATATACAACCCCAAACCCCACACAAGATAGAGGTTACATGCACGCATTTGAAGTAGAACAAGAAACGACCGTAGCAGCACGGTGACTTCAAATAAACAAGAAAACATCCATGGTTGTTGAATGCAAATTGTAATGTTTGTTGTGCAATGTACCGGTATGAACTTGTCAAATTTTGACTGAAATTTTGAAGCCAATGTATTGTATGGACAACTTCGAAGCCCTCAACACAATTTTCCTCAGAGTGAGATTGGATACAACCGTAATGTGGTGTTCGAAATGGTGTAATGACAAAAAATATTACTTCAACCATTTATTTGTGAGTGCTGTAGATTATTAGGATGACATACAACAAGCTACAAAGAATACCAATCAGGTTTCAACGAACCGGAGGGTAATCACTCCAGGGTGCACTAATCATTTTTTGTTCTGGTTACAATCAAAGAATAATTTTCAAACAGAAATTGTGCGTCTATTTTACTAATGAATCAACCAACATGATTATGTTATAATTAACAAATTTACTGCCATGTGGGGCCATTGCAACAGGAGGACACCCCATCAAACATCAGCTCAATAGGTACTATAGAAAATATCTACTCCTCCATCCCATAATATAAGATCGTTTTTCAAACTATGTTAGCTTGAAAAACGGTCTTATATTGTGGGACGGAGTGAGTAACTCGCAAACTGAGGTAACTATCAAGCTGATGTCAGCTGGGGTTTCTTCCTTTAGTAATGGCCCCATATGACAATTACATTAAAAAAATAGAATGTCATGCTTATTCAGTAGGGAAGCTGATATTTAATTGCATGATTGCAACTCGAGAGGTGATTGCACTTGACATTTTCATTCAACTACACCAACATGACACTGTGGAAAGTGAAATTGTACCTGACCACCCTGTTCCGCATAGAAACTTGTGCTTTCCAAAACAACACCAAAATCTTCAGCACCAGATGCAGTAGCTATGAACTCTGAGCCAGTATAGATAGCTTTTACCACACTGCTATGTACCTGCAAAATGTTTTTAGGTATATCGGCCATAATCAATATATAAGTGTTTAACCACAGTGCGAAATATGAACAGTGCAAGAACAAGCAAAGGCAGGTAGCCAGGTAAATTTACTACTTGAATGAAATTCTACAAAATCCCAAACAGGCACTGAATATTGAAGGAACTGTACCTAATAGCCAAACCACAACTAAATAATCTAACTAAGCATCTAACCTCGTGTTGGAATTTCGGGCTATCATTTATGCTGGCAAGCCCCTGATTGCGCAGGTGCGATGTAGCATTAGCATCCAGGACAATGGACTTGCCAGCAGCCTGCAAGAAAAACATATATAACAAAATCAGAAGAAGTATGATATATCAACCATAACAGACAAAAGTTGCCCAATCAATTGAGCATCAGTGGCATATAAGAGATGCTAAGTTTAGTTAATTAGAACATTATTAAACAGCAAAGAGCGGGAATAATACTTGGATAGCATAAACGACCACAAGTGAGGAATTAAGTTTTATATTTAAGAAGAAAGAAATAAAACCTTGTAGCGAGCATTCCTAGCCTTTTGCCTTGCTTCTTCCATAGAAACATTAAAACCCTCCATGTCAACAGATAGCCCGAAGTCAACTGCCATGACCTATGAGATAGGAAACAACAACGATACCAAGAAAAACAGACAAAAAAAGCTTTAACAACAGCATAAACATGAAAATATAGCACAGTCAAATTAATTTGATCAGATTTACTGATGAAAACATGAAGAACAAACCTCAGTCAAATCAATTGGATAGCCATAGGTGTCCGACAGAACAAATGCATCCTGGAAGTACAAATAACGGTTGCAATACATGAAAGATAGCAATATAAACTTGAAAAGTTCAGCAGGATGTAACAGGACGTTGATAAACATAACCGAAGTATGATCTAAGAGACATGTTTCTATGCAGCGAACTCCCATTCTTAAAATAAGGACATAACCGAAGTATGATCTAAGAGACATGTTTCTATGCAGCGAGCTCCCATTCTTAAAATAAGGACGAGGAAAAAAGCTTACCTTTTCCAATGTTGCTCCGTCCAGTTTAGATGCTTCATTTATATCAGTTTCGATAGATGATGCCAACTTCACAGCCTGTGAGGCACAGTCAGCAGTACCAGCCGTTATTCTCCGAACACCGTTTGCGATATCCTCTTCAGCAGCATCTCTAGTGTTCGAAAAGTGTGTACCTGACATACATAAACTTTATGACATCTTCAGGTTGGACAGGTTTCCCTGTTATGTACTAACAGTTGAGTAGACAAGCTGAGGAAAAAAGCAATAAGTGGATGCAATATAAAAAGAATTACAGCATACCATGGGAGAAATCAAATCTCAGCTTCTCTGGAAGAACAATGGAACCTTTCTGGTCAATACGGTCACCAATTACTTCCTACATTTGCAATAGCGAAACCATCATGAGCACAAAAAGGCATATGGGTACATGTGTGGTTTGGAGCAATGAGAGTACGCCATGTATAATCAACCTACCAAGAGTAATAGAAGAACCGCAGTGTAATTTGGCAAATTTCACAGGTTAACTCATTTAGTACAAAGAATTAATCAGTAAAGAATGTTACCTTGCATTTCACTTCATCGCCAACAGACAATGCCTTGGAGTCAGGCCCTTCCAGAAATGAACCGGTATGCAGGACATAGCCAGCAGACTTCACTTGGACACTGTTCACAGTGAAAGATCCAGATGGCCCCTCGATACTCCCGGCGTCATAAATCTGATCCAGAAATAACATATGGCATGTGAAAAGAATTCATGCAATGCATGGCGCAACTCTCAAACATGCAGAAAAGAGGTGCATATATACATTCAAAATAGAACAAGAAAAAGTTTATATATACTACCTGAAACCCCACACAAGATAGAGGTTAAATGCACGCATTTGAATGGACAAGAAACGACCATGACAGCACGGTGACTTCAAATAAACGAGAAAAACATACTTGGTTCCTGAATGCAAATTGCAATGCTGGTTGTGCAATATACGAAAACGAGATCAGCCATGCTAACCCCTAAGGACAAAGGAGCAGTGTGCAATCATGGTCAAGAGCCTAGAAGTGTGATTACAGCAACAAATATGAACAAGGGAATGCACTATCCTGGCAGTGTGGTTACAGCAACAAGATATGAACAAGGGAATGCACGTCCCTCATATATATATATGCGCGCGCTCACATAAATAAACAACCACGTCCACACCTACGGGCTACAGCGGGCGCGGGCACACACATGACATGAGCTAGCACCGATGAAGGTGCGCATATTGTAACTCGAGCAGAATTTCAAGCGCGTGCACACGAGAACAAGGGAGAAGGCCATACCTCTGCGGGCAGATCCACAGTGGGGGAGTGGAGCTCCGCAGCGCGTGGCCTCGAGGTGCCGTAGTAGTCGTGGCCCCTCCAACTGCCACCGGGATGCAGGCCCCCATCTGCGCGCACCGCGTCGTGTCCCTCCCTGGCGGCGTGGGGCACCGCCGCGCCAGGCTCGGGTTTCGGAAGCCGCAACGCGCGACCGACTCTTCGAAGCCGTCCGTGGGCATTCCGCCGCGGCTCACCTCCACGCGCATCTCGTCGCGCTTGTTCTTCTGGCCCCGCCCTCCGCGGCCGCCCTTGATGCCGAGGGCCGTCGACGCGCTGACCGGAGTAGGGCGTCGGGGCGGGGTGTCGGTGTAGCTCCCGCACGTCCGCACGGCCTCCTCGGCGCCGGCCGCGGACGTGCCCTCGCTGTCGCCGACCCGTACAGGGCGTCGTCGGGGAACCGCGCCATGGTAGCGGTAGCGCTCGATGTGGCACCCGCACGTCGGCAACGCCTCCTGGACGACATCGGCGACCGCGCCCTTGCCGCGCATCTCCCCCGGCACCACGCGCCTCTCAAGCCTCCGGCTCCCGCCCTCGCCCGCCGTCCTCGCCGCCGGCGTACGAGCGGCTGACCTGGCCTCGTCGTCCGCGTGGCGCCGGGTCGGGCAGATGCCGCCGGATCTGGCGCAGCGGCCGACGCTGGCCGACTCCTCGTCCTCCCCCTCGGCCGGGTCGCCGCCCCGCCCCTCCCCCTTGGACGGCGCCATGCCGCCGAGACCTCTCTCAGCCACCGCTAAACCCTACCCAGCAGCGGAAAGGTAGGGCAGAAGGGGAGAGACAGGAAGGCGAGGAGGCCGCGGGGGTGAATGATTGGGGGCGCGGAGTGTTTGGGTTTTTCCTTCCGTTGGCTGAGCTGGGTTTCGGGTTTGGGGACGCGGAGTGTGCCGCCGTGGGACGCGGGTGGGGCCGGGGTGTCAGTCTTACCCTGCGGCACCTTCACTTAACACCGTTGTTCATTCAGAGAAGGGGTGTAGCAGATCCGGCAATACAGATTCAGAGGAATGGACGGCTGCGATGGCTCCTTGGTCAGACGACTAGCCGCCACCGTAGGATTTGCTTTACCGTTGTCGCCATAGAATTTCTACCGTTCACTGTCTTACACTCGCTGTTGTTTTCCAGCCTATAACCAGCCGGGATGTGGCTGGAGAGGTTCATTGTTGAATCCCCGGTTGCTGCCTACCATGGCTAGCACGTGAACCCTACATTCTTCGCCCTATAGAAATAATAGTTCGGACCCGGTCGATAGTTCCCACATTCTTCGTCGATTTACAATTCATCTCCTCAAATACTGTCCGGGTCCTAACAAATAGGTATCATGAGCCATCGATCCTTGGCGGAGGCATTTCCTTTATGAGTCAAGACTTTTTTGGTGATGCCCTTTGGGCAGTCCAATACACCGGGCACTTTCCAAGCATTGATGAACAACATTTTTCGCCCTTATTCAAGGCAGTTTGTGTTAATGTTCTTTGATGATATACTCATTTACAGTAAAACTCTGAAAGATCACATGGAACACATAGAGACTGTCCTGAGAGTTTTAAAGGAAAATCAGTTATGTGCAAAGTTATCTAAGTGTGTTTTTGCATTAGAACAAGTAGAATATCTGGGTCATATGATCTCTATGGCATGAGTAGCCACTAATCCACAAAACTTCAAAGCTATTGCAGACTGGCCAACACCTGATAGTGTTACAAATTAAAAAGCTTCCTTGGGTTAGCAGGTTATTATAGAAAATTTATTAAAGGATATGGAGTTATCTGCAGACCCTTACATGATCTATTAAAAAAAGGACAATTTGCCTTGAAGAATGAACATGGCGAAGCTTTTACTCAGCTCCAAAAGGCTCTCATTACAGCCCTAGTTCTAGCCCTACCAAATATCTCCCAGCCTTTTATCTTGGAGATTGATGCTTCTGGTAAATGAATTGGCGCAATATTGATGCAACACGGGAGACCTCCAGCATACACAGCTCTTCCTTGTGCCCTAGATATGCTGCACTTTCCACTTATGAAAAAGAGGCTTTGGCTATTCTAGAAGCACTTAAAAGATGGAGGCTATCTAATTGGAAATGAACTCATCATCAAAACAGATCAACAGTCTCTTAAATTCATTACTGGTCAGAAAATAACAGAGGGTGTTCAACATAAATTGATGGTGAAACTACTGGAGTTCAACTTTAAAATATAGTATAAAAAGGGGGTGGACAACAAAGTTGCAGATGCTCTATCAAGATTTTTGCCATCATGTATGACAATTTATGTTGCTACTCCAGTTTGGGCTTCAGAACTAGTAGACAATTATCATAAGGACCCGGTGACCAAACAAGTTTTGGAGCAATTGTTGTTGCAACAGGACAACATTATGTCTGATTACAACCTTACAGTTGGCATAATTAGATATAAAGGGAAAATTCTGGTGGGTGGTTTATTTGATTGAAGAACAAGAATGATAACTGCACAACTCCCCCATTGGAGGTCATTCTGGCACAAGAGCTACTTATCAGAGAGTGAAAAGGTATTTTCTATTGGCTAGGTCTTAAATCAAATGTTGAGTCTTTCATTGCAGCTTGTCTCATCTGCCAGAGTTCTAAGCATGAAAATTGTGTGCAACCTCGCCTGTTAGATCCACTCCAAATAGCCGACATGGCATGACAACATATTTCTATGGATTTCATAGAGGGACTTCCACAATCTCAAGGCAAGGAAGTAATATTGGTGGTAGTGGAAAGATTTACTAGGCATGCTCATTTTATACCACTAGCACATCTATACACTGTCCTTGGTGTAGCACGGGCCTTTGTGGACAACATTATCAGATTGCATGGCCCTCCTAAGCTCATTATTTCATACATAGACGGAATTTTCACTAGTAAATTGTGGAAGGATATTTTTGCTGATTTGAAATGTGAATTGAGGTACATTATTCCTGCCATCCTCAAACTGATGGTCAAACTGAGAGGGTAAACCAATGTGTGGAAACTTATCTTAGGTGCATGACAACCAATGAACCCAAGAAATGGTGTTCTTGGCTTTCTTTGGTAGAGTTTTGGTATAATACTACATATCATACTCCCTGAAAATGTCTCCCTTTCAAGCTATTTATGGTTTTCCTCCACCCTTGATCTCTGAGCTAGCTATTTCGGAACCTGAGGATGAAGAAGCTCACACCTTCTTGTCTGCTGAACAACACATGTTGGAACAACTGAAAGAGAACTTACAGCAAGCCTAGAACAGAATGAAAAGATATGTAGATCTCAAGAGAAGTGAAAGAGTGTTTGAGGTTGGAGACATGGTGTATCTTAAAATGGAACCATATAGGCTAGCAGCTTTCGGATTTAGAGGAGCTCTGAAATTTACAAAACAAATATTATGGACCATTCTTGATCATCCAGAAGATTGGCAGGATGGCTCACAAACTTCAATTTCGTGACCATGTGAAAATCCACCCTGTTTTTCATGTGAGTCAACTAAAGAAGCACATTGGCAGCAAATCCATACCTAGCCCAAATTTACCCATGGTCACTTCTGATCGAACTATCAAAACAGGTCCTGCTTCAGTCTTACAAGTGAGGCAAGTTCCTAGAAATAACTTGCCTATGTGTAGTGGTACATCCAGTGGGGGGATTTGTCACCTGGAGAGGCAACATGGGAAGACCCGTAATTTATCAAGTACAAATTACGAAAGTTATTCGAGACAACAACTCAAATGTGGCGTGCAAATCGTTTCTCAAGGGAGGGGCAATGTCAGGCTTAGACTGTCGCACGTTCAGTTAACACCGTTGTTCATTCAAAGAGGGGGTGTAACAGATCTAGCAATACCGATTCAGAGGAATGGACGGCTGCGATGGCTCCTTACTCAGACGACTAATCGCCATCGCAGGATTTACTTTACCGTTGTCGCTGTAGCATTTCTACCTTTCATTGGTTTACGCTCGCTATTGTTTTCCAGCCTATAACCAGCCGAGATGTGGCTCGAGAGGTTCATTGTTGAATTCCCCAATTGCTACCTACCATGGTTAACACATGAACCCTACGCTCTTCGCCCTATAGAAATAATAGTTCAAATCCGATCAATAGTTGCCAAATTATTCGTAAATTTATAATTCATCTCCTCAAATAATGTTTGGGTCCTGACAAATTGGTATCATGAGCCATCAATCCTTGGCGGAGGCGTTTCTTGGTGAGAATTTTTTTGTCAAATCGGTGATTCCCACCCCTTTTCCCACCCTTCTTCATGAGCGGCGGCGGCGGTGATGTATCGGGCGGCGTCGACGGAGGGGTTAAGGTTCGTGGTGGCGGTGTGGAGGCGTTGGAGTCGGTGAAAGTTCGGGCATGGATCAGTAGAGCAGAGGTGGTTGTTCGAGTACTCTTCTCGAGCAGTAAAATCCCACATTCAAGCGTTGATCCGTGTGCCAGGGAGGCGTGGATCTCGGTGGCGGCAGGATCAGAGGTTTAGGGACGGTTGCTAGGTGATTCCTAGTGGTAAATTTCCCAACCTACACCTTAGATAAAGGAGATGGGACGCGTAAAAGCAATCGATGAGGCGGATCTTCAAGAGGTTCTATCCTTGCACGATGATTTTGGTGTTCTGCAAAAAGATAGTGCCCAAATGCAAACTCAGGTGTCTAAATTACAAGAGGAAGCACAGTCGATAAGTTCCAACCAGGGAGGAATTTCAGTACAAGTTGGGTCTGTAGAGAAAGTACTTTTGGACTTCACTAAGCAACTTTCAGCTATCAGTTATGTTCTTCACACACTGGTGAAACCAATGTAGAACATGCCTCAAAGTGATAACCCTTCCAGTTCGACTCAAGTGCTCAGAACTCCTACCTTGCATCATGAGCAAACACATGAAAAAGTTGAAAGAGTGAATCGGTTGAGGAAGCAATTAGCAGCAGAGAATGAAACGTCTAAGCAATTGGAGAACTTAGAAATGCAGAATTTGCCACCTATTAGAACTAACAGAGCAACAACGCCTCCTGGGTTTCCCAACCAGGTGAGACAGGACACTAATAGTGTGGCAGGAAATCCAGTTACTGCAAGAAACAATGTACACACTCCTGCGTTCAATCAGTTTTATCAACAGAACAAAGACATGCAACTATGGCAAGGTTACTATAGAACATATGTACAAGAGGTGCAAGCACAGTTCATGGAATCCTTAACTAAAGGTCCCAAACTATATTTTCCGGAGAATATCCAGTAGGCTGGATAAGGCAATGTAATATTTTTTTTAGATGTTTGGTGCTTATTGTCTAGCCATGGAAGTGGAACCTAACTATCCTCCAGTTAGTGCAATTCCTAAGAAGCAAATCAGTCCTTATGTCAATTATTATGAGAAGAACAATGGAAGTTTCTAGAACAAAAATAGTAACACAACAACACATATACAACATAGTATACCTGTCAAACAAACAGAAAGCACTACTGGCACATTTCAGAAACTCGGGAAAGTAGGAGAATGTTGGAGGTGTGGAGACAAGTGGATGCATGGTCATACATGCAAGCTCATTCCTAATGTTCACTTAATGCAACAATAATTGGGAGAGCAAACTTCTAATGCAGAAGAAAGTATTCGAAAAATACAAGAGGAAATTCCTGAAGAAGGGGAAGAAGCTATGTTCATTACTTAAGAATGATGTTATCAACCGCTCCTTGGTGACCTCCCTAGCAGGGGAGACGAAGACCCTCTTGCATGGGAGCAGAGAGCATCTTATCGAGTGATGACCCACAAGTATAGGGGATCTATCGTAGTCCTTTTGATAAGTAAGAGTGTCGAACCCAATGAGGAGCAGAAGGAAATGACAAGCGGTTTTCAGTAAGGTATTCTCTGCAAGCACTGAAATTATCGGTAACACATAGTTTTGTGATAAGATAATTTGTAACGGGTAACAAGTAACAAGTGTAACTAAAGTGCAGCAAGGTGGCCCAATCCTTTTTGTAGCAAAGGACAAGCCTGGACGAACTCTTATATAAAGCAAAGCGCTCCCGGGGACACATGGGAATTATTGTCAGTTAGTTTTCATCATGCTTATATGATTCGCGTTCGTTACTTTGATAATTTGATATGTGGGTGGACCGGTGCTTGGGTGCTGTCCTTACTTGGACAAGCCTCCCACTTATGATTAACCCCTCTCGCAAGTATCCGCAACTACGAAAGAAGAATTAAGATAAATCTAACCATAGCATGAAACATGTGGATCCAAATCATCCCCTTATGAAGCAACGCATAAACTAGGGTTTAAGTTTCTGTCACTCTAGCAACCCATCATCTACTTATTACTTCCCAATGCCTTCCCCTAGGCCCAAATCATGATGAAGTGTCATGTAGTCGATGTTCACATAACACCACTAGAGGAAAGACAACATACATCTCATCAAAATATCAAACGAATACCAAATTCACATGATTACTTATAACAAGACTTCTCCCATGTCCTCAGGAACAAACGTAACTACTCACAAAGCATATTCATGTTCACAATCAGAGGGGTATTGAATATCATTAAGGATCTGAACATATGATCTTCCACCAAATAAACCAACTAGCATCAACTAAAAGGAGTAATCAACACTACTAGCAACCCACAGGTACCAATCTGAAGTTTTGAGACAGAGATCGGATACAAGAGATAAACTAGGGTTTGAGAGGAGATGGTGCTGGTGATGATGTTGATGGAGATTGACCCCCTCTCGATGAGAGGATCGTTGGTGATGACGATGGCTTCGATTTTCCCCTCCGGGAGGGAAAACCGGTAGAACAGCTCCGCCGGAGCCCTAGATTGCTTCTGCCCAGGTTCCGCCTCGAGACGGCGGCGCTTCGTCCCAAAAGCTTCCTTCTGATTTTTTCCAAGTAAAAATCCTTCATATAGCAGAAGATGGACACCGGGGACCTGCCAGGGGGCCCCAGGCTTGTGGCCACCTGGTGGATCCCCCTCTGGTATTTCTTCGCCCAATATTTTTTATATATTGCAAAATAATTCTCCGTAAATTTTCAGGACTTTTGGAGTTGTGCAGAATAGGTCTCTCATATTTGCTCCTTTCCGGTCCAGAATTCCAGCTGTCGGCATTCTCTCTCTTCTTGTAAATCTTGTAAAATAAGAAAGAAAAGGCATAAGTATTGTACCAAAATGTATAATAACAACCCATAATGCAATAAATATCAATATAAAAGTATGATGCAAAATGGATGTATCATCGAGCATGTCCTCCTCTCCATCAACGACGCTGCTCACCTAGCGACTCACATTGTGGCGTACCACTCGACGCGATAGACTTATATCTACACGCATCAAAACTTATGTAGTGTTTGAGTTTGTTGGTTTGTTGCACCTTGGATGTTATTTTCTTTCTTTCGTTCTGTTACCTTTTTGATAGTGGGATACGATCCATTTTTTGGTCGAATGGAAAAAAAAATCACGCCCACTAATAAGTGTATTTGCACATGTATTATGGAAAGGACCTCCGTCCGGAAATACTTGTTGGAGAAATGGATGTATCTAGACATATTTTAGTTATAGATACATCCATTTCATGAGTAATTCCATACGAAGGGAGTAGAAAATAATCCATCTCTATATATGGCAACAACATTCTTCGGTTGGGTTGACTAGACCGCGCGTGTCGAATCCGTGTGGCACACCATTTTATTTTCTATCTCTTTCTCTCCCCACAAACATGTGGGACTTGCTACCACGGTGGCATGCCATGTAGGTGGAATCAACAAACCACTTGACAGCGAGTGATGGAAATCTTCCCAAGTGTTCCCGAACATCAAGTTACATGATCAACTTGTGTCTTTCTTAAGTTGTTGTATGACTATGTACCCACCGTGCAAGTTCATGTACCGGAGGTACTCTTTTTAGCCTTCCTTCTACTTATCACCTCCGTCTTCTCACCGAGGAAGCCGTCGGCCTGGTCCTTGCTCTCACAGTGCAAAAGTCGGTGCCCTACATTGTATCGAATGCCTCGTCCTTTGTCGCATGCGTCGTCTACTACATTTCGTCCTTAGTTGTCTCTACCATCTGGGACGTTTTGTCCATGTCCTCGCCATTTGTAAGTTTGTTGTCGTGGCAGTGACGACAACTCCCCTTTACAATTTGGTCATACGGACTCCTCTTCGTCATGTTGGTGCGGGCTCCGGTGTCATCATGAGGCGTGTGAACTTATTTTGAAGGTTGTGATCTTGGATGTGTGGATCTTTTGACGGCGATTACTTTGACGGTTCTTTTTTTCTCGAAAGCATTTGCCCCGCATGCCTGTGGCCTTGATGGCTTACCACACGCAATGTACAATGACGAGCTGGCTTTGCCGATGGAGAGGCATCAGGGGTGGCACGCCATCAGCCTGTTCTCGAGGAAGAAGACAATCAGACCCTAGGGACATTGATGTATTTTTGTTTATTTTAGAGGGATGTGATGCCTTTTTCGTAAAAAAAAGTAAAGAAAAACAAAATGCAAAACCTGGGTCCCTCTCCACTGATTTTGTAACAAAGATTTTTTTTCACAATGTGCATTTATTTTTATTTTTTTGCGGGGGGTGAAAGGGATTTGTATTACTCAAGAGCCAAGAAGGTCCTCCCAACACAAGCTAGGGATATTGTCCGGGCCGGAGCACAATGTGCATTTATATTTAACAAAGAAAAACTGGTGTAATGCAAAAGGAGTAACGTAAACTTTCTAACACCATAGTAAGTACTCCAGATTAATCGGTTTTCGAAGGCTTTATGGGAAAACAAAATAATGTAGGTTCGTTTTGTCTAATAAATACTTTAATAATGTAGGTTCGGCTTTTATTTCTTTTTGTATAAAAAAACAATGACCAGTTAATGTAATGCAAAAAAAGAATAATGTAAACTTTCTAAAACTGTGGTAAGCACTCTAGATTAGTCACCTTGGACGGCTTAATGAGAAAGCAAAAATAACTTGGGTTAGTTTACAAAAGACGTACTTTTATTTCGTTTTATGTAATCTAACATCTGGCATTTAGTGTATCTTATTTTTTTCAGAGTTTCTTAAGTCCAATTTTCTCATTTGCTCAAAGGAGAAAATAAACAACAAACAAACATGGATCGATGCATATGTGCGCCCGTGATACACACAAAAATATGTGCACCCGTGATACACTACACAGAGGGGTCACACACACACAGACGCACACGGTCATCCCAGTCAAAAGTGGGAACGAGTCCAAGATGGTAAGGTGGTACGCCTGTTTTACCGGAGCGGCCGAGCGGTAGAACCCTTGCGTGTCTCAAACCGGCAAACGAACGAAGTCAGCCCCTCCTCTCTCTCTCTCTCCCTCTCTGCACATTTTCCTCGAATCTTTTTCCTCTCCCCCACCCTCTCTCTCCATCTCCAAATCCCATGACCGCCGTTCGCCAGAGTCCGCAGAGACCCCCATCCCATCCTCGCTTGTGTTCTCTTGATTGATTGGTTGCTTTGCCTGATACACGGCACGTACATACGTCCGGGAGGACGGCTCGGCTCGGCTCGGACGCAGCGAATGCAAGCAGCACCGCACCGCGGCGGCCGATGAACGTCGCCGTACGTACGTAGGCGAGACACCGGCTTCACTCGCGGCGGAGGCGTCGACCGCCGTGAGCGCCTCGTCGGCGCTCGGCGTTGGCGGGGCTGGAAGGAGGAAGCCCGGCGTGTCCGTCCGTGCGTGCTCGTGGACGCGACGGCAAGGGAGCGGCGTGCGTGCGTGCGTGCGTGCGTGCATGCAAGGACGGACCGGGCGGCGGCCGAGGCGCAGCGCGATCGCAACGCACAGGAGCTCCCAGGCTTTGGCGCGGTCTGCGTGCCAGCCTGCTGGCCGGCCGGCCATCGCAGGTGTTCAGACCTGGCCCCGTCGCGATGGGCAGCGCACCTGACAAGCCCCGTGAGGGAGGGAGCCAGCAACGCGTGCCCGGGCTTCCCGGAGCTCGGAGGGATCGCTTTGCATGTTGCAACCAGGAGTGGCCTGCCCTGCACTACCATTTCGTGCGTGCCTCTTCGGTACGTACATGCCCTGCCTCCATTCATGGAAAGGCTACACTCAACAATGCCCTCCAATGAAAGATGACGACTTGCTTAATGCAAGTTTTGAGGCATGCATCCTCTACTTGGAAAAGCATCGTGCACTAGTGCAGAAACGGGGTATAGTCCCGGTTCGTAAGGCCGGTGGGGACTAAAGGTCCCTCCCTTTAGTCCCGGTTCAACACGAACCGGACCAAAGGCCCACCACGTGGCACGAGCCCGCGCCGGGGGGCTGGGAGACGTTTAGTCCCGGTTGGTAACACCAACCGGGACTAAAAGTTTTAGGGGTTTATGGTTTTATGATTTATTTTTCCTTTTAATTTTGTACCATTTAATTCTTTTTCATTTGAAACATATTTTACGCTACATATATTCCTACATATTCAACTTGGTCACTTGGATACATCCACTTTAATCTAATATGTGTTTCTTCCACCCTAATGATATACAACTCATATCATCATCATAATGATATATATAACAACTCATCATCATCGTAGTCATATATACAACTCATCTTGATCGTAGTGATATAACAATCTCACCATTATGATCATCATAAGTTAACCACTACTAGGTAATTAAGGTGCTAATGATATAACAATCTCACCATTATGATCATCATAAGTTAACGAACTGCACTAGGTAAGGTAGCAGGACCCTACTACTCTCTCTCGGGTAGCATAGCATAAAACAGAAAAACCCCTTCTTCTTCGTTATGCAGCATAGAGATCCAACTGTCTCCATTTTGTGGCCTTCGCTCAGCCACTATTTTTCTCCAAGCCTTGATTTTGAGGCCTCCATCTGTTTTAGAGGCCGAATATGCATATTTGAGACCCTCCGACCATGGTCGTACGCAAACAACTGTCATCTCATCTTCGACAAACATACATGGAGGCACAACCACATCCGGGAGCTTTTGTTGAAGAGCATAATAGTAACATATATAGTTAGCAATGAAGTTTACTTCAGAAGAATGTATGAAAAAGATGGACTAACTAGTGACACAATAGTAAAAATCTTACCATGATACTAGCACGAATGTTAGCATCGCACAACTCATGGACTAGTGGCACGTATTTACCATAATTTTTCCCAACTCCATAGATGATCTTAAATTGCAGAACGTCTTTAACAAAGGAGATAAGATAATTTTTCTCCTCCCAAGTTAGCTATGCGCCATGACTGTAGTAGGTGTCGTCTATTATCTTTTGTATTTCTTGGAAAGAGAGAAAATAAGCTGTCAATTATAAAAAACAAGTTCAGCAGGTATGAATAACAAGTATTTTTAGATAAGGAATATAGATCATTTAACAAATGTGTTTAACAAACTCAGACGGAGGCAGAATCGGAATCATGTTAGGATCCAGCCAAATGTTTTCATCTTCCGGATTGCCAAGATCGAATGTTATTTTCATATCCTTCTCGAATCCATAGGCCTTGCATAATCCTTCCCAATTTGAACATCCAAAATGAGTGTGACCTACTGCATTTACGATCTTAACCTCAAAATCAAAACCATGTTTCATTTTAAGGTGAGCTATCTTCGTGTCCACCTTGGACATCTCTTCGAAAGATAGCTTCTGAAGGACATATGGTCTTGCATAGCAGGGTATGCACTAGTCAAATTATAAAAAAATGGAAATTACACGTTAAAGCAAATATCTTAAGCCATGCTTAATTCAGAAGAAACACATGCCACTGAAGTTACATACCGTAAAACCTTCGAAGCCCTCCTTAAGCGTGAAGGAGAAGCATGTACCGTTATTTAGGTGCGGTCTGTCGCACATACCCCCGTCGTCGGTGCAGTCATCGCACTCGGGGATCTTATCGTCGTCAGACATTTCCTATATATGTTCATAATTCAAAGATTAAAAATTACGGCATGACCTTTGCTAAAATAGGACATATCGAGCGCCTAAAATTTGTCGGACATGCATCTAACATTTATATATCTAATTCATCTAACATTTATATAACTAAAAGTATCAAATTCCTTAACTTTTTTATATATACATCTAATCATCTAGTGAAAACAAATGTCAAAATTCATCTAACTAACATTTCTATATCTAAAATTCATCTGACATTTCTATAACTAAAAGTATAAAAAAATTAAAAAAAATCATCTAACATTTCTATATATAATTCATCTAACATTTCTATAACTAAAAGTATAAAAAACTAAAAAACAGAAAATGAGAAAATACGAAAATGTGTGTGTGCGTGTGTGTGTTCATATGCATGTGTGTGTGTGTGTGTGCGGGCTTGATCATCTATGGGAGGGCGGCCATGGCGGCAGGGGCTCACAGCGGGGCGTCGGGGGCGGTGACGGCGACGGCGACGGCGACGGCGCGTGAGCTCGAGGGAGGGGCGGCGCGCGACGGGGGCGGCGCGCGGCGCGTCGGGGGACGGCGACGGGGGACGGCGTGGGCGGCGCGTCGGGGGCGGCGCTTCGGGGGCGGCACGTCGGGGACGGTGACGGCGTGGGCGGCGACGACGTCGATCGGGGTAGGCGGTGTGTCGTCGACGGAGAGAAAGAAACAGAAGGAAACTGAAATTTTTTGAAGTGTTGTATATATAGGAGGGACCTTTAGTCCCGGTTGGAGCCACCAACCTGGACTAAAGGTCAACTTGGGCCAGGCGAAGCGGCGGGAAGCGACCACCTTTAGTCGCGGTTGGTGACTCCAACCGGGACTAAAGACCCCCCTCCCTTTAGTCGCGGTTGGAGCCACCAACCACGACTAAAGGTGGTGCACTGCCACCCGCGGTGCACGAAGTTTAGTCCCACCTCGCCGAGCGAAGGGCAGCCGCACTGGTTTATAAACCCAGCCGCGGCTGCTCCTTCGAGCTCCTCTCTAAAGAAGGCCTTCTGGGTCTACCTCTGCTGCGCTGCCCTGTGGGCCTACTGGGCCTTGCGGGCCTGCATCCTGGCCCAACTACAGGTTGGGTTTCTAGTCGTATGCAGGCCGTTGTGGCCCAGTAGGCGGGCTTTATTTATTTATTTTTTGTTTTCTTCTTTATTTATTTTCTTTTATTTCTGAGTTGTTTTTTGCTTTATTTAGAATTTCTTTGTGCATCTTTTTGCTTTAGGTAAAAAAAATTATAAACTTTCTGTTAGTGCGAGTAGTTTTCAAATTTGAATAGTTTAAATTTGAATTATTTAAAATTTGTGTGAACCACTAGTTTGTGAATAACTTTACTTTAAAAATAGATTATTCAGTGATTCTTTTTTTCTATTTAATATTAGTGTGTTTTGTCATTATATTCAATTTGGTAAAACTTAGATAAGTTAAAAAAAATGAAATGCCATTGTAACAGATGAGTTTTCGTTCGAAACCCTGATACTTCGAAAGAGATTGTCCATTTTGTACACGAAGTGGATCCAGTTTTTGCAGTAACCCTTTCAACTTTTTAGCACATGCTATGTGGGTGAAATGATGATACCTTGCCAACTTTCAACCTTTTAAGAGTTCATTTGTAGTGCTTTTCAATTTCAGAGTCTTTTAGCTCAAAAAAATTAATAAATGCATGAAAAATAGCAAATGAAGCCAGAAAGGGTTAAAAATTAATGACGTGGCTTCGAATGGTGCATACTGAACGCACAAAAAGTCTAGAGTTGAAATAAGTTTAAAAAAATGAAATGCCTTTGTAACAGATGAGTTTTCGTCCGAAACCCTGATACTTCGAAAGAGATTGTCCATTTTGTACACGAAGTGCATCCAGTTTTTGCCGTAACCCTCTCAACTTTTTAGCACATGCTATGTGGGTCAAATGATGATACCATGCCAACTTTCAACCTTTTCAGAGTTCATTTGTAGTGCTTTTCAATTTCAGGGTCTTTTAGCTCAAAAAAATCAATAAATGCATGAAAAATAGCAAATGAAGTCAGAAAGGGTTGAAAATTGATGACGTGGCTTTGAATGGTGCATACTGAATGCACAAAAAGTCTGGAGTTGAAATAAGTTTTAAAAAATGAAATGCCTTTGTAACAGATGAGTTTTCGTCCGAAGCCCTGATACTTCGAAAGACATTGTCCATTTTGTACACGAAGTGCATCCAGTTTTTGCCGTAACCCTCTCAACTTTTTAGCACATGCTATGTGGGTGAAATGATGATACCATGCCAACTTTCAACCTTTTCAGAGTTCATTTGTAGTGCTTTTCAATTTTAGGGTCTTTTAGCTCAAAAAAATCAATAAATACATGAAAAATAGCAAATGAAGTCAGAAAGGGTTGAAAATTGATGATGTTTGTCCGAAGCACATAAGTACATGTTTCAAATGCCAAAACACATAAGCACCCTAACTATTACAAAGATTCCCTCCGGTTTGTCCAAAGTGGGACTTTCCAGATATATAAGTCCGGAAACTCGATCACTAGAGAACAAAGTGATGACAGTGAAGTCGGTCACATCCCAGAGTGAGATCTTTGGGTGTAAAACTTTTTCTTCACGTGTGTCCCTTTGCGCCGTAACCATGGACAATCTTCATCATTTAACTGGATGCTCGGGTCAACATTCACTGTGAAGGGAGCAATTTCATGAAACTTTTCATAATCTTCTGACATGTCTGTCTTGTCATCCACTCTCACGATGTTTCTTTTCCCTGAAAGAACTATGTGGCGCTTTGGCTCATCGTATGATGTATTCGCTTCCTTATCTTTTCTTTTTCTCGGCTTGGTAGGCATGTCCTTCACATAGAAAACCTGCGCCACATCATTGGCTAGGACGAATGGTTCGTCTGCGTACGCAAGATTGTTGAGATCCATCGTTGTCATTCCGTTCTGCGGGTCTTCCGTTACCCCACCTCGTGTCAGATTGACCCATTTGCACCGAAACAAAGGGACCTTCAAACCACGTCCATAGTAAGTTTCCATATCTCCTCTATGTAACCATAATATGTGTCCTTTCCCCTCTTGGTTGCTGCATCGAAGCGGACACCACTTTTTTGGTTGGTGTTCTTTTTATCTTGGGTGATCGTGTAAAATGTGTTCCCATTTATCTCGTACCCTTTGAAAGTCATTATATTCGAAGATGGTAACTGGGACAGCAAGTACATGTCATCTCCAACAGCATCGTCATGCATGGCACGTGTCTGCAACCAACCGGCGAAAGTCCCTGTTTGTTCACGTGTAATCCAGTCGTCAGACTGCTCCGGGTATTTGGAGAGTAGAATATTCTTGTGTTCCTCCATATACGGAGCCACCAAGGCGGAATTTTGTAGAACTGTGTAGTGTGCTTGAGTGAGAGAATGCCCGTCCATACATATTATTTTATTCGGTCCTAGCATGCCATTTCCACCCAGTCTGCCCTTATGCCGCGATTCAGGAACACCAATCGGCTTAAGGTCAGGAATAAAGTCAACACAAAACTCAATGACCTCCTCATTTTCATGGCCCTTGGAGATGCTTCCTTCTGGCCTAGCACGGTTATGAACATATTTCTTTAAGACTCCCATGAACCTCTCAAAGGGGAACATATTCACTAGTAGAAAACAGGGCTTCGGTCTAGGCCAGATAAGCCCATTAATCCCGGTTCAGTCATGAACCGGGACCCATGGGGGCATAGGTCCCGGTTCGTGAGGCCAGGGGGGCGGCCGGGCCTCGTGGGGCATTGGTCCCGGTTCGTCTGGCCCCTCTGGTCCCGGTTCTAGACACGAACCGGGACCAATGGGCCTCGCTCCTGGCCCACAACCTTTAGTCCCGGTTCGTGGCTGGAACCGGGACCAAATGTGGTCCTTTAGTCCCGGTTCTAGCCACGAACCGGGACCAATGAGATGCCTATATATACCCCCTTGCCCGCGAGCAGAGCAGTGGAGTGCTCTGTTTTTTTGGCCGGTCGTGGGAGAGCTTTGTGGTGCTCTAGCTCACCATGCACATGAGGTGTTCGATGAAATGCCCGAGCCACACTTAAGTTTTCTCCTCTCGAAGCTCCTTGTCCAAAGTCCATTTTTCTCTAGATTTGTCTAGGTTTGGCGGTCCGTCCTGTCCCGTCCCCGTCCTCACCGCCGTCGATCGCCCGCGCCGATCTCGTTGCCGGCACCACCGTGGCGAGCCTCTTGATCTTATCTTCTTTCTAAAAGAAAAAAGTTCTTACTTGTATGATTTAGATAGATACTTGTGTAATTTTCTTACTTTTATTATTGTTTGTTATTATATAGTGCGATGGTTTTGGTATCCGCCTCCGTCGGCCCTCGTCCTGTCTATGATCCGGATGTGGTATATATTATCTTTTATAACTATTTGGTTCATTTAGTGCTTATGACAATTATGCCGACCAACGTGACATAGATTTTTTTATCTAGGAGGTATGTGAACCGGAAATTCCAACCGACCCTATTGTCGAGAGGTTAAATTTAGTTGAAGAAGAAAACAATTACTTGAAGGAAAAATTAAAAAAAATTGAGGAGGAGAAGATGATATTGGAGTTGCATGTTGCGGATGTCGTCGATGATCACAAGATCAAGATGGATGCAATGCGCTTGAAGATTAGAAAATATGCCATTCATACTGAGGCTTGGTATCATTATGCCGTTGGATCAATTGTTACCTTAGTTGCGATTATGATCGCATTTGTTGTTGCATTGAAATGTTTTACATAGTTTCAATGTATGGTTTAATTAGATGCTCTGGAGAGCTATATGTTGTTCAATGAGAACTATGTATGTACTTTGGTTTTAATGTGATGATGAACTTTTATTAATTTGGTCACTTATCTATTCATGATGTACGCAGATGAACCGGCAATGGATGTACGGTAACAGACGCACCTCCGAGTACATTAAGGGCGTGAATAATTTTCTCGCAGTGGCTGAGGCAAACAAGCATAATGGTTTTATGTGTTGTCCATGCCCTATATGTGGGAATATGAGGTCTTACTCTGACTCGAACACCCTTCACACCCACCTGCTTTATAAGGGTTTCATGCCACACTATAATGTTTGGACCAAGCACGGAGAAAGAGGGGTTATGATGGAAGACAGCGAAGAAGAAGAGGATGATGACAACTATGTGCCCCCTGAATACGGTGATGCTGCAACGGGGGAAGTGAAGGAAATATGCCCTAGAGGCAATAATAAAGTTGTTATTTATATTTCCTTATATCATGATAAATGTTTATTATTCATGCTAGAATTGTATTAACCGGAAACTTGATACATGTGTGAATACATAGACAAAACAAAGTGTCCCTAGTATGCCTCTACTTGACTAGCTCGTTAATCAAAGATGGTTAAGTTTCCTGACCATAGACATGTGTTGTCATTTGATGAATGGGATCACATCATTAGGAGAATGATGTGATGGACAAGACCCATCCATTAGCTTAGCATAATGATCGTTAAGTTTTATTGCTAAAGCTTTCTTCATGACTTATACATATTCCTCTGACTATGAGATTATGCAACTCCCGAATACAGGAGGAACACCTTGTGTGCTATCAAACGTCACAACGTAATTGGGTGATTATAAAGATGCTCTACAGGTGTCTCCGAAGGTGTTTGTTGGGTTGGCATAGATCAAGATTAGGATTTGTCACTCCGTGTATCGGAGAGGTACCTCTGGGCCCTCTCGGTAATGCACATCATATGAAGCCTTGCAAGCAATGTGACTAATGAGTTAGTTGCGGGATGATGCATTACAGAACGAGTAAAGAGACTTGCCGGTAATGAGATTGAACTAGGTATGATGATACTGACGATCGAATCTCGGGCAAGTAACATACCGATGACAAAGGGAATGACGTATGTTGTTATGCGGTTTGACCGATAAAGATCTTCGTAGAATATGTAGGAGCCAATATGAGCATCCAGGTTCCGCTATTGGTTATTGACCGAAGAAGTGTCTCGGTCATGTCTACATAGTTCTCGAACCCGTAGGGTCCCCACGCTTAACGTTCGATGACGATTTGTATTATGAGTTATGTGTTTTGATGACCGAAGTTTGTTCGGAGTCCCGGATGAGATCACGGACGTGACGAGGAGTCTCGAAATGGTCGAGACATAAAGATTGATATATTGGAAGGCTATATTCGGATATCGGAATGGTTCCGGAGAAGTTCGGGTATTTTCGAGAGTACCGGGAGGTTACCGGAACCCCCCGGGGAGTTGTTGGGCCTTAGTGGAAAGAGGAGGCATCGGCTAGGAGGTGGCGTGCGCCCCCCCCCCCCCCCCAAGACCAGTCCAAATTGGACAAGGGGTTGGGGGCACGGCCCCCCTCTCCCTTCCTTTCCCCCTCTCCTTTAGGTGGAATCCTACTAGGACTTGGAGTCCTAGTAGGACTCCCCTCTCCCGGCGCGCCTAGCAAGGGCCGGCCGGCCTCCCCCTCCCTCCTTTATATACGGGGGCAGGGGGGCACCCTAGACACACCAAGTTCTCTCTTAACCGTGTGCGGTGCCCCCCTCCATAGTTACACACCTCGGTCATATCGTCGTAGTGCTTAGGCGAAGCCCTGCGCCGGTAACATCATCAACACCGTCGTGCTGACGGAACTCTCCCTCGTCCTCAACTGGATCAAGAGCTCGAGGGACGTCATCGAGCTGAAC
The DNA here is from genome assembly GCA_011799875.1 of Thinopyrum elongatum. Classification (NCBI taxonomy): domain Eukaryota; kingdom Viridiplantae; phylum Streptophyta; class Magnoliopsida; order Poales; family Poaceae; genus Thinopyrum; species Thinopyrum elongatum. Next base: position 23,458,754 of record CM022298.1, read on the forward strand.
GTGTGCTGAACGTGGAGGTGCCGTACGTTCGGTACTTGGATCGGTTGGATCGCGAAGACATTCGACTACATCAACCGCGTTACTAAACGCTTCCTCTTTCGGTCTACGAGGGTACGTGGACACACTCTTCCCTCTCGTTGCTATGCATCTCCTAGATAGATCTTGCGTGATCGTAGGAATTTTTTTGAAATACTACGTTCCCCAACAGTGCCATCCGAGCCAGGTCTATGCGTAGATGATTTGCACGAGTAGAACACAAAGAGTTGTGGGCGATAATAGTCATACCGCTTACCACCAATGTCTTACTTTGATTCGGCGGTATTGTTGGATGAAGCGGCCAGGACCGACATTACTTGACCGCGTTCATGAGACTGGTTCTACCAACGTGCTTTGCACATAGGTGGCTGGCGGGTGTCTGTTTCTCCAACTTTAGTTGAATCGAGTTTGACTACGGCCGGTCCTTGTTGAAGGTTAAAACAGCAAACTTGACAAAAAATCGTTGTGGTTTTGATGAGTAGGTAAGAACGGTTCTTACTAGAAGCCCGTAGCAGCCACGTAAAACTTGCAACAACAAAGTAGAAGACGTCTAACTTGTTTTTGCAGGGCATGTTGTGATGTGATATGGTCAAGACATGATGTAATACACGTTATTGTATGAGATGATCATGTTTTGTAAAAGTTATTGGCAACTGGCAGGAGCCTTATGGTTCTCGTTTTATTGTATGAAATGCAATCGCCATGTAATTACTTTACTTTATCACTATGCGTTAGCGATAGTTGTAGAAGCAATAGTTGGTGAGACGACAACGACACTACGATGGAGATCAAGGTGTCAAGCCGGTGATGATGGAAATCATGACAGTGCTTTGGAGATGGAGATCAAAGGCACAAGATGATGATGGCCATATCATGTCACATATTTTGATTGCATGTGATGTTTATCTATTATGCATCTTATTTTGCTTAGTACGGCGGTAGCATTATAAGATGATCCCTCACTAAATTTCAAGGTATAAGTGTTCTCCCTGAGTATGCACCGTTGCGATAGTTCGTCGTGCCGAGACACCACGTGATGATCGGGTGTGATAAGCTCTACGTTCACATACAACGAGTGCAAGACAGTTTTGCACGTGCGGAATACTCGGGTTAAACTTGACGAGCCTAGCATATGCAGATATGGCCTCGGAACACTGGAGACCGAAAGGTCGAAAGTGAATCATATAGTAGATATGATCAACATAGAGATGTTCACCATTGAAAACTACTCCATCTCACGTGATGATCGGACATGGTTTAGTTGATATGGATCACATGATCATTTAGATGACTAGAGGGATGTCTATCTAAGTGGGAGTTCTTAAGTAATATGATTAATTGAACTTAATTTATCATGAACTTAGTCCTGATAGTTTTTGTAACACCCCTCTGTATCATGGCACTGTGACACCCTGATAATTATGCCTAGTCATGATCATTTACTTACTAGTCACAGTGGTTAAATGGTCCTATTCAAATTCCTCCTTGAATTCAAATTTAAAACAGAAGTGCAAAATAAAGTGGCACCAAAGTTACTGCAAAAATGTTCATCACCTTGCCAAATTCCATAACATTTATTTGTTAAGGAGAACAACATCACTCTTGTGCAAAGATGAACAGTAGCAACTAGAACAGCAATATTTCAGCACTTTTAAATACTTTTCCATTTATGAAAATTCCAAATAAATTCCAATGGCCTCCAAACTAATTGTGGTAGTGCCAAATATTGCTAGAGGATTTTGTGGCTTAGTTCCACATTTTTCTAAAATGTTTGGTGGCCTACAAAAATCCTTTTCTGTCTCTGAAATAAATAAAAGGAAACAGAAAACTTAAAAAAGGGAAAAGGCCCGAAGGCCACCCACCTGTTACTGGGCCGCAAGGCCCAGCCCACTCCTCCACCTACCTCCTCCCCGTGTCGCCGTCTCCTTGGCGCCGAACGCCCGCGCCGGTCGCCGCTCGCCACCGCGGCAGGAAAGGGTGGGCGAGGGGATAAGCTCGCCCCCGTCCATCCCCCCTGCCTCTTCCGTCACTCTCCCCCTCACATCGCTCCTCTCTCCCTGGTCATTCATCTCTCCCTCCCTCGCTCTCCATCGCTCCCTCTCTCTCTCTCGTCGGTGCCCGAACGTCACCGCCGCCGACGCTCGATTCCGCGGCCACCGAGCCCCTCCAGCCCCTCCGACCTATCCAGAAGCTCCAACGCCATCGACTCCTTCGTCCGGTGCTGTGGGATTGAACTGGGGAGCGCCCTATCGCCGAGTCTTCGTCGTCTTCCACCTCGGGACCCGCCGCCGTTCGCCGTCGTCCCCGTCGTTTCTGCTGCTCCTAACCTGTCGCCGAGCCATCGTGTGCTCCTCTGGTGAGCACAGCAACATCTTCCCCCTGTTTTCCGCTCGGATTGCCGTCGCTAGCTGCTATCGCCATGGACGCCCGAGCCGAGCTTCGCCGCGGCTGCTGCTGCCATCGATGTGGTCACGGTCGCAAGCAACCAACCACGCCAGCGAGTTCAGTGCACCTCCAGGAGCCGAACGCGCTTAGCCTCGCCCCCCTCTTTGTTCCCATTCTGCCGATCTCGAGCACACCGTGCTCCGGCCGCCGCCAGTGGCCATCGCCGCCGTCGCTCTAGATCGTCTCCGGCCACGTTCCTGGCATGAATGAACTCGCGACGCAAAGACCGATCGAACGGTGCCGACGGCACCCGATTTGGTGCTTCGTAGGCAAATTCCGGTGGCCTCCAGTGCCCTCCGCCGCGTTTCGCGTCACCGGCGACGAGCCGCCGGCCGCGCTGACCTGGCGAGCGTGTGGGGTCCACCCGGGTCGCTGCCAGTGGGCCCCCACCGCTCGTTTGACCGTGTTGACCATGGTCAACGCGCGTCACTGTTCACCTTAGCCACTGACGTGTGGGGCCCACAGACTTAATTAGTGCTAATCAAATAATTAGTTTTCTGTTAATCATATAGAGACACTGACAGTAGGCCCCACCAACAGCTTAATTAGCTTAACCCATTAGATTAGCCTCTGGGTCAATGACATGTGGGTCCCACTGGACCCACATGTCAGGTTTGACTGGTCAGCCGTCCTGTTGACTTGCTGATGTCAGCATTACCTCGTGCTGACATCATAATTCATTTTCTGTTAATAAAATAAATTCTAGAAATTCAAATAAACTTTAAAAATTCATAACTTTTAAACCGTAGCTCAGATCGAAAAAGTTAAAACATGAAACTTGCTCAGAACGACGAGACGAATCCAAATACGCCCTTCGTTTATCTGTCACATACCCATAACTACCTGAACATGTAACCTTCCCCTCCAGTTCGTCTGTCTGACAGACGTCCGGAACCGGGAAAACATTCCCGGATGTTCCCCTCCTTCACCGGTGTCGTATAGCACTACGATAGGCCACCTCTAGCATCGCATATCGTATTGTCATGCATATGTTGATATGTATTTATATGTTTCTTCCCCCTCTCCTCTCTCGGTAGCCCCTGACGACGACGTAGCTCCCGAGGCAGACGCAGCTCCGGAGTACGACTACGTCCCTGACGACACCCCTGAAGACCAGCCCTTCTTGCCAGAGCAACCAGGCAAGCCCCCCCCTTTGATCATCTCGATATCGCCTATTCTAATTTCTCCTGCTTGCATTAGAATTTTGCTACTGTTACTGTTTATCCTATTTCTGCTGCATAGCCTGTTTATTGTAACCTGCTATTTGATACCTTACTGTTCGTCCTAAACTGGTTAGTATAGACTGGGTAGAGCCCCATTAGTGACCCCCACTTTATCCCGACTGCCCCGCTGGAGTTTCAGAAGACCCGATCAACGGGATTGAAGATCAGCCCCGGCACTGCACCTCACTTTCCCCTTAGTTGCTCGACACTACTGGGTTACTATCAAGTGCCGAGGGTGATACCTCGTCAGCACTTCTGATGATAACCTTGTAGGTTAGTTGATCGGTCGTGGTAAGCGAGGGTGATACCTCCTACACCACCCCTGATACTGACAAAGCCGCGCAACACCTCACGTGTGGACCTCGAGGGTGATGCCTCCTACGTCCATCTTGTTGTTACATCAGGTGGGAGTCCAACAAGGGTGATGCCTCGGATTCCCCTTGATACGGTGAACACACGGATGCCTTACATTACTGTTGACACTGATGCTTGGAAAGGCGGGTCGACCCTGAGGGGTACCCGCGAGAGATGGATAGTTACCCGTGAGATATTCCACGAGGCGCGGCCGGGCATTCTTAGCCCTTGCAGCAAGTCCTCGAGACGGGGCGACGGGGTCACATCTTTCATGAGTCTCTGCTCGTTACCGCAAGCCACTAGGACACTACGATTTGGATATATGATCTGAGCCGGCCTCTGGTCAGATAGCACTAACCATCACGTGGGCATAGTATGGGCGTTCTGCATCGTAACATCAGCTGAAAGCTCAGTCAGACGTCCTGTTCAGCATTGTGGCACGGTCGGATCGTACCGGCCTTCCGAGGCGGTGCTGGTATCCACCCTGCACACAACGACCCGGAGGGCGAGGGGCGATGGCCCAAGACCCCCTTGCGCTTAGGAGGTAGACCGGCGGGGACCTCTCTGCTGAGCTGTAGGTAGGGTTGCGGTGTGTCGTTTGGCCGAGGCCGGGCATGACCCAGGAAAGTGTGTCCGGCCGGAGTTAATCGAGCGTGGTGGGTAAGTTGGTGCACCCCTGCAGGGAAGAACACATCTATCGATAGCCGGTCCTACTGTAAAGGACACTCGGAGTTGTATCCCGATCGATACCGTTAGAATTGAGATGATACCTGGATATGTGGCTCCGGGATCGCTTTCTCGCAGGGAGTCGAGGAAGGATCTCTGGGCGAGACTGATACATGACATTACTGCTATTTTACATTATGTTATCCTGTACCCCTCTAATGCTGCAAGACAGATGAAGATGCTGAAGATGCTAGTCTTCGATAGGACTAGGCCTTCTCTCTATTCTGGCATTTCTGCAGCCCAGTCCACATATACAGGCATCCCTTGATAATTTTGCATATGTAGTATAGATCCTTGCTTGCTGAGTACTTCGCAGTACTCACGGTTGCTTTGCTTTCTTTTTCTCCCCATATCAGTTTGTCGTGACCAGATGACGGAGCCCCTGAGATAGCTGGTCCGCCGATGACTATTTCAACCACCCCGAGGACGGCTACTACTTCAAGATGGCTATCGACCAGGAGTAGGATTGGAGGGTCCTAGGCAGGAGGCCTACGCCTTTCGATCGTAGTGTTTTATTTTTGTCCCGCTTTTTTTAAGGCCTTTCTGTTTTTCTTTTATATCTGTACCCAGATATCTAATGCTTCCGCTGACGCTTGTATGCCATCGAGCTATGTATTCGAGCCCTCGAGGCCCTGGCTTGTAATATAAAGCTTGTATGACTTTATTTATGTTTTAGAGTTGTGTTGTGATATCTTCAAGTGAGTCCTTAGGCTTGATCGTGCGCATTTGAGTGTATGGTTAGTTCACGATTAAGCCGGGGGCGTCACAGTTTTGCATATCTATGTTGTAGATCAATGGCCCGGGCTACCGTTCCCTTGAATTTTAATGCGTTCCTAGAGAAAGCTAAGTTGAAAGATGATGGTAGCAACTACACGGACTGAGTCCGTAACTTGAGGATTATCCTCATTGCTGCACAGAAGAATTATGTCCTTGATGCACCGCTGGGTGAAAGGCCTGCTGCAGGAGCAGATGCTGACGTTATGAATGTTTGGCAAGCTCGATTTGATGACTACTCGATAGTTCAGTGTGCCATGCTTTACGGCTTAGAATCGGGACTTCAAAGACGTTTTGAACGTCATGGAGCATATGAGATGTTCCAGGAGTTGAAGTTAATATTTCAAGCAAATGCCTGAGTTGAGAGATATGAAGTCTCCAACAAGTTCTATAGCTGCAAGATGGAGGAGAACAGTTCTGTCAGTGAACGCATACTCAGAATGTCTGGGTACCATAACCACTTGACTCAGCTGGGAGTTAATCTTCCGGATGATTGTGTTATTGACAGAGTTCTTCAATCACTGACACCAAGCTACAAAGGCTTCGTGATGAACTATAATATGCAAGGGATGAATAAGACAATTCCCGAGCTCTTCGCTATGGTCAAAGCCGCGGAGGTAGAAATCAAGAAAGAACATCAAGTGTTGATGGTTAACAAGACCACTAGTTTCAAGAAAAAGGGCAAGGGAAAGAAGGGGAACTTCAGGAAGAACGGCAAACAAGTTGCTGCTCCCGGGAAGAATCCCAAGTCTGGACCCAAATCTGAAACTGAGTGCTTCTACTGCAAAGGGACTGGTCACTGGAAGCGGAACTGCCCCAAGTATTTGGCGGATAAGAAGGATGGCAAAATGAACAAAGGTATATTTGATATACACGTTATTGATGTGTACCTTACTAATGCTCGTAGTAGTGCCTGGGTATTTGATACCAGTTCGGTTGCTCATATTTGTAACTCGAAACAGGGGCTACGGATCAAACGAAGATTGGCAAAGGACGAGGTGACGATGCACGTCGGGAATGGTTCCAAGGTCGATGTGATCGCCGTCGGCACGCTACCTCTACATCCACCTTCAGGATTAGTTTTAGACCTGAATAATTGTTATTTGGTGCCAGCATTGAGCATGAACATTATATCTTGATCTTGTTTGATGCGAGACGGTTATTCATTTAAATCAGAGAATAATGGTTGTTATATTTATATGAGTAATATCTTTTATGGTCATGCTCCCTTGAAGAGTGGTCTATTTTTGTTGAATCTCGATCATGGTGATACACATATTCATAATATTGATGCCAAAAGATACAAAGTTGATAATGATAGTGTAACATATTTGTGGCACTGCCGTTTAGGTCATATTGGTGTAAAGCGCATGAAGAAACTCCATGCTGATGGACTTTTGGAATCACTTGATTACGAATCATTTGATGCTTGCGAACCATGCCTCATGGGCAAGATGACTAAGACTCCGTTCTCCGGAACAATGGAGCGAGCTACAGACTTATTGGAAATAATACATACCGATGTATGCGGTCCGATGAGTGTTGAAGCTCGCTGCGGGTATCGTTATTTTCTGACCTTCACAGATGATTTGAGCAGATATGGGTATATCTACTTAATGAAACATAAGTCTGAAACATTTGAAAAGTTCAAAGAATTTCAGAGTGAAGTGGAGAATCATCGTAACAAGAAAATAAAGTTTCTACGATCTGTTCGCGGAGGCGAATACTTGAGTTACGAGTTTAGCCTTCATTTAAAACAATGCGGAATAGTTTCGCAACTCACGCCACTTGGAACACCACAGCGTAATGGTGTGTCTGAACGTCGTAACCGTACTTTATTAGATATGGTGCGATCTATGATGTCTCTTACCGATTTGCCACTATCGTTTTGGGGTTATGCATTAGAGACAGCTGCATTCACGTTAAATAGGGCACCATCTAAATCCGTTGAGACGACACCATATGAACTGTGGTTTGGCAAGTAACCTAAGCTGTCGTTTCTTAAAGTTTGGGGTTGCGATGCTTATGTGAAAAAGCTTCAGCCTGATAAGCTCGAACCCAAATCGGAGAAGTGCGTCTTCATAGGATACCCAAAAGAAACTGTTGGGTACACCTTCTATCACAGATCCGAAGGCAAGATATTTGTTGCTAAGAATGGATCCTTTCTAGAGAAGGAGTTTCTCTCGAAAGAATTGAGTGGGAGGAAAGTAGAACTTGATGAGGTAGTGGTACCTTCTCTTGAATTGGAAAGTAGTTCATCACAGAAATCAGCTCTAGTGATGCCTACACCAATTAATAAGGAAGCTAATGATGATGATCATGAAACTTCAGATCAAGTTACTACAGAACCTCGTAGGTCAACCAGAGTACGTTCCGCACCAGAGTGGTACGGTAATCCTGTTCTGGAGGTCATGTTACTAGACCATGATGAACCTACGAACTTCGAGGAAGCGATGATGAGCCCAGATTCCGCGAAATGGCTTGAGGCCCTGAAATCTGAGATGGGATCCATGTATGAGAACAAAGTGTGGACTTTGGTTGACTTGCCCGATGATCGGCAAGCCATAGAGAATAAATGGATCTTCAAGAAGAAGACTGACCTGACGGTAATGTTACTGTCTACAAAGCTCGACTTGTTGCGAAAGGTTTTCGACAAGTTCAAGGAGTTGACTACGATGAGACCTTCTCACTCGTAGCGATGCTTAAGTCTATCCAAATCATGTTAGCAATTGCCGCATTTTATGATTATGAAATATGGCAAATGGATGTCAAAACTGCATTCCTTACTGGATTTCTCAAAGAAGAGTTGTATATGATGCAACCAGAAGGTTTTGTCGATCCTAAAGGTGCTAACAAAGTGTGCAAGCTCCAGTGATCCATTTATGGACTGGTGCAAGCATCTCGGTTTTGGAATATACGCTTTGATAGTGTGATCAAAGCATATGGTTTTATACAGACTTTTGGAGAAGCCTGTATTTACAAGAAAGTGAGTGGGAGCTCTGTAGCATTTCTAATATTATATGTGGATGACATATTATTGATTGGAAATGATATAGAATTTCTGGATAGCATAAAAGGATACTTGAATAAGAGTTTTTCAATGAAAGACCTCGGTGAAGCTGCTTATATATTGGGCATCAAGATCTATAGAGATAGATCAAGACGCTTAATTGGACTTTCACAAAGCACATACCTTGATAAAGTTTTGAAGAAGTTCAAAATGGATCAGTCAAAGAAAGGGTTCTTACCTATATTACAAGGTGTGAAGTTGAGTAAGACTCAATGCCCGACCACTGCAGAAGATAGAGAGAAAATGAAACTCATTCCCTATGCCTCAGCCATAGGTTCTATCATGTATGCAATGCTGTGTACCAGACCTGATGTGTGCCTTGCTGTAAGTTTAGCAGGGAGGTACCAAAGTAATACAGGAGTGGATCACTGGACAGCGATCAAGAACATCCTAAAGTACCTGAAAAGGACTAAGGATATGTTTCTCGTTTATGGAGGTGACAAAGAGCTCATCGTAAATGGTTACGTCGATGCAAGCTTTGACACTGATTCGGATGACTCTAAGTCGCAAACTGGATACGTATTTATATTGAATGGTGGAGCTGTCAGTTGGTGCAGTTCCAAGTAGAGCGTCGTGGCGGGATCTACGTGTGAAGCGGAGTACATAGCTGCTTCGGAAGCAGCGAATGAAGGAGTCGGGATGAAGGAGTTCATATCCGATCTAGGCGTAATACCTAGTGCATCGGATCCAATGAAAATCTTTTGTGACAATACTGGAGCAATTGCCTTAGCGAAGGAATCCAGATTTCACAAAAGAACCAAACACATCAAGAGACACTTCAACTCCATCCGCGATCAAGTCAAGGAGGGAGACATAGAGATTTGCAAAATACATACGGATCTGAATGTTGCAGACCCGTTGACTAAGCCTCTTCCATGAGCAAAACATGATCAGCACCAAGACTCCATGGGTGTTAGAATCATTGCAATGTAAACTAGATTATTGACTCTAGTGCAGGTGGGAGACTGAAGGAAATATGCCCTAGAGGCAATAATAAAGTTGTTATTTATATTTCCTTATATCATGATAAATGTTTATTATTCATGGTAGAATTGTATTAACCGGAAACTTGATACATGTGTGAATACATAGACAAAACAAAGTGTCCCTAGTATGCCTCTACTTGACTAGCTCGTTAATCAAAGATGGTTAAGTTTCCTGACCATAGACATGTGTTGTCATTTGATGAACGGGATCACATCATTAGGAGAATGATGTGATGGACAAGACCCATCCGTTAGCTTACCATAATGATCGTTAAGTTTTATTGCTAAAGCTTTCTTCATGACTTATACATATTCCTCTGACTATGAGATTATGCAACTCCCGAATACAGGAGGAACACCTTGTGTGCTATCAAACGTCACAACGTAATTGGGTGATTATAAAGATGCTCTACAGGTGTCTCCAAAGGTGTTTGTTGGGTTGGCATAGATCAAGATTAGGATTTGTCACTCCGTGTATCGGAGAGGTACCTCTGGGCCCTCTCGGTAATGCACATCATATGAAGCCTTGCAAGCAATGTGACTAATGAGTTAGTTGCAGGATGATGCATTACAGAATGAGTAAAGAGACTTGCCGGTAACGAGATTGAACTTGGTATGATGATACCGACGATCGAATCTCAGGCAAGTAACATACTGATGTCAAAGGGAATGACGTATGTTGTTATGCGGTTTGACCGATAAAGATCTTCGTAGAATATGTAGGAGCCAATATGAGCATCCAGGTTTCGCTATTGGTTATTGACCGGAGAAGTGTCTCGGTCATGTCTACATAGTTCTCAAACCCGTAGGGTCCGCACGCTTAACGTTCGATGACGATTTGTATTATGAGTTATGTGTTTTGATGACCGAAGTTTGTTCGGAGTCCCGAATGAGATCACGGACATGACGAGGAGTCTCGAAATGGTCGAGACATAAAGATTGATATATTGGAAGGCTATATTCGGATATCGGAATGGTTCCGGAGAATTTCAGGTATTTTCCGGAGTACTGGGAGGTTACCGGAACCCCCCGGGGAGTTGTTGGGCCTTAGTGGAAAGAGGAGGCAGCGGCCAGGAGGTGGCGCCCTCCCCCCCCCAAGCCCAGTCCGAATTGGACAAGGGGTTGGGGGCGCGGCCCCCCTCTCCCTTCCTTCCCCCCTCTCCTTTAGGTGGAATCCTACTAGGACTTGGAGTCCTAGTAGGACTCCCCTCTCCCGGCGCGCCTAGCAAGGGCCGTGTAACACCCCTGTGTAATAGCCACTGTGATCAACTGCTAAAAATGCCAAGTCATCATCATTTGCAGAGCCTAGTCACCTTGGTTAATTATTTAATTCAAATTCAAATCTGAAAATCAACTTAAATTCAAAAGTGAATTATAAAGTTGATCAAACACTGTTGGGAAAATGTTCATTAAATGGCAAATAATCCAGGAACATTTCTAAAATCAACATCAAAATAATTGGAGTTGGACAAGTGACTCAAACAAGATGAAACAGTCCCAAAACATGCAATATTTAATACATTTAAAATCATATCAAATTCAAACAAACTTCATTTCTGCCCAAACCACTTTTTGGTGAGAGCTAATATTGCATTGTAATATTTGGACCAAGTTCCATATTTTACAAAACTACATACGAGCCCTAACTATTTCCCAAACAGAGAGGAATAAAAGAAATCAGAAACAGAAAATGGAAAATAGAAAAGGGCCTAAAGGTCTACTGTGCAATTAAGCCTGCGCTACAGTGCCCGGCCCAGCCCAACAACCGGGCCGTCTCCCTCCTCGCCCACACGTCGGCGCGCGCGCGCATCCGACCGGCGCTCGTCGCCGTGTCGGTGATCCCGCGGTCCCCGGCGCCTATATGGATAAGCCCGAGCGCCTCTCGCCGTACCCGCGAACCCTAGCCTCCAGTTCCCCCCTCTCCCTCTCGTCTTCTTCCCCACCGCGACTAGCCGAGCCGCCGTCGCCATGGTCGAGCTCGAGGTCGTCGCTGTCGTCGTCGTCACCGCCTGAGAACGAGCGCATCCGCTCCGCCCTGCTCCTCTGCATCTTCACCGGCTACTAGCTCGAGCTCTACGCCACCACGACTTGCGGATCGAGCTGCTCCCCGTTCTCGGTCGCCGGAGCTTCGCTGGCAACTGCCGTCGATCTGCACCTCCTAAGCTTCCAACGGGCCCCCGTGTGCCCCTTAGGTGAGCATGCGTGCCATTCCCCTCTCTGCCCCGCTTGATTCCATCGCCATAGACGTCATCTCCGCCGAACCCGAGAGCTCCTCGCCGCCGGCCATGGCACCACCGTGGCCACGGCCGCGCAAGCTCGCGTCCGAGCTCACCACTTCACTCACCGCACCCCAGCGAGTCGGGCAAGCCAATCCACGACACCTACCGTGCCCCGCATGGCCCAATCCATCGTTAGTCGAACTCCGGCGGCCGCCGCGTAGCTCGCCGCCGTCAATTTACGTCGATTCAGGCCGAGCCAGTGCCACCACTCGACGCGGCTCAGAGCGCCCGTTCGAACACCGCAAACCCCGCGCGATTTGGTGCCCCCTAGAGGAAATCCGACGCCCTCCGGCGAGTTCGCCGCCGCGGGAGGCTCGCCGGAGCTACTCCGGGGACTCCGCTGACCTGGCAAGGCGTGGGGCCTGCCCAGTGACACTGACCAGTGGGCCCCTGGCCTTTGTTGACTTTGTTGACCGGGTCAACGTCGGATTACTGTTTACCCTAGAGGCTGACATGCGGGCCCCGTTCTGTAATTAGTTTAACTAAGCAGTTTTAATTAAAAGTCTAATTAGTTTAACCCCCCTAGTCACTGACAGATGGGGTCCGCTCACTAATTAACTCAGTTAGTTAATTTAAATACCCTGTTAAGTCACAGAGGCTGACATGTGGGTACCACTGGACCCACATGTCAGATTTGACTCTGGACAGCCGCTGTTGACTTGCTGACGTCAGCAATACATCATGCTGACGTCATAATTCATTTTCTGTTAAATAAAATAATTCCAGAAAATCAAATAATCTTTGAAATTTAATAACTTTTAAACCGTAGCTCAGATCGAAAAAGTTAAAACATGAAAGTTGCTCAGAACGACGAGACGAGTCTCATCGCACCGTCTGTTTCTTCGTCGGAACCCCCTACGTAGAAGAACTCGTAACTCCGGACCCGAATCCGGCAGATGAATGGTGCACACATTTCGGAAAATCAATCCCAGAAAAATCCTAAAATAACTAAAATGACTTAGATGCATATTCAGGCAACCCTGCACTGCATCATAGCATCACACGCACCGTGTTGCATCTGTTTGCATTATGTTTACCTGTTTCTTCCCCCTCTTTCTCTCGGTAGACCCCGACGTTGACGTAGCTTCCGAGGCGGACGCAGCTCCGGAGTACGACTACGTCCCCGACGACACCCCTGAAGACCTTGCCCTTGCCCCAGAGCAAACAGGCAAGCACCCCCATTTTGAGCATTCCGATATCGCCTATTCTCTTCCCTCTTATGCTTGCATTAGATGTTACTGCTGCTGTTACTATCCTATATCTGTTGCATAGCCTGCTTATTTGTAACCTACTATTGATACATGCCTGATATCCTAAACTGTATAGCATAGGATGGGTAGAGCCATATCAGAGACCCACTTGTCCCGACTGCCCCGTTGGATACTCAGAAGACCCGTTCTACGGGATCGAAGATCAGACCAGGGCACCGCACGTCACTTCCCCCTAAGTTGTCCGACACTACTGGGTTACTATCACGTGCCGAGGGTGACACCTCAATAGCACGTTTGATGTTAACCTTGTAGGTTAGTTACTCGGTCGTGGTAAGCGAGGGTGAATCCTCCTACACCACCCCCGATACCGACGCCGTCGCGCAACTCCTCAAGTGTGGACCTCGAGGGTGGTTCCTCTTTCGTTCACCTTGACGACAACATCGAGCGGGAATTCCATCGAGGGTGATTCCTCAGGATTCCCCTTGGTGTTAGACACCCAGTTACTATTGATATTATGACTTGTACTGAACCATGATACTAAAGACGGGTCGGCCCTGAGGGGTACCCGCGCGAGCTGATAAGCGAAGTGATGTGGAGTCGGGTTGACCTGGATGGTGCCCGCGAGATAATACGAGGCGTGGCCGGGCATTCTTAGCCCTTGCCGCAAGTCCTCGAGACGGGGCGACGGGGTCACATCGATCGTGAGTCTCTGCTCGTTTCCGCGCGATCCTAAACCACTAAACGGTTTGGATATTTGATCCGAGGGGCCTCTGGCCCGATAGCACTAACCATCACGTGGGCATAGTATGGGCGTTCTGCGTCGTATACTTCAGCCGGAGCTTAATAGACGTCAGCGACTGAGCGGCGCGCGCTGAATTGGACTGGGAACGCAACCGCACTTGTATAAGGGGTTGCTAGGTCTGCTTTTAGCCGCGTACGCAACATGCAGGAGCGTCCGGGGCGATGGCCCGAGACCCCTGGGGGTATATGTTAGTCCGACGTGCTGACCTCTCTGTTAAGTATTCGGTCAGGTTGCGGCGTATCGTTTGGCCGAGGGCGGGCATGACCCAGAAAGTGTGTCCGGCCGGAGTTAAGCGAGCGTGGTGGGTAAGTTGGTGCACCCCTGCAGGGAAGAAACTTCTATCGATAGCCTGTCCTACGGTAAAGGACACTCGAAGTTGTATCCCGATCGGTACAACTAGAACATGTGATGAGAACTAGATAGTACGGCTCTGGGATTGCTTTCTCGCAGGGAGTCGAGAAAGGATCTCAGGTCGAGGTTGGTGATATTACTACTACTTTACATTATGTTGATCTGCTCTCTTCTAATGCCGCAAGACTGCTGAAGATTGTTGAAGATGCTAGTCTTCGATAGGACTAGGCTTTCGCCCTCTATTCTGGCATTTCTGCAGCCCAGTCCACTGATACAGCCCCCTTTTGAAAATGTTGCACATGTAGTGTAGATCCTTGCTTGCTGAGTACTTCGGATGAATACTCACATTTGCTTTATTTTCTTTTTCCCCCATATTCCATTTGATGCCACCAAACGTCGGAGCCCCTGAGCCAGATGCCCCCGTCGACGACCAGTACTACTACCAGCCCGGAGAGTACTACTACTACGAGGAGCCGACCGACGACCAGGAGTAGGATCGAAGGGTCCAGGGCAGGAGGCCTACGCCTTTCGATCATAGCTTCTTTTTTTACCCCGCCTCTGTGAAGGCTTATCTCTCTCTGTTCTGTAATATATCTGTACTCAGATATCTGATGCTTCCGCTGACGTTTGTATGCCATCGAGCTATGTATTCGAGCCCTCGAGGCCCTGGCTTGTAATATTAAGCTTGTATGACTTTATTTATGTTTTAGAGTTGTGTTGTGATATCTTCAAGTGAATCCTTAGGCTTGATCGTGTGCATTTGTGTGTATGGTTAGTGCACGATTAAGCCGGGGTCGTCACAGGCCGGCCGGCCTCCCTCTCCCTCCTTTATATACGGGGGCAGGGGGGCACCCTAGGACACACCAAGTTCTCTCTTAACCGTGTGCGTGAAGGAAATATGCCCTAGAGGCAATAATAAAGTTATTATTTATTTCCTTATATCATGATAAATGTTTATTATTCATGCTAGAATTGTATTAACCGGAAACATGATACATGTGTGAATACATAGACAAACAGAGTGTCACTAGTAAGCCTCTACTAGACTAGCTCGTTAATCAAAGATGGTTATGTTTCCTAACCATAGACATAAGTTGTCATTTGATTAACGGGATCACATCATTAGGAGAATGATGTGATTGACTTGACCCATTCCGTTAGCTTAGCACTTGATCGTTTAGTATGTTGCTATTGCTTTCTTCATGACTTATACATGTTCCTATGACTATGAGATTATGCAACTCCCGTTTACCGAAGGAACAATTTGTGTGCTACCAAATGTCACAACGTAACTGGGTGATTATAAAGGTGCTCTACAGGTGTCTCCGAAGGTACTTGTTGAGTTGGCGTATTTCGAGATTAGGATTTGTCACTCCGATTGTCGGAGAGGTATCTCTGGGCCCACTCGGTAATGCACATCACTATAAGCCTTGCAAGCATTGTAACTAATGAGTTAGTTGCGAGATGATGTATTACGGAACAAGTAAAGAGACTTTCCGGTAACGAGATTGAACTAGGTATTGAGATACCGACGATCGAATCTCGGGCAAGTAACATACCGATGACAAAGGGAACAACGTATGTTGTTATGCGGTTTGACCGATAAAGATCTTCGTAGAATATGTGGGAGCCAATATGAGCATCCAGGTTCCGCTATTGGTTATTGACCGGAGACGTGTCTCGGTCATGTCTACATAGTTCTCGAACCCGTAGGGTCCGCACGCTTAAAGTTCGGTGACGATCGGTATTATGAATTTATGTGATTTGATGACCGAAGTTTGTTCGGAGTCCCAAATGAGATCGGGGACATGACGAGGAGTCTCGAAATGATCGAGACGTAAAGATCGATATATTGGACGAGTATATTCGGACATCGGAAAGGTTCCGAGTGATTCGGGTATTTTTCGGAGTACCGGAGAGTTACGGGAATTCGTTTATTGGGCTTTAGGGGAAAGAGAGATGGGAGGCTGCGCGCCCCCCCAAGGCCTAGTCCGAATTTGACTAGGGGGAGGGGCGGCGCCCCCTCCTTCCTTCTCTTCTCTTTTCACTTTCCTTCTCTCCTACTCCTACTACATGGAAGGGGGGGAATCCTACTCCCGGTGGGAGTAGGACTCCCCAGGGCGCGCCATAGAGAGGGCCGGCCCCTCCCCTCCTCCACTCCTTTATATACGTGGCCAAGAGGCACCCCATAGACAACAATTGATCATTGATCTCTTAGCCGTGTGCGGTGCTCCCCTCCACCATAATCCACCTCGATCATATCGTAGTGGTGCTTAGGCGAAGCCCTGCGTCGATAGCATCATCATCACTGTCACCACGCCGTTGTGCTGACGAAACTCTCCTGTGAAGCTTTGCTGGATCGGAGCTCGCGGGACGTCATCAAGTTGAACGTGTGCTGAACTCGGAGGTGCCGTGCGTTCGGTACTTGGATCGGTCGGATCGTGAAGACGTACGACTACATCAATCGCGTTGTGCTAACGCTTCCGCTTTCGGTCTACGAGGGTACGTGGACACACTCTCCCCTCTCGTTGCTATGCATCACCATGATCCTGTGTGTGCGTAGGAATTTTTTTATAAAATTACTACGTTCCCCAACAGTGCGGTGCCCCCCTCCACAGTTACACACCTCGGCCATATCATCGTAGTGCTGAGGCGAAGCCCTGCGCCGGTAACATCATCAACACCGTCGCCATGCCGTCGTGCTTACGGAACTCTCCCTCGTCCTCAACTGGATCAAGAGCTCGAGGGACATCATCGAGCTGAACGTGTGCTGAACGCGGAGGTGCCGTACATTCGGTACTTGGATCGATTGGATCACGAAGACGTTTGACTACATCAACCGCATTACTAAACACTTCGCTTTCGGTCTACGAGGGTACGTGGACACACTCTTCCCTCTCGTTGCTATGCATCTCCTAGATAGATCTTGCGTGATCGTAGGAATTTTTTTGAAATACTATGTTCCCCAACAGGAAGCTGAAGATCAAGAGGAACCAGACGATATGCCCGATGATGATCTTCGCCGGGTCATTCTTGATGCAAAGAGACAGTGCGAAAGTGTAAAGGAGAAGCTGAAGTTCGATCGCATGTTAGAGGATCACAAAAAAGGGTTGTACCCCAATTGTGAAGATGGCAACACAAAGCTCGGTACCACACTGGAATTGCTGCAGTGGAAGGCAGAGAATGGTGTACCTGACAAAGGATTTGAGAAGCTACTAAAAATATTGAAGAAGAAGCTTTCAAAGGATAACAAATTGCCCGACAGTACGTACGCAGCAAAGAAGGTTGTATGCCCTCAAGGATTGGAGGTGCAGAAGATACATGCATGCCCTAATGACTGCATCCTCTACCGCGGTGCGTACGAGGATTTGAACGCATGCCCGGTATGCGGTGCATTGCGGTATAAGATCAGATGAGATGACCCTGGTGATGTTGACGGCGAGCGCCCCAGGAAGAGGGTTCCTGCCAAGGTGATGTGGTATGCTCCTATAATACCACGGTTGAAACGTCTGTTCAGAAACAAAGAGCATGCCAAGTTGATGCGATGGCACAGAGAGGACCGTAAGAAAGACGGGAAGTTGAGAGCACCTGCTGACGGGTCGCAGTGGAGAAAAATCGAGAGAAAGTACTGGGAGGAGTTTGCAGGTGACGCAAGGAACGTATGGTTTGGTTTAAGCGTGGATGGCATTAATCCTTTTGGGGAGCAGAGCAGCAATCACAGCACCTGGCCTGTGACTCTATGTATCTATAACCTTCCTCCTTGGTTGTGCATGAAGCGGAAGTTCATTATGATGCTAGTTCTCATCCAAGGCCCTAAGCAACCCGGCAACGACATTGATGTGTACCTAAGGCCATTAGTTGAAGAACTTTTACAGCTGTGGAATGGAAACGGTGTACGTGTGTGGGATGAGCACAAACAGCAGGAATTTGACCTACATGCATTGCTGTTTGTAACCATCAATGATTGGCCTGCTCTCAGTAACCTTTCAGGACAGACAAACAAGGGATACCATGCATGCACGCACTGTTTAGATGACACAGAAAGTATATACCTGGACAAATGCAGGAAGAATGTGTACCTGGGGCATCGTCGATTTCTTCCGACCAACCATCAATGTCGAAAGAAAGGCAAGCATTTCAAAGGCGAGGCAGATCACCAGAAGAAGCCCGCCGTCCGTACCAGTGATCACATACTTGCTATGGTCAATGATTTACAAGTAATCTTTGGAAAGGGTCCCGGCGGACTATCTGTTCCGAATGACGCTGAGGGACGCGCACCCATGTGGAAGAAGAAATCTATATTTTGGGACCTACCCTACTGGAAAGACCTAGAGGTCCGCTCTTTAATCGACGTGATGCATGTGACGAAGAATCTTTGCGTGAACCTGCTAGGCTTCTTGGGCATGTATGGGAAGACAAAATATACACCGGAGGCACGGGAGGACCAGCAACGTGTGCATGACAAAGACGGCATGCCTCCAAAGCAGTATGAAGGTCCTGCCAGCTACGCACTTACCAAAGAAGAGAAGGAAATCTTCTTTGAATGCCTGCTCAGTATGAAGGTCCCGTCTGGCTTCTCGTTGAATATAAAGGGAATAATAAATATGCCAGAGAAAAAGTTCCAGAACCTAAAGTCTCATGACTGCCACGTGATTATGACGCAACTGCTTCCGGTTGCATTGAGGGGGCTTCTACTGGAAAACGTTCGATTAGCCATTGTGAAGCTATGTTCATTCCTCAATGCAATCTCTCAGAAGGTGATCGATCCAGAAATCCTACCAAGGTTAAGGAGTGATGTGGCGCAATGTCTTGTTAGTTTCGAGCTGGTGTTCCCACCATCCTTCTTCAATATCATGACGCACGTCCTAGTTCATCTAGTCGACGAGATTGTCATTCTGGGCCCTGTATTTCTACGCAATATGTTCCCCTTTGAGAGGTTCATGGGAGTCCTAAAGAAATATGTCCGTAACCGCACTAGGCCAGAAGGAAGCATCTCCATGGGCCATCAAACAGAGGATGTCATTGGGTTTTGTGTTGACTTCATTCCTGACCTTAAGAAGATTGGTCTCCCTCAATCGCGGTATGAGGGGAGACTGAGTGGAAAAGGCACGCTAGGAGGGGACTCAATAATATGTAGGGTAGGGCATTCTTGGTCTCAAGCACACTACACAGTTCTACAGAATTCTACCTTGGTGACCCCGTATGTCGATGAACACAAGAACATTCTGCGCTCCAAACACCCGGAGCAGTGTGACGACTGGATTACATGTGAACACATCAGGACTTTCGGCAGTTGGTTGCAAACACGTCTCAGGGGTGACAACACTATTTCTGATGAGTTGTACTCGTTGGCCAGGGGACCATCTTCGACTGTATTGACTTACAAAGGGTACGAGATAAATGGGAATACATTTTACACGATCGCCCAAGATCAAAAGAGCACCAACCAAAACAGCGGTGTCCGCTTTGATGCAGTAACCAAGAGGGGAAAGGACACATATTATGGTTACATAGTGGACATATGGGAACTTGACTATGGACATGATTTTAAGGTCCCTTTGTTTCAGTGCAAATGGGTCAATCTGTCAGGAGGCGGGGAACAGGTAGACCCATAGTACGGAATGACAACAGTGGATCTGAACAATCTTGGGTACACAGACGAACCATTCGTCCTAGCCAATGATGTGGCGCAGGTTTTCTATGTGAAGGACATGTCTACCAAACCGAGAAAAAGAAAAGATAAGGAAGCGAATACATCATACGATGAGCCAAAGCGCCACATAGTTCTTTCAGGAAAAAGAGACATCATGGGATTGGAGGGCAAGACAGACATGTCTGAATATTATGAAAAGTTTCATGAAATTCCTCCCTTCAAAGTCAAGGCTGACCCAAGCACCCTGTTAAACGATGAAGATTATCCATGGTTACGGCGCAATAAGCAAAAGACACAAGCGAAGAAAAAGTGAAGACTTTCTCTCCACAACTATTATGATGATGCCTTTGATCTAGAATATCACTGCAGTTACATGTGAAGAAATGAAATGCCTTTTGTAACAGATGAGTTTCCGTCCGAAACCCTGATACTTCGAAAGAGATTGTCCGTTTTGTACACGAAGTGCATCTAGTTTTTGCCGTAACCCTCTCAAGTTTTTAGCACATGCTGTGTGGGTGAAATGATGATACCATGCCAACTTTCAACCTTTTTAGAGTTCATTTGTAGTGCTTTTCAATTTCAGGGTCATTTAGCACAAAAAAATCAGTAAATGCATGAAAAATACCAAATGAAGTCAGAAAGGGTTGAAAAATGATGATGTGGCTTTGAATGGTGCATTTTGAACACACAAAAAGTCTGGAGTTCAAATAAGTTCAAAAAAATGAAATCCCTTTGTAACAGATGAGTTTTCATCCAAAACCCTGATACTTCGAAATAGATTGTCCATTTTGTACACGAAGTGCATCCAGTTTTTGCCGTAACCCTCTCAACTTTTTAGCACATGCTATGTGGATGAAATGATGATACCATGCCAACTTTCAACCTTTTCAGAGTTCATTTGTAGTGCTTTTCAATTTCAGGGTCATTTAGCTCAAAAAAATCAGTAAATGCATGAAAAATACCAAATGAAGTCAGAAAGGGTTGAAAATTGATGATGTGGCTTTGAATGATGCATTTTGAACACACAAAAAGTCTGGAGTTCAAATAAGTTCAAAAAATGAAATCCCTTTGTAACAGATGAGTTTTCGTCCGAAACCCTGATACTTCGAAAGAGATTGTCCATTTTGTACACGAAGTGCATCCAGTTTTTGCCGTAACCCTCTCAACTTTTTAGCACATGCTATGTGGCTGAAATGATGATACCATGCCAACTTTCAACCATTTCAGAGTTCATTTGTAGTGCTTTTCAATTTCAGGGTCATTTAGCTCAAAGAATGAACTAATAGCAAAAAGAATGAACTAATAGCAAAAAGAATAAACTAAAAATAATCAATTAAAATATTCTGCTATGATCAACTAAAACAAAACTATAATATTCTTCAATAGCAAAAAGAATCAACTAAAAAGCTTTTATAAAACTCTAATAGCTAAAAAGCTTTTACAAACCTCTAGTATTTTTGAAACTAAAATTATATAAAATTTATGCAACTAAAATTATCAAAGTATTTTCTGTTCAAAACATTAATAGCAAAAAGAAATTTCATAAAGAAATTTTTTGTTAGAAACTTTAATAGCAAACTAAAATAACAAAATCAGTTTTTGATTAAAATAGATATTTAAAATAACCTAAAAATTACCAAATTGAATATAATGATAACACACAATAATATTAAATAGCAGGAAAAAGAATCACTCAAAAATCTATTTTTATATTAAAGTTATTCACAAACTAGTGATTCACACAAATTTTAAAGCATTCAAATTTAAACTATTCAAATTTGAAAACTAATGGCACTAACAGAAAGTATATAATTTTTGTGACCTAACAGCAAAAAGAATTAAAAAAATAAAGCAAAAAACTGGAAAAAAAATAAAGAAAATAAATAATGCAAAAAACAAAACAAAAAACTGGAAAAAAAATAAAAAAAAATGCCGCCTACTGGGCCACCACGGCCTGAATACGACTAGAAAACCAACCAGCCAGGTGGGCCAGGATTCAGGCCCGCAGAAGGCCCAGTAGGCCCATAGGCATATCAGTGTGCGATTAGGCCCGTAGGCCTGCAGTTCAGAGGAGTTCGAGAGAGAGGGCGGGCCAGAGCTTATAAATAACACACGGCGCGTCTCAGCTAGCGAGGTGGGACTAAACATCCCACCGCACCGTGCCAGTTACAGCACAAGGCCATTGGTCCCGGTTGATGCCACGAACCGGGACCAATGCAACCCTTTGGTCCTGGTTCGTGGCACCAACCGGGACCAATGCCACCCGTTGGTCCCGGTTCGTACCACCAACCTTTGGTCCCGGTTGGTGGCACGAACTGGGACCAACGGGTGGCATTGATCCCGGTTGGTGCCACGAACCGGGACCAAAGGGGTGGCTATATAAGAAAACACTTAGGAAAATTTCCCAAGTGCTCCCATTCTCCCCCAACGCCGCCAAGCCGCTCCTCGTCGCCGTCGCCGCGCCCTGCCCCGTCGCCGCCCGCTCCTCGTCGCCTTTCGCCGTCGCCGACGCCTGCCCGACGACGCCGAGCTCAACGCCAGGCTGCCCCGTCGTCGTCGTCGCCCGTGCCCCGTCGTCCCCATCGCTGTCCTCACCGTCGCTCGTGCCCCGTCGTCGCCGTCGTCTTCCCCGTGCCCCTGCCCCTGCCCCTGCTGCCCTGCCCCCGAGCGCGCCCGGCCGCGCGCGCCCCTGCCCCATGGCCCGCCCCCACCGTCGCCGTCGCCGTGCCATCGCCGCCTCCGCTGTGAGCCGCCGCCGCCCCGGCTATGTGCATTTTTTTATATATGTTGATTTTTTTTATATGATGAATTTTATTGTTCATATATAATGTATATATGTATGTGGCTATATGTATAACTTGAATGGTCATATATGTATTAATTTTTTGTTCATAGATGTATTTTTTTTGTTCATATGTATGGATGTTCATAGCATTTTAGGTTAGTAGATTTTAGGTTAGTGGAGAGGAAAAAGGAAAATAAGTAAAAAGAAGAAAAGAGGAAGAAGGAAGAAGGAAGAAGAAGAAAAAGAAGGAGAGGAAAAAGGAAAATAAGAAGAGGAAGAAGGAGAAGAAGAGGAGAGGAAGAAGAGGAGAAAAAATAAGAAGAGGAAAAAGAAGAAAAAAAAGAGGAGAAGAAGAAGGAATAGAGGGTCGTCGAGGGGTCGAGGTCCATCGGAGGGGGCGAGGTCCGGGTCTTCGAGGGGGGGTCGAGGTCGAGGTCATCGAGCGGTCGAGGGTCGGGAACTAGGGTCGAGGGTCGCCGAGGGGTCGAGGTTCGAGGACCGCCGAGGGGTCGAGGGTCGATGATCGCTGAGAGGTCGAGGTTCGAGGATCGCCGAGGGGTCGAGGGTCGAGGGTCGTCGAGGGGTCGAGGGTCGAGATTTATCAAGAATGCCCCCATTATGGATGTGCACAAGTTGATCCATTTTTTTTCTGATCTCATCTATGTAACGTTCTATATGTCATGTTGTCTAGTGTCAAAGGATTCAAGAAAATCATGGCTTCATCATTAGCCGGAAGTAACAGGCGCATGATGGTCGAAGCTCTCCAAAGTTGTTTTGGAACGGAGTCCCAGATAGGATAATTCGCTTTTTGGTACAAAGTTCTGTTGGGGAACGTAGCAGAATTTTAAAATTTTCTACGCATCACCAAGATCAATCTATGGAGTCATCTGGCAACGAGTGAGAGGGGAGTGTATCTACATACCCTTGTAGATCGCGAGCGGAAGCGTTCAAGAGAACGGGGTTGATGGAGTCGTACTCGTCGTGATCCAAATCACCGATGACCGAGCGCCGAACGGACGGCACCTCCGCGTTCAACACACGTACGGAGCAGAGACGTCTCCTCCTTCTTGATCCAGCAAGGGGGGAGGAGAGGTTGATGGAGATCCAGCAGCACGACGGTGTGGTGGTGGAAGCAGCGGGATTTCAGCAGGGCTTCGCCAAGCGCTACTGGAGGAGGAAGAGGTGTCACGGGAGGGAGAGGGAGGCGCCAGGGGCTGAGCTGTTTCTCTCATGCACCTCCCCACTATATATAGGGGTGGAGGGGGCTGGTTTCTTGCCCTCCAAGTCCATTGGGGCGTTGGCAAAGGTGGAAGGAAAGAAATCCCATCCTTTCCCTTCCCCACCGATTGTTATCCCCCTTTTTTAGGGATCTTGATCTTATCCCTTCGGGATATGATCTTATTCCTTCTAAGGGGGAATCTTGGTGCGCCTTGATTAGGGGTGTGGGGCCTTGCCCCCACTACCCACGTTCATGTGGGTCCCCCCATGCAGGTGGGCCCCACTCCGGAACCTTCTAGAACCTTCTCGGTACAATACCGAAAAATCCCGAACATTTTCCGGTGGCCAAAATAGGACTTCCCATATATAAATCTTTACCTCCGGACCATTCCGGAACTCCTCGTGACATCCAGGATCTCATCCGAGACTCCGAACAACCTTCGGGTTACCGCATACTAATATCTCTATAACCCTAGCGTCACCGAACCTTAAGTGTGTAGACCCTACGGGTTCGGGAGACACGCAGACATGACCGAGACGACTCTCCGGTCAATAACCAAGAGCGGGATCTGGATACCCATGTTGGCTCCCACATGCTCCTCGATGATCTCATCGGATGAACCACGATGTCGAGGATTCAATCAATCCCGTACGCAATTCCCTTTGTCTATCGGTACGATACTTGCCCGAGATTCGATCATCGGTATCTCGATACCTTGTTCAATCTCGTTACCGGCAAGTCTCTTTACTCGTTTCCGTAACACATCATCCCGTGAACAACTCCTTGATCACATTGAGCTCATTATGATGATGTCCTACCGAGTGGGCCCAGAGGTACCTCTCCGTTACATGGAGTGACAAATCCCAGTCTCGATTCGTGCCAACCCAACAGATACTTTCGGAGATACCCGTAGTGCACCTTTATAGCCACCCAGTTATGTTGTGACGTTTGGTGCACCCAAAGCACTCCTACGGTATCCGGGAGTTGCACAATCTCATGGTCTAAGGAAAAGTTACTTGACATTGGAAAAGCTTTAGCAAACGAACTACACGATCTAGTGCTAGGCTTAGGATTGGGTCTTGTCCATCACATCATTCTCCTAATGATGTGATCCTGTTATCAATGACATCCAATGTCCATGGTCAGGAAACCGTAACCATCTATTGATCAACGAGCTAGTCAACTAGAGGCTTACTAGGGACATGTTGTGGTCTATGTATTCACACATGTATTACGATTTCCGGATAACACAATTATAGCATGAATAACAGACAATTATCATGAACAAGGAAATATAATAATAACCATTTTATTATTGCCTCTAGGGCATATTTCCAACAGTCTCCCACTTGCACTAGAGTCAATAATCTAGTTACATTGTGATGAATCGAACACCCATATAGTACTGGTGTTGATCATGTTTTGCTCGTGAAAGAGGTTTAGTCAACGGATCTGCTACATTCAAATCCGTGTGCACTTTACAAATATCTATGTCTCCATCTTGAACATGTTCACGTATGGAGTTGAAGCGACGCTTGATATGCCTGGTCCTTTTGTGAAACCTGGGCTCCTTGGCAAGGGCAATAGCTCCAGTGTTGTCACAGAAGAGAGCCATTGGACCCGACGCATTTGGAATGACTCCTAGGTCGGTGATGAACTCCTTCATCCATACTGCTTCGTGTGCTGCCTCCGAGGCTGCTATGTACTCCGCTTCACATGTAGAACCCGCCACGACGCTTTGCTTGCAACTGCACCAGCTTACCGCTCCACCATGCAAAATATACACGTATCCGGTTTGTGACTTGGAGTCATCCGGATCTGTGTCGAAGCTAGCGTCGACGTAACCCTTTACGACGAGCTCTT
This sequence comes from Thinopyrum elongatum, assembly GCA_011799875.1. Classification (NCBI taxonomy): domain Eukaryota; kingdom Viridiplantae; phylum Streptophyta; class Magnoliopsida; order Poales; family Poaceae; genus Thinopyrum; species Thinopyrum elongatum. The sequence continues at coordinate 23,484,531 of CM022298.1, forward strand.
CGTCACCTCCATATACGAGAAACATATCCTTAGTCCTTTTCAGATACTTCAGGATGTTCTTGACCGCTGTCCAGTGTTCCTTGCCGGGATTACTTTGGTACCTACCTACCAAACTTACAGCAAGGTTTACATCAGGTCTGGTACACAGCATGGCATACATAATAGACCCTATGGCTGAGGCATAGGGGATGACACTCATCTCTTCTATATCTTTTGCCGTGGTCGGGCATTGAGCCGAGCTCAATTTCACACCTTGCAATACAGGCAAGAACCCCTTCTTGGACTGATCCATATTGAACTTCTTCAATATCTTATCAAGGTATGTGCTTTGCGAAAGACCTATGAGGCGTCTCGATCTATCTCTATAGATCTTGATGCCTAATATATAAGCAGCTTCTCCAAGGTCCTTCATTGAAAAACACTTATTCAAGTAGGCCTTTATACTTTCCAAGAATTCTATATCATTTCCCATCAGCAGTATATCATCCACATATAATATGAGAAATGCTACAGAGCTCCCACTCACTTTCTTGTAAACACAGGCTTCTCCATAAGTCTGTGTGAACCCAAACGCTTTGATCATCTCGTCAAAGCGAATGTTCCAACTCCGAGATGCTTCCACCAGCCCATAGATTGAGCGCTGGAGCTTGCATACCTTGTCAGCATTCTCAGGGTCGACAAAACCTTCCGGTTGTATCATATACAACTCTTCCTTAAGAAAACCATTAAGGAATGCCGTTTTGACGTCCATTTGCCATATCTCATAATCATAGTATGCGGCAATTGCGAACATGATTCTGACGGATTTCAGCTTCGCTACGGGTGAGAAAGTCTCATCGTAGTCAACCCCTTGAACTTGTCGATAACCCTTAGCGACAAGCCGAGCCTTATAGATGGTCACATTACCATCCGCGTCAGTCTTCTTCTTAAAGATCCATTTATTTTCTATGGCTTGCCGATCATCGGGCAAGTCAGTCAAAGTCCATACTTCGTTTTCATACATGGATCCTATCTCGGATTTCATGGCTTCAAGCCATTTGTCGGAATCCGGGCCCGCCATCGCTTCTTCATAGTTCGAAGGTTCACTGTTGTCTAACAACATGATTTCCAGGACAGGATTGCCATACCACTCTGGTGCGGAACGTGTCCTCGTGGACCTTCGAAGTTCAGTGGTAGCTTGATCATGATCATTATCAATAACTTCCTCTCTAGCCGGTGTAGGCTCCACAGAAACATTTTCCTGTGCTGCGCTACTCTCCGGTTCGAGGGTCATCTCATCAAGCTCCACTTTCCTCCCACTTACTTCTTTTGAGAGAAACTCTTTCTCTAGAAAGGATCCATTCTTGGCAACAAAGATCTTGCCCTCGGATCTTAGGTAGAAGGTATACCCAATAGTTTCCTTAGGGTATCCTATGAATACGCATTTTTCCGACTTGGGTTCGAGCTTCTCTGGTTGAAGTTTCTTCACATAAGCATCGCATCCCCAAACTTTCAGAAACGACAGCTTAGGTTTCTTCCCAAACCATAATTCATACGGTGTCGTCTCAACGGATTTTGACGGTGCCCTATTTAAAGTGAATGCGGCAGTCTCTAAAGCATAACCCCAAAAGGATAGCGGTAAATCGGTAAGAGACATCATAGATCGCACCATATCCAATAGAGTGCGATTACGATGTTCGGACACACCATTACGCTGAGGTGTTCCAGGCGGCGTGAGTTGTGAAACAATTCCACATTTCCTTAAGTGCGTGCCAAATTCATGACTCAAATATTCTCCTCCACGATCTGATCGTAAGAACTTTATTTTCTTGTCACGTTGATTCTCAACCTCACTCTGAAATTCCTTGAACTTTTCAAAGGTCTCAGACTTGTGCTTCATCAAGTAGACATACCCATATCTACTCAAATCATCGGTGAGGGTGAGAACATAACGATAACCACCGCGAGCCTCAACACTCATTGGACCACACACATCAGTATGTATGATCTCCAATAAGTTGGTTGCTTGCTCCATTGTTCCGGAGAACGGAGTCTTGGTCATCTTGCCCAAGAGGCATGGTTCGCATCTGTCAAATGATTCATAATCAAGAGACTCCAAAAGTCCATCTGCATGGAGTTTCTTCATGCGTTTAACACCGATATGACCAAGGCGGCAGTACCACAAGTATGTGGGACTATCGTTATCAACCTTGCATTTCTTGGCATTCACATTATAAACATGTGTAACATCACGTTCGAGATTCAATAACCATTCACCAGCGGGGCATGACCATAAAACATATCTCTCATATAAATAGAACAACCATTATTCTCAGATTTAAATGAGTAGCCATCTCGCATTAAGCGAGATCCAGATACAATGTTCATGCTCAAAGCTGGTACTAAATAACAATTATTGAGGTTTAAAACTAATCCCGTAGGTAGATGCAGAGGTAGCGTGCCGACGGCGATCACATCGACCTTGGAACCATTCCCGACGCGCATCGTCACCTCGTCCTTTGCCAGTCTACGCTGATTCCGCAGTTCCTGCTTTGAGTTACAAATATGAGCAACCACACCGGTATCAAATACCCAGGAACTACTACGAGTGCTGGTAAGGTACACATCAATTACATGTATATCATATATACCTTTGGTATTGCCGGCCTTCTTGTCCGCCAAGTACTTGGGGCAGTTTCGCTTCCAGTGACCGTTTCCCTTGCAATAAAAGCACTCAGTCTCAGGCTTGGGTCCATTCTTCGACTTCTTCCCGGCAGCTGGCTTACCGGGCACGACATTTTCCGGTGGCCAAAATAGGACTTCCCATATATAAATCTTTACCTCCGGACCATTCCGGAACTCCTCGTGACGTCCAGGATCTCATCCGAGACTCCGAACAACCTTCGGGTTACCGCATACTAATATCTCTATAACCCTAGCGTCACCGAACCTTAAGTGTGTAGACCCTACGGGTTCGGGAGACACGCAGACATGACCGAGACGACTCTCCGGTCAATAACCAACAGCGGGATCTGGATACCCATGTTGGCTCCCACATGCTCCTCGATGATCTCATCGGATGAACCACGATGTCGAGGATTCAATCAATCCCGTACGCAATTCCCTTTGTCTATCGGTACGATACTTGCCCGAGATTCGATCGTCGGTATCTCGATACCTTGTTCAATCTCGTTACCGGCCAGTCTCTTTACTCGTTTCCGTAACACATCATCCCGTGAACAACTCCTTGATCACATTGAGCTCATTATGATGATGTCCTACCGAGTGGGCCCAGAGGTACCTCTCCGTTACATGGAGTGACAAATCCCAGTCTCGATTCGTGCCAACCCAACAGATACTTTCGGAGATACCCGTAGTGCACCTTTATAGCCACCCAGTTACGTTGTGACGTTTGGTGCACCCAAAGCACTCCTACGGTATCCGGGAGTTGCACAATCTCATGGTCTAAGGAAAAGTTACTTGACATTGGAAAAGCTTTAGCAAACGAACTACACGATCTAGTGCTAGGCTTAGGATTGGGTCTTGTCCATCACATCATTCTCCTAATGATGTGATCTCGTTATCAATGACATCCAATGTCCATGGTCAGGAAACCGCAACCATCTATTGATCAACGAGCTAGTCAACTAGAGGCTTACTAGGGACATGTTGTGGTCTATGTATTCACACATGTATTACGATTTCCGGATAACACAATTATAGCATGAATAACAGACAATTATCATGAACAAGGAAATATAATAATAACCATTTTATTATTGCCTCTAGGGCATATTTCCAACAGTCTCCCACTTGCACTAGAGTCAATAATCTAGTTACATTGTGATGAATCGAACACCCATAGAGTACTGGTGTTGATCATGTTTTGCTCGTGAAAGAGGTTTAGTCAACGGATCTGCTACATTCAAATCCGTGTGCACTTTACAAATATCTATGTCTCCATCTTGAACATGTTCACGTATGGAGTTGAAGCGACGCTTGATATGCCTGGTCCTTTTGTGAAACCTGGGCTCCTTGCCAAGGGCAATAGCTCCAGTGTTGTCACAGAAGAGAGCCATTGGACCCGACGCATTTGGAATGACTCCTAGGTCGGTGATGAACTCCTTCATCCATACTGCTTCGTGTGCTGCCTCCGAGGCTGCTATGTACTCCGCTTCGCATGTAGAACCCGCCACGACGCTTTGCTTGCAACTGCACCAGCTTACCGCTCCACCATTCAAAATATACACGTATCCGGTTTGTGACTTGGAGTCATCCGGATCTGTGTCGAAGCTAGCGTCGACGTAACCCTTTACGACGAGCTCTTCGTCACCTCCATATACGAGAAACATATCCTTAGTCCTTTTCAGATACTTCAGGATGTTCTTGACCGCTGTCCAGTGTTCCTTGCCGGGATTACTTTGGTACCTACCTACCAAACTTACAGCAAGGTTTACATCAGGTCTGGTACACAGCATGGCATACATAATAGACCCTATGGCTGAGGCATAGGGGATGACACTCATCTCTTCTATATCTTTTGCCGTGGTCGGGCATTGAGCCGAGCTCAATTTCACACCTTGCAATACAGGCAAGAACCCCTTCTTGGACTGATCCATATTGAACTTCTTCAATATCTTATCAAGGTATGTGCTTTGCGAAAGACCTATGAGGCGTCTCGATCTATCTCTATAGATCTTGATGCCTAATATATAAGCAGCTTCTCCAAGGTCCTTCATTGAAAAACACTTATTCAAGTAGGCCTTTATACTTTCCAAGAATTCTATATCATTTCCCATCAGCAGTATGTCATCCACATATAAAATGAGAAATGCTACAGAGCTCCCACTCACTTTCTTGTAAACACAGGCTTCTCCATAAGTCTGTGTGAACCCAAACGCTTTGATCATCTCGTCAAAGCGAATGTTCCAACTCCGAGATGCTTGCACCAGCCCATAGATTAAGCGCTGGAGCTTGCATACCTTGTCAGCATTCTCAGGGTCGACAAAACCTTCCGGTTGTATCATATACCACTCTTCCTTAAGAAAACCATTAAGGAATGCTGTTTTGACGTCCATTTGCCATATCTCATAATCATAGTATGCGGCAATTGCTAACATGATTCTGACGGATTTCAGCTTCGCTACGGGTGAGAAAGTCTCATCGTAGTCAACCCCTTGAACTTGTCGATAACCCTTAGCGACAAGCCGAGCCTTATAGATGGTCACATTACCATCCGCGTCAGTCTTCTTCTTAAAGATCCATTTATTTTCTATGGCTTGCCGATCATCGGGCAAGTCAGTCAAAGTCCATACTTCGTTTTCATACATGGATCCTATCTCGGATTTCATGGCTTCAAGCCATTTGTCGGAATCCGGGCCCGCCATCGCTTCTTCATAGTTCGAAGGTTCACTGTTGTCTAACAACATGATTTCCAGGACAGGATTGCCATACCACTCTGGTGCGGAACGTGTCCTCGTGGACCTTCGAAGTTCAGTGGTAGCTTGATCATGATCAATATCAATAACTTCCTCTCTAGCCGGTGTAGGCTCCACAGAAACATTTTCCTGTGCTGCGCTACTCTCCGGTTCGAGGGTCATCTCATCAAGCTCCACTTTCCTCCCACTTACTTCTTTCGAGAGAAACTCTTTCTCTAGAAAGGATCCATTCCTGGCAACAAAGATCTTGCCCTCGGATCTTAGGTAGAAGGTATACCCAATAGTTTCCTTAGGGTATCCTATGAATACGCATTTTTCCGACTTGGGTTCGAGCTTCTCTGGTTGAAGTTTCTTCACATAAGCATCGCATCCCCAAACTTTCAGAAACGACAGCTTAGGTTTCTTCCCAAACCATAATTCATACGGTGTCGTCTCAACGGATTTTGACGGTGACCTATTTAAAGTGAATGCGGCAGTCTCTAAAGCATAACCCCAAAAGGATAGCGGTAAATCGGTAAGAGACATCATAGATCGCACCATATCCAATAGAGTGCGATTACGACGTTCGGACACACCATTACGCTGAGGTGTTCCAGGCGGCGTGAGTTGTGAAACAATTCCACATTTCCTTAAGTGCGTGCCAAATTCATGACTCAAATATTCTCCTCCACGATCTGATCGTAAGAACTTTATTTTCTTGTCACGTTGATTCTCAACCTCACTCTGAAATTCCTTGAACTTTTCAAAGGTCTCAGACTTGTGCTTCATCAAGTAGACATACCCATATCTACTCAAATCATCGGTGAGGGTGAGAACATAACGATAGCCACCGCGAGCCTCAACACTCATTGGACCACACACATCAATATGTATGATCTCCAATAAGTTGGTTGCTCGCTCCATTGTTCCGGAGAACGGAGTCTTGGTCATCTTGCCCAAGAGGCATGGTTCGCATCTGTCAAATGATTCATAATCAAGAGACTCCAAAAGTCCATCTGCATGGAGTTTCTTCATGCGTTTAACACCGATATGACCAAGGCGGCAGTGCCACAAGTATGTGGGACTATCGTTATCAACCTTGCATTTCTTGGCATTCACATTATAAACATGTGTAACATCACGTTCGAGATTCAATAAAAATAAACCATTCACCAGCGGGGCATGACCATAAAACATATCTCTCATATAAATAGAACAACCATTATTCTCAGATTTAAATGAGTAGCCATCTCGCATTAAGCGAGATCCAGATACAATGTTCATGCTCAAAGCTGGTACTAAATAACAATTATTGAGGTTTAAAACTAAGCCCGTAGGTAGATGCAGAGGTAGCGTGCCGACGGCGATCACATCGACCTTGGAACCATTCCCGACGCGCATCGTCACCTCGTCCTTTGCCAGTCTACGCTGATTCCGCAGTTCCTGCTTTGAGTTACAAATATGAGCAACCGCACCGGTATCAAATACCCAGGAACTACTACGAGTGCTGGTAAGGTACACATCAATTACATGTATATCATATATACCTTTGGTATTGCCGGCCTTCTTGTCCGCCAAGTACTTGGGGCAGTTTCGCTTCCAGTGACCGTTTCCCTTGCAATAAAAGCACTCAGTCTCAGGCTTGGGTCCATTCTTCGACTTCTTCCCGGCAGCTGGCTTACCGGGCGCGGCAACTCCCTTGCCGTCCTTCTTGAAGTTCTTCTTACCCTTGCCCTTCTTGAACTTAGTGGTTTTATTCACCATCAACACTTGATGTTCCTTTCTGATATCTGCCTCCGCTGACTTCAGCATCGCATATACCTCAGGAATGGTCTTTTCCATCGCCTGCATGTTGAAGTTCATCATGAAGCTCTTGTAGCTAGGTGGAAGCGACTGAAGGATTCTGTCAACGACCGCGTCATCCGGGAGATTAACTCCCAGCTGAGACAAGCGGCTGTGCAACCCAGACATTTTGAGTATGTGCTCGCTGACAGAACTATTTTCCTCCATCTTACAGCTGTAGAACTTATCGGAGACTTCATATCTCTCGATCCGGGCATGAGCTTGGAAAACCATTTTCAGCTCTTCGAACATCTCATATGCTCCGTGATGCTCAAAACGCTTTTGGAGCCCCGGTTCTAAGCTGAAGAGCATGCCGCACTGAACGAAGGAGTAATCATCGGTGCGTGTCTGCCAAACGTTCAAATCGTCTGGCAGTGCTGGGAGAGCAGGTGGGTCACCTAACGGTGCTTCAAGGACATATGATTTCTTGGCAGCTATGAGGATAATCCTCAGGTTACAGACCCAGTCCGCATAGTTGCTACCATCGTCTTTCAGCTTGTTTTTCTCTAGGAACGCGTTGAAGTTGAGGGTAACATTAGCGTTGGCCATTTGATCTACAAGATAGATATGTAACATTTAGACTAAGTTCATGACAATTAAGTTCATCTAATCAAATTATGTAATGAACTCCCACTCAGATAGACATCCCTCTCGTCATCTAAGTGATTACATGATCCGAATCGACTAGGCCGTGTCCGATCATCACGTGAGACGGACTAGTCGTCAACGGTGAACATCCCCATGTTGATCGTATCTTCTATACGACTCATGCTCGACCTTTCGGTCTCTTGTGTTCCGAGGCCATGTCTGTACATGCTAGGCTCGTCAAGTCAACCTAAGTGTATTGCTGTGTAAATCTGGCTTACACCCGTTGTATTCGAACGTTAGAATCTATCACACCCGATCAACACGTAGTGCTTCGAAACAACGAACCTTCGCAACGGTGCACAGTTAGGGGGAACACTTTCTTGAAATTTTAGTAAGGGATCATCTTATATATGCTACCGTCGTTCTAAGCAAATAAGATGCAAAAACATGATAAACATCTCATGCAATCAAAATAGTGACATGATATGGCCATTATCACTTTGCTCCTTTTGATCTCCATCTTCGGGGCTCCATGATCATCATCGTCACCGGCATGACACCATGATCTCCATCATCATGATCTCCATTATCGTGTCTTCATGAAGTTGTCTCGCCAACTATTACTTCTACTACTACGGCTAACGGTTAGCAATAAAGTAAAGTAATTACATGGCGAATTTCAATGACACGCAGGTCATATAATAAATTAAGACAACTCCTATGGCTCCTGCCGGTTGTCATACTCATCGACATGCAAGTCGTGATTCCTATTACAAGAACATGATCATCTCATACATCACATATATCATTCATCACATCCTTTGGCCATATCACATCACAAAGCACTTGCTGCAAAAACAAGTTAGACGTCCTCTAATTGTTGTTGCAAGTTTTTACGTGGCTGCTATAGGTTTCTAGCAAGAACGTTTCTTACCTACGCCAAAACCACAACGTGATATGCCAATTTCTATTTACCCTTCATAAGGACCCTGTTCATCGAATCCGATCCGACTAAAATGGGAGAGACAGACACCCGCTAGCCACCTTATGCAACTAGTGCATGTCAGTCGGTGGAACCTGTCTCACGTAAGCGTACGTGTAAGGTCGGTCCGGGCCGCTTCATCCCACAGTGCCGCCGAATCAAGATAAGACTAGTAACGGCAAGAAGATTGACAAATCGACGCCCACAACTACTTTGTGTTCTACTCGTGCAAGATACTACGCATAGACCTAGCTCATGATGCCACTGTTGGGGAACGTAGCAGAATTTTAAAATTTTCTACGCATCACCAAGATCAATCTATGGAGTCATCTGGCAACGAGTGAGAGGGGAGTGTATCTACATACCCTTGTAGATCGCGAGCGGAAGCGTTCAAGAGAACGGGGTTGATGGAGTCGTACTCGTCGTGATCCAAATCACCGATGACCGAGCGCCGAACGGACGGCACCTCCGCGTTCAACACACGTACGGAGCAGAGACGTCTCCTCCTTCTTGATCCAGCAAGGGGGGAGGAGAGGTTGATGGAGATCCAGCAGCACGACGGTGTGGTGGTGGAAGCAGCGGGATTTCAGCAGGGCTTCGCCAAGCGCTACTGGAGGAGGAAGAGGTGTCACGGGAGGGAGAGGGAGGCGCCAGGGGCTGAGCTGTTTCTCCCATGCACCTCCCCACTATATATAGGGGTGGAGGGGGCTGGTTTCTTGCCCTCCAAGTCCATTGGGGCGTTGGCAAGGGTGGAAGGAAAGAAATCCCATCCTTTCCCTTCCCCACCGATTGTTATCCCCCTTTTTTAGGGATCTTGATCTTATCCCTTCGGGATATGATCTTATTCCTTCTAAGGGGGAATCTTGGTGCGCCTTGACTAGGGGTGTGGGGCCTTGCCCCCACTACCCACGTTCATGTGGGTCCCCCCATGCAGGTGGGCCCCACTCCGGAACCTTCTAGAACCTTCTCGGTACAATACCGAAAAATCCCGAACATTTTCCGGTGGCCAAAATAGGACTTCCCATATATAAATCTTTACCTCCGGACCATTCCGGAACTCCTCGTGACGTCCAGGATCTCATCCGAGACTCCGAACAACCTTCGGGTTACCGCATACTAATATCTCTATAACCCTAGCGTCACCGAACCTTAAGTGTGTAGACCCTACGGGTTCGGGAGACACGCAGACATGACCGAGACGACTCTCCGGTCAATAACCAACAGCGGGATCTGGATACCCATGTTGGTTCCCACATGCTCCTCGATGATCTCATCGGATGAACCACGATGTCGAGGATTCAATCAATCCCGTACGCAATTCCCTTTGTCTATCGGTACGATACTTGCCCGAGATTCGATCGTCGGTATCTCGATACCTTGTTCAATCTCGTTACCGGCAAGTCTCTTTACTCGTTTCCGTAACACATCATCCCGTGAACAACTCCTTGATCACATTGAGCTCATTATGATGATGTCCTACCGAGTGGGCCCAGAGGTACCTCTCCGTTACATGGAGTGACAAATCCCAGTCTCGATTCGTGCCAACCCAACAGATACTTTCGGAGATACCCGTAGTGCACCTTTATAGCCACCCAGTTACGTTGTGACGTTTGGTGCACCCAAAGCACTCCTACGGTATCCGGGAGTTGCACAATCTCATGGTCTAAGGAAAAGTTACTTGGCATTGGAAAAGCTTTAGCAAACGAACTACACGATCTAGTGCTAGGCTTAGGATTGGGTCTTGTCCATCACATCATTCTCCTAATGATGTGATCCCGTTATCAATGACATCCAATGTCCATGGTCAGGAAACCGTAACCATCTATTGATCAACGAGCTAGTCAACTAGAGGCTTACTAGGGACATGTTGTGGTCTATGTATTCACACATGTATTACGATTTCCGGATAACACAATTATAGCATGAATAACAGACAATTATCATGAACAAGGAAATATAATAATAACCATTTTATTATTGCCTCTAGGGCATATTTCCAACAAGTTCAGCAAGAGCCTTCTGAGCGAATTATCCTATCTGAGACTCCGTTCCAAAACAACTTTGGAGAGCTTCGTACCATCATGCGCCTGTTACTTCCGGCTAATGATGAAGCCATGATTTTCTTGAATCCTTTGACACTAGACAACGTGACATATAGAAGGGTAGATGAGATCAGGAAAAATATGGACCATTTTCTGCATATCCAGAATGGCGCCATTTTGTTAAATCCCTTGTTTGACATTCATGAGAGAGGCGGTCCGGATGTCGGACATTTAGGAGAGAACTCCGGTAACTCTTCAACATGAGGGGGGACATCGATCAACCCCCTCTCGCCCGACCAAACCCTAGAAGCATCGAGGCCACCCCAAACCCTAGAAGCGTTGCCGAGGTCACACCAAACCCTAGAATCGTCGAGGCCACCCAAATTTACCGAGTTAAAAGAGCGTTGTCGTCGAGGCCACCCCAAACCCTAGAAGCGTTGTCAAGGCCACCCCAAACCGTAGAAGCGTCAAGGCCACTAATTAATATTCCTTGTTGTGATTAGCTAGCTAGGTCTATGTTTGCCACTAATATATCCGTCTCTCATGTTTGTATATTAATTATCATGTTGTAATATTTGCAGAAACTATGGATCAACAAAGAGACTTGGAAAAAGAACAGTTGTTGGGGGATATAATCTTCGGCGGAGGTGATGTCTTGTCGTTTCTCAACGACACCGATGGTCTGGAAGGAGAGGATGAAGCAGGCTCCGGTGACCGAACAATGGAGGAGGAAAGTCATGATCATGATGGCTCCGGCGACCGAATGCCGGTGGAAGAAGGAGACCGTGATGACGGCTCCGGTGACCGAACGGAGTCGGGATCAGCTCTTGCAAAGTCCGGCGAGGTATATATATTAATTAAGCCTGTGCTGACTAGCTAATTGATGCATTAATTGTTTTGGTATGTACATATATTGACTCTTCTTTCTTCTTTTATAGCCCTCCGGATCGAGCCAAACTTCGGTAACGAGACGAGGCCCGAAGAAAAGGTTGCGCCCGGATGAAAGGTTCACGATCACAACAATCACGAACGATGGCCAACCGATTGAACCCAGGCGGACCAAGGATGCATTTTCTGCTTAGTGCGGAGCTATTGTTAGGGACAGCATCCCGATCAGCATCCAGCTATGGAATAAGCCTAAGAAAGAAGACCCTCAAGTTTCTTATGTCACCGATAGAGAGAAAGATGATCTTTGGACCTCGCTGAAGGCAAATTTCACCCTACCGCCAGAGGAGGATCCGAATAAGCCAGTTATAGAGCCACTGGTCAAGGCGTGTGCTCTTAAGAAGATGGCAGATCTATTCAGGAGGTGGAAGAAAGAGTTGAAATCAATGTTTGTCGACAAAGGGAAGACTCCAGAATTCATTAGCCGATTTGAGAAGATAAGAGATCACTGGCCCGCATTTGTGGCCTACAAGACATCAGAAAAGAGTAAGAAAATGTCAGAGATAAACAAGATAAATGCTGCAAAGAAGCTGTATTACCATCGCACGGGGTCAGGCGGCTACCTCAAAGCCCGGCTGTTGTGGGACAAAGCTGAGACTGACCTAATTGCTAAAGGGGTCGAACCAGAGACATTGAACTGGCCAGACCGTTCAAGGACTTGGTTCTTCGGGGTTGGGGGAACTTTGGGCCCTGAAACAGGGAAGTGTCGTTGGATGGATGAGCAACTTGCAATACCCGTCACGAAGCTTCAGGCAGCAATCAAGGCAGCGCAGGAAGGGACGTTCATTCCCGACAGAGAGAATGACGAGCTGACTGAGGCCCTCGGGAATCCTGAGCACCCTGGACGAACACGAGGCACGCCAGGCTCCGTTGCGTGGAAGATTGGGTTTCCCGGTGTAGGCGGTTACAAAACCCGAGAGAGAAGAGGAAACAGGAGCTGAGCGATATACAGAAGCTCAATGCAAGAGTACGAAAGCTAGAGGAACAAGTTGAGAGCCAGCGAGCTGCCGACCAACCATCTCAGCAGCACAAAGCTACCCCGCCATCTCAGCGGAGAAGCAGCGTGGCTTCCACGGAGCACATTCAGCAGCCTGACTTCACAGCTCCTAGCTACCCCGTGGATGCTATCACGGAGACTCAACATTGCCAGCTTATGACGAAATGGCAAAACATCACCTTGAAGGCGGCTGTCGGCACTGTTGCACCTCCTCAACCCGACGGAACTTTTCACTGCCGTCCGATTCAACAGGGCTATGCTGTTGTGATGGCGGATAAAGTAATGGAGGGATTTGAGGAGCTCGAGCTTGACCACCCTACAATTGAAGGGGAGATTCAGCTGGGTCTTGCTCTGAAGACTCCATGTCTATGGCGGAAGGAGTACATCAAGCTTCCAAACTGGACGCCTCCGCCTCCTCCCCGTCCTCCGGCGAGTCAGGGCACTCCGCCTCCTCCTCCGGCAAGTGATCAGGGCACTCCGCCTCCTCATCCGCCTCCTCCGGCGCGTGACGGCACTCCGGCTCCTTCTTCGCCTCCTCCGACGAGCACTCCGCCTCCTCCGGCGCGTGAGGGCACTACGGCTCCTCCTCCGCCTCCTCCGGTGCGTCGGAGCACTCCGCCTCCTTCGGCGCGTGGAAGCACTCCGCCTCCTCCGGCGTGTCAGCGGACTCCCCCGCATCAGCAACGGCGGAAGAGAGAGGCCGCCGCTCCGGCGGCTAGCAGTACAAGTAGAGGAGTTAAGCAATTCAAGTACGGTCCATCTCTCAAGGCTCCGAAAAAGTTACCATATGAGAGGACCGACAAGGAAAACGAGGACATCAGTCGTGCCGAAGTGATGGACTTTTTTGCACGGAAACCTCCACCCCCGAAGGAAACGATAGATCCGGTGAAAGTGAAGCAGACTATCGATGCCCTGAAGCGACCACCACCGCCTCCGCCGGATTCCAACTATGTGCGCACTATTAAAAAGGCATATAAGGAAGCGGAGCGGTCGGGAAGTACTTGCAGTGATGCAAGGTTAGCAGAACGAAGAAGTCGGAAAAAAATTCCCCAGCTCGGCGAACAAGCGAAGCAAACGTGCCCCCCGCTCAAGGTGTCTAGCGATATCGTCGCTAATCATCCGGGGATGGTGCCCGGTACCAATCCTGCTGATTACCTGACTGATGATATAGAGTTTGAAACTATGGAGGTGGACGAATTCAGATTCCAGTACGGGCAGCCTCTCGTCAAACCTGATCATCATCCTCCTCTAACAACGATGATGCGAAGACTCCATGAATGGTACATGGAAAGATGCCGCCAGTCTGGGAAGCATACTTTGACGATGAGAATTAAAGAGGAGGACGACCTCGTTGGAATGGATATTTTGAATATTGAATTTGACGAGTTATTCCAGTTATACAATCAAAAGGCCCTCGACAAAACACTCGTGACTTACTACTGTCTGTAAGTACTACTTCTGTAATAATTAAGTCTCTATATATAGCTCAGCTCTTTCATTTGCATGTATATATAATTATCCTCACTATATTATGCAGGTTGAAGATCGTTGAATGCAGAAAAGCAGATATCTATGACATTGGGTTCATTAACCCAAATGTCATACATGAATGGACGGTCAAACACAATGTCTCTGAAATCGAGGACAACTTGCTACAATCGTTGCTTAAAAATCAAAACAAAGATAAAATACTCTTTCCTTACAACTTCAAGTGAGTGTTACTGTCTTGTGCATATTCGGTTTCCCCTACTCGAGGTTAATTATAGTAATGTAATTGATGAGTTATGCATGCGTGCGTAGATTCCACTTTATTTTGCTAGAGATTAAGCTTGAAGCTGGAATAGTAAATGTCTTAGACTCGAGAAGAAAAGATCCCCAGGAGTATGCGGACATGACTGATATGCTCCAGAAGTAAGTTCAATCGATCATTATCGCACCATATCGGCAACTTTGTTCATTTCCTGGATATCAAGTAATTATTCTCTTTGTCTCGCAGGGTTTGGAAAGAGTTCACCGTAATTACGCCGGGACTGCCGACGGAGCTGCAATTTAAACACCCGAAAGTAAGTACTACTAGCTAGTTCCGTGCATCTCCCATTGATTCTAGCTAGTTTCATCAATACCATTTAGCATGCTTGATTATCAGTTTGATTGAACTCTATTTCTCGTAAAGTGCTTGTGGCAGGAAGCCGGGAATGATTTTTGTGGATACTACGTTTGCGAGTTCATCTACAACTCGACGACCTCTTAGCGGGGCTACTCTGAAAAACAATATGATGTACGCAAACAAAAGAATTCACAATTTTATTTTATTACCATCATTTGTGTTGAGTTTCATTCATATATATGTATTGACCCACTTCTTTAAATTAGATGTGGCAGATGCGGGATGAACTTCTACCACATGATCGCATACGAGCTATTCAAGAGGAATTGGCGGGATTCTTTCTTGACCACGTCATACATAAAGCCGGAGAATACCATGTGGAAGTTGAAATAGACCTTAGATGTTAGGGTTTGTAAGAGATCTTATATTGTATATATGTAGCTAGTAGCGTCGGATAGATATACGAAAACTTGTTGTTCGACCAATCTCTCGGAGAAAGAGAGGTCACTTCTCTCTATATATGTTCATGGCGATCTTGTGTACTTAATGGTTCCTTCATTTGCTTACTAGCTAGCGTGTCGAGTTCTCTCTATATGTATAGTAGCTAGCTAGCGTCGACCAAGCACAGAGATAAGAGAGGTCACTTCTCTCTATTAGCTAGCTAACACAATATATGAAACCTCTAAATTAACCCTCCAAAACCGCCAAACCCCCCCCCCCCCCCCCCTTCAAAAAAAACAAAAACCCCAGCTCCTGCCATATGCTGACGCATGGATGCCTTTTGGTCCCGGTTGGTATTACCAACCAGGACTAAAGATCCTCCTGCCTGGGCGCCCCGCAGCGGCCACGTGGAGCCCTTTCTGTCCCGGTTCGTAAGCGAACTGGGACTAAAGGTTTTGGGCTTTAGTCCCGACCCTTTAGTCCCGGTTCGAGAACCGGGGCTAATGGGCCTCTGGAACCGGGACAAATGGCCCATTTTCTACTAGTGATTGTGTAGAAATACAGGACCCAGAATGGCAATCTCTTCGCATAGGTGAACTAGGACGTGCGTCATGATATTGAAGAAGGATGGTGGGAACACCAACTTGAAACTGACAAGACATTGCACCAAATTATTCTCTAACCTTGGTATGATTTCTGGATCGATTACCTTCTGAGAGATTGCATTGAGGAATGCACATAGCTTCACAATGGCTAATCGAACGTTTTCCGGTAGAAGCCCCCTCAATGCAACCGGAAGCAGCTGCGTCATAATCACGTGGCGGTCATGAGACTTTAGGTTCTGGAACTTTTTCTCTGCCATATTTATTATTCCCTTTATATTCGACGAGAAGCCAGACGGGACCTTCATACTGAGCAGGCATTCAAAGAAGATTTCCTTCTCTTCTTTGGTAAGAGCGTAGCTGGCATGACCCTGATGTATGCCGTCTTTTCCGTGCATACGTTGCTGGTCCTCCCGTGCCTCCGGTGTATCTTTTGTCTTCCCATACACGCCCAAGAAGCCAAGCAGGGTCACGCAAAGATTCTTCGTCACGTGCATCACGTCGATTGCAGAGCGGACCTCTAGGTCTTTCCAATAGGGTAGGTCTCAAAATATAGATTTCTTCTTCCACATGGGTGCGCGTCCGTCAGTGTCATTCGAAACAGATTGTCCGTCAGGACCCTTTCTAAAGATTACCTTTAAATCCTTGACTATATCATGTACATCATCACCAGTACGGTGGCGAGGCTTCATCCGGTGATCTGCCTCACCTTTGAAATGCTTGCCTTTCTTTCTTACGGGATGCCTGCTCGGAAAAAATCGACGATGTCCCGGGTACACATTCTTCTTATAATTATCCAAATATATACTGTCGGTATCATCCAAACAGTGCGTGCATGCGTGGTATCCCTTGTTTGTCTGTCCTGAAAGGTTACTGAGAGCAGGCCAATCATTGATGGTCACAAACAGCAACGCATGTAGGTCAAATTCTTCCTGATCGAGCTCATCCCACGCACGTACACCTTTTCCATTCCATAGCTGTAAGAGTTCTTCAACTAATGGCCTTAGGTACACATCAATGTCGTTGCCGGGTTGCTTAGGGCCTTGGATGAGCACTGACATCATAATGAACTTCCGCTTCATGCACAACCAAGAAGAAAGGTTATACATACATAGAGTCACAGGCCAGGTGCTATGATTGCTGCTCTGCTCCCCAAAAGGATTAATGCCATTTGTGCTTAGACCAAACCATACGTTCCTTGCGTCATCTGCAAAGTCCCTCCACTTTCTCTCGATTTTTCTCCACTGCGACCCGTCAGCGGGTACTCTCAACTTCCCGTCTTTCTTACAGTCCTCTTTGTGCCATCGCATCAACTTGGCATGCTCTTTGTTTTGGAACAAACGTTTCAACCGTGGTATTATAGGAGCATACCACATCACCTTGGCAGGAATCTTCTTCCTGGGGCGCTCGCCCTCGACATCACCAGGGTCATCGTGACTGATCTTATAGCGTAATGCACCGCATACCGGGCATGCGTTCAAATCCTCGTACTCACCGCGGTAGAGTATGCAGTCATTAGGGCATGCATGTATCTTCTGCACCTCTAATCCTAGAGGGCAGACAACCTTCTTTGCTTCGTACGTACTCTCGGGCAATTCGTTGTCCTTTGGAAGCATCTTCTTTAACATTATCAGCAACTTTTCAAATCCCTTGTCAGATACACCATTCTTTGCCTTCCATTGCAGCAATTCCAGTGTGATGCCCAGCTTTTTCTTGTCAGCTTCGCAATTTGGGTACAACAATTTTTTGTGATCCTCTAACATGCGCTGCAACTTCAGCCTCTCCTTTTCAGTTGCGTAATTTCTCTTTGCATCGGCAATGGCCCGACCTAGATCATCAGCGGGCTCATCTGATGCCTCTTCTTCAGCTTCTTCCCACATTGCTGGCTCAGCTTCTTCCCCCATTGTTGTACCATCATATTCAGGGAACCCATGGCCAGGATAGCTGTCGTCGTCCTCTTCTTCTTCATTCTCTTCCATCATAACCCCTTTTTCTCCGTACTTGGTCCAAACATTATAGTGGGGCATGAAACCGGACTCAAACAGGTGCCAGTGAATGGTTCTTGACTTAGAGTAATTCCGATCATTCTTATAGACAGCACATGGACAACACATAAAATCATCCGCCCGCTTGTTTGCCTCAGCCGCAAGCAGAAAAGTTTGCACGCCATTAACGAACTGGGAAGAGCATCGGTCATTGTACATCCATTGCCGGCTCATCTTCATTACATAGCACCGAAAAAACCAAATTAATACAAGTTCATACACACTTATTCTCATAAAACAACATACAAACTCTCTAGCTAAAGCATTTAAATGCAACAACAAATGCGATCAAGATCGCAACTAAGGTAACAATTGATCCAACAGCATAATGATACCAAGCCTCACTATCAATGGCATATTTTCTAATCTTTCTAATCTTCAAGCGCATTTTCTCCATCTTGATCTTGTGATCATCGACGACATCAGCAACATGCAACTCCAATTCCATCTTCTCCTCCTCAATTCTTTTCAATTTTTCTTTCAAATACTCGTTTTCTCTTTCAACTAAATTTAACCTCTCGATAAGAGGGTCGGTTGGAATTTCCGGTTCACATACCTCCTAGATAAAAATATCTATGTCAACTTGATGGGCATAATTTGTCATAAACACGAAATGCAACAAATAGTTATAAAAGAGAATATACCACATCCGAATCATAAACCGGATGAGGACCGACGGGGACGGATATCAAAATCATGGCACTATGTATAACAAACAACGTACGGGTAAGAAAATTATACAAGTAACTATATATCTAAATCACACAAACATGATTTTTTATATATAAAAAAGATAAGAACAAGAGGCTCACCACAAGGTGGTGCCGGCGACGGGACGGTGCGGGCGATCGACGGTGGTTAGGACGGAGACGGGAAGGCACTAAGTAAACCACACCTACATATGCAAACTAAGAGTTATTTTGAGCTCAAATTGCATATAAATCAAATAAACTACCACATATAATTCCTCCCAAACTAAAACCCACAAATTAATCACTATACTTATAGAGCATTGCAAGAGCTAATCTAGCAATGAGAGATGAAAGGACAAAGTTGCTAACCTTTGTGATCACTTGAATGGATGGGGGCCTTCAAATCTTGACAAAATTTGGGCAAAATGAGGGATGAGCTCGAGGAAGAGGAAAAGAACAGAGAGGAGAGGAAAGGGGAAGAACAGAGAGCTCGGGCTCGACGAAGGGGTTTATATAGGATGATCTTTAGTCCCGGTTGGTTATACAAACCGGGATTAAAGGTGCATCTCTAGTCCCAGTTCGTGCCACGAACCGGGACTAAAGGTGTTGGTGGGGCCCCAGCCTGACACCAGCCTGCCACCACCTCTTTAGTCCCGGTTCGTGGCACAAACCGGTACTAGAGGTTCGACACGAACCGGGACTAATGAGCGCCGCCTGCCTAGCCGTTGGAACCGGCACTAATGGTCACATTAGTGCCGGTTCATTTACAAACCGGGACTAATGAGCTAAACATAAGGTCCTTTTTCTACTAGTGGTGGCATATTCGCAAAAAAAAAGAAAGAAAGAGAAAACATTGCGGCATGCAAACATAGTACCCACTCACCCCTTTAAAACAGTTTACATATTTCGATGCGGATTAAAGGTGAAGATTATAAGTTACCCCTTCAAAAGAAAAGATTGTTTCTAATATCTTATTTCGGTCCGTTGGGAGAACGAGGATCAACTA
This sequence comes from Thinopyrum elongatum, assembly GCA_011799875.1. Lineage (NCBI taxonomy): Eukaryota > Viridiplantae > Streptophyta > Magnoliopsida > Poales > Poaceae > Thinopyrum > Thinopyrum elongatum. The sequence continues at coordinate 23,504,216 of CM022298.1, forward strand.
GAAGGGATCGTTGGTGCTATAATCCTTGACCATAACGGGAAGTTTATAGCGGCAACCAATGAGAAGATGAGCTTCTGTTTCGATGCTTTCATCGCAAAGGTGATAACGGTTAGATTTCGGCTAAACTTGGCTAGAACAGTCGGGTGAAACAAGCTAGAGTTGGGATCTGACAATGCCGAGGTGGTTTCGGCCTTTCAAGCTGTGACGGGACCTATATTTGACGATTGCTACTATATGACTCAGGACTCTAACCATGTTTTGTTCGCTCATTGTAATAGGGAGAGTAATCAAGTTGCCCACGAAATAGCTAAGTTAGCTAGATTTTATACCCTCGGTACCTGGATGGACTTACCTCCGGTTGAGGTGGTCTTGTTTATTGTACCTAGATGCTTTCACCGCAAAGGCGACAAAGGTTAGATTTTGGCTAAACTTGGCTAGAATGGTCGGATGTAACAAGGTAGAGCTGGAATCTGATAACGCCGAGGTGGTTTCAGCCTTGCAAGAGGGAAGATTGAGTTCAATGGCGGGACCTATCTTTGATGATAGCTACTACATGACTCAGGACTTTAAGCATGTTTTGTTCACTCTTTGTGACAGAGAGAGTAATCAAGTTGCCCATGAAATAACGAAGTTAGGTGGATTTTCTACCCCCGGTACCTGGATGGAGTCGCCTCTAGTTGAGGTGGTCTCATTTATTGTATCTGATACGCTGGTTCTCACAAATATTTAAATAAAATATCGTTTGTCAAAAAAAAAGGGAAATAGAATTAGTTGATTGTGAATGTCCGAGAGTACCCTTTGAAATAACTTTAAGATTCGTTTAAACTTTTAAGGTGGTGTACCGAAGCAAAACGAGTGAAATGCAAGAAACCACCACATTTGTGCCATCACTAGAAGAAAAGATGTTTTTTAAGGGATTTTGTAGAAACAATCGTGCGCAGACGCTGATCGCTCGTTTTGACTCCGTTAATCCACGAACTGACGGACCGGGCCCGCTCGTAGCAAAAAAATAATATCAATTGCATACGGATTTAAGTTTCTTTTGCAGAAAGACTCCTCAAAAGAAAAGAAAAAAAAGGTGATCGGGTCCCTCCCTCCAACTCCAGCCCGATGCGCCCCTCGTCCAGTGGTGGACGCCGGCTGCCATGCACGTCCCCGCTAGACACGTCATGGTCACGTCCGGCTTGGCAGCGTGCCTGGCCGGGTCATGCTGCACGGCTCCGTCATGGGGGAAGGCGCCCCGCGGTATTTTTAATCAAGAAGGAGGGTGTGACACTGAATACTAAGAAGCACACTTGTTTAACAATGACCATGCATGCATGTGGTTCCATTATTATTTTTGTTTGCCATGCCATGACTCACGATGCATGTTATCAAACGGACCTTTGCTACGTAGGAAATGGTTCCCCTTGAGCCCCTGCATATAACTGGAAGTTAAAATATTGACATGAAGGTTGTGGCCAACTGGCCATGCATGGAAGAAGAGACGAAGCAGGAGTAGGCGCACAAGTCAACCGACGACACAAGAGAACTTCAACACCATCCATCCAACAGGTCAAGAGGATGTCGGACAGAACAGGGGGATTTGATGATTTGCCACACCTTACTTTGCCATTTGATGATTTGCCCCGGGTTGTCTCAATGACGGGTGGACCCGGGCCTCACCTGTCATTCTCGGAGGGGGCAAATCATCAAATAGCAAAGTAAGATGTGGCGAAAGATCAAATTTGCCGACAGAACACACACTGTTGGACTGGACGAGCCCCACATCCACATGGATGAGACGACCTCGGTCTTGGTCTTGCCATGCATCCCCGAGTCGAAACAAGACAAAGATGACAACACATCGGGTCTGTACGCCTACGCCATCGCCACCTAGCAATGCTTAGGTTTAGACGACGCAGCAGTCAGCCGCCCATCCCATCCCGATCGACCTGTCTCGTCCCCCCTCGCTCGCCTCGCTAGCTGCTGCCCGTACCGTAGGGTGCGCCCCGGCCGGCCGGCCATACCGCTGCGCTGACTGCTGCCGTGCTGCGGGTGGTGGTGCGGCGCGGGCTCGAGACACGCACCTCTCTCCATCTTGCCTGTGGATAGACACATGAGAGGAGAGTGACACACGAGACGCACCCCGATCCCCGCGCTCCACAAAGCCAAGGTACCGCCAGCCGATTTTAATGAGCCTCGGACCTATCGCCTGCGCCCAGTCCATACGCCGCCCCTCTCTGAGACTGGGCCTCGCCCCACTCACCCTACGCCTGGCGCTGACGTCGTGCCTGCATGCACTCGAGTGCTCCTCACCCACGCCTTGCCGTGTCACCTCCGCAGGCTAGCTACAGTCGCCCATCGCCGGCCGGAGAAAGCCTACCCTACCCCGGCACCCACTTGGCCATGCCCAACACCGGCCAGGCCAGTGCCCCGGCGTCTCGTCTCGATACCGCTGCTGCCTCGTCTCTCGTGCGTGAGGTGAGGTTGCACGCACTCCTCGGCTAGCTACACCCGTGCCGTGACGCTCTCTCTACCCACGCACCGCACCGCACCGTGTCAGCCCGCCCGTCGCGGTGACATTTCCCCTCTCCTCTCCTCTGCTCTCGTTGGGCACGCCGGCCGGGCAACCGGTCCGTCGTCTCCTCCCACGACCTCGCCTGGACCGAGGCCTACTACGAGGCGATCTGTCGCACGCTGCTGCGGGCCCCGCTCGACTACTACCTCACCTGGAGCACATCGGCAGCGTCGGTCACGCTGATTTCATCGTCTCCGTCCGCGCCCGACGCGCGGTTATCAGCTCCCGCCCGTCGTCCTAGTCCGCCTGCCCGACCACTGCCGGCTCACCGGAGCTCCTGCCCGCCATGACGACCTCGTGCTCCCTCAAAACCGATTAGAGGAGTAAAAATTTTGGTTTTAGGGGTTAAACGGACCTAGCAATCCCTGATCGATTTTTTTTTTTACTCCTCGCGTCGGCCACCGCTTATATTAACTCGGCCGAGGCATGTTCACTGGAAAAAAAAAATCTCCTTCTCCCTCGCTCACACCACATCCACTCCAGTGCCACCCAAATCCCCCAGCCGCACTGCAGCTACCCCCACACCCCCGCCGACATTTCCAATCGGTTTGCACAATGAGGAGTACATGGCCGAGCTCTGCCAGATGCATCCGGAGCTCGTCACCGAGGAGCGTCAGCGGCTCAAGCTGCACAAGAAGAGGGCTACCGACGAGGACGAGGTCGGGCCGTCCGATGGGGAGGACAGACCGGAAGTCATCGATCTTTTGTCCATCGACTCTCACCCCGACCACGGCGGTGTGAATTGGAAGATATCCTTGCCTAAAAAGACTACAACTAGTTTTTTTAGTTTTATCATTCAAATCAACTAATTTAAATCCGTGTTATGCAATGTAGTTTGAACCGAATTGTGTTATCTATGTTTATATTCGTGTTATGCAATGTAGTTTGAACGGGATTGGGTTATCTATGTTTATATTTGTGTTAATGCAATGTAGTTTGAACCGAATTGTGCTATCTATGTTTATATTCGTGTAATGCAAAGTTGTTTGAGTCAGATTGGGCTAGCGATGTTTAATTTGTGTGATTTTTTTAGGGAGTTAAAATCAAGAGCCCAACACCATCCACAACATTTGGGCCATACCTCCGGTCACTGGCCTAGACATCTGCCTGTGGCCCACCATGGCCCTATCTAACCTATGGAAAATTTGGGACTCTCGAAATGCGCATGTCTTCCACAATGATTTGCATGCTTCAAATGTAACGATCCAAAACATTGTTCGAGACATCTACCTGTGGCCCACCATGTCCTATCCATCCTATGGAAAATTTGGGACTCTCGAAATGCACATGTCTTCCACAATGATTTGCATGCTTCAAATGTAAGGATCCAAAATATTATTCGAGACATCTACCCGTGAGCCACCATGTCCCTATCCATCCTATGTAAAATTTGGGACTCTCGAAATGCGCATGTCTTCCGCAATGATTTGCATGCTTCAAATGTAACGATCCAAAACATTATTCAAGATATCTTCTTGTGGACCTTTGGATGTAATGCTCCCTCTCTAAAGGTGACCGCCATGTCTTTCGATTTTAACAACTACACTTTGAGTAATGATTCAGGTGGCGGCCCTCTCCCACTAGTAGAAAACAGGACTTTGGTCCAGGCCAGCCCAACCCATTAGTCCCGGTTCAGTCAGGAACTAGGACACATGGGGGCATATGTCCCGGTTCGTGCGCCCAGGGGGCCGGCCGGGGCTCGTGGGGCATTGGTCCCGGTTCGTCTGGACCCTTTGGTCCCGGTTCCAGACACGAACCGGGACCAATGGGCCTCGCTCCTGGCCCACATCCATTGGTCCCGGTTCGTGGCTGGAACCGGGACCAAAGGGTCTTTGGTCCCGGTTCCAGCCACGAACCGGGACCAATGTTGTGCCTATATATACCCCTCGCCCGCGAGCAGAGCACTCCACTGCTCTGTTTTTTCTGGCCGGCGAGGGGAGGGGTTTGTGGTGCTCTAGCTCACCTCCTATGCACATGAGGTGTTCGATGAAATGCCCGAGCAACACTACTTAAGCTTTCTCCTCTCCAAACTCGACCTTCAAACTCCATTTTCCTCAAGATTTGTCTAGGTTTAGCGGTCCGTCACGTCCCGTCCCCGTCTTCACCGCCGTCGATCGCCCGCGCCGATCTCGTCGCCGGCATAACCATGGTGAGCCTCTTGTTCTTATCTTCTTTCTAAAAGAAAAAAATTCTTACTTGTATGATTTACATAGATACTTGTATAATTTTCTTACTTTTATTATTGTTTGTTATTATATAGTGCGATGGTTTTGGTATCCGCCCCCGTCGGCCCTCGTCCTGTCTATGATTCGGATATGGTATATATTATATTTTATAACTATTTGGTTCATTTGTTGTTTATGACAATTATGCCGACCAACGTGACATATATTTTTTTTATCTAGGAGGTATGTGAACCGGAAATTCCAACCGACCCTATTGTCGAGAGGTTAAATTTAGTTGAAAAAGAAAACAATTACTTGAAGGAAAAATTGAAAAAAATTAAGGAGGAGAAGATGATATTGGAGTTGCATGTTGCGGATGTCGTCGATGATCACAAGATCAAGATGGATGCAATGCGCTTCAAGATTAGAAAGTATAAAAAATATGCCATTCATACCGAGGCTTGGTATCATTATGCCGTTGGATCAATTGTTACCTTGATTGCGATTATGATCGCATTTGTTGTTGCATTGAAATGTTTTACATAGTTTCAATAATGTATGGTTTAATTAGATGCTCTGGAGAGCTATATGTTGTTCAATGAGAACTATGTATGTACTTTGGTTTTAATGCGATGATGAACTTCTATTAATTTGGTCACTTATCTATTCATGATGTTTTGTAATGATTTTTGACACACTTAATTATATATAATGCACGCAGATGAACCGGCAATGGATGTACGGTGACAGACGCACCTCCGAGTACATTAAGGGTGTGCATAATTTTCTCGAAGTGGCTGAGGCAAACAAGCAGAATGGTTTTATGTGTTGTCCATGCCCTATATGTGGGAATACGAAGTCTTACTCTGACCGGAAAATCTTTCACACCCACCTGCTTTATAAGGGTTTCATGCCACACTATAATGTTTGGACCAGGCACGTAGAAATAGGGGTTATGATGGAAGACAGCGAAGAAGAAGAGGACGATGACAACTATGTGCCCCCTGAATACGATGATGCTGCAACGGGGGAAGCTGAAGATCAAGAGGAACCAGACGATGTGCCCGATGATGATCTCCGCCGTGTCATTGTTGATGCAAGGAGACAGTGCGAAAGTGAAAAGGAGAAGCTGAAATTCGATCGCATGTTAGAGGATCACCAAAAAGGGTTGTACCCCAATTGCGAAGATGGCAACACAAAGCTCGGTACCGTATTGGAATTGCTGCAGTGGAAGGCAGAGAATGCTGTGCCTGACAAAGGATTTGAGAAGCTACTGAAAATATTGAAGAAGAAGCTTCCAAAGGATAACGAATTGCCCGACAGTACGTACGCAACAAAGAAGGTCGTATGCCCTCTAGGATTGGAGGTGCAGAAGATACATGCATGCCCTAATGACTGCATCCTGTACCGCGGTGCGTACGAGGATTTGAACGCATGCCCGGTATGCGGTGCATTGCGGTATAAGATCAGACGAGATGACTCTGGTGATGTACGGGAAGCCTCTCGTCAGACCTGGTGATCCTCCTCTAACAACGATGATGCGAAGATTCCATAAGTGGTACATGGACACCTGCAAGTCTGGGAAGGATATTTTGACGCTGAGAGTTAAAGAGGAGCACGACCTCATTGGAATTGATCTGTTGTCTGTTCCATTTGAGGAGTTCTTCCAGTTTTTCAATCAAAAGGACCTCGATAAAATAATCATCACTTGCTACTGTCTGTAAGTACTATACTTCTGTAATTAAGTCTCTATATATAGCTCAGCTTTTTCATTGCATGTATATATAATTATCCTCACTATATTATGCAGATTGAAGATCGTCGAATGCAGAAATGCACAAATCTATGATATTGGGTTCATTAACACAAATCTCATAGATGAATGGACGGTTAAATATAATGCGAAAGAAACCGATGCCAACTTGCTACAATCGTTGCTTAAAAATCAAAACAAAGATAAAATACTCTTTCCTTACAACTTCAAGTGAGTGTTACTGTCTTGTGTATATTCGGTTTCCCTTATTACTTGAGGTTATAGTAATGTAATTGATGAGTTATGCATGCGTACGCAGCTTCCACTTTATTCTCCTAGAGATTAAGCTTGAGCAGGGACTAGTAACCGTCTTAGACTCAAGACGAAAAGATCCCAAGGAGTATGCGGACATGACTGAAATGCTCCAGAAGTAAGTTCAATCGATCATTATCACACCATATCGGCAACTTTGTTCATTTCCTGATATCAAGTAATTATTTTCTTTGTCTTGCAGGGTTTGGAAAGTGTTCACCGCAGAAGCTCCGGGACTGCCGGGGGAGCTGCGATTTACACACCCGAAAGTAAGTACTACTAGCTAGTTCCGCGCATCTCCCATTGATTCTAGCTGGTTTCATCAATACCATTTATAATGCTTGATTATCAGTTTGATTGACCTCTATTTCTCGTAAAGTGGTTGTGGCAGGAAGACGGGAATAATTTTTGTGGATACTACGTTTGCGAGTACATCTACAATGCGACGACCTCTAAGTGAGGCTACTCTGAAAAACAATATGAAGTGCGTAAGCAATAATATTCACAATTTTATTTTATTACCATCATTTGTGTTGAGTTTCATTTATATATATGTATTGACCCCCTTCTTCAAATTAGATTTGGCAGATGCGGGATGAACTCCTACCACAAGATCGCATAAAAGCAATTCAAGAGGAATTGGCGGGATTCTTTCTTGACCACGTCATCAATCCAGCCGGAGAATACCATGTGAAACTTGACATCATATGTTAGGGATTGTAATAGATCTTATATTGTATATATGTAGCTAGTAGCGTCGGATAGATATACGAAAACTTGTTGTTCGACCAATCTCTCGGAGAAGGAGGAGGTCGATCACTTCTCTCTGTATATGTTCATGACGATCTTGTGTACTTAATGGTTTCCTTCATTTGCTTACTAGATAGCGTGTCGAGTCCTCTTTATACTTATATTACGTAGCGTCGACCAAGCACGGAGATAAGAGAGGACATTTCTCTCTATTAGCTAGCTAACACAATATATGAAACCCCTAAATTAACCCTACAAAACCCCCAAACCCCCCCTTTCAAAAAAAAAAAACAAAAACCCAAGCTCCTGAGCTGCTGACGCGTGGATGCTCTTTGGTCCCGGTTGGTGTTACCAACCGGGACTAAAGGGCCTCCTGCCTGGGCTCGCCGCAGTGGCCACGTGGAGCCACATCTGTCCCGGTTCGTAAGCGAACCGGGACTAAAGGTGTTGGGCTTTAGTCCCGACCCTTTAGTCCCGGTTTCAGAACCGGGACAAATGGGCCTTTTTCTACTAGTGTCCCCTCGTTGATTGTTACAAAAAACACACATGAAAAATTAGCATTAGCTATGACACAACTTATAAAAGCAATTCCCTATTCAGTATCTCCCCTATATCATCAACTATCATACACCGCAGAATTAAGAGATATTTTTGTTTTTGAAGTTGAATTAAGAGACATTTTGATATAATCATCAAAATGTGTCCACGAAATTTGGAGCCATCTTGCCTCGACACTGGCCCAACTTCTTGTCCCGCAGACGCGTGGGGCCTCCCAGCCAACAAAAAGTTTGCAGCAACCATTTCCGTTCGCCGTGGGACCCACTCGTCAGTAATCCCCAAACCACGACCACAAGGCTCCTCCGCCCCTCCAGGCCGCCGGCGAGCCGCGCCGCCGCGCAGCACGTAGCATCCCCGTCGCGCCTCGTGCGGAACCACGGTGCTCGCCGGCTTCAAGTGAGGGGATGGAGGGAGGGGAGGCGCCTGGCTAGGCCAACTGCGGTCGAGCACCCTACGGGCTGGGCCGACGGCGACGTGCGCCTCGTGGACGCAGTGCGCCGCCGCGATGCCCTGCGAGCTCTTCGGTAATTTGAATCTAAACCCGCCCCGTTTCCCGAAATCACGCTAGATTTACCGATTTCGTGGGAGGCGCCTCGCAGTCCCAGACTTGTTAATCTGAATTTTACTGATTGCAACTGTAATCCGGTCTGATCCAAGTCTTTGCGGCATCCACACAACGGCACGACACATCGCAGAGCTTCAGTCTTCCTGCATATAGCATTGTCGGTTTGATGGGATGGTGCCATGGAGTTACCTATGGCAAAATGCTTGTCAGAAGTTTTTCTGAATTGTTGCTAGTCAGAAGTTCAGAACTATGCCATGGTGATCATGCTTGTTAGTTTATTTAATTTCTGTTTCATTAGTAACCCACTTTACTGAGACTAGCCAGAGGTAGTACTGAGTAGTAGTAGTAGGTAATTCGACTTCAATGATGTTCTTGCTTATCTAAGAAGCGCAGGAGGGGTTGGTAGATCTGATTAAACATACAAGTTTGCTGTACACTAATCTGTAATACATTTAGTTGAATGGTATATATGAACACATCTGTTTGTCATGTATCAGGAAGAACAAAGATTGGCACTCCTTGCCGCTTCCTCCCTGGCAAGGAACTACCTTGATGTGTATCCTGAACATGACTCATAACAAATTTAGGGTGATTTATGAGGGGGTATCCTTGATTCCCATGCAATTAGAGTGAAGTCTCCTTTCGGGACAACACTAGGATCTGTTATAAGTCCCCCAAATGTCACACTTTACCACTCCTTCTTGATTGAGACATTAACACTATAAGGTGCCATGCTAAGTGGATGTAAAGCAATGCCCATTATGTCCACTGGATGGCCTTTGTCACAACACGTTGCCTTGGCGATCGCCCGGGCGTGTGCGTAGGATACAAGCTGCTGTGGAGAGCGGCCACACCAAGGAAGAAGAAGCAAGCAGGAGATGTAGAAAGTTTCTTCAGTTCAGTTCGATGATTTTCCTTGGCAGTTGCTGAGTCGATCTTATCGTCACCAAGCCGAACCACAAGTCCAGCGCGTTAGCCCACGGTCCATGTCCGCTGAGCCCAGTGTACCTCTACTCATGGATATGACAGCTTTGTTCCATACGCATGGTTGGGTGCACGCCATATATGTGGAGGTATCTTTTAACCATTCCTATCGCCTTGTCCAAAATATGCAATGCCAGAACTGAACATCGAGGCTGCTTCTCAACCCATCCGTGAAACTTGCACACTGTGGTCCACCATGGCAAATTCATCTGCTATTTTGTTCAGCCGGGCCTATGCTTCTGAATGCCAGTGTCTTGAAAAGGCACCCCAACTGATCGTAAGATAGCACACACAGGAAAATCGATTTCACCCATCCAAACAGGGCTAATCCTTTGTTTTCTTACGATGATGATCTTCCTTCCTTTGCCTATTCTTATGAGAAACGAGTGAACCTTTTCCCAGTCATCATCACTTACATTAGAAGCAAACTCAATAACCACCAACATCATCCCAAACATGGTCCTTTCATTGTCAAGTATCCCCAAAAGAATGTCTCCTTTCAAGTGCAAAATAGAGGAGAAGTCTGAGCGAACCCTTACATTTTTCTGACGCTTCTACTGCGGGCCATCAATTGATCATGGAACAACATAGATCCCCAGTCCTTGATCAGGTTCTTATTTCGGTCATCACCACACACATGAGCAACCGAAGTTTTCTTCCCAACTGCGACACCACCTATGAGTGGAAGAACGTCCAATACATGATCACCTGGAGGATCGTTGTGCTCCGGCAAGAAGCTCAAGAGCCTTTTCTTTTCAGCGTGTTGGTTGAACATAAAGTTGTCAGGTGTAAAGATAAGCGTTATATGGCCTGCGTGCCATGCACTCACATCCACCCAGAAGCACAACAAATCCTGACATGTTAGCAACCGCAATTTTTAAGCTCTCCAAAGCACCATGTGGCTTGAGGCGCATGGCCTTGTCGTCTTTCTCCGCTGTTGTTAGAGAACACTTGACGGGAATGGCTAAATACAAACTGCTGCTAGATGAGCCGTTGCTGCTAACATCGTCGAAGCCTGCAGTGTCTTCAATGGCTCTGTACCTCGAGGTATCAAGCAGACGGTGTCCTCCTGGAGCATCTTGAGCTGCATCATCATCCCGGAGTTGCTTATGTATTGACTGTCCGCCTCCTTGACCATGGTGCCAACTCTTATCAGGAGATGCTGCAACCTCTCCACCACCTTCTCCTCTGATTGTGCATGGCTAGAGGAGTGGTACTTGCTCATCAGGAAGGAGATGAATAGGCTCACAAGTTCACTTGCAAGTGCAGATATGGTAACCTGCATGGCCGGATTGATGAGGTAAGCTGCTGGTAGGTCTGTGGACAAATTTAACTAGGTTGGCCTCTGCCAAGTCTTGAAGAGACTATTGCTAAAATTGAAAATGCTCCAGGGATGACTAAACCATTGAATGTGAAGAGTGAGTGGGTGCGTCGGCGGGAGGCACAGATTTTTTTTTAAAAATGCCCAAACACGTGACAAGAACAAGCCAAGTTTCCAAGTAGCATACAAAAAGTTGACCGACCAGTATTTGTAACATTCACGATAAGTCCAAATTGATCATTGTCCCGCTGCAAAATGTATATTTTATCATCTTTGCATTTGTCTTTCTTTGGACTCCTTATGTTTTACATACGAGGGAGTGACATCCCATATATGTGCAGTCTACTATTGCAATGTTTGACCATGGAAATTGTTTGGTTTTTTCCAGATGAACTTCAGTAGAGAGAAGCAGCGGACAGCTCATTGACAAAGAAATGGCATGCACACTTTTATCTTGGTCAGTGTTGAGAATCACAATTCTTTACATTAGGAATCTTTCAGAGCACATGTATAGTTTGTTTCTACATTTGCTCCTTTGGTTTTGTGAGAACCTAATCAATCTGTCTGTGGCATATTTTTTTTACTAGTTCAGTCTTTAATCGGAAGTTGCCTCGCTGTTTGCATTCTCAGAGTCCAGGCTTGACCTGATGTTGATCTCCAGAATGAGTGAATGACAATACAAATGTAAAAGCAAGTAGTGTGACCCAACTTGGTTTTGTTTCTTATTGAAAGACTAAAAGTAGTCTTCGTACAAGAAATTGTTTGGTTGCCCCTGTATATTTGCTCCGTATACTGAGTATGGTCAGAACAATTACCAAAGCACGAGACAGTCTGAAATTTACGAAAACCCTTCATTTTTGTGGCCCAAAATCAAACAGGAAGGCCTCAAGGAGGACCATGCGTCCCAAAATGAATTCTCTGCCAAAGAGGCATCTTGAACGGACTCTCACAAAACGAAGTGCCTTTGTGATTATTTTCAGAGTATATGGACAAATCCAGAAAACAGATTGCACTTGCACCACTACATGTACATGCCGCTAGATAAATGTAGAGTTCCCAGGATGTCAAAAAAAAGTTGAGCTCCAGGGTCCCACTTAATGGTGGGTGCTCTGTCTCACTTAAATGCGCAAGCATGCAATCGAATAGGGCACACCACTAACCTGTGGTTTCATGTGGTTGTTGATCACACATTTACGACCAGAGAAGTTTCGGAGATCATGCTGATAACGTATTTCAGAACCATAGAGAGTCTACCAAGAGTGGACTTTCTAATGATCCCATATTTGCCTCAAACTAATCAGTGGGTATTAATACAGAAGGTCAAGAGGTTTAGCTACTACTTTGGTATATGTATGTACAGAAACAGAATGTCTTAAAAGCTAGTGGATTGAAAGGCCACCATCATCAATTAGTAGTAAAACTGGAATCAAAGGTGTCATAATCACTATTGGCGAAATGGGGATACATACGTGCACTGTTCTATACGCTAGAGGCTTATACAGAAAATATATCTAGATACCATGATTCCTCTTGACTTCTATTCTTGATAACAGGACATGGCAAACAGGGAGCTGAGATGATGAGCTGGGCGCTGTAGAACAGAAGATGATGGTTTCATCATTAAGCTTCCTATGCAGCCTCCTTTGCAATACAGGTGATCATTATTACCAGTACTTATTATAGTATTTTTGCTAGGAAAATCTGCTACAATATTGATGATGAATCATTACAATTCTGATGTCCTATACTAGAGTACAGTTCTATATTATTTTTCAAGAAAAAATACTGGTCTGAACATGTCAACATGAGAAATGTTTTGCAACGAGAAATGCTGGATGATAAGAGATAGAGATGAATAACATATTTCGAAGACATGCGAAATGTTTTCAACCATTGACTGATGAGTTCAAGGATGTGTGATTTCACACAGTTAATTATTTAAATGTCCAAACACGTGACAAGGACAAGCCAACTTGTCCAAGCATTTTAATGAAAAAGCCGACTAGCATTTTTAATATTTGTGGTAGTTATGTCCAATTTAATTTTTTGTTCCATTTATATTTAATCATCTTCAGATTTGTCTTTCGTTGGACTCCCTACATTTTACATATGAAGGAATGGCAAGACCGGGACCTCTCCCAGATGCTCTGTGTAGACATCCAGAGGATCACTCATGGAGACTAATGCGTGCTCATCTTCCAGAACAAGCAGACAGGTGGCTTATCTTTATTTCTGCCCATATGAATCTCATATCTTTTCAACTGTTTGCTGTCTCAGTTTGTTATTTTATTTTCTGATTCATTGTGTCTGCATCTATTAGTCCATGCATGCTTTGAATCTTTTCAATAACATTTCCTTAGTACATATACGTACAAAACAATTCAAGGCTAACATTTAGCATATAGTGTTTTTTATGAGGTTATGCATTTTCCGAGCAAGATGTTGACTACATACAACAATATCATCAATTCATCATCAAATGTACAGTTATTTGTTTATCAGAAGTTTAATTCTGGCGTTGGTATTATTTATAACTACTAGCTGGATACCCGTGCGTTGTTAAGAAATAATAGAAGATGTATATAGTGATTTTTTTGCTTCGCCCATACATAGCAAGCGTGTGATTCCAACAACAACAATAAACACCCCCCCCCCCCCCCCTCCCCAGACTGCTATACACCCGTCCGGGCATCTTCCTCCTTGTTCTACATCCCCCTCTCCACCCTCATCCTTGCTAACTGATTGTGTGTTTGGTTCCTGCATGAGCTTTGTCACAAATTACATCCCCCTCTCCACCCTCAGCATGCCAGCCAAAATCCCCTGAAATTAGAATCCTTGTCACAAATTCATAACTGAAGTCACAAAATCCCCTGACATTCTTCGTTTTTATTTTGCAGTAGTTCAAATAATGTATCAATTACCCCAACACCATAGTTGAACTTGTAGGTTGTAGCCGAGAAGATATCCCGAGGGCAATCCAAAAACTTGCCATCCTCCTCCAATAGCAACCTCTTGAACCATCATCCGATCAATGTCATCAATTCCAGAGATGAGGTTGAGGTGACTTGAACGAAACAAAATCATTATGTTGTGAGAGGAAGAAGCATAACTGAAACCCATAGGCTGCACGCTATTGCACCATTGTCAAGCCAAGCAGTCCTCTGCTGAATCTTCTGTTCTTTGCCTCTTATGTGGCCGCTTATCATCTAAGCCTAGGTGCTGATCCACCTTCACTGAATTGGATAAAACCCTCGATTTAAAATCCAGACATTCTTATTGGACTGCTCAAGTTAGCACCAAAGGTACAGAATGAGTTCAAAAGATTCCGTGGATCGAATTCTTTTGTCATTCCCAGGGAAGTTGCTCTGCTCACACACACAACAAATATTCAGCTACAGCAGAGAGTACTTGCGAACATATGTTGTGCTTCTTGGCAAGAGATAGGCAAAGAGTTCATTCTGAATTTTGCCCATGATAACCAGCAGTAATTCATGGTATGATAATAATGCTGCGAACGAGGGCCAGGTCATTATCGGGCAAAGAGTTCATTGTTGTTCTTCTCTCCGTCCGACAAGCCATCAGTTGTCACTGCCGCCATTGTCACCGCTGGGATAGCGATGGCGACCGAGACGAGGGCGGTACGACGGGGACGGAGACAAGCGTAGGACGATGATGGTGAAGGGCGGGTCGTCGTGTAGATGAGAGTGGTGGGCGGTGCAGGGCAGCGTCATCCACGCCAGGATTGTGGCCACAGCGACGATGAGGTGGACGAGGAGGGAGCGGCGGCGGGAGGCATGGATTGGCCACACGGAGCACATGACGGCGGATAGAGATCTGGGCCAGTGAGGTGGCGTGCAGAGGAGTGTGAGGGCAGGCGGTGAAGCACAGGCTGTGGCGATTTTTACTCTGGAGAGAAATGAGATCAGGAGCGAGGGGATTGGGGGAGATGGGGGCTTGGGACCTGTGTTGGTGGGTCGTGGCTGTTTGCTTTTTCCCTGGTTTTTTTCTGCTGTTTATTTTTGAGCGGGGATGGGAGGGGTGGGCTGGTTTTGCAGGAGAGTGCAAGGGATATCGATCCATTAAGACCGCAGACTTCCCTTTGTAGTAAAGATAAGAGAAACTGCTAAGATAACTGTACCGAACATAGTAGTAATAGTATTCATCTCTGGATAAGCAGGTCATGTGCAACTTGTCAAGCACTTGGTAATTTTGTAACTTTATAATCCAAACGTACTCCCACAACTACATGTACATCCTGCTAAATGCATGTTTGCCATAGTGATATGGTGGATCTGAGATGAGGATACCGGGGGAATTAGGCTAGCTCTAGTGTGAGAAAGTAAAGATCAGCAAAAAGAAGAAAAAGTTAATTCTTGTTGCATTTCATTCACCCAAGCTGGGGCTATAATACTTCCGCAGCGGTCACATTAGGCACTTGGCAGTTAGTTCACCTAAGATTAGCAGCTTAAACCACGCTTAAACAGCTAACTAGAGACAACAAGGAAATGATAAATGACAAGTATAAACCGCTGGCTACACTTGGTCACTCCTGAACTGTCCATGAACCTTGAGTGAAGGTGGCAAAGTGATTGCCTGCATTGTCTTGGAGGGCTCAGTACCTTGAGGTATCAAGCAGACGGTGTCCTCTCATGGGCTCTGAGAGCATCTTGAGCTGCATCATCATCCCAGAGTTGGTAATGTATCAAGCGTGCGCCTCCTCGACGATGGTGCCAACTCTGATCAGGAGATGCTGCAACCTCTCCACCACCTTCTCCTCTGATCATGCATGGTTGGAGGAGTGGTAATTGTTCATCAGGAAGGAGATGAACCGACTTACAAGTTCACCTGTAAGTGCAGATATGGCAACCTTCATGGCCAGGACTCATGACATAAGCTGCTTGTTGATCTCTGGTCAAATTTAACTAAGCTGGCCTCTGCCAAGTCTTGAAGTATTCGTGCATTTAAACAAACTATCCCTGAATGAGTTGGTGGGTGAAAGACATGGAGTAGTTTAAAGGCCCAAAGACGTTACCGGGACCTGTCAACTTTCCAAGCAGCTTGAAAAAGAATTAACCAACCAGTATTTGTAATGTTCACGATAGGTCCAAATTAGTTATTGTCCCGTTGCAAAATGTATATTTAATCGTCTTTGCAATTTTCTTTGGTTGGACTTTTACATTTTACATACGAGGGAATGGCATCCCATATACGTGCAGTCTACTATTGCAAGGTTTGACCATAGACATTGTCT
Organism: Thinopyrum elongatum; assembly: GCA_011799875.1. Classification (NCBI taxonomy): domain Eukaryota; kingdom Viridiplantae; phylum Streptophyta; class Magnoliopsida; order Poales; family Poaceae; genus Thinopyrum; species Thinopyrum elongatum. The sequence continues at coordinate 23,520,435 of CM022298.1, forward strand.
GGGTTTTTAACAGATAACTTCAGTGGAGAGAAGCAGCGCGCAGCTCGTTGACAAAATATGGGCCCCTTTATCTTGGTCAGTGAGAGTCCCAACTCTATACCTTAGTAATTTTTCTGAGCACATGTAACTAGCTTGTTTCCACATTTGCTCCTTTTGTTTTGTCAGAACCTATCAATTTCTGTATGGCTTATCTTGTGCTAATTCAGTTTTTAATCGGAATTGTTGCACCGTGTGCATTTTTAGATTCCAGGCTTTACCTGACGTTGATCTCCACAATGGTAAAAATGGGAAAGCAAATACTGTGATCCAACTTGGTTTTGTTATTAAAAAACTAAAAAGTAGTTGTCCTACAAGAAATTGTTTGTACCCCCTGTATATTTGCTCCATGTACTGAGTATGGTCAAAACAGTTACCAAAGCACGAGACAGTCTAAATTTTACGAAAAAAATGCTTCATTATTGTGGCCCAAAATCGAACAGGAAGGCCTCAAGGAGGACCGAGTGGCCCAAAATGAATTCTCTACCAAAGATTAGCTGGGGCTATATACTTCTGCAGCAGTCACATTAGGCACTTGGCAGCTAGTTCAGCTAAGATTAGCGGCTTAAACTGGGTTTAAACAGCAACTTAGAGACAACAAGGAAATGGTAAATGACAAGTAGAATCATGTCGTTGGATACACTTGGTCACTCCTGAACCGTCGGTGAACCTTGAATGAAGGCGGCAAAGCAAATGATCTCCTGTTTTGGCCAGCTTCAAATTTAAAGTGCGTCTGAATGTTCAGAAGTTCCAGAATCCTTAAACTAGACAACACTTGAACAAATATTGTTTTCTTATTTCAGTTAAGTTTTCTCACCTTCCTATATGGATCAGGATTCATTCAATGGTGCGAGATGATGTTGTTTGTTATCTATAAAGTGCTGGGGGGTTGGTGGATTGGATAGAACATACAATTTTATTTATAATTGAGATCTCCAACTCATTTAGTTGAATGGTACTCCCTCCGGTCCAAAACCACAACACCTATTTTTGATCGGAGGGAGTATATAATCACTCCGTAAAATGGTTTCTCCATGGCCACTTGAGCACATTTGTTTGTCATGTAATGTAAAAAGTACCAAGGGTCACATTACACGAGTTCTGAACAAAATTAGATTGGCACTCCTTGCCGCTTTCTCACCTTCTTCATGTGTATCCTGAGCATGACTTGTAACAAAGTGAGCAAATGAGTTATGAGGGGGTATCCATGATTCCCTAGAAAATAAAACTAAGCCTTCTTTCAGTCTAACATTAGGAATCCTAGCAATTACCCAATTGTTTCACTTGGCGATTCCTTCTTGATTGAAACATTAACTGTATGGTGTGTTGTGCTAAGTGGAGTCCAATATGTCAACCTTCTTCCTCATCCTCGTCTGATTCCACCAAGGACGCGTTGTCGGAGTCTTCGTCTTCTGATTCAGACTCGGGCTCAGCAGCAGAAGGCTCGTACCCCTGGTCTAATTCCTCTGTTTCCTCTGCCCCGGAATCGCTTGCCTCCATATTCAGGAACTCCCAGCCACCATCGTCAACAAACTTCTGAGGATCATCAATGATAGTCTTCAGGATAGGACGCCAGTTCAGATACAGCCTGCTCTCATAGTACTTGAGATCAGTGGTGTCAATCCACTCCTTTATCGCGTCAAGTGAAGTTGACTGGATGGAGTCGATGCGGAGAACATCCTTCTTTAAGTCCTTGAACACGATAGCCATGTCAAAGTTCTTTGTTCCAAAGCCCACCCTCTCCAGATTAACAATCTTCTCACCTAGGGTCACCACTAGGAAAGGAGTCTCAATTAGCTCAACCAAACAAGTTGAAGTTGGAATGATGAAAGCTGAGGCTTTATACAAAACCCCATGGAATCCAAGCTCTCTAAGAGGGATATGAAACTCCAGATCAAGCAAGCCCCTGAACTGTGGTTGCGACCAGTGGTCATTAACCTTGTTGATATAGTTCTGGAACTTCATGTTGATTCCGTTCTTCCGGTCCCTCTCACGCGGCTCTTCTTCAATCTCATCAGGATCAAGGGCTGATCTCCTTCTGCCACCAACAGTTTGAACAACATCCATCACTTCAACATAAAATTGGAAATCCTTCGTCTTCTTGTTTCCAACCAAGGTTTTGATTTTCGGTTTGTGAAATTTCTCGCCCCAGACCGAGATGGCCGAATTTCGGCCATTTTAAAAAATTTCGGCCGAAATTTGACCAGAATTTGGCTGAAATTTGACCAAAATCTATTTTTTCGCTGAAAGATATTTTCCGCCCCAGGCCGAGATGGCCGAAATTCATTTTTTTCGGCCGAAATTCAAAACACAGTTTCCAACCATGATAGGATAGTGCAAATGGAGATGAAGGAGGGTAATCATTTCTTTCTCTGCCGGCTGGAATAAGCATATGTTTTATATCCCCGTACATGATATCCATACGCTCATCAGCCCTCAAAGTAGAATATCTGAAACCATTAACATGGGCCTCAAGAGTTCCTGTCAGCTTTCTCCCATGACCACCAAATGCAGGCCGTATCCACACATCATTAAGCCTCATTTGCTTTGTTTTGGAGCTTTGTCCTGGTGGCTGGTCACACTCTTTAACAGTAGAAACATGGAAAGGGACCATGCTGCCATAAATAGGTAAGAGAACAGCTTTATTCCTCTGATCCACTTGTATCACCAACTCTCTCGAGTAAGGCAGATCATTCACATTCTTTTATGAAACAAGCTCATTTGAAGACCTAGAAGGACCACGGCCATCGCCAGAACCAGAACCACCCCCAGCAAGCCTTCTAGCAGTCTCTTCATTCTTTTGACGAGCAAGTTCAGCCTGGTGCTGTTTCCGGAGCTCTTCCCTGGACATCTCCGGGTTGTCTGACCGAAGTGTTGCCATGGATGGTAGTGCTTCCAGGCCATTTGACTCAACCTAAGCCCGCTCCGGCTTCGGAACTTCCTCCTCATCATTAAATGAATATGCAACATCTTTAACAGCCTTGGAGCAATTGGTCAAGATCTCTGCAGTCTTGTCACTAACTAATGCTGTATCAGCTAATAACAAAGAGAACTGCTTTGTCTTCTCATTGTTTGTTTCTGCCTGTACATTACTCAAACCAAGGCTAACATTGAAAATCATGCCCTCTTTTATCAGGCGGCCATTCTTGGCTGTCAAGTTTAAGCCAGATTCTCGGAACTCAAGGCCAATTCCAGTTCCAGCTGACTTTGTTAGATTAGGAAGCAGTTCAGGGGCATTCCTCTCAAACACTGCAACTGCAGCCTTAAAAAGTGCAGACATCTGATTGCCTGGTTTACATGCTGCTAAAGCAGCTTCCTGGGCTTTGAAAAGTGTCTCACACACCTTACTCTGTGGTCTGTGCCGGGGTAGCATCTATCAGAAATGTTATGGCGACATTGGAACAGTAGTTACCGTACCTGGACCCAATTGCACAGATGATAATACTTGCAGGATCATAGTAGAGATAATCATCATTGCTGGAAGCACGCGGCCTAATTAAGATCAAACTTGCCTCCACTTTGGAAGACAGGAGGGTAGCATATATCAATATTTTCAGGCTTCAACTTCACCTTGGCCTTCAAAGGATCAAGAATAACCTTCTTTGTGTCATCCATCAATGAGAAGTGTGAGACTTTTCTCTCCTCGTCAATAACCTCGTCAATAACCTTCTGCATATACCACAAAGTTTTTCATTACATATGAAGTTAGGCAAGCAGCCTTTTCCACACATATGATCTCTGTGGCATCTTTTACGGCAAAAATCTCAGAAAACCCGTGTGTTACGTCTGCAAGCTGTACAGATCCACCAGATAACTTTTCTGCCTATGTTTCAAGGAGCTTACCCTCAGGTGCCTCTTTTGCAATGTGACCAGCAACTTAAGTGTCAGATTCCGACTGAGCACAAACAGCACGCAGTATGTCATCCATCAGGTCAATGCCATCCCCATTTTTGCTTTTCACATGCAAGACAATATCAGAACCAACAGCCTCACTTGCAGCAGCATCCTTGAGGGTTCCAATGAGATTTGCTTTCTTGTGGCCGCATAAGAAATGTATCTGCTTCTGCACGAGGACAATTATGGTTTCTGGAAATTCATCATATCCAAGTAGCCAAACATCCAGAGCTGTGGATTTCAAATGACAGAGATCCTCAGAAGGAGGCGGAGTCGCAATTGTAATGGCATCAGAAGAAGCCCAAAGATGAGACTTATTTTCGTTCCAATGGTCATAAAACACCTCAGGCCGCTTACTGAAGGTCTCTAGATTGGTTGTATAGGCTGCTCCTGAGCCTAATTTTGCTTTACCATTATCTGCCATCTTTACCACGAAGCCAACTGCAGGAAAATTGATGATAATTAGCTAGTGCAATCGTCTGACAAATACCAGTTTACAGGCTCTGGTATGCATGTAGCTAAAACTTTTTATAAGCTAGCTAGTAGTAAGATGAGAATCAAAGGCGTCAAAGTCATAGTACTGGCAAAACGGGGGACATTTACGTACGCGGTGTAGAGCCTTATACAAATGCTTTTGCTTAGATATTATGATTTTTTTTCATGGCTTGTGTTGTCGATCGTTGACAAGACACAGCAAACAGGGAGCCACGGAGATGATGAGCAGGACGATGTAGGCCAGAAGATGATGGTTTAACCTTTGTATGCAGCCTGCCAGTGCCAGGGATACCAAATCATTGACCTTAACCTGCTTTGCAATCGAGGTGACCATTCTTACCAGTACTTCTTCTTATGCATGAACCTAGCGTGCAATTTCGATGTCATATACTGGAGTACAACAAATTTGTAGACAGAGAGAGAGAGAGGGGGAAAAAAAAAACCTAATGTGAAGATGAGAAATGTTTTGGAGTGGAGAAATGCTTGCTGGATGCTAGAGATGGAGATGAACACCATGGTCTATTTTGAACAGTTTGATGTGTTATTTTGATTTTCCGATTCATTTTGTGTGCATATATCTATTATAGGTCCATGCATGCATGTTTTGAATTTGAATCTTGAGTCGTCTTTGCTTAGCAGATGATATACATACATACATACATACATACATACATACATACATAGAAACACCTCAAGGTCATTGCTTATATATGATACTCCCTCTGTAAACAAATGTAAGAGCGTTTAGATCACTGGGAGTACATGAGCAAAATTGCAAGCAGCACGTTTATTTCTCCCTCTCGAACAAACAAGTAGACGACTAATTTGCACGTTTCTGATGAATCCATTCCATGCCATGCCATGCCTCCCCAGGTGAGCAGCCAAGGTCCCTGGAAAAGGCGGACAAGCAGAGCAGAGCAGGCGGTGTTCCTCTAGAGATGGAGATGGAGCAGCCAAGGGCCCGCATCAACACCCGACCCGGTTGCTGTGCTTGATCTGCACCGATGTCGACCGACCCGGCGAGCGAGCAGTGGTCGAGCACTTGCTGACACTTGCGCTGCATGAGCCGGCATTGGTGACCGACCACGCTGACGCTGCTCCCGCATCGAGCACTTGCCACTCTGCTTCCTTTCCTTGGAGAGCAGACTGCGCCTTGCCGCTTCGGTTCGGTTGACCAGCTCGTTTTTTCGTTTTTCTTTCTTCGATTTGATTTGATTTGATTGATTGAGTAGAGGTCGCCCTGACCAGCTAGGCCAAGGGCCCCATGCCCATCAGCAGCACCGCAGTCTATTGCCTTCAAATGTTCCAGTCCAACTCAACAATTTCTTCCTTCTTCTCCCTCAAAACCATGTACTAGCTAGTAGTACTAGTTGTCCAATATATAATTATTCCGAATGCCAAAAACCATCTCAAAGCAGATGTAATTTAATCAGTTCCCTAATAATCACTTGATACGTATTCCCTCCGTACAGAAATATAAGATTGTTTAGTGATCTATACACTATTATATTTCTTACAGAGGGTGTACTGTATTTGAGACTAGGCACAGCAGTATGCCTACGATACACTATCAACCGGATCAATACTTTACATCTATTTTTCCATTAAAAAAAAATACTTTCCATCTATCACCATAACAGACAATAACGATCATCTCGCCCGCTCTTCGGCGTCGACATCACACCTCTCCCCCATGCCTACCTCCATGCGCCGGTGACCACAACGATGTGCTCGTCGTCGTCCCTCACAGAAGCTGCGGCAACAGGCACAGCGCCGGGTTCCTCACCACCAAGTTTGCCACCCAACACGGCAAGGCTGGTGCCGGCGGAAAGCCAGCCATCTCCCCGTCGACCAACGCAGATGACATTGGCTGATTTGATTTCTGGTCATTGTGACATTCAGGAATGGACTGTTAAATACAAATCATGATGACAGCCGACGCGACCACTGTGTAACAGAGTAGCTAGACCTGAAACGAAAGCTAATGGCGATGCCGAGAGAAAGGGACCAAGAGCTGACATTGAAAGCTAGCGGTGACGACGATCAGGTCCATCAGTGTAGAATGTTGATAGCTCTGTTACATTTAGAAGTGCAATGAAAAACAAAGGGATGGGGAAAATAGAGACCGATGATTGAATACAAATTAAGTCTTGGCAAAAACAAATGGAATTCCAGTGTGAACATTCTGATAATTAAACTGAGAAAAATAATCTCACTCATTAGAGTGCAGCATTACATATATTATTTCAGTTCTTAAAGAAACTCTATATATTGGTCAATAGCGACAAGAATAAATAAAAGACACTGCTGCTGCTGCTTGTACGCTACTTCTTTGATGTGTAAGGAAAGGTTCACTCCATAAAATATCTAATCTTCTTGGAGTGTGCAGCAGCTCTGAAGCTTGATCGGTTTCAAGCAAAAGTTCTGTGTATCCTCCAGGGATCACTGGAATAAACATGGTTGAAGGGTCCCCGTTAAACATATTATTTGCAAAATATAAGTATTGTAGTATTAGAAACTTGTGCCTGCCTCCCAATATCCCTGCTTCACAATAAGACGGAAACTATTTAGAACTGTTGTGATAGAATTAAATTGCCCGTACTGTTGTACCTTCCTAGGATCAGTGCGGCAGGAATTGTCGGGTCCTTTCATGTGTTTCCATGTGCATCTGAAATTGCCCACAAGATGAATTTCAGCTGAATTTTCCTAGGATATATAGTATCGGTATTGGTTCTGCCTGTTATGTTGTGATCCGAATTCAAGTATAAAGATAAATGCTAACTTCTGACAAGCGGATCGGAGTTCCGACCCGTCGCCGGTAGACTTGGGTCAGAGCGGAGCGTAGCAAAGTCTGAAATTCATCTTTGGTCAGTATGCCATGGTGTGTTCCCATCCTGATTTGTCATTTGCAATGAGTTTGGTCAGTAGATATATGGCTAAACCTGGTAAAGAACATTGAAAGGTTGTTCAGTGGATTTTCAGGTACCTTCGTGTCACTTCCAATGCTTGTTTGAAATTTGGCAGAACTAGTGAGGGACTAGCTGGCTATGTGGATTCAGATTTTGCTTCCAGCGATTTGAACAAGAGGAGGTCCCTTACAGGTTATGTGTTCACTGTTGGTGGTTGTGTTGTAAGTTGGAGGGCAACATTGCAACCAGTAGTTTCCCAATCTACCACTGAAGTAGAATACATGGCGATTGCAGAAGCATGTAAAGAATCAATTTGGCTGAAAGATTTATACGCTGAGCTTTGTGGAGACAATTCTTGCATTAACCTGTTTTGTGACAGTTAGAGTGCCATATACCTCACTTAGGATCAGATGTTCCCTGAGAGAACAATCACATTGATGTCAAATACCATTATGTTTGAGACATTATTGAGCAAGGTAAATTGAAGGCATGCAAGATTAGTACTCATGACAATCCTGCTGATATGTTGAGAAAGCCAGTTCATGTTGCTAAGTTTGAGTTTTGCTTAGACTTAGTTGCTATAAACTCATTAGCCCTAGTGACAGTTTGGCGCCAAAAGTGTTTTTCTTTGTTGTTGAGGGAGAATGTTCTCATTCATGCCGCAAGATGAAATTTATCTCAAGGTGGAGTTTGTTATACTGGATCCAAATTCAAGTATAAAGATAAAGGTAAGCTTGGGCCGGGGGGGGGGGGGCGAAGCCCCTTTGCGGTACAGATCAGTATTGACCTAGGTCATCGATGTTATATATACCTCTTGTAAGCCGTCGCACGGGATAAGTTGATCATTTGCAAATCCCGGCATTTGTAACCTCTCCCGATATAGTGAAGATTTGCTGGCTGGCGCCCTTGGCTTTTCCCCTTCGTGTTGGAGGGGTTTTCCACGTTAAATCCTTGTGCCCCTGTGTTTGATTTCGTTCTTCATCGTGTTCGATTCCGTGTCGTATCTCTAACACCGCCGGGTAGCAATCCATTTCCGTTGCATCAAAATTGCCTACATTTTCTTGTGTGAACACAATGATTTGCCAAATTTGGGTTCCTAACTTGTCTACCAGTGTAAAACATATTATTATTTTTCACTATTATCTGTAGATTTGCCTACCACAACTGATAGGTTTGCCTCCAGTACCTTTTGCCCACCACATAGGAAGTTGCACAATAATACTTTCTAACTTGTCGAAATGAACTGTAAGTTGCCTACAACATACTTTATTTAATATTTGTATCTGCTTCTTTTGGTACCTGAATTTTGGTGGTACTTACATTGCAGACTTTGTGTTAAATTCGTCGTCTGATCTTTGATGAGAATCAGAAATACTATGGACTGATGATAGCTTGCTTGCAGCTTTCCCATAGTATATGCTCCTTACAACTTTTTGATTGTGGCAGCATGTTTTAACTCTATTTTGTGGATCATGTCGTCCTGATCGCCATGCAGATCAATTATCATCAGAACTCTATGGTCTTTAGGCATGCATTGTTTTGATTATATATGTCCTTGAACTTCAGGAGGTACCATTTTATTTCGGGCCTTACCTGCATGTCTGATTGAACTTGTCAATATTATTTGATTTCTAATTTCACATTGCATTGATTCTTGACATGCCAAAGAGGAAGCGTACTGATGTGCTGTGCAAATTTTTTTGGCTTAAGGATCCATTTATTTGCATATGAATCCTTTGAATTCTTCTAGGTGTCGTGGGAACAGATCTGACAGTAGAGATGGGGAGTACGTAGGAGGAGGTAGTGCCTAGCTACGGCGAGGTTGTACACTCGGATTTTACGAGTTCAGGCCCCTCTCGGAGGAGGTAACAGCCCTACGTCTCGGTGCCGCGGAGGCTTGTTGATTGGAGTGTTGAGTTACAGGGGGTGCGAACCCTTGTGCCAGAGGGGAGGGGTGGCTTATATAAGTGCGCCGACCCCTCGCAGTCCTGAGTTACGCAAGGGTTCAATGAGAGAGTAATGCTACGAACATTACTGGTAACGCCCGTGTTTAATGACCTTTAAGGTGTCGGGGTGAACGCCTGACCGTTGCTATCCAGAGGTGACCCTAGGTCTTCTGTCCTTCGAGTGGATTCTTGTATTCCGAGTGAATGGTGACGGTCGAGTGGAACCGGGGTATCCGAGTGGATCCTCCGCCGAGTGGATTGCACTCTGAGGTGATTCCAGTCGGTATCTTCTTTCTGTCTTCATAGGTCTTGGCCTCTTGTGTAGTGTCCTTAGGTAGGGCATATAGGTCAAGCCCAAAGATAGGTATTGTAGTAGTAGAACTTGTGCCTGCCTCCGAATATCCCTGCTTCACAATAAGACATAAACTATTTAGAACTGTTGTGGTAGAATTAAATTGCCTGAAATATGTTCAAGAACTAGAAGCAAATTATCTTACAATATATTGTTGAGGACCTAATACAGCAAAATATATTGTTGAACTTTGAAGGAGAGACAGGAGATTTTGCAAAGTCATGTTTCTTTGAGGGGCAAGATGCAAATGTTCGAGGGGGTATATCTAAATAGATTAGTGACTCAATCCTATCCCCTGCATTCAGATCGAACGCATTGCTAGGTTGTGGAGCAGCGTATCACCTCATAGACTTGAGCACTGGATATATTTTCCTAGGATCTGTGCGGCAGGAATTGTCCGGTCTTTTCATGTGTTTACAACTTTACATGTGCATCTTGAATTGCCCACAAGATGAATTTCAGCTGAATTTTCCTAGGATACTATCGGTATTGGTTCTACCGGGTAGCAATCCATTCCTGTTGCATCAAAATTGCCTATATTTTCTTGTGTCAACACAATGATTTGCCTAATTGGGTTCCTAACTTGTCTACCAGTGTAAAACATTTTTTTTACTATTATCTGTAGATTTGCCTACCACAACTGATAGGTTGCCTCCAGTACTTTTTACCCACAACATAGGAAGTTGCACAATAATACTTTCTAACTTGTTGAAATGTACTGTATTGCCTACAACATGCTTTATTTACTAGTATATGCTGATTTTCCTAAAATTAGTCGAATTTTCCTATCACAACTGATAAGTTTGCCTCTAGTATTATGTTTGTGCCAATGAAGTTGCATAGCAATACCTCTAACTTGTCTAAAATAATTTGAGTTGCCTAAAATGCATTACACCTGCACATCTTTTTTGTCAAATAGCATTTTGAATTTGAGTTTCCTTGGTAATAGTTTGTACTAAGGAAACTTTGTAGAAATAAAGTTTTGCATAAAATGGAACATAATTGTTTGCATGGGCAGCAAGACCACATGATGTGCAGTGCGCAAGCATGCGGAAGGGGCAAAATGAATTTTACTGTTTTCGATATGAAGTGGGGACCATGTTCAACAACTTCGACAAATAGAAGGGCGCTCGTTTGATCTACATAGCAACCGATTGCTTCGTGGCAACATCCTTAGAAGTTAGAGCACTCTAGCCAATTCATAAAAACAGTTTAACTACCAAAAATGCCATGTCCTATCAACAAAAAGAGAAAAATTTGCTTCCTCCCAACCCCCTTCTCAATACCAGTTTTTTGACGGGAGGAACTTTCCTCTCCTAACCACCACCTCTTGCCATGACACTTCTCAACCGTTGGTGCCTCCAGCAAGCCGAGTAGCCACCATCTTATCCATCGCCGACCCTCCCCACCTCTTCTCCCTCCGTTGGAGATTGGAGACGTCGCATGCTTCGCCCCGGTGCCACACACTGTACCACCTAGCAAATTCGTCACTATTGTGGCACCTCGTAGTTCTTCCTGTCTCCAATGTCGTTCATGCAGCCATCTAAGGAGCCAATAATGCCATCCTAATGAGCTCTGAACTGCCCCCCTTGCCACTCTTTGGCTGGCCAAAAGCCGCCTCCCAACCTTTGTCGTCACAGGCTTGAGCTCCATCCAGGCTAAGAATCGACTCCCCACATTCTCGCTTTCCTTACATTAGCCATCACTCCTCTCGACGAGGAGCGAGCGAGATGATAACAAAGACGACGGCTGCGGGGGCAACGGTGGTCACCAGCTGTGTGCGTGAGAGCGAGTAGAAAAGAAGGGGATTGGTGAAAGATGGGCTGACAAGCCACAAGTGTACCCATTTGTCATTGCGAGTAGAAAGAATTGGCAGGATATTGAAGAATACCCTGGTTATAAGGGATGGATTAGAGATGCATTGAGAGTGTCTTTAACTTGTCTAAAATAATGTGAGTTGCCTAAAATGCATTATCACTTCCACATCTTTTTTTTTGTCTAATAGCATTGTGAATTTGAGTTTCCTTGGTAATAGTTTGTACTAAGGAAACTTTGTAGAAATAAGGATTTGCAGAAAATGGAACATAATTTTTTGCATGGGCAGAAGACCACATGACGTGCAGTGCGCAAGCATGTGGACGAAGGGGGCAGAATGATTTTTACTATTTTCGATATGAAGTGGGGCCCATGTTCAACAACTTCAACAAATAGAAGGGCGCTCGTTTGGTCTACATAGAAACCGATTGCTTCATGGCAACATCCTTAGAAGTTAGAGCACTCTAGCCCATTCCTAAAAACCGTTTAACTACCAAAAATAGCCCTGTCCTATCAACAAAAAGAGAAAATTTGCTTCCTGCCAACCCCCTTCTCAATACCAGTTTTTTGACGGGAGAAACTTTCCTCTCCCAACCATCAATCCTTGCCAGGACACTTATCAGCCGTCGGTCCCTCCAGCAAGCCGAGTAGCCACCGTCTTGTCCATTGCCGACCCTCCCCACCTCTCCTCCCTCCGTTGGAGATTGGAGACGTCGCATGCTTTGCCCCGCGCCACACACTGTCACCACCTAGCAAATTCGTCACTACTGTGGCACCTCGTAGTTCTTCCCGTCTCCAATGTTTTCATGCAACCATCTAGGGAGCCAATAATGCCATCCTAATGAGCTCTAAACTGCCCCCCTTGCCACTCTTTGGCTGGCCAAAAGCCGCCTTCCAACCTTTGTCGTCATAGGCTTGAGCTCCATCTCGGCTAAGAATCGATTCCCCACATTCTGACTTCCTTCCATCTTGACGAGGAGCGAGCGAGATGATAACAAAGATGACGGCTGCGGGGGCAACGGTGGTGACCAGCTGTGTGCGTGTGAGCGAGTAGAAAAGAAGGGGATTGGTGAAAGATGGGCCGACAAGCCACAAGTGTACCCATTTGCCATTGCGAGTAGAAAGAATTGGGAGAATTGAAGAATACCCTGGTTATAACGGATGGATTAGAGATGCATTGAGACTTGTCTTTAAGTGATAAGAGGACTAGGGCTGCAAGAAAAGCTCGACGCTTGTGAGCCGCTCGAGATCAACTCGTCTTTTTTCTCTCGACTCAAAAAGAAATAAGCTGAGTACAAGCACTTCACATAGCTCGATTGAGAAACGAGATGATCTTGACCCAACACCGACTCACTCGATCTTAGCTTGACGTGATATGATTATATTACATAATCCTAGTACATATTAAAAGGTAGGATAATTTATTTACCTTATGTTGTTCTTTGTTTTATCTACTGTCACCAAACATGAAAGCTTAATTAAGTGCGGAAATTTTTTAGGCGTCAATATGGAATGTGGTCAGGCGTGTGTTAAATATCCTGTTAATTTTTGCCAAAGTTTGAGAGCAGACACACTTTGTTTTCTTCTCTTGCTAGTTCATCTGCGATCCTTTGCTATTAAGTGATAGTCCGACCACATTTTGTCGCAGCAACCTCCACATTCGTTTGAGTTCCTCTCCCGACCGCCACCTCCTGTCGCAACACTTCTCTACCACCAGCACACCGGGCAAGCGGCGTCACCACTGCCTTGTCCTTACACACCTTTCCTCACCGTTGGAGACTCCAGACCACTGCCACCATCGAGCCAAAGTCTTCACAGGCACATCGGCCCGTAGCTCTCTCCCGTCTCCAATTTCGTCGGCGCAATTTCGTCGGAGCATGCATGAAGACGCTGGTTGCGGGCGCGGCGGCGGCCAGATGCGTGTGTTCTACCGAGTAGAAAAGAAGGGGATTGGTGAACAATGGGCTGCCTGACCACGAGTGAGCCCATTTGTCAGCGCGAGTAAAAAATTGTGAGTCAAGATTATTAAAGAATACCCAGATTATTAGGAAAGGTTTAAAAATGCATTGAGAAATGACAACCTCAACCCCTTCGTTGCGACGGATTCGCTCTAACCACCAGGGCATCGCCTCACTGGTGCAAAAATACTTCACTTTTGCCTTTTATTTCTTTCTTCACCTTCACGAAAGCCTGGTTTTTTCCGGTTGGCGGTTTAGATTACGGACGGTTTTATTTGGTTTTTTCTTTCCTTTTTTAAATGCGCGATTGTTTTTAAGAATTTCGTGTTTTTTAAGAAATGATCAACTTTTTTAAAAATCGACTAACTTTTTAAAAATTTATGAACTCTTTTCATAATCAATGAATTTGTTTTACAAATTTGTGATTTTTTTTTTCAAATTCAATGAAATTTTTCCAAATTTGATGATTTTTTCACATTTGATATTTTTTTAAACCGATGATTTTTTTGAATTTGATGAACTTTTTTAATTTCGATGAACTTGTTTTAATTTGATGAACTTTTTTTTCAAATTCATTGAAATTTTTTCAAATTTGATGAACTTTTTGCAGTATTGTGAACTTTTTAAAAAATAATTTAAAAATTTGAATTCATGATTTTTTTTGATATTTTTTTGCTTTTTTCGAAAATCAAGAGTTGACAGGTCAACCATGTCCAGTCATCAGCGAAATGACGTGACCGAGCTAGGGAGCACGCGCATTTTGGTCCGGCCCAAGAGTATGGCTGCGTGGGTGCCGGAACCCCTAGTTAGCACCTAAAGTGCTGACTACGAGGGAAAAAACGCATGTAACAAACATGCACGTGACGGATTCGTGTACAACGCTGCAACAACCGCGGCCGCCGCGAGAGATCTTTGGTCCCCTTGCCTCCGGCTGCCATCTTGGTGCTGCGAGGTGGGGGGGGGGGAGCCTCACATTTTGAAGATTTTTATGTTCTTCATCAACATCTAGTGATCTTTGTATTTTTGAGAATAAAAATACTCTCGTTCTTTTGGCGGTGCCATGAGGTTAGAGAGTTTTCTTTCCTCACAAATCAGATTATTCGGACCTGATGAATTGATGTTGGCGTGTCAAGTTTTTTTTGTTGGTTTAATTCTTTATGGAGATGAAATTTTTCATCAACACCATGGTGAAGATATCCTAATTCGACGGCCCGCACTTCCAGGGTATAATCTTCTGCCCAAGTGCGTTCATCGATCAAGGCTTCCCATCTTTTTGGATGGGCGACTCAACGCGCTTTCAAAAACATTATTGGTAATGTTCGTGCAGGTGAAAGAGGGACAACATTGTTGCTCCAGTCCAATTGTAGCCTTTTTTACCAAAGTTTTTGGAGTATTTCCTCTTGCAGAGATTGATACCACAAAGAAGATGTTTTCAAGAGTTTTTATTGTAATTCTTAGTTTAAGAAGTTGCTTTGTATTTTTTTTGATCTTAGATCCAAATCAGTTGCCTGTAATTGTTATTATTACGAATAAAACTACGGGTGTTTCTAAAAAAAAGAGCTCCCATTTTTTAGGGGGGAGATGCATTGAGAAATGAGATGCAAGTAACTGACTGGTGGGCCTGCGACAAGCCTGTGTGGGATCTCGGCCCAGCTAAACAACGAAGCCATGTGTATAATGGCCATCCGCTCTCCTTGCCTCAAAAAAGAAAAAAGAAAAGAAAAAAACAGAGCACTCTCTCCGCTTCACTCGCCACTCCCAAATCCCCAAACCCTCGCCGCCTCATCGTCCGGCGACCATGGCCGGGCAGCCGCCGTTCACCAACGTGGACCCCGCGACGGAGGCTGATCTGCAGCGCAGGGGCCTCGACCCGCACGAGGTGGACCGATCCACGGAGCAGCTGCTCTCCCACATCTGCACCGAGCTCGTCCCCGCCCTGCCGCTCTCCGACCCCCGGCGGCACACGCCCCTGCACAAGATCCTCTCCCGCCTCGCCGTCACGGACCCCGCGCGCAACCCCGCGCCCGACGGCGTCGACCGCATCAGCCTCCTCCACGACGCGCTCCTGCGCGAAATCGTCTGCCGCCTCCCCGTCAAGGACGGCGCGCGCACCTCCGTGCTAACCTCGCGCTGGCGCCGGGTCTGGCTCTCCACGCCCCAAGTCCTGGCCAACGCCCACCTCCGCCCCAAAGGCCACAGCTTGCCCCCCACGCCCGCCGACTCGCCGGCCATCGTCGCCGCCGTCTCCAACATCCTCGAAGCGCACACGGGCGCCATCCCCACCGTCCACCTCACCTGCACCCACACGAACGCGTACCAGGCCCAGCTCGCGCGCTGGCTCCACCTCCTCGCCACCAAGGGCGTGCAGGAGCTCGTCCTCGTCAACCGCCCGTGGCCGCTCGACGTGCCCCTCCCGCCCGCGCTCTTCAGCATCACCAGCTTCGCTTGCCTCTACTTCGGCCTCTGGAAGTTCCCGGACGTGGCCAGGTTACCGCCCAGCACCTCCTTCCCCCATCTCTGTGAGCTCGGCATCTGCAGCGTCGTCATGGAGGACGGGGACATCGACTTTGTCGTCGCCAAGAGCCCCGTCCTGGAGACCCTCAACATCCATGGATGCAACAAGGGGCTGCGCCTTCGCCTCGTCAGCCAGAGCCTCCGGTGCGTCCAAATTTGCAGCTCTTTTCTGGAGGACATTGCCGTGGTGAAGGCTCCTCGCCTCGAGCGGCTCATCCTGGAGGGCTTTCGGAGCAACGCCGGTGGCTTGTGCACCAGAGCCAGGATTGGCGATGCTCCCAAGCTGCACGCGTTAGGAATCTTGGAACCAGGGAACACCATGCTAGAGATCCGAGGCACCATCGTTATGGTACATACATCTCCTGTCTGCAGTCTAACAGTTTGTTCAGTTAGCAAAATGTCCAGCTGATGGAGGTCCATGACTAAATGTGTGACATTTTTCTTGTTCAATTGGGTTCATTCCAGGCCGGTATAAAGGCGAGCCCAAGCACCATGGCCATCAGCGTCAAGGTCCTGAGTCTGAATGTGTGTTTCGGAAACCACACGGATGCCAAGATGGTTCCCTCCTTTCTCGGCTGCTTTCCCAATTTGGAGGCACTGCACATTATTGTAAGTTTTTTCCATTTCATGTTTTGCTTACATTCATACCGGTTTCCACTAGTATGTCTTATTTGTAGAATGTTTGTAGCAGCAGATTTTGTTCACTGCAGATGGTGTGTTTTCAGCTTCTGTTTGATTAATTGCAGATAATGTACTGTGCAGTTCTCCTGATGTCAATTGCTTTGCTTCTTTAGCTCTTGTTATAGCGTCTCTCACCGTGGTCATATATCATACTACTTGGTTGGCAATATTCGTGCTGTCGATGTTGTAAGTGGCAGGCAGTGCTCGTTTCGGACTTCAAAATTTACACATGATAAACCAAACACATTGCCACCTACTGTTTTTTGGAGGTCTGTGTGGTTTATCATATTACTCTAAACCACGTCATATCAGGCACTTCTCTATGGTTAATTAATAACAAGGTATTTTTCATGGTTCACCACCTGGAGCTTTGTTTTAAAGAACACATCTCACAAAATATGCACAGGTCCAGTGGATATATTTGGTAAACTGTGCACCTGTTTGGACCCACATCAGTACAGAATTTGTTTGATTTCTTCAGCAACAGCCTAGACCATGTTTTAGCTGCGATCGACAATGGTAGCAAGCACATGAATAGTTGAGTGAGATCTCTGGCGATGCTGTGCAATGTGTTATGTGTGAGTACCAAACATGAGAAACTGCATAGTGCATACACCATATCAATTTGTGATCTTTCACGTGTGGGCTACTTGGTAGTTGTTAATTTCTGCTAATTTCACGTGTGAAAGTATTGATCGTTCATTTGCATAGCTCTGTCGAGTCAATGATCATAAATGTCAAGCATTCCATGTATTATCAGCCATCAGGTTTTCTCTACTTACACTACACTAGCTTTTGGAAAGCAACCTCCATCTTCAGGGCCTGTATTTCAGCTGTCAATTTTGCAACTGACATGCAGTGCCAGACTGATGAAACTTATATATAATTATCTTGCTCATTCCTACCTACAGTTTGCTGGTGATCTGTGTGATATTACCACAATGCCATGTTAGTTCTTTGGTACTAGACCGTATTATGACATGAGTTATGTCTGCTTAACTAATTGCACAGTTCTTCTCATGCTTCCATTTACTCTTAGCCATCAGGTCTTCTCTACACATACTACAGAGACTAGAGTAGAAAATGGTAATTCTGGGGTTGCATGTTAATTTCAGTTTCTTATGACATTTGTTATGAATTCTGGGGGTTGCTCATTGCTGCATACAATTTGTTGGAGGTCCGTGTAGCATGCCATAATGTCATATTGATGCTTTGCTTCTACGCTGCATCGTATCAGGCAGTTATGTTTGATTAACAAATTACAAAGAATGTATATTTGGTAAATTGTGCACGTGTTAGGAGAGCTACACAGCAGCTCGAACGTGTAGCCTAACTTCTTAATTTGTTATACATGAACTGTGATCATGAGGCCACCGTAGTTGCTGTTTATCTATACTACTAGGATAGTTGGTACTTTGTCTAGCTTCATGCATGGGAAGCATTGGCATCTCATATCTCTCTCATATAACAGAACCCACATTTAGGTATTCATGCTGTTAGTTTCACGGGACAATATCTGCCGCTTTTCAATTATTATGAAGCGCTGTGTGGTATTAATTTGCACCGTGTTTGTGTGTACCAGCATTATATACTCAGCATGATTCATCATAGCTGAACTGTGAGTGATTTAATTGTTTTTTTTTCTTGCAGTCTGAAAAATGTGATTATCAAGCTGGCAGTGCCAGGATGAACCTCAACTTCTGGAAGCAGGCCAAGCCCACTGAAAGTGTCAAGTCGTGTATCAAGGTGTTCTCTTACAGAGAATTCCGAGGGGAGCTTGGGGAGGTTTCCTTCCTCAAGTTCTTCTTCCGGAACGCGAGGGCGCTGAGGACTGCGTCCATCTCCATGGCTAACCCGAGCTTCACGACATTCTCGATGGATGAGGCGACTCGTAAAGCGCAGGAAGCTTCTAACCAGATGGCCAGTAGCTCCTGCGAAATGGTGGTTCTCGGGAGCACAGGTCCTGAAGGAGGTAGCCCCTGGAGCTTCAAGAGAGGGACGGATTACTCCTTTGAGGACCCTTTCTCAGCGGTGCAGATTCACAACATAGCTTAATATCTGTATCTGCTTCTTTTGGTACCTGACTTTGGTGGTACTTACATTGCAGACTTTGTTTAATTTGGCCGTCTGATGTTTGATGAGAATCAGAAATACTATGGACTGATGATAGCTTGCTTGCCTCTTTCTTGTAGTATATGCTCCTTGCAACTTTTTGATTGTGGCAGCATGTTTTAACTGTATTTTGTGGATCATGTCGTCCTGATCGCCATGCAGATCAATTATCATCAGAACTCTATGGTCTTTAGGCATGTATTGTTTTGATTATATATGTCCTTGAACTTCAGGAGGTACCATTTTATTTCGGGCGTTACCTGCATGTCTGATTGAGCTTGTCAATATTATTTGATTTCTAATTTCACATTGCATTGATTCTGGACATGCCAAAGAGGAAGCGTACTGACGTGCTGTGTAATTTTTTTTGGCCTTAAGGATCCATTAATTTGCATATGAATCCTTTGACTTCTTCTAGGTACATATGAACGACCTGCATGGTTCTGTAAACCAGCATGTGCTAATTTATTATCTTCATACATGCTCTGCTAGGTACACGCGAGAAAATCACAAATTCAGGCCTCAAAAGTCGGGATCCCACAACAGTGCTATATGGAATGAGTTGATCTCATTTTTGCGATAATTGAAAATGGTGCCCAGGCTCATTTGCTTCCGGTGAACAGTAAATTAAAAAAGAGCAAACAAATTCATAAAAATCTGAACTTTTTACACAAGAAAGACGAGAGAATTTTCTAGGTGCGTGCAAAATTTCAAGGTGTTTGGACATTTCACGAGCTCATGGTGAAAAAACAAAATTCGATCTACACAGTGCACTTTTTGAAAGTTTATTTGACAATTCAAATTTGTTATTTTTGCACACCTTGAAATTTGGCACGCACCTAGAAGATTCTCTCAACTTCCATGTGTAAAATATTCAGTTTTTTTTTAACATTTTTGCTATTTTTTTGATTTTACTGTTCATCGACAGGTGCAGCTGAGCCTGGGTGCAGAAACGCTGCGCTCTCTCCTTCCTATCTCCAACAAGGATTGAGATCCATTGCCTTGCTGTGAGCAAGGCACCGATGAACAGTACGGTGCCTTGCCCCCCTCTCCACACCGTCCGATTCAGAATCGACGGCCAGATCTGCGTGAACAATACCCCGCCAACAGTGTTTTTGCTACAGTGCCCCGTCAACAGTACCCCCCAACAGTGTTTTCCACTACAGCATTCAATCTGAACCGCCCCCCCCCCCCCCCCCCCCCCCGATCCAACGGCTGGCTGGCCGCCAGTCACGCCGTGCCTTGCTGTGGGCAAGGCACTGGATCCCAGTCCCTCCAACAAGTAGTAGTTCTTAGCAACTGCTTTATTTTACAACAAAAATAACTCGTTTTTTCTCGAGATTAAAGTAACTTGATTTTTTTTTAGATTAAAGTAACTTGATTTTACAGCAAGGATTTTCCAGCTACTGCTCAATTTTATTATACAGATCGATTTAGCAATCAATTTAACTACAAGGGACTCTAACGTTCAGTGTAGGCTAAGGAAATTGGAAAGATCTCTCCAATTGAAAAATTGTCTTGGTTCTATAAATACTTGGCTGAAAAATCTGCAATGTTCTTGTCAAAGCTCCCTTGTTCTTGCATACCCTGTTTGGCCTTCTGGCTCCTACATCCACTTAAAAAACATTCCTCTTGTACTCGTACCCACCCATCACCTCATTGATGCACCTCCTCAACCCTTCCATTCTCACCAAGTCCTCATCTCACATGGACGCAAGCCAACCCGCGCGTTCCACATGCGTTGCGGCGGTTGGTTGCATTGGTTCGCCCATTGTGGTATTGCGACCATGGGTACGCCGGTGACAATTGTGGTATTACGACCATGGTTGTCGAGTTCCATTTGCAGTGTGTGAAGAAACAACCTTCATTACGGCGGTCCAAGGTTAACTTTTACTAGATAATACCTTGCGTGTTGCTGCGGGATTTGTAGTAATATATTTGTTGTCAATAAAACTTGAATATGCTGATGTTCTCAAATAAAAATAAAAGTAAGTCCAAATGAGCATCTAGAGAATGAGCTGGCGTAATAGGCTGCATATGATTGGCACTGATTTGGTCAGAACAAAGAAAATGGAACCCATATAATCGGAACGTACGGCTGCATGTTGGGGAAAGGGTAACAATAATTGTTGAAATGGCTGATTTGCCGAATACCTAGTTGGTGGGCGTATTAGAGGGAGCATGTGTTCTGTTTAACACTTATAATTGTCTTTTCTAAGTGAGGGGTACTAATCTGCATCCTTTCTCGGAAAATTAAAAACTTTTCTTGAAGATGTACCGAGCTCACCTCTATTATAAATAAGGGAAAAGTATATTTTTCGTCCCTGAACTCTCTCGAAAGTATAAAGATCTTCCCTCAACTCTCAAACCAGCAAAACTTAGTCTTTCAACTTATCAAACCGGATTAGTTTAGTCCCTCTACTCACTTGAAGTGGTTTTTGAGTTGATGTGGCACGGTTTTGACCGGTCTTGGTCCATGTGGCAGCATTATTCTATCATTTCATCTTATCACTGGTGTAGGCATTTTGTCGAGCACATGGCGTGCGATGTCCGCTGCTCCTAGCGCCATGCCTGGGGTCGAACTCGTCCTCGTGGCGCCTGTACCGGAGCTAGGCGGTGAGCGCGACGCAGCGACGGGTCGAGCTCGGCCGCCACGGAGCAGCGAACTGTCATCGGAGCTCGGCCGAGGACAGCGAGCAAGAGCAGCACCTGGTGTCGTGGTTCGCGGCGGCGCTGGACAAGAAGCCGACGGCGACGGCGACGGCGGCAGAGAGCTCGGGGAGATGTTGGGCTCGCCGGACGCGAAGCCACCAGCGGCGTTTCCTGCGGGGTGTCGTGGTGAGCTTCATGCCGGACGAGAAAGACACGACGTCCTCCGCCCTCACCTGGTTCTTCTGGCTCCTCGCCGCCAACCCGCGCTGCGAGCGGCTCGTGCACGAGGAGGTCACGCACCTGCCGCACGGAGCCGTCGACGACGACGAGTGCGAGCAGCTGAACGGGATGCACTACCTGCATGCGAGGTCGCTGGATTCGTGTTGCATGCGGACGCGGACCACAGGAGCAAGCAGACCGTCCTTGTGTTAGACCAGGAGCACAAATTCCTTCACGTGTTCTTCAGCTGTTCTTCAGAGCGTTCGTCTTCCAGTCCATGTGATCGCGTGCGTGTTGCAGATTTGGCAACGACACGGACGTCGGACGTGGCGTCGGCGCACCAGCTGCGATGACAACGACAACCACCGTCCCTCCGCCCATTCGACGGCAGCGGTAACCGCGACATGGGCACACTGCTCTGCACCGGCAGATGCTTCTTCCACTCGTTGTGGCTCATCCTGCAGGACGAGGCCACCGGCGCCGTGCGCAACTTGCTGGTCCTCCTCGATGGCGCCATGAACAGGCAAGCTGCGCGTCATGGCGAGTTGGTGGACAGTTACACGACGGTCAAACACGTATGACGTGTCAAGTTTCAAAACCGGATCCACGTCAGTAGAAAACCATGGAAACCGCTCGAGGACTAAACTAATCCGGTTTGATAAGTTAAGGGACTAAGTTTTGTTGATTTTAAAGTTGATGGACCATTTCTGTATTTTCGAAAGAATTCAAGGACGAAAAATATACTTCCCCCTATAAATAATGTTGTTTTTTAATATGTTTACCAAATGTGCATGTATTGTCCTTGAAAACAAAGTTAGCTAACAACCTGGATCAATCTGGCCACCAGCCTAACGCTATATTACAACAACTTATCTACACGACTACACGCACGCACGCACGGTACATACGGTTTATAGATACACCGCAGATACAATGTTTAACACTGGCAGCGATTCTCCAGTCGGTTTCCACCGGAGAAGATGCACGTCATCCCCGCCAAGGAACGATGTGCATGTGGTATGTGTGTGGGCGCCGAGCGTGTTCGGGAGGCCAAGGCGCAAAAGCTGCATCGGGACATCGAGAACCGTGCGTTCAATGATGGTGAGTCATCGAGGATTTCACATTGCGACTTCCTGGGCTCTCTTGGAAAATTAGACAAGTTTATCATTAATTCCAGTAAATAATTCATAACTAGAACAGATACTAGCATACAACAATCTAGCAAACTAGAAGAACAGCAAAACATGCAGAACAGCAGCGCATACGAAACAACAGCTATAGAGAGACATGAACAGAAGGTGTTGGACGTACTGTTCGTTAGCTGTTGTGGGTGCGACGTGTTGATGACGATGTTGGCAACGATCTGCTGCTGACGGCGACGACGATGAGTAGCACCGCCCGACTTGGACGGAAGACGACCCGTGATGACGAACTTGAGTAGTCGCCCAGAGCGCTTACCAAAAACCTAATTCGTCCTCTCCCGGTGTAGGATTGCAATGACGAACGGTTCCGGAGACCTGCTCTCCCACGCACCGATGCACGTCGGCGTTTGGGATGGAGTAGACTACGATGGCGGCGTAAGTTGCGAGATGAGAGAAAACCCTAGGTGTTTTCGGTGTGTCTATGGCCGCAACCGGTAGCAGTATATATATTAGGACCCGAGGCGGTATTGTGTCGCGATCACAATCCCAAACCGACTTGGTTTCTAAGTCGTATACTTACTGGACAAGAAATCATTAACTTGTCTGCCAAGACATAAAAAGTAAAACGACAAAAGGAAGCTGCGCCCCTGCAAGGCAACAAACCGGATTTCGACAGACCATTCACGCACATGTCGCACGTACGCCTCGCCTCGCCACGGCCAGGCCCGGCCCGACCTGGGGAGGCGAGGCGAGCGAGCGCGCACGTGTGGTCTTCCATTTCTCTTCTCAACACACCACTTAGAGTGGTGGAGAGAACCCACTATATAAAGTGGTCCAACTCTTCTTCAACTTTCAGGGTGGGACTAAACTTTACCACTACCACTTGCCATTTTACACATGGGCCACTATTTGAGATTTCAGAAATTGCTATGGATCTAGCACATTAATACTAACAATCCCCCGTCAGGTCTCAAATACCCATTTAGAAATTTGTCTTTTCTCACCACTTGTTTAATATACCAGTGTTTCAGCAGAGACTGTTAAGTTGAATTTTTGCCTAGAACTTTAAACTACATCCATTCACAACTTGACAACGGACTATGCCTTGAATTGCTAGTTTTGTGTGAACATGTTTCTGATAATCCCCAAGTGCAGGGAATCATCGTAGCAATTTCCAAAGGTGGAAGTGATAAGTATGGAGTGTCGAACCCACAAGGAGCTAAAGGTAAAATCAATATTCTCTCAAGTCCTATTTGCCACTGATACGACTCTACGTACACCGAACGTTTGCTTCCATCTAGAAAAGAGAAATAAAACTACGTTGTGGGTATGAAGAGGATAACTATGCATGATATCGGAGAACTAAAATATAAAAGTAGGTGCTGTTAACATAAAGTTAGAATATATTACTATATATTATAAATAGCGAGTGTGGAATAATGATGAATCGGTGTGCGGAATTATCCTAGGCAATTGTTAACAAGATCGGTAGTCGTCATTGCAATTTCATATGAGGGAGAGGCATAAGCTAACATACTTTCTCTTCTTGGATCATATAGACTTATGATTGAAACTCTAGCAAGCATCCGCAACTACTAAAGATCATTAAGGTAAAACCCAACCATAGCATTAAAGTACCAAGTCCCCTTTATCCCATACGCAACAACCCCCTTACTCGGGTTTAAGCTTCTGTCACTCTAGCAACCCACTATAAGAGAATCATGAACGTATTGCAACACCCTACAACGGGAATCCTTCACGTGTGCGCGGCACGGAAGGCACCATAGGACATCACCAAAGTAAAACATGCAACTCAAACCAATCTAGATCATCAATCAATCCAAAGGACAAAAGAAATCTACTCAAAACATCATAGGATGACAACACATCATTGGATCATAATATGTGGCATAAAGCACCATGTTCAAGTAGGGGATTACAGCGGGATGCGGGAGAGTGGACCGCGTAAAATAGATGAGGATGGTGATGATGATGCCATGATGGTGATGTTGATGAAGACGATCACCGTGGCGATGGTTCCTCCGATGGCACTCCGGCGCCACCAAGAGAGAGGGGGAGAGGTTCTCCCCCTTGTGCTTCCTCCTCCATGGCCTCCCCCTTAGATGGGGAAAGGTTCTCCCTCTGGTCCTTGGCCTCCATGACGATGGTGACCCCTCCGGCGCCACCAAGAGAGAGGGGGAGAGGTTCTCCCCCTTGTGCTTCCTCCTCCATGGCCTCCCCCTTAGATGGGGAAAGGTTCTCCCTCTGGTCCTTGGCCTCCATGACGATGGTGACCCCTCCGGCTTCCTCCTCCATGGCCTTCGGTGATGTTGGCCCCCTCCGGCAGGGTGCCAGAGAGGGCCTAGATTGGTTTTTCGTGGCTACAGAGGCTTACGGCGGCGGAACTCCCGATCTAGGTTTCTTTTTGGGGGTTTCTGTATTTATAGGAATTTTTGGCGTTGGTTTCACGTCAGGGGGGGGGGGGGGGTCAAGAGTCAACCACAAGGTCGGAGCACCCTCAGGGGGGGGGGGGGGGGGTTGGCGGTAGGACGCGCCCTCCAACCTTGTGGTTGGCTCGGGACTCTTCTGGCCCAACTCTTTTGCTTCGGGGGCTTCTTCTGGTCCATAAAAATCACCGTAAATTTTCAGGTCATTTGGACTTCGTTTGATATTCCTTTTCTGCGAAACTCAAAAACAAGGAAAAAACAGAAACTGGCACTGGGCTCTAGATTAATAGGTTAGTCCCAAAAATCATATAAAATAGCATATAAAACATCCAAGATAGATAATATAATAGCATGGAACAATCAAAAATTATATATACGTTGGAGACATATCAAGCATCCCCAAGCTTAATTCCTGCTCGTCCTCGAGTAGGTAAATGATAAAAACAGAATTTTTGACGTGGAATGCTATCAAGTGCACAAGTTTGATCAATGATAATTTCAATCACTTTTTCTAGCATCATTCTTTATCATAAGTAGTAGCTCATCTCATAAAACTTCTCATGATCAAGTAACAAGCTATTCACAAATTAAGGTATAGACCATAAACTTTCTTGAAAACTAACAAACTATGTTCTCAGTCATCAAACAATTGCAATTCATCTTATTTTCAGGAAGGGTCTATGTAAGAGCTTTGATGTAGCAAATTCCACATACTCAACTATCATTTAATCTTTCACAATTGCTAACACTCACGTGATATTTATGGGTTCAAAGTTTTAATCGGACACAGAGAAATATAGGGGCTTATAGTTTCGCCTCCCAACCTTTTTCCTCAAGGGTAATGTCAACAATAACACTTTATGAAAACCTACATCCAAGTGGATATATATATCCGGATCGCTCCAACACATAGTGCTTGCCAAAGGAAAACATGTAAAAAGGAAAGGTGATGATCACCACGACTCTTGTATAAGGGTAGAAGATAAAAGTAAAAGATAGGCCCTTCGCAGAGGGAAGCAGAGGTTGTCATGCGCTTTTATGGTTGGATGCAAAAAATCTTAATGCAAAAGAACGTCACTTTATATTGCCGCTTGTGATAAATACCTTTATTATGCAGTCCGTCGCTTTTATTTCTTCCATGTCACAAGTTCGTATAAAGCTTATTTTCTTCACACTAATAGATCATACATATTTAGAGAGCAATTTTTTATTGCTTGCACCGATGACAACTTACTTGAAGGATCTTACTCAATCCATAGGTAGGTATGGTGGACTCTCATGGCAAAACTGGTTTAAGGGATGTTTGGAAGCACAAGTAGTATCTCTACTTGATGCAAAGAATTTGGCTAGCATGAGAGGGAAAGGCAACACTACAAAAAAATACACATCCGTGACATTTTGGGCCGAACAAATTTTTTTCTGTCATGCTTATGACACTTCTATGACGATAATTGTGACAAAACCCGGTATCATCATAGATGTGGTGGGCTCCTACTTCTATGACAAAAAATCATGACAGAAAATGGGCTTTTCGTCCTGGGCGGGCCGGAGACGCGGGTGCATGACATTCTTTGGGCCGTCCATGACGGAAAAAACCGTGGTAGAAGCGAGGGCGAGGAAAATATCGGGGAGTTCCCGGTTACGGTGGGTGGTCGGGGCCGAGCGATGGGCATTTCTCTCGTACACGTACGCGCATGGGTGCGAGGCGTTGGGCTCTAACTGAACCCGAGCGAGGCGTTCGCCTACTGAACCCGAGCGATTGCACTGCAGGCTACGCGTTACTGAACCCGAGCGATCGATCGATCTGGCTATTAACTGAAGCCGATCGAACCTGCTGCCTCTTGATGAACAGTGAGCGTTATTGGGGGTTGGATGAACAGTTCCCGGTGGGGGTTGGATGAACAGTTCCCAGTGGGGGTTGGATGAACAGGACCCTGTGGTAGTAGAGGCCATTGCCGCTGGATGAACAGGACCCCGATCGATCGAGCCGGTTGGGGGTGGATGAACAGGACCCCGTGGAGGGCTGGATGAACAGCAGCCGGTGGAGGGCTGGTTGAACAGTAGCCGGTGGAGGGCTGGATGAACAGTAGCCCGTGGAGGGGTGGTTGAACAGGACCCCATGGAGAGGGCTGGTTGAACAGTAGCCGGTGGAGGAGCGGGTGGAGGCTGGATGAACAGGAGCCCGTGGATGAACAATAGTTGGTGGAGGCAGGAGGGAGATGCCTTGGATGAACAGTCGCAGGTGGAGGCTGGAGGAGGTCGACAGTGGATGAACAGTAGCCCGTGGAGGCAGTAGACGGTGGTTGAACAGTAGCCTGTGGAGTCCCGTTTTGCGGTACACCACACCCCTCCCGATGAACAGGACCCCCGTTTCGACCGTAGGAGGTCGAAGAGAAGTCTATTTCCTCCGTTTTGCGGTACGCCACACCCCTCCCGATCAACAGGACCCCGTTTCGACCGTAGGCACTCAAACACAAGTCCGTTTCCTCCGTTTTGCGGTACGCCAGACCCCTCCCAGTGAACAGGATCCCGTTTCGACCATAGGCGGTCGAACACAAGGCCATTTCCTCCGTTCAGAAGCGTCGAGTGTGGATTCCGCACAATGTTCATCACCAACCGGCTCCAACACCAAGACCATCTTATGTTGCACCTCGTCTGCCTTCACCACCGAGACAGCTAACAGTTCAGGATGGACAACCTAGTGCTATGGCATCTCCTCAGGTTGCACCACGTCCTCCTGTTGGTCGAAAGAAGAGCTGTCGGAACCGTCGTCTCAGAAGCTCTAATGCCAGTCCGTCTGCTATAGCTCGAGGTCAAGTCACCCATGTCAAGATTGAAGAAGCTCGCGAGTCACCAAAGATTGTGATGGGAACCCTTCGCGTTAATTCAGTGCCAGCTTCTGTTCTTTTCGATTCAAGAGCATTGCATGCTTTCGTGTCCCAACAATTTGCTCAGTTGCATGGGTTAGGTACGGAAAATTTGTCCACTCCTTTAGCGATTCAATCCCCGGGGTCTAAGTGGCAAACCTCAATAGTAAGCCCACACAACCACTTTGAGATTGGAGGTCTACTTTTTTCGGCTTCCCTTATTGTGCTCGGACCTTCCAACATTGACATCATTCTTGGTATGGATTGGTTGACAGCGAATAAAGCTTTGATTGACTGTGCCACTAAGACAGTCCAGCTCACTCATCCTTCCGGCCAGACAGTCAGATACTCAGCTCGGATAGTTCAGAATGCCGAGGATCAGATATATGTTCTGAATGCATTGAATGCTTCACCTCTTGAAGGCATCGAGAACGTTCCAGTTGTTCGTGATTTCCAAGATGTCTTTCCAGAAGAACTTCCAGGAATACCCCCTGCTAGAGCTGTAGAGTTTGTCATCGACTTGAAGCCTGGCACTACCCCTATTGCAAAGCGTCCGTATAAGATGCCTCCGCATCACCTGATTGAACTTAAGGAAGAAATCGACAAGTCACTTAAGAAGGGTTTCATCCGCCCCAGTTCATCTGCTTGGGGAGCCCCTTCCCTCTTTGTCAAGAAGAAGGATGGTACGAATCGGTTGGTTCAAGATTACCGACCTATCAACCAAGCAACAATTCAGAACAAGTATCCGCTTCCCAGAATCACGATCTGTATGATCAACTTGCTGGTTCCTCAGTATTCTCTAAACTTGATTTGAGATTGGGATACCACCAGATCCGAGTTCGTGAAGAGGATATTCCGAAGACAGCATTCGTTACTCGCTATGGTTCTTATGAGTACACTGTTATGTCTTTCGGTCTGACTAATGCTCCAGCTACCTTCTCCCGGTTAATGAATTACATCTTCATGGATTATCTCGACAAATTCGTCGTGGTATATCTGGATGATATTCTTGTTTATTCGAAGAATGAAGAAGAACATGCCGAACATCTTCGGCTTGTACTGGAGAAGTTGCGTGAACATCAATTGTATGCCAAGTATTCCAAGTGTGAGTTCTGGTTATCTGAAGTGACATATCTCGGCCATGTGATTTCGAAAGATGGCATAGCTGTTAACCCAGAACGAGTTCAAGCTATTCTGGACTGGAATCGTCCGAAGAACGTCAAGCAAGTCAGAAGTTTTCTCGGCCTTGCAAGCTATTGCCGTCGCTTTGTCGAGAATTTCTCAAAGATTGCTAAGCCTTTGACTGATTTGCTTCACAAGGGCGTTAAGTTTGAATGGACAGAAAAGTGTCTGGAAAGTTTTCAAACACTCAAAGACAAGCTGACATCTGCCCCAGTACTTGCTCCTCCAGACTCTCGCAAGGACTTTGTGATATATTGTGACGCGTCCCGTGAAGGACTAGGCTGTGTCCTAATGCAAGAGCGTAAAGTGATTGCCTATGGCTCTCGTCAGTTGCGTCCGCATGAAGAGAATTATCCGGTACATGATCTAGAACTAGCTGCTGTCATCTATGCACTGCAGTTATGGCGACATTACCTCCTCGGTAATCGTTGCGAGATCTACACAGACCATAAAAGTCTGAAGTACTTGTTCACTCAGCCATCTCTGAACCTCCGTCAGCAAAGATGGATGGAGACCATTGCGGACTTTGATTTGGGTATTTCTTATACCCCTGGCAAGGCTAATGTAATGGCTGATGCATTGAGCCGTAAATCTTATTGCTGTGAACTTGAAGTTCAGCTAGAGCAACCACTTCTGTATGAAGAGCTTCGAAAGCTAAATATCGAGATAGTTCCTCAAGGATACCTATCAACCTTGGTTGTTGAACCAGACCTTGAGAAGGCTGTTAAGAATGCATAAGCTAAAGATGCTGAAGTTGCTCTGATGAAGAAAGATCTTCACCTGGAAAAGTACAGGGATTTCTCGCTGTCTGTAGATGGAACCTTGTACTCCAGAGACCGCATTGTCGTACCTCGCTTCGAGCTTATGACTGACAAAGTCATGAAGGAGGCACATGATACACCGCTGTCTATTCACCCGGGTAGCACCAAGATGTACCGTGATCTTCGTCAAAGGTACTGGTGGTCTAGAATGAAGCAGGATATTGCTCGATACGTTGCTGAATGTGACGTTTGCCGTCGCGTTAAAGCAGAACATCAGAAGCCTGCCGGAATTCTGCAACCCCTTCCTATTCCCCTATGGAAATGGGATAAGGTTCAAATGGATCTCATTACTGGACTTCCCAAGTCTCAGAAAGGTCACGATGCTATTCTTGTCGTCGTCGACCAACTCTCTAAAGTTGCACACTTTCTGCCAGTCAAGGAGACTATCACTGCTAGTCAGTTAGCAAAGCTGTACATCTCCAGAATCGTTTCACTCCACGGAATCCCGAAGGAGATTAGTTCGGACCGTGGCAGTCTATTCACCTCCAAATTCTGGGAAAGTTTCCAAGAAGCCATGGGAACTCACATTACCTGGAGTTCAGCATATCACCCCCAGTCCCAAGGCCAAGTTGAGCGAGTCAATCAAGTGCTAGAAGACATGCTGCGAGCCTGTGTTATTTCCTTCGGCAAGAAGTGGGAAGAATCTCTCCCGTATGCCGAGTTCTCTTATAACAACAGCTATCAAGCCAGCTTGAAGATGGCCCCCTTTGAAGTACTTTATGGACGTAAGTGTCGAACCCCTCTGAATTGGTCAGAAACTGGGGAACGACCGCTCGTGGGTCCGGATATTATCCAACACGCCGAAGAGCAAGTTCGTATAGTCCGGGAAAATCTCAAGGCGGCTCAGGATCGCCAAAAGAGTAACTACGATCGCAAACGATGGGGTTTGACTTATCAACCTGGTGATCAGGCTTATCTGCGAGTCACTCCCATGAAGGGCACCCATCGTTTTGGAATCAAGGGCAAGTTAGCTCCTCGCTATATTGGTCCCTTTCGCATAGTTGCCAAACGTGGACAAGTGGCATATAAATTGGAGTTGCCACCGCAATTCTCTCATATCCACGACGTCTTCCATGTGTCGCAACTTCGAAAATGCTTCAAGGAGTCTCCGCACCGAGCAGTAGATCATGAGATGCTCGAATTGCAAGATGACCTATCTTATAAGGAGCATCCCATCCGCATTCTTGATGAAGCTGAACGTCGAACCCGTCAGAAGGTCACCAAGTTCCTGAAAGTGCAGTGGTCAAATCATACCGAAGATAAAGCCACTTGGGAACGCGAGGATAACCTCCGTGCTGAATACCCCGACCTCTTTCCTTCTACCTCTTGAATTCTCGGGACGAGAATTTCTTTTAGAGGAGGAGAACTTGTAACACCCCTATGTAATAGCCACTGTGATTAGCTGCTAATAATGCCAAGTCATATCATTTGCAGTGCCAAGTCATAAAGGTTAACCAAAATAAATCAATTCCATTTTAAAAATCAACTCAAATTCCAAAGTGAAATATGAAGTTGAGCAAACACTGTTGGGAAAATGTTCATTAAGTGGCTAATAATCCAGGAACATTTGTAAAACCATCATCAATAAAGTTGGAGTTAGAAAAGTGACTCAAACAGTATGAAACAGAGCCAAATCAGCAATTATAAAGCTCAAACCATTTTTTATTAAATTCAAATGGTTTTCAAACGGGCTCAAACTTTTTGTGGCCTTGCTGGACATTGCAATACATCAATGTGAGCAAGATTCACATTTTTGCAAAATGTTTTACTAGCTCAAAATATTGCAAAGAGCTACTGTAAATTAAAAACAGAAATAATAAAAGAAAAAGGCCTAAACTGGACTGGACCTAAGTGCACAGTGCACCGGTCCAGCCCAGCCGGCCCGCTTCTCTCTCCTTCTCCCCCTCTCTCTATCGCTGTGTCGGCGTCGCCATGGCCGCTCGCGCCTCGGCCGTTCGCCGCTCGACACCGCGACGCCGCGGCCAGGCGAGGGGATAAGCTTCCCCCTCCCCGTTCATCTTCCCTGGTCGCCCGGCACTCTCCCCCTCACCTTACCCTCGTCTCGCTCGCCCTTCCCCTCTTCGCTCTCCAGATCCACCACGGTCGACGCAGCCATCGCCGGACCGCCGTCGTACACGCGCCCATCGAGCTCCCCACGTCGTCAGCTGAGGTCCAGGAGGTTCGCCGAGCTCTGTCGTGCCGCCTGCGTCTTCGAATTGGAGCCGGGAGCCGCTCCACCCTCGCCTACGTCCTCTTCCTCTTCCTCGGGACGACGAGATCGCCGTCGCCGTTCCTCCTCGCTCCTGCGCTAATAAGCACCCACAGGGCCTCCATGAGCCCGCACGGTGAGCACCACCCCTCCTCTTCCCGTCCGTTTCCTTCTTCCGCGGCCGTAGCTAGCTACCGACGCCGCGCGCCATTGCCGCTCTCTGTTTCCGCCGGCGAGCTCACCGTCGTCGCCCTATCACTCCACATGCCGCGCTAGTGGTGCCATTGAGCTTCTGGAGGTCTCGCGCATCACGTGCGAGCACCAGCTCGACTCGGGCAAGCCTTATGCTCGAACCCAAGTACGGCCGGCTCTGTCCGCCGCCCGACGCTGTTGCCCTACTCGCTGTCGACCACCACCGGCCGTTCTGACGCCACCAACGGATGCGCGACCTCACCGCCATTCGAAAGCACTTGACCCCGCATGATTTGAGCCACCACAGTGAAATTCCGGCCAAGTCCGGCGAAGAACCGCCGCGAGACGGCTCGCCGGAGCCGCTCCGGTCGCCGGAGATGACCTGTCGCCGACGTGGCACCTCCTGAGCCGCTGACTGCTGGGCCCCACGGGCCCAGTTGACCTAGTTGACCAGGTCAATGGCTGACTGGGCAGCCCCAGTCACTGACTGGTGGGCCCCAGTTGACTGGTCAACTGGTCAGCCGACGCTGACGCCATGCCCATGTCATGCTGACGTCATTTCCCTTTTCTGGTCAATTCTGTTAATATAAATAAATTCCAGAAAATACTAAAATCTTTAGAAATTCATAGAAAATAAACCGTAGCTCGGATCGAAAAACTTAAAACATGAAAGTTGCTCAGAACGACGAGACGAATCCGAATACGCGGTCCGTTCGTCCGTCACACGTCCCTAACTATCCGAACATGGAACCGTTCCCCTCCGGTCATCTGTCTGACAAACGTCCTGAACCGGGAAAACATTCCCGGATGGATTCCTTCTTCCTCGGTGACGCGCAACCATACGTTAGGACACACCCGGCACTGCGTATCGTCATGTCATACCTTGTATAGCACTTGTTTGCTCTGTATTTACTGTTCTTCCTCCTCTTCTCTCTCGTTAGATCTCGGTACCGACGTAGCCTCCGAGACCGACGCAGCTCCGGTGATTGGCTACAGTACCGACGACCTTGCCTTTGCCGCCGAGCAACCAGGCAAGCCCCCCCTTTTGATCATCCCGATATCGTCCATTCTAATATCTCCTGCTTGCATTAGAATTTTGCTACTGTAATGATTGCTCCTATTTCTGCTGCATAGCCTGTTTATTGTAACCTGCTGTTGATACCTTACTGTTCATCCTAAACTGCTTAGTATAGTTTGGGTAGAGCCCCACTAGTGACCCCCACTTTATCCCGACTGCCCCGCTGGAGTTTCAGAAGACCCGATCAACGGGATCGAAGACCAGGACCTGGCACCGCACCTCACTTTCCCCTTAGTTGCTTGACACTACTGGGTTACTATCGAGTGCCGAGGGTGATACCTCGTCAGCACTTCTGATGATAACCTTGTAGGTTAGTTGATCGGTCGTGGTAAGCGAGGGTGATACCTCCTACACCACCCCTGATACTGACTAAGCCGCGCAACACCTCACGTGTGGACCTCGAGGGTGATGCCTCCTACGTCCATCTTGTTGTTACATCAGGTGGGAGTCCAACGAGGGTGATGCCTCGGATTCCCCTTGATATGGTGACCACACGGTTGCCTTGTATTACTGTTGATACTAATACTAGAAAAGGTGGGTCGACCCTGAGGGGTACCTGTCGGGTAATGCAGCAGAAAACAAAAATTTTCCGACCTACGCACCAGCCCAGGACCACTATGGAGACTGCATACAAGGTTTGATCATTTTCGTTACCGACTCGTAGCGCAGCGGAAGTAGAGTCGATGACGATCAGTGGTGCAGATCCCCGCAGCTAGGATTTACAACCTCCCAACCGCGAGGATGTATACCCTCGTCTTCCCTTCGGACAGCCCTCCGGGAGGCGGTCGAACAGTCCCCCGGACGGTGTCGCGGACAGCCCTTCGGGAGGACCTTCGAAACTTGAACGGTCACTCGGACAGCCCTTCGGGAGGACTCACAGAACTCGGACCGTCACTTGGACAGCCCTTCAGGAGGCACTCACGAACAGCCCCTCGGGCACTAAGATCGAAACTACGACCTCTCTACAGAGTTGCACACATACGGTGTCATCTATCCGGCAGGGCTTCGCCGTCCAGAACTAGTTCCCACCGGAACCCAGACAACCTTTCGGCTCTACGAAACTCTTTTCGTGGGAGGGAGAGAGAAGCCAGATCATTGCATGGCACTTGTATGTGAGAAGGGATGAGGTTTGGGCAGCCCCCTCACCTCCTATTTATAGGAAAACCCAAGGGGTAGTGTGCCTCCCAAATTACCAAAAACTCCCATGCAAAAGTCTTCACATGAGGGTAATATGGACAAAATGGGATGCCATGTGGAGCTCCAAAGAGCTCCACCCCCCTTGGCCGGCCACCCCCTTGGGGGTCCCCCATGAGGTGCTCTCATGGCCCCCAAAGTCCTTCTAGAAGCCTTTAGCAAAAGCCCTAAAAGGTGGCTTTCCAAAAATACCCCAAAAAGCACTTTCACTATTCACGACGACATTTTTCAGCGTCCGTTCGAACTGAAAATATTTATGTGGGCTTAGAACATTTCCAGTACCCACTAAAATAATTTTCAAGGTGTTCTGGAACAATTCCAGTTTAGTGATTTCATCTGCGAAAAGCATCTGAAGCGGTTCCGGCAGCCTCGGAACATTTCCGGTTTTTCTTCCAGAAAATTCTCAGAAGTTTCCAGAATGATTCTGGCATCCTCCAAGAATTATCAGGCATGTGCCGAAAACATTTTGACTTAATGGTATCCCCTGAAACAACTTTTCAGTTTCACCGGAACTCATCCGGTGACCTCTCTCTGCGGAACTTTTCCGCTGTCCGAAACTTTTCGGTGTCCGAAACTTTTTCGGTGATTTTCTCTCAGACTCCCTGTCTAGTATTCAGCAGATAGATGACCCTTAAGCGTGTGACCCTATAGGTTCGGTGAAGTATAGACATGACACGGAACCCCTTCCGATCAATGATCAACATCGGAGCCGTGGACACCCATATTGACCCCTATACCCACACGAATGAATATTCGAGTGAACCTCCAGTTGCCGTGTGCTATTCCTGTTGCTTCGCGATATGTTACAAATACCTGAGGTGAGACATGTTGGCATTCCCGTGGATCAACAACTTGTCCACTATGCTAGTTACCTCGTTACCGGTATTGTTCTCTTTTCTCGTTACCGTGTTCCAGCATCCCCGTGATCAAATCACAAAGTGTCTGGCCAGACGATGATGGATACCGTAACACCGAGAGGGCCCAGAGATATCTCTCCATCGTCGGAGGAGCAAATCCCAATCTTGAGCTATCAAGTTACTTGACATACTTTCCCATGAACCCGTAAGCCGCCGTAATAGCCACCCATTTACGGATGACGTTTAACAAACCCCAAAGTTCATGAAGCAAGCATGAAGAAACTCGATACTCTCATGGTCTGAGGAATCATGCAAACGTTAACCATCTCTGTGTTATTAACCATTAACTTGTGACGAATGAATCTCATAGCATAACACCAATCGGGTCGATTCAACACAAATGTTCTTCTAACATTGTGCCCTCAAAGTTGCTGGCATAGACATGCCTATGATTGGGAAAACATAATCATCATGCAACACCTGAGCTAGTCTTAGAGGCATGACTAGGAATACATTTTACCGTTTATTATTCCACACGTGCACATGGGTTTTCCCCAGAGCCTTTATGGATATACGGGCTCGGGAACCACAGCAGTTATAGCATGGAACATAAACCTAATTATGAACACGGAGATAAATAATAACATTTATTATTGCCTCTAGGGCATATCTCCTACAATGCACCCATCAGTCAAAGTGGCATGACTAATGAAAAGGGGTGGGCTTTGTATAGAATGCACAAAACAATTAATTTCATGAGCGCGCATACATTCACTTGGTAGAAGGATTTCACTAAGTTTTGACTAGCTGTGCATGCAAAAGAATAGGAAAATATTCCAATGGATTAACTTAATCATTAGCATAGTGTATGTATTAGCATGGCCTGAAATACTACATATATTAAGAAATTATTAGATCTTTCCGTAGAATGCATCAAGAGACCAGAACTGTACATTACAGAGTAGTTTTTCAGAAAAATATATATTAGTTAATTACAATTGTGAAGCAGCTATTGGGTTGGGCCGAATTGGCCTACCGGCGGTTGTGCTTGCACTACTGAAACAAACCAACCAGGATACGTGAGCGGTGGATACCAACCAGGATACGTGCAGATTGGTTTCTTTGGTGAATTCGGTTTGTTAGCGATCGAAACCGAACACAACACCAAACACCGAATAGTGGCCAGCTTTCACACCGAATCGTAAAACCGTACACCGAATAACCCGATATATCGGATAAAAAGGTTTGGTTTGGTTCAGTTTTTGGTTTCAGTGTGCCCACCCCTATCTGCGAGGCCTTCTTACTAGTCCAGCCGCACTTCGGCTTGTGGCTGAAGGTCTTCAACGTCAAGCCGAAGATAGTCGATGGCCAACTGGCGGACTGCGGCGGAGCGATGATCAGTAAACTGGCCCGGGTCTAGTAGCTGGAGGGCACATTCATAGATACTATTAAAGTCTGACAGAAAGAGTGGTTATATATCACAGAGCCACGGGATGCAGCCTGGACGGCGGCTCCCGAATTCAGATCCAGACCCCTAGCAAGGCTAACCTCGTGGACCAAGAAAGTCCTTGAATGGGGTTCCACCATGGAGGTGGAGTTGCTACAGAAGCGCATCTCCAACATGATAAAGGCGGGCGCCAAGCTGACCAATGTGGTTCAGGTGATGCTCTGTCGCCGCCTCCTACCTTGTCAACAAAGGGCCACCCCAATGTGGTCCTATAAACTCAAGGATCCGGCCCCCGTGCAATACTTCTATGGCACCACCCACAACAAGTTGTGGAAGGTGTTGTTTAAGCCCCAGAAGGCGTGGTCGGCCAAGGAGGAAGATATCGGCCTTGACGTTGTGCATCCCCCTAAGGAGGTAACAAAATTCCATATGCTTTATGTTCAGATGTTTGTATCCCATGGGATTTAACCCTCATTCTCTTACTTCCATAGGGCTAGCTCGAGAAGGCAAAGCAGATCGACAGCCCGGCCTTGCTACCCGAAGACCCCCGTTCGGCTCTGCTGGAGGAGATGTTGACCGTGGCACCATACAAGGCGCCAGAGAAGAAAGAAAAGAAGAAGAAGAAAGAGGCGCGGGAGGCCAGGGAAGGCCTCCACCCAAGAGGGCATCTGGACACCAAATTCGAAGATACCCAAGCCCCCTATGCTCATGAGGGGGAGCAGGAAGAGGACGAGGAGGAGAGCGACTCCTCCCGTTCGAAGAAGAGGGCGGCGTCGGACAACGTTGAGGAGGAGCAGCCTCCTCATGCCCCAAAGAAACAGTGCAGGCCCAAGTTGGTCCTGCCTGATGATAGCTTGGATTCCGACGAGGAGTCCGCAGAGTCCGAAGAGGTTCCGAAAAGGAACCCTAGGGTCAAGCCCCCTGCCGAAAGGTATGAATTCAAAGAGTGTGTGGAATCTCCATCATGTATTTTGCTCATCAGTGTTTTGGGACACCGAGTCTTGCAAAAACTCTTTCCATGTGACTTCGGCAAGAATCACTCCTTGACGGTTTTTAATGCTAAAAGGTTTTAGCATTTTGTCAATATGTATCTTTGCTCAGCCCCATCAGGTAAATCTATCTCCATAGATCATCATGCCTAATATTAAGGCTATTTAGCCCAAGCACTTCATCAAAAAACCCTTTTTAAATGAAGTCCTAATTCGTGTCAAGAAATTTAATTCCAATTAACAATGTGTCAAGCACACAACGTTTTTAGAAATATTATTATGCTCCCACTTACTTTCTTGAATCACAAGCATCTTCGTTACCCATTGATGAAGTCAAAACCCTTTTAACCATTTCATCAAAACACAAAGATTCCAACTCCATTTTGCTCTCTTCTGTCCATTGCTGGAACTCTGAAGTTTGCATACTTACTAGCATCCTCTGGATTGACAAAATACCTTGGACTGTAACACATGCAAGTCCTTGGTTTTATTTCCATCAGATAGAAATCCTTTTGTCATCCATGTTTCATATCTCATGATTGAAATATGTCTTAATTGCTAGTTCAACCCGAACCGACTTTAAGCATCGCTACGGTGAGACAATCTCATCGTAGTCAACTCCTTGAACTTGTTATTGCAACAAGTCGAGCTTTATGGATAAAACATTTTTATCCGTATCAGTTTTAAGTTCCATAAATATTCATTAGACTCTAAGTCTTCCGAAGGGTGTATCAAGGTTTTAATCTTGAATCACTTATATGGAAACTAACTCGGATTGTATTGGCATTTAGCCAATTATGGAGTCAGGGCCCATCAACGCTTCCTTGTGTATCGTAGGTATACTGTTGTCTAACAACAATATCTCGTTTGCGCACCTGAGAGGTTTGCACGAGCCTTGCCTACGTGGTTCAGCTGCAAGTTCGACCGAAGTCCATACATTTTATTGTAGAGACTTCCGTATCAGTCGCAGTAGGAAACTCTGGAATTACTTCCAAGGTCTCTTTCCTTTGATCTGATGACGAAGATACCGTTTATCTCGTCGAGTTGCACTATTCTCCCACTCACCTTTTTGAAAGAACCATTTTCTTCAAAAAGCATACCGTTCTTTGTGGCAAACCTATTTGCCTCGGTATAGTGAGGGAGGAATACCCAATTACTTGGGATAACCTACAAAGTAGCACTTTTCTGATTTGGAATAGTTTTGTAACCTTTTACACAAGCCCCATATTCCAAATGTTAAGAAAAGATATAACATGGTTGGGCGTACCATACCATGGCATCATTTCAACAGACCTGATGGAGCTCTTTTCAGTGTAAAAGCCGCAGTCTCTAAAGCATCACTTTAAAAGGGATAATGGCAAATTTATTTATGTCATCTTTGATCTTACCATGTCATAAATGGTTCAATTACATCTTCACGGACTTTCCACTCACAGTGGTGTTCCGGGAGGTGTAAGTTATGAAACTCTTTTCACAACTCATCAGACATTCGCTAAACTTGTAACTCAAATATTTCTTTCTGCAATCGAATTGTAGAAACATAATTATCTTGTTACAATAACTTCTACTTCATATTTGAAAACCTTTCGAATGATTTCAAAAGATCCAGACTAACGTCTCATCAAGTAAATATCCACATATCTACTTGAGTCATTTCTGAAGATAGATAAATCCACTACTTGCAACAACCTTTATCGTACTACACACATCAA
This sequence comes from Thinopyrum elongatum, assembly GCA_011799875.1. Lineage (NCBI taxonomy): Eukaryota > Viridiplantae > Streptophyta > Magnoliopsida > Poales > Poaceae > Thinopyrum > Thinopyrum elongatum. The sequence goes on from CM022298.1 coordinate 23,560,155, forward strand.
ATGTATGATCACCAATAAGTTTGTTGTCCGTTCCTTATGGCCCGTGAACGGTATTTCAGTCACTTCTCTTTTCGGAGGAAAGTTGCAAGTGTCAGATGATTCAAAATCAAACGACTTCAAAATCCATCATAATGGAATTTATCCATGCGGGTTTCTCCAATGTGACCAAATGCAGTGCCACACTTGTGTGGTATTCTTTTAGTCTTGCGACATTTAGCGTTAGTGTTATGGATGTATCATATTACCATCAATATTCATAACATACATCCCATCTAGGATGGAAGCATGGCCCTTCATGTTATTCATAATACTGAACAACAATTGTTGTTTTTATGAACAACCCTTTTGCAACAAACATTGTGCAATGGGCTAGAGTGTATGAAACTCTAAAATGAATTATGAAAGTAAACCCAGAGGTAATGTATTATTTATCAATATTCATAACATACATCTCATTCATAATGAAAGTATGGCCCTTATGTTATTCATAACATCGAACATCAAAAGTTCTCTTATAAACAACCTTCTTGCAAGATACCTTATGCAATGGGCTAGAGTTTGTGAAACTCTAAATGAATTATGAAAATAAATACATACGGTAATACACCGATGGAAGGTATAGTAACATTTACTATGTTCCCTGTGTATACCAAAACCTCATTCCTGGCTAGTCTTTCAGGCCATTGTAGTTCTTACATCGAGTTGCAACAGAATGCAATCGAGCGGGTATATTTGTGATTGTCTCACAATACCCAAGAATTAGTGATTAACATGTTTAACCATAATTCCCAAGAACTATATCTTTTACCAGCCTTCTATACATCAAAACTTGTATGACATTCATACATGAGCTGGATATTCCAGTCTTCTTTCTTTTTGCCTTTATACTTCTAACAGTTTAACTTTCAGTATTTCTCCTACTCTCAGAAGAAGCACACAACTTAATAGTGGCGTTAGCCCCGGACTTCCTTGGTGTGTAAGTCACACTAACACCCTTCGGACACTTCCTTTCTCTTTAAGTTGTTGTTTTATTCACCTTTCATCATATGACAGGCGTTCTACTGGATCCCTCTCTTATCAGTCTAATGCATAGTAAACTCTTTTACTAATAGTTTGCAAACAAACATTGCTTTGGATATCTCATATCTTTTAGCCTTTGTCTGTCTCTGAAAATGATTTTCAGATTCCATGAATATCACATAACTATACAAACTTTCGAAGTTCGGGTCTCATGGAAGCAAATGTATTGCACTTGACTGAAACGGAATTCTAGCTTTTGGATCGAAGGACGAGAGTCACATGATCCATAGCATAAGCGAAAAGAATACCGAAAGTATGCGATAGGACAAAGTCCTTCTTGGCACTCTTGAGGACAATCCTCACATTACGTTACCAACCGTAAAGTTTTAACCAGATATTTAACAGCTATTCAATTTTAACAGGGAAGGTGGAAATGCGAGCCATTATTCTACAACTATTATGCAAATCACACTTAGACAGTGTTCAAAATTAATTGCACTGAGAATTAAACAAGTTAATTCTACAGTGCGCTCCCACTCAAATCAATATCTCTCATAATTGATTGTGAGTGATTCAAGATCCATATTACAATTCAACGCCAAGGATGTGTCCATCTCAAGTGACGAGAATTGCAATCGGTAGGCCAACTCGCCAATCACATCTCTATTTGACTCTTGTTCATCTTTCGATGAGCGTGTTCCGAGCTCAGGACGCTCCTCCAGAACGTCAAGACAACCAAGTGATCTCACTGCGAGGTCTCAACTCACCGGCCTCACACTTCCCTAATCGTTCGCACCCATGTGTCCATGTGATGCCCCGAAAAGTTAGGTGCCGTGACGGTGCTACACTTGGGAGAACACTAACTACTTGATATTTTTGTGAGAGATCACCCTAATAAAAGCGACTACCGCGCAATCAAAAAGGGTGCATCATAAGGGATAAACATCTCAGGCAATTCATAATAGCATGATATGGTATAGCCCTTTCTGACGGAGAAGTCTTGTATTTCTTCGTCTTTGGCATTCGCGTCGGTGTTCACCTTCGCGAAGATTTCCACCACCTTGTCGATGCACCAGATAATATTGCTATCTCTATAGCTAATAAAATAATGCATTACAACAAGGTTGACACGCAGGTCATTTAAAGTGCAATCATATGGCTCCAGCCATCATGCCGAATCATGACACACAGGTCATGTTAATTAATTTACATCATATAGTCATCTCATACATAATCAAATTATTATGAGCACTGCTATACCACATCAAATGCACATGCAAACCCTCCTGCAAAACCAAGTTAGACGCCTCTAATCGGTTCATGCAAAAAATTGTTTTATGTGGCTTCTAAGGTTTCGAAACAAACCGAAGCTACCAACGTCCATCATCAAGTATGATAATTCAAGTCGCTAGATTAACTTTCCAGGGTGTATGAAAACCGAGATAATAAAATCTCGAGCCCCATACTAAACTTCGTCATACGCATGACCCCCGTGCAGATCATATCTGCATTGCCCTTTCGTCTGCAAAATTTCATCTTTCTTTTTAACTAAGGTGGAATTCAATGAACTGTTAGCACTTCGTTGATCAATCAGGATCGCGGATTGCCAGAACTTTGAAACTCCACCATACTGTTATCAAGATCAGAAATATGCAAATTCCAGGGAAGCAACAAGAACATCGGGTAACAGATTTCATCTGCTACCCGCACAAATAATTTTCAGTAATAGAACTCATCTACTACCTAATTATATTGTGCAACACCCATACATCTCTATGTATTCTAGATCGCAACCTGCATCTACGCATAGCACGGCTCATGATGCCACTGTAGGGTAACGCAGCAGAAAACAAAAAATTTCCGACCTACGCACCAGCCCAGGACCACTATGGAGACTGCATACAAGGTTTGATCATTTTCGTTACCGACTCGAAGCGCAGCGGAAGTAGAGTCGATGACGATCGGCGGTGCAGATCCCCGCAGCTAGGATTTACAACCTCCCAACCGCGAGGATGTATACCCTCGTCTTCCCTTCGGACAGCCCTCCGGGAGGCTGTCGAACAGTCCCCCAGACGATGTCGCGGACAGCCCTTCGGGAGGACCTTCAAAACTCGAACGGTCACTCGGACAGCCCTTCGGGAGGACTCACAGAACTCGGACCGTCACTTGGACAGCCCTTCGGGAGGCACTCTCAAACAGCCCCTCGGGCACTAAGATCGAAACTACGACCTCTCTACAGAGTTGCACACATACGGTGTCATCTATCCGGCAGGGCTTCGCCGTCCAGAACTAGTTCCCACCGGAACCCAGACAGCCTTTCGGCTCTACGAAACTCTTTTCGTGGGCGGGAGAGAGAAGCCAGATCATTGCATGGCACTTGTATGTGAGAAGGGATGAGTGTGGAGGGCTGCCCCTCCACCTCTATTTATAGGATAGCCAAGGGGTAAAGATGTCATACAAAAAAACCCCAAAGTACCCCCACTTTATGCCTTTCCACAAAAGAATAAAGATAAAAGGGGTGCCATGTGGAGCTCCAAGGAGCTCCACCATGCTTGGCCGGCCACACCCTTGGGGGACCCCCCAAGGGGCTTCCTTAGTGCCTAAGGCATTCTAGAAGCCTTTTGGGAAATTCCCAAAAGGTGCTTTCCATAAAATTCCCAAAAAGCACTTTCACTATTCACGACGACATTTTTCAGCGTCCGTTCGAACTGAAAATATTTATGTGGGCTTAGAACATTTCCAGTACCCACTAAAATAATTTTCAATGCGTTCTGGAACAATTCCAGTTTAGTGATTTCATCTGCGAAAAGCATCTGAAGCGGTTCCGGCAGCCCCGGAACATTTCCGGTTTTTCTTCCAGAAAATTCCCAGAAGTTTCCAGAATGATTCTGGTATCCTCCAAGAATTATCAGGCATGTGCCGAAACCATTTTGACTTAATGGTATCCCCTGAAACAACTTTTCAGTTTCACCGGAACTCATCCGGTGACCTCTCTCTGCGGAACTTTTCCGCTGTCCGAAACTTTTCGGTGTCCGAAACTTTTTCGGTGATTTTCTCTCAGACTCCCTATCTAGTATTCAGCAGATAGATGACCCTTAAGCGTGTGACCCTATAGGTTCGGTGAAGTATAGAGATGACACGGAACCCCTTCCGATCAATGATCAACATCGGAGCCGTGGACACCCATATTGACCCCTATACCCACACGAATGAATATTCGAGTGAACCTCCAGTTGCCGTGTGCTATTCCTGTTGCTTCGTGATATGTTACAAATACCTGAGGTGAGACATGTTGGCATTCCCGTGGATCAACACTTGTCCACTATGCTAGTTACCTCGTTACCGGTATTGTTCTCTTTTCTCGTTACCATGTTCCGGCATCCCCGTGATCAAATCACAAAGTGTCTGGCCAGACGATGATGGATACCGTAACACCGAGAGGGCCCAGAGATATCTCTCCATCGTCGGAGGAGCAAATCCCAATCTTGAGCTATCAAGTTACTTGACATACTTTCCCATGAACCCGTAAGCCGCCGTAATAGCCATCCATTTACGGATGACGTTTAACAAACCCCAAAGTTCATGAATCAAGCATGAAGAAACTCGATACTCTCATGGTCTGAGGAATCATGCAAACATTAACCATCTTTGTGTTATTAACCATAAACTTGTGACGAATGTATCTCATAGCATAACATCAATCGGGTCGATTCAACACAAATGTTCTTCTAACATTTGTGCCCTCAAAGTTGCTGGCATAGACATGCCTATGATTGGGAAAACATAATCATCATGCAACACCTGAGCTAGTCTTAGAGGCATGACTAGGAATACATTTTACCGTTTATTATTCCACACGTGCACATGGGTTTTCCCCAGAGCCTTTATGGATATACGGGCTCGGGAACCACAGCAGTTATAGCATGGAACATAAACCTAATTATGAACACGGAGATAAATAATAACATTTATTATTGCCTCTAGGGCATATCTCCTACAGACTCCCACTTGCACTAGAGTCAATAATCTAGTTAATGCTAATGCACTTTACACCTGTGGCACACCGGTGTAAATATGCTTCGCTTGTGGTATAGCCTGATGTCCAACGGATCTGACGACTTCAGCTCCGTGTGTATCTTTGCATATCCTCACATTTTCACACTTTCACAAAATTCATGTTTTGTGTGGACTTGGCTTTGTATGTATGTGAATCACAGGTCGAACCTGGATTCCTCAGACTGAGTTACGGAGCAACTACCTGCAGTAGTGTCCCATTGACAAAAGCCATCTTGGAACCATACTAAGTTCATGAATGAACTATATGATTCAACATCTTCTTTGTCGCTTTAAAAGCGGCAACATACTTCGCCCCTGTTATAGAATTCGCCATAGTAACTTGTTTGGAACAATTTCCAACTACCGTGCCACCATATTGTGTATTGCACAAAACCCTTAACTTAAATCGAAAATCGCTTGGAGCATGGATGAAGACTGTATCGATGTAACCTTTTACAACGAACTCTTCATGATCTCTGCTTGCGAGAAAACATGTCATCAGTGCTACTATAGTACTCAATGACCCTTTTTCACTGTTGTCCCATGATCAGTACTTTTGATCACTTTGGTATCTATACTCGCAACAACTTTGGGAGTATTGGACATATCTGGTTGTTTTTACATACCATGGAATACATGATTAATCCAAACACAAGAGTGTGTGGAATCTCCATCATGTATTTTGCTCATCAGTGTTTTGGGACACCGAGTCTTGCAAAAACTCTTTCCATGTGACTTCGGCAAGAATCACTCCTTGACGTTTTTAATGCTAAAAAGGTTTTAGCATCTTGTCAATATGTATCTTTTCTCAGCCCTATTAGGTAAATCTATCTCCATAGATCATCATGCCTAATATAAAGGCTATTTAGCCCAAGCACTTCATTGAAAAACTATTTTCAAATGAAGTCCTAATTCGTGTCAAGAATTTTAATTCCAATTAACAATGTGTCAAGCACACAAGGTTTTTAGAAATGTTATTATGCTCCCACTTACTTTCTTGAATTACAAGCATCTTCGTTACCCATTGATGAAGTCAAAACCCTTTTAACCATTTCATCAAAACACAAAGATTCCAACTCCATTTTGCTCTCTTCTGTCCATTGCTGGAACTCTGAAGTTTGCATACTTACTAGCATCCTCTGGATTGACAAAATACCTTGGACTGTAACACATGCAAGTCCTTGGTTTCATTTCCATCAGGTGGAAATCCTTTTGTCATCCATTGTTTTATATCTCATGATTGAAATATGTCTTAATTGCTAGTTCAACCCGAACCGACTTTAAGCATCGCTACGGTGAAGCAACCTCATCGTAGTCAACTCCTTGAACTTGTATATTGCAACAAGTCGAGCTTTATGGATAAAACATTTTTATTCGTATCAGTTATAGTTCCATAAATATTTGTCAGACTCTAAGTCTTCGGAAAGGTGTATCAAGGTTTTAATCTTGAATCACTTATATGGAAACTATCTCGGATTGTATTGGCATTTAGCCAATTCCGGAGTCAGGGCCCATCAACGCTTCCTTGTGTATCGTAGGTATACTGTTGTCTAACAACAATATCTCGTTTGCGCACCTGAGAGGTTTGCACAAGCCTTGCCTACGTGGTTCAGCTGCAAGTTCGACCGAAGTCCATACATTTTATTGTAGAGACTTCCGTATCAGTCGCAGTAGGAAACTCTGGAATTACTTCCAAGGTCTCTTTCCTTTGATCTGATGACGAAGATACCGTTTATCTCGTCGAGTTGCACTATTCTCCCACTCACCTTTTTGAAAGAACCATTTTCTTCAAAAAGCATACCGTTCTTTGTGGCAAACCTATTTGCCTCGGTATAGTGAGGGAGGAATACCCAATTACTTGGGATAACCTACAAAGTAGCACTTGTCTGATTTGGAATAGGTTTGTAACCTTTTACACAAGCCCCATATTCCAAATGTTAAGAAAAGATATAACATGGTTGGGCGTACCATACCATGGCGTCATTTCAACAGACCTGATGGAGCTCTTTTCAGTGTAAAAGCCGCAGTCTCTAAAGCATCACTTTAAAAGGGATAATGGCAAATTTATTTATGTCATCTTTGATCTTACCATGTCATAAATGGTTCAATTACATGTTCACGGACTTTCCACTCACAGTGGTGTTCCGGGAGGTGTAAGTTATGAAACTCTTTTCACAACTCATCAGACATTCGCTAAACTTGTAACTCAAATATTTCTTTCTGCAATCGAATTGTAGAAACATAATTATCTTGTTACAATAACTTCTACTTCATATTTGAAAACCTTTCGAATGATTTCAAAAGATCCAGACTTACGTCTCATCAAGTAAATATCCACATATCTACTTGAGTCATTTCTGAAGATAGATAAATCCACTACTTGCAACAACCTTTATCGTACTACACACATCAAATGTATGATCACCAATAAGTTTGTTGTCCGTTCCTTATGGCCTGTGAACGGTATTTCAGTCACTTCTCTTTTCGGAGGAAAGTTGCAAGTGTCAGATGATTCAAAATCAAACGACTTCAAAATCCATCATAATGGAATTTATCCATGCGGGTTTCTCCAATGTGACCAAATGCAGTGCCACACTTGTGTGGTATTATTTTAGTCTTGCGACATTTAGCGTTAGTGTTATGGATGTATCATATTACCATCAATATTCATAACATACATCCCATCTAGGATGGAAGCATGGCCCTTCATGTTATTCATAATACTGAACAACAATTGTTGTTTTTATGAACAACTCTTTTGCAACAAACATTGTGCAATGGGCTAGAGTGTATGAAACTCTAAAATGAATTATGAAAGTAAACCCAGAGGTAATGTATTATTATCAATATTCATAACATACATCTCATTCATAATGAAAGTATGGCCCTTATGTTATTCATAACATCGAACATCAAAAGTTCTCTTATAAACAACCTTCTTGCAAGATACCTTATGCAATGGGCTAGAGTTTGTGAAACTCCAAACGAATTACAAAAATAAATACAGACGGTAATACACCAATGGAAGGTATAGTAACATTTACTATGTTCCCCGTGTATACCTAAAACTCATTTCTGGCTAGTCTTTCAGGCCATAGTAGTTCTTACATCGAGTTGCAACAGAAAGCAATCGAGCGGGTATCTTTGTGATTAACTCACAATACCCAAGAATCAGTGATTAACAATTTAATCATAATTTCCAAGGATTATATCTTTGACCAGCCTTCTATACATCAAAAACTTGTATGACATTCATACATGAGCTGGATATTCCAGTCTCCTTTCTTTCTGCCTTTATACTTCTAACAGTTTAACTTTCAGTATTTCTCCTACTCTCAGAAAAAGCACCGAACTTAAGAGTGGCGTTAGCCCCGGACTTACTAGGCGTGAAAGTCTTACTAACACCCTTCGGACACTTCCTTTCTCTTTAAGTTGTTGTTTTATTCACCTTTCATCATATGACAGGCGTTCTTCTGGATCCCTCTCTTATCAGTCTAATGCATAGTAAACTCCTTTACTAATAGTTTGCAAACAAACATTGCTTTGGATATCTCATATCTTTTAGCCTTTGTCTGTCTCTAAAAATGATTTTTAGATTCCATGAATATCACATAACTATCCAAACTTTCGAAGTTCGGGTCTCATGGAAGCAAATGTATTGCACTTGACTGAAACAGAATTCTAGCTTTTGGATCGAAGGACGAGAGTCACATGATCCATAGCATAAGCGAAAGAATACCGAAAGTATGCGATAGGACAAAGTCCTTCTCGGCACTCTTGAGGACAATCCTCACATTACGTTACCAACCGTAAAGTTTTAACCAGATATTTAACAGCTATTCAATTTTAATAGGGAAGGTGGAAATGCGAGCCATTATTCTACAACTATTATGCAAATCACACTTAGACAGAGTTCAAAATTAATTGCACTGAGAATTAAACAAGTTAATTCAACAGTGCGCTCCCACTCAAATCAATATCTCTCATAATTGATTGTGAATGATTCAAGATCCATTTTACAATTCAACACCAAGGATGTGTCCATCTCAAGTGACGAGAATTGCAATCGGTAGGCCAACTTGCCAATCACATCTCTATGTGACTCTTGTTCATCTTTCGATGGGCGTGTTCCGAGCTCAGGACGCTCCTCCAGAACGTCAAGACAACCAAGTGATCTCGCTGCGAGGTCTCAACTCACCCGCCTCACACTTCCCTAATCGTTCGCACCCATGTGTCCATGTGATGCCCCGAAAAGTTAGGTGCCGTGACGGTGCTACACTTGGGAGAACACTAACTACTTGATATTTTGTGAGAGATCACCCTAATAAAAGCGACTACCGTGCAATCAAGAAGGGTGCATCATAAGGGATAAACATCTCAGGCAAGTCATAATAGCATGATATGGTATAGCCCTTTCTGACGGAGAAGTCTTGTATTTCTTCGTCTTTGGCATTCGCGTCGGTGTTCACCTTCGCGAAGATTGCCACCACCTTGTCGATGCACCAGATAATATTGCTATCTCTATAGCTAATAAAATAATGCATTACAACAAGGTTGACACGCAGGTCATTTAAAGTGCAATCATATGGCTCCAGCCATCATGCCGAATCATGACACGCAGGTCATGTTAATTAATTTACATCATATAGTCATCTCATACATAATCAAATTATTATGAGCACTGCTATACCACATCATATGCACATGCAAACCCTCCTGCAAAACCAAGTTAGACGCCTCTAATCGGTTCATGCAAAAACTTGTTTTACGTGGCTTCTAAGGTTTCAAAACAAACCGAAGCTACCAACGTCCATCATCAAGTATGATAATTCAAGTCGCTAGATTTAACTTTCCAGGGTGTATGAAAACCGAGATAATAAAATCTCGAGCCCCATACTAAACTTCGTCATACGCATGACCCCCGTGCAGATCATATCTGCATTGCCCTTTCGTCTGCGAAATTTCATCTTTCTTTTTAACTACGGTGGAATTCAATGGACTGTTAGCACTTCGTTGATCAATCAGGATCGCGGATTGCCAGAAAATTGAAACTCCACCATGCTGTTATCAAGATCAGAAATATGCAAATTCCAGGGAAGCAACAAGAACATCGGGCAACAGATTTCATCTGCTACCCGCACAAATAATTTTCAGTAATAGAACTCATCTACTACCTAATTATATTGTGCAACACCCATACATCTCTATGTATTCTAGATCGCAACCTGCATCTACACATAGCACGGCTCATGATGCCACTGTAGGGTAACGCAGCAGAAAACAAAAATTTTCCGACCTACGCACCAGCCCAGGACCACTATGGAGACTGCATACAAGGTTTGATCATTTTCGTTACCGACTCGTAGCGCAGCGGAAGTAGAGTCGATGACGATCGGTGGTGCAGATCCCCGCAGCTAGGATTTACAACCTCCCAACCACGAGGATGTATACCCTCGTCTTCCCTTCGGACAGCCCTCCGGGAGGCGGTCGAACAGTCCCCCGGACGGTGTCGCGGACAGCCCTTCGGGAGGACCTTCGAAACTCGAACGGTCACTCGGACAGCCCTTCGGGAGGACTCACAGAACTCGGACCGTCACTTGGACAGCCCTTCGGGAGGCACTCACGAACAGCCCCTCGGGCACTAAGATCGAAACTATGACCTCTCTACAGAGTTGCACACATACGGTGTCAACTATCCGGCAGGGCTTCGCCGTCCAGAACTAGTTCCCACCGGAACCCAGACAGCCTTTCGGCTCTACGAAACTCTTTTCGTGGGAGGGAGAGAGAAGCCAGATCATTGCATGGCACTTGTATGTGAGAAGGAGTGAGTCTTTAGGCAGCCCCCTCCACCCCTATTTATAGGCCAAGCCCAAGGGTGGCTTCTCCAAGAAGCCAAGGGGAAAAATACCAAAGGACCCTCAAGGTGGCTTCTCCAAGAAGCCATCCAAAAAGCACTTTCACTATTCACGACGACATTTTTCAGCGTCCGTTCAAACTGAAAATATTTATGTGAGCTTAGTACATTTCCAGTACCCACTAAAATAATTTTCAATGCGTTCTGGAACAATTCCAGTTTAGTGATTTCATCTGCGAAAAGCATCTGAAGCGGTTCCGGCAGCCCCGGAACATTTCCGGTTTTTCTTCCAGAAAATTCCCAGAAGTTTCCAGAATGATTCTGGCATCCTCCAAGAATTATCAGGCATGTGCCGAAACCATTTTGACTTAATGGTATCCCCTGAAACAACTTTTCAGTTTCACCGGAACTCATCCGGTGACCTCTCTCTGCGGAACTTTTCCGCTGTCCGAAACTTTTCGGTGTCCGAAACTTTTTCGCTGATTTTCTCTCAGACTCCCTGTCTAGTATTCAGCAGATAGATGACCCTTAAGCGTGTGACCCTATAGGTTCGGTGAAGTATAGACATGACACGGAACCCCTTCCGATCAATGATCAACATCGGAGCCGTGGACACCCATATTGACCCCTATACCCACACGAATGAATATTCGAGTGAACCTCCAGTTGCCGTGTGCTATTCCTGTTGCTTCGCGATATGTTACAAATACCCGAGGTGAGACATGTAGGCATTCCCGTGGATCAACAACTTGTCCACTATGCTAGTTACCTCGTTACCGGTATTGTTCTCTTTTCTCGTTACCGTGTTCCGGCATCCCCGTGATCAAATCACATAGTGTCTGGCCAGACGATGATGGATACCGTAACACCGAGAGGGCCCAGAGATATCTCTCCATCGTCGGAGGAGCAAATCCCAATCTTGAGCTATCAAGTTACCTGACATACTTTCCCATGAACCCGTAAGCCGCCGTAATAGCCATCCATTTACGGATGACGTTTAACAAACCCCAAAGTTCATGAATCAAGCATGAAGAAACTCGATACTCTCATGGTCTGAGGAATCATGCAAACATTAACCATCTCTGTGTTATTAACCATAAACTTGTGACGAATGTATCTCATAGCATAACATCAATCGGGTCGATTCAACACAAATGTTCTTCTAACATTTGTGCCCTCAAAGTTGCTGGCATAGACATGCCTATGACTGGGAAAACATAATCATCATGCAACACCTGAGCTAGTCTTAGAGGCATGACTAGGAATACATTTTACCGTTTATTATTCCACACGTGCACATGGGTTTTCCCCAGAGCCTTTATGGATATACGGGCTCGGGAACCACAACAGTTATAGCATGGAACATAAACCTAATTATGAACATGGAGATAAATAATAACATTTATTATTGCCTCTAGGGCATATCTCCTACAGTACCCGCGAGTGATGGATAGATACCCGTGAGTTATTCCACGAGGCGCGGCCGGGCATTCTTAGCCCTTGCAGCAAGTCCTCGAGACGGGGCGACGGGGTCACATCCTTCGTGAGTCTCTGCTCGTTACCGCAAGCCCCTAGGCCACTACGATTTGGATATATGATCCGAGCAGGCCTCTGGCCTGATAGCACTAACCATCACGTGGGCATAGTATGGGCGTTCTGCATCGTAACTTCAGCCGAAAGCTCTGTCAGACGTCCAGTTCAGCACTGCGGCCGGGCTGGGCGGGCGCCATCCATGTACAGAGGTGGTGCCGTGATTCGCTCTGCACGCAACGACCCGGAGGGCGAGGGGCGATGGCCCAAGACCCCCTTGCGCTTAGGAGGTAGACCGGCGGGGACCTCTCTGCTGAGCTGTAGGTAGGGTTGCGGTGTGTCGTTTGGCCGAGGCCGGACATGACCCAGGAAAGTGTGTCCGGCCAGAGTTAAGCGAGCGTGATGGGTAAGTTGGTGCACCTCTGCAGGGAAGAACACATCTATCAATAGCCGGTCCTACGGTAAAGGACACTCGGAGTTGTATCCCGATCAATACAACTAGAACTTGAGATGGTTTTGGATATGTGGCTCCGGGATCGCTTTCTCGCAGGGAGTCGAGGAAGGATCTCTGGGCGAGACTGTTGCTTGATACTTCCACTACTACATTATACTATGCTACTCTGTACTCTTCTATATGCTGCAAGACGCTCGAAAATGCTGGAAGATGCTTGAAGATGCTAGTCTTCGATAGGACTAGGCTTTCCTCTCTATTCTGGCATTTCTGCAGCCCAGTCCACATATACAGCCTCCCTTTGATAATGTTGCATATGTAGTGTAGATCCTTGCTTGTTGAGTACTTCAGAGTACTCAAGGTTGCTTTGCTTTCCTTTTCTCCCCATGTCAGTTTGTCGAGTCCAGATGACGGAGCCCCTGAGACAGCTGCCCCGCCGACGATCGCTACTACTACCCCGAGGATGGCTTCTACTACGAGTTGCCTGTCGACCAGGAGTAGGTTCGGAGGGTCCATAGGCAGGAGGCCTACGCTTTTCGATCGTAGTGTTTTATTTTTGTCCCGCCTTTTAAAGGCCTTTCTGTTTTTCTTTTATATCTGTACTCAGATATCTGATGCTTCCGCTGACGCTTGTTTGCCATCGAGCTATGTATTCGAGCCCTCGAGGCCCTGGTTTGTAATATAAAGCTTGTATGACTTTATTTATATTTTAAAGTTGTGTTGTGATAACTTCAAGTGAGTCCTTAGGCTTGATCGTGTGCATTTGCGTGTATGGTTAGTGCACGATTAAGCCGGGGGCGTCACAATACTGACCTGCGTGAGGAAGATTATGCATAACTTTATAGGTGGTTAGTTGATTTCCACCTTGGGATCTCCTATGATGGCACAGAGGAATTTCTATCCAATCGATGAGCGCAATTCCTTCCGTGTGGCTGTAGAAAATTTGTCCGACTAAGCCCAATATCTTTTTTGTGCGGTTTCACTAAAATAATGCACCGCTGTTTGCACGACCCCTACTCGCCGGCCAGGCCATCAATGACTCGGTCCCTTTTATCTTGCGTTGACGGCACGACTGCAGTGCTTGTTTGCTCCTCCACACATGACAGGCTCGTTCCACACTGCAAACAGCAAGTCAGCGTACGGATAAGCTTATTTCATCTTGCGTTAGTCATTCTACCTAATTACGAATGTAGGAATACCTGGAGCACCGTGAGGTCAGCCGATAGCAGGTTCCACTAAAATTGAGGTTTGTGCTTCTGTTTGCACAAATAGACACCATGTGGAGATAGACAACCCTGTTTGCACAAATATGTAACAGGGTTATTTAAGCAGTGTCATTTTTTTGCAGCGGCATATGATTAACAACAGCATCTCATATGTTATCAATGGCATTACAGTGAAAGTATGAAAAAGTGCCATTAACTAAGAAGTGCCATCACATCAAATCAACACTGGCACTAGATTAACGAGGGCTTACATTAACATGCATAACAATTGCATTATGACTATGTGATGACAAATTGGGAGTAGCACTTGATCAGTACATACGTGCACGGTTAACAGGAACGATCGTTCTAACGAAGGGTGATACAGAAAGGAGAAAAACATCGTTGTGTCAACCACTGTGCAATTAAATTTTGTGCAGTTCAACGAAGATGCAGCTATGTTACCGGTGTCAGAGTTTAGTGTAACAGCCCAAAACACTCTTTATGAGAAATAAAGCAAGACAGAAGCATTTCATAAAACGGTGGTGGCATTTATTCATTTTATCAATGACAATAGATTGACAACAGCATTACTTAACAACGACATCACATTAACAGTGGCATTGTTTCATTTTACCTGTGATGTTAGATTAACAGCAGCAGTAAGGGCATAGGGACAGGGGAGGCACAAGCACGTTTTACATCCACCGAGGCATAAAGTGCTGAGGCAGAGGTGTTGCCGAGTGCGGCAAACATGCAAAGCATGTCTGGATTTGTGCATTTTCTGTTCTCGTCAGTGACCTTTCCTATGTGACCACAAGAAATCTAGACGTGCTCATTCTCGGTTGCATTGTCGACCCAACACCCCCCACTTTCTGTCCTTTTTTGACCAAGAGACCGGTCAGGCCAACATCTTTATTTCCCTTTCCAACCAAGAGATCGGTTCGTTAGCCAGTATCTGCAGTACCTTTTTTCCTCTAATAGTAAAAATTTAGGTGGTGTTCGAGTGTTCGACAAGCCGACGGAGCTAGCTACATGGAGAGCTTTGTAATACTAGAAGAATATCCACATGCAGGATGCAGCGACGTGGGGAGCAATCCTAACTTGATGAAAAAAAGGGATGTAGCGACGTGGGGAGCTGGGCCATTAGAACAAGGCCGGTTCTAAAAAAGGTTATACCTCCGGTCGGCGGGATGTGGCGAGGCAGGCGGCAGGATCTGCCAACTCGACGGCGGGGAGCAAGGGTGAGGAGGACCTCCCACGCCGACGCCAGGTCAGAGAAGACGGCGCACATCGGCTTCCTCCCTCGCCACCGGCGACCACCAGCAGAAGGTATCCGGCCGGATCTGTGTCAACCGGAGAGAAGAGAGGGAGAGAGACAAAGAGAGTGGACAGCACGGTCTTGTTTAGATCTGGAGAGGGTGAGAGAGTGAGAAGAAGAGAACAACCCTAGCAAGAAAGTCCCGAAGTGGACTAGTGGAGTAGTAATTGTTTTTCCCTCCGTAGCGATCATTTTAAATTGAATACACGCGCAGCCATATATTTTTGATTTAACGTACCAGTAAAAAGATACTCGATCAATAACCGTGCTACCGCATTCAGGTCGCACTTGGTATGGCTGACATTTGGTCCCAGACCCCACATTAAGTGGACGACTAGATGTCTCAAATTGTCACGTTACCTGCCTTTTCGTGTGCAAAGGCGCTCCACCGTGAGTGTACCCGGGCGTGTGTGTGAGGGGAGAGTGAAGTCTGATTTATAAACCTTGAGGTTGTAGAGCTAGTCGGAAACAAACCCTCACCTTTAAATCCTTGAAGTTTGCACCCTATCCTCTGTAATCCCGGTCATTTTTAACCTTAAGGGCATGTGCGGTTCAAGGGGTTTTAACGGGGATTAACAGGGATTGTGGGGGATTAAGTCATGTACAAGCCAAATTCCCCTCCATTCCTCTCCAAACCCCTTGGGAGGAGGTTGAACTGAACAAGGCCTAAGACTACAATGGGAGTAACTTAATTCCATACGGTATCATAGTATGATACTCAACCCTCTCTTTCTTCATTTAATTCTACGCCACCTCATCAAATTTGTCTACTAGTTGGCATGCATGATACTACTTATGATACTCCCATTACAACCAGCCTGATAGAATTAATATACCTAATCTAAATGGTCGCCGCCCTATCTCTTTGTCCTCCTCCAGCATCCGGCTGAAGAAGAATCGTGCAAGACACCGGCTGTATTCGCCGGCGTCGCCTCGGCGGTGGCCTTCATGGGATACAATCGGCGGCGGCCTCCCATGTTCTACTTCTCCTCGATGATGGCGGCGGGCGGGGACGTGCTGGCCGTCACCTCGTCTACATCCGCGTAGCCGCATACCCGCGTCACCTCATCGTCATCCGTGGTGGATTCTTTCTCTACCTGCATGGTGCGGCTACGCGCACGTCGACGGCGGATGGCGCAGTCGCAGACACGGGAGGCGCTGTACGACACGGCGGCATCGAGGGCAGCGACGATGCCCGTGCCGCCGTGCTCCCCGACAAGCCGGCGTGGAGCAAGTCGGCACTCTTCCTCAAGCTGTATTGGAGCGGCCAGCTGCGGAACCACGCGCTGGCTTAGTGCGGCAACTGCCTCCGACGGGCTAGGCGAGGTAGGTGGAGCAGTGAGCAGCCTCGCTCGTAACTGCCGGGCTCGGCAGGCCACCCAGACGGCTTTTATGCCGGAGAACTGCTCTTCCTGCTTGTTGGATGCCGCCGAAAGAGTGGACAAAATGGTGGAAGGAGGAGCTTGGCCAGCGTCCTTCTCCTGAACGGACGTGTGTGGCCGGAGTGGGTTTCTCGCATTCCACGTGAGTTTAAATGTAGGTTTTTGAATGCGGCGAGGAGGCGGGTAGAGCTAGGAGTGCAGCGGGCGGCGCCCTGGGCCAGCGCGCCACTTCGAATGGTGGACACAGTGAGAGGCCGCATCTGCCCTGACCCCCTTGACCGTGGACCTTGACGGTGTACGTCACCTTGTGTCCAGATCTGAGATGCCACGTGTACCAGATGAATGACTCCAAGTTTGACCACCGTGATGCTAGGTGCAAGCCGAGGAACACTGTTGGAGACACCCCCTCATAATTTTCCTATTCCTGCGTTTTAAGTTCCTACGAAGAGAGTACTTGCTCTAAATGATTTGCCGCTGCAAGAGCTGCCTATATTAATTAACCATGCTCTAAAAAGGTGGACCAGCTTTGGCTATAGTATACTGTACTAGGTTAGTAGGTGACCTTGCGCTTGGCTCTTCGCCTCTTTCGGAAGTCGAACAATAATGATGGTACTAAAATAGTACTACTTCTGGCAATCTGACACCAAATGAACTGCTGCACGTCCACCGCTTGTAAGCAAAAGTTTCTCCTCATGCTGCGAGCCACCGCGCACGCATTAGCGATGGCAGAGGGAGAAGGCATAGTAAGCAAGCTTCTCGTGGTTCTGCGAGTTGACGGGACACATCAAAGTTATTTAGTACTCTCTCCAAAAAGGGCCGACCATGTCCATGGCTACCATCCCGTGCTCCGTCATTGAGTACGTGCACTATTCATGTGCCATCGAGGAGAAAAAATATTGCGTAGTACTAGGTGCCATCGAAGTGCACGACTCACTTACGCACTGCTTATCTCCATTTTCTTGCATGACACATGCACCTTGATACTGGATGTCCCGCGTGTTGGCAAAAGGATGAACAAAGCTCACGTCAAAAAAAGCGAGTGGAAGAACATAGATTCCCGACGATCGAGAAGGAGCAAGGAACCTCGCGGTGGAGCGTCTGCACTCATAATATTTTATATTATTCAGCGATATAAAATCAACCAAATCTCTCGTCTAGCTGGTTCGCGCGTTTTCCCCTGTTTTTTGCCGCCTGCCCATCTATAGAACCGCCTCGCGATGGCCAATTCCTCTCCAAATACCTAGGGAGGCGGTTGAACCGAACAAGTCTAACTTGTTTTTAGTGGGTACATTGACGTGGCATCGAAAGGGTGTGATAGCTGACTCGGGCAAAATAATTGACTACCACGTTGGCATACATGGCTACCATCCCGTGCTCCGTCATTCAGTGCGTGCACGATTCACGTTCCATTGAGAAAATAACGTTGCGTACGTGCCATCAAATAGAATAACTTAATTTATAAAAAATGCGCCACCGCGTCATGATCGAACTTTGATTCTTCCACGCGTGGTTCCCATGAACAACTACTACACTCGCCAAATTATCTGGTGAGCTGCCTCTTCATACAGAAATGAGCTCACCGTGTACCCGTGCGTGAGTATTAGGGAAAGAGGCAAAGAGTACCTGCGTCGGTGCCTGTACCTCTTCTCTTCGTGCTCGTATTCCTTTTTTTCGGGTGATTCGTGCATGTACTCCACCTATGTTCGTAACCGTTGGTGAGTCTCTCCTACTATACTTAACTCCATTTTCTTGCATGACACGTGGACCTGGATGCTGGATGTCCCACGTGTCGGCAAAACATAGAAGAACGCTTTCCGACGACCGAGAAGGAGCAAGAAACCTTGCGGTGGAGCGTCTGGACTCTTTAATATTTTTATTCGGCGATATAAAATCTACCCAATCTTCTCCACAGTAGACCGGAAGAGTCCGAAACATGGCAACCCAGTGTAGTTACATCATACATGGCCAACCCACGCTATCACCAGTATTTCTTGGCCTCCGTGCGACACCTAGCTCTAGTAATCCACCAGCCCGTATCGCTTCTCGCTCCTCGTCTCTCTCAAAGTGCGGCGGGCTGGCGTTTTTGCCGTCTATTGAGGTCGGTTAACTCATCACATGTTAGCGACATGCCAAGAGCATTCTAAAAAAAATATTGTACTCTATTGTTATGCCAAGAAGAGGAAGCGCTTTGACCGACGGACCAAACGAGACAGGCGTGCCATGCCGTGAGTGCGTCCAGTTTCTCGTTTTGAACTTGTTTGGTGTAGTAGTAACACTTGGTTTTGACTATTGATAAGATTTTATATAGGGCCTAATGTATTCTTCGAGGTTGCCTTTGACTATTGATAAGATTTTATATAATTTGAAAAATATATCATTCGAAGATACTTTCACGTTCCGTTTAAAAAAAAGGATCCTTTCACGTACGAATTTGACGGTATGCTTTGAGCAAGTTGCATGTCCTATACTGCTCCTGTTTGGATACTCTAACTTAGCTAGAGGTTAGACTAACTGATGACTAACCCTGAACTAACTCTAGCCAAAGAGGTGTTTGGATGACAGGGTTAGATTGACAATAAATGCACTTGATGGAGAGAGAAAAGTGGATTTTCAGTGGGCCCCATGATAACTAGCTCCAATTAGCACCACTTGGCTGGCGGGGTAGAGAGAGAAAAGTGATTTTTCAGTAGGCCCAATGAGAACTATCTCCAATTAGCACCTCTTGGGTGGGATAGTTTTTTTGGGTGGGTTTGGTGCAACTTGCTCCAATTTAACCCTCATGTTTGGATACTTTAGGGCTATTTGAGCCCCAACTAGCTCAAAATAACTCTAACCCATGGATCCAAATAGGGCCAAAGTTAGTCTCGAAAAATGCATTAAGCCCTATATACATGGACAGACGGAGTACATGATACTAGCAAACGCTCACCATTAGTAGTAGTTCATTGGTTGGTTTCGATTTTTGATTCAGTTGCTATGCTGCTACCATCCAATATTCGCATGTGGTTGTTTCTAGAATAAAAAAAGGAGGTAGTAGTACTTACTATGGGGAAGGTGAAGTGATGGTTGCTTCACCCGAGCAACTTATTACTCTGGGAATATTGGAGTACCAGCGGATTCAATGAAGAGATAAATGATGGTTGCTTCGTCCGAGCAACTTACTGTGGCGAAGGTGGGGCTCTGTGATTTGACTGCTCACTAGTCATTATTACTGCGGCGCAACGACCGGGGTGAATCTTTCCCTGCAGTTGTGCACTCAATATTGCTGCATGGCAGGT
The DNA here is from genome assembly GCA_011799875.1 of Thinopyrum elongatum. NCBI lineage: Eukaryota > Viridiplantae > Streptophyta > Magnoliopsida > Poales > Poaceae > Thinopyrum > Thinopyrum elongatum. The sequence continues at coordinate 23,580,252 of CM022298.1, forward strand.
GGAGCCGGATGAAGGATGTCCCACATGTCGGCGAAACGAAGTTGAATTGTTTCTAGCATTGCTATCAATCCTTCAGGATTTGTTTATATGTACGCATAATTTTCCAGCATAATGAAATTGTACTGTGATGCTATGAAGGTTTCAACTTTGGTTCCCGCAGGAAAAAAAGGTTTCAACTTAGGATTCATGTGTCCTTTTGCCTCAAGATTGTCTCGTTACAACATTCCATCAAATACAAATGAAAATACCATGGCTGCTAATGCATCTCAATGGTTCGCAGATTAGCGCCAATATTCACATCACAACTGAAGACAAAGTTGTGAGAAGGTGTACAAATAAAGAAAAAATATATAATTGATCGATGCTGTTCATAGGCATGGCTCCATTTCTTGGGCACAGTGTTCATTGGTTGGCAGCTAGTTTCATCCAGCTCTGTAGCCAAAAAAGAGGTGTATGGAGGACATCACAATCCGATCATTTTGTGCAGCTCCACTAAAATCGAGTTGATCATCCCTGTTTGCAAAGATATTCAGTCAATGTGATTACAGTAATAGTGGAACTAGATGATGAAACAGAACACACACAAATAGAAGCTGATCACCTCTGCGATCTCTCTTTAGGACTAACTACTTGTTGGAGAAGATTAGGCATGGAGTTCAATGAGGAGGATAGCAAAACCAATCTCCCTTTCTGCAGTCCCATAGAAATGTAAAAATGTTGCCCGTGTGACATTTTGGCGGAACTGCACAAAACACTCTTAAGAAAAAAGTGATTTGTGCAGTTCATCAAAAGGTCGCAATAACAACGAGGTGAAATGGATAGCCCTGTTTGCAAAAGGAGGTAGAAAGGAAACAATTATTGCCCAATAACAGGAGTTGAAGACACATACGCCGACAAAAAAGAAGAATATTCCATGTAATAAGGGAAAAATAGCAGCATGGTGGTTTATCAAAACGGTTTGAGGACGAGATTGCAAGATGGAAAGTACGCTGGCCAAGATACGTTTTAAGCAAACAACTAAAGAAGATCCACATGCAGCAACGTGGGAAGATGGGCAGTGGAGCAAGGCCGGAGGAAGTTGTACCTGAGGGTCGTCGGGATGTAACTAGGAGGGCGCCGGCGGCTGGGATCTACCCATACTGCAGCAGCGAGCAAGTGGCGAAGGCCCTACCGTGCCGGAGCTTGGTCAGAGAGAACGGCGGGTACCGCAGATCGGGACGTGCTGCCTCAACGCCGTCGAACGGAGAAACGATGCACATCCTCCCTTTCCGCCGGTGGACGGGATGCGGCCGCATCAGTGACCAACGGTGAGAGAGAGAGGCCACCGCCGCCTTGTGTGAGATGGTGTGACGAGAGACAAACCCCGGCAGGCAGGCTCCATTGTATATAGTGGAGCAGATTTTTCTTTTTTCCCGACGACAATCGTTTTATATTCTGTACATGCCATTGAGGAATATAACTTTACTTAATACTAACGCGTCAAGTCAAACTTTGTTCCGTCTACGCGTGGTACACGACCCTCCTTCGAGTAAACAACCGCTACACGCATCAAATTATCACATGGGCTGCCTTTTCGTACAGAAATGAACTCCACCGTGTACCCACGCGGGTGTGGCTGGGAATGAGACGTGAGTACGTGCGTCGTGGGTGCACCTCTTCTTTAGGTGCAGGTACGTACGTGGGTGGGTGTGAAAGAGATGGTTTGTGCGAAACAGAGGCAATGTGTCGATGATATCTCAAACAAAAAAACATAACATATGCAATGTGTGTGAAACAGAGTCATGGATATATCATATATAGAGGGAGCAATCCACGAGAAGAGAGTGGAGGGATCATTGGCATGAGATATCGATAGAATCGAAAACAGGGATGAAGTGTGTGGGTGCGCGATCAATAAAGAGTGCCATCGAATTTGTGTTTGCCCACGTCAAAGATACAGGGCGGCTGGCCTACTAGATGGGAGAGGGCAGAGGTGCAGTTTTTCTCTGTGGCATGGATACCTACCTACAACGTTCGACTATCGGTGTGTGTGTGTGGGGGGGGGGGGGGGGGGGCAAAAACCCAACTATAGAGAGGTAGATCGACTAGTATATGTGTGGAGAAGGAGAGAGACCTAGCAATGTATTGAGGGAGATCGATCGGCATCCATGCATATGTGTAGCAGAGGAATAAGGTTGGGAGAAAGACAAAGGTAGAGTGTCGGAGGGTTGGTGGTGGAGTTGCTTCTCACAAATGGTGGGAGAGGCCTGCTAGACAAATGGAGGGTAGGAGTGCAATATCAATAAGAGAGGGCCGGGGATGTCTGCCTGTCTATGGACGTGTGTGTGAGAGACGGGTCGGGAGGTATGCAAGGATGATGAGGGGGGACGATATGGTTGTGGTAAGCAGGCGTAACTACATAGGAAGATCAATCGTCGTGTGTCCGAGAAAGGGAGAGACATAACTAGTGAGGTAAGTCGATCGGTGCGTGGGGAAAAAGAATTATAGTCGACCTAGCTATATGTAGGGAGATCGGTACGTATACATGCATGCATGTGTTAGAAGGAAATAAGGTCTGGAGAGACGGACAGGGGGAGAGGGGTGCGGCAAGGAGGTGGTGCGAGAGGCCTACTATGTCGAGGGGGGAGGAGTGTGCGAGTATGAGATCGATGAAAAGAGGGGCGGGAGTGTGCACCTGCGTGGAACCGTATTGGACATAGTGGGGCATGGACGGTGAGAAGAGAAGAGGGGAAGCGTGTGTTTGTGGTAGGCACACTTGGCTAGAGAGGTATATCGACCGGTGTGTGCCGGAAAGAAGGAGCCGGGGGGCCTACACACACCGTGGGTGAATGACCTAAAGAGAAATAACAAATGTGCGCGATGGAGGGGACGCTGAGGGAGGGTGAGAGGGGGGCAGGCGTGTGCATGCACGATAGAAAGTTAGCGCTAGCTAGCTACAAAGAGAAGAGGATCGTGAAGGTGTAAAAGATGAACAAAGATCATAATTCATTATAAAAAAGTGGATTCGGATATTTGAAGAAGATATCATAATGTAGAACATTGATTATAATTTGGGATAATGTGTGGCTTTTGCAGCTGAGGGCTAAATACTTGTCATAATGTAGGGGGCGGGGCACTATAGATTGTGTGATAAACACGGTGTACGTATGGAACATGGTTTAGATTATGAATATCTAGTTAGTACATCAAATGTACTATTATTTGGAATCAACATCAAGTGTATTCAAAAATTTGAATTCGAGTTCATATAGTACACATAGTTCATATCTATCTCTATAGTAATCATGTGGTGTGTTGTTAAGGTAATACACGAATGATGGTTTAAGTTGGCAACAATCATGATTGTAGATTCTTATTCAAATAGAGAAACAAATTCAAATTTAGTTTGAATTGCAGCGGTAGACATTTGGAATGCACTAAAATGTTGGTATGAGTAGGTTACATGCATTATACAGCCAGCGAAAAAATTTAATTGGACATAACATGGATTCATAGCTTTGAATAGCATTTGTATAGTAAGCGGGACAAGACTCTCTCTTTGTGTGGTGTGAATAGTTTTATTTTTTTTGTTTTTTTCGTTGAGGGAATTGCGAATTGATTTGGTACGTACAATATAACACGTTAGGCTTGTCCCTAAAATTCAACCCGCACCTTGTTATATCCCAAAAATTCAGATATCGTGCTCCCAAACCCCGCGCCTTGAAATCCTGAAATTACAACGCGCGCGAAAACTCCCTCCAGCTGCCAAATCCCGACACACGAAATCCCCCTTCTAACCCTGAGCCGAAAGGGCCGCTAGTTCAAATCGGTGGGGGTACTTTTGTAACACACCCTACATTTTGGACAAGCGCGTCCCTATGTCATGGTTCCCCCCTCCCATCGCCTCCTTTTCGCCATTCGAAATCCTAGGCCGCCATAACCTCGCTGCTCCAGCCGCGAAACCCCACCCTCCTCCGTCCGCCACCTCACCGCTGCCCAGCCGGAGCCTCTTCCCCGACGACGTCGTCCACCGCAACAGCTCGACGTCCCTCATCCACCTCCCCGAATGAGGATCCGTCGTCCATCTCGTCGTCCCGCCGGTTCAGCCGCCCCGTCCTCCACCTCGAAGGAGTTGCTCCGATGATCGCCTCGTCTATCACGGTTGCTCCATCCCCACAGCACCGCCTTAACCTGCTCCACCGGAACCGCAGCATCCTCACCGACTCCTCGGACGAAGCCGAGGCCTACTCGGCGCCACCAAAGAGGTTGTACACTCATCGCATAGCACCTTCTCTTTAACTCGACCTCCCGGCGCCGACGGAGCTCCATCCCGCACCCCCATGGCGCGGCTACCTCGAAGCTGGCGCTGCGGGCGACATCTCCACGGCGGCTCTCCCCCAGTGTGAGCCCCCTTCGGCGGCGGCATCCATACCAGCCGGATCTGCTGCTGCTGCTCCGGCTCTCGCTCGCTCTCTCGCACTGCTGCTGCTGCTCTGGCTCTCGCTCGCTCGCGCTGCTGCTGCTGCTGCTCCGGCTCTCGCTCGCACTGCTGCTCTGCTCTCCCACGCGCTCGTGCTCTTGCCCTCGCTCACGCTGCTGATGCGGGTACACGGGCTGCTGCAGCTACACGAGTTGCTGCTCTGGCTCTAGTTCGCGCTGCTCCTCCAGGCGTTGCTGCTCTGGCTGCTATCTGCTACTGTGTTCCCCGTCGATCGCCTGCTGATTTAGATCACTGTTTCTCTACTACTAGTGCTCGAGCGGCCTAAAGTACATGTGAAGTGCCTCCGTGCTACCAGTGCGTTCAGTTTCGACAGTAACATTCAGATTCCACAGTAAATTTCAGTTTCGACAGTTAAGTCTAGAGTCAACAGTTGTTGTCAGGTGTTTTTTGGTGATGTAAATTTTACATCTATCACTTTTTGGTAATGTATTTTACATCATCTATTGGAGATGCTATTAGAATCCCACTTGAGATTAACGATGTCTGTCTTGTATTGCTTCAGCCTCGATGTCTTACGGCTCGCCGGAGCTGCTCCAACGATGGAACCATCCATCACAAGAGAGTAGTGCCCTGGACGCCGTCTACAGATTCCTCAGATCTTCCTCCACACCTCCGACAGCCACCTCTGCCTCAACTTCTTCAGCGACCAACCCAATGATGCCAAGATCGACACGGCTACGGCAAAGAGGTTGTGCACTTGTCGCATCACTTATTACTCTAAATTCATGTCGATCCATTAGGGCTATTTTCGTTCAAAGGAAAAACTGAAGGAAAAACATAGCAATAGGAAATTTTCCTATGGCACTCTACTATTCAATTATTCATGCATTTTGTTGAAAGGAATGGAGCAAAACATCCACTTGGACCCACTTTTCAAAATCCTATGCATGAAAACAAGACCAAATGCATTAGTGGCAGAATAACATTCTAACTGTACACGCTTTCATATGGTTTCACTTTAATTTGGCCATGTTTCTTTGCATTCCTCTGCTCTTCCAATTCCTCTGAACCAAACACCCAAGTTGACAGAAATCCCGTGTTTACAAATGCTTTGTTTACCACGTGCATTCCTATCCTATTCCGGTGTTTTTCCTATCCCCGCGTTTTTAGAATCCTGCAAGCCAAAGGAGCCCTTATAGAATTACTTCAGTTATAGGTAGGCGTCGAAGAAAACTTTGTGTGGTTTGTACTGATCCTGCTGCGATGTCGTCCACCTCACCTGAGCTGCTCCATCGACAGAAGCATCCACCAAACCAGACATCACGACTCCTGACCGTCTTTCGCCACCTCAGATCTCCTTCCATGCCGCCGGCACCCACCACAATGGCATTTCCATCATCGACTCAGCAGATGAACCTGAGGAGTACACGGGTCCACAAGAAAGGTGATACGTCTCCAATGTATCTACTTTTCCTAACACTTTTCCTCTTGTTTTGGACTCTAATTCGCACGATTTGAATGAAACAAACCCCGGACTGACGCTGTTTTCAGCAGAACTACCATGCTGTTGTTTTTGTGCAGAAATAAAGGTTCTTGGAATGGAACGAAACTTTGCGAGGATTTTTAATACCAATAAAGAGAATTTCCGGAGCCAAGAACCACCGGAGGGGGGCACCTGGGTGGGCACAACCCACCAGGGCGCGCCCCCTCCAGGCGCGCCCAGGTGGGTTGTCCCCACCTGGTGGCCCCGCAGACCCTGAAACCTACGCTATAAAATCACATATTTCCAGAAAAAAATCAGGGAGAAAGAATTATCACGTTCCACGAGACGGAGCCACCGTCACCTCCTGTTCTTCATCAGGAGGCCAGATCTGGAGTCCGTTTGGGGCTCCGGAGAGGGGGATCTTCGATCTTCGTCATCACCAACCCTTCTCCATCGCCAATTCCATGATGCTCCCCACCGGAGTGAGTAATTCCTTTGTAGGCTCGCTGGTCGGTGAGGAGTTGGATGAGATTCATCATGTAATCGAGTTAGTTTTGTTAGGGCTTGATCCCTAGTATCCACTATGTTCTGAGATTGATGTTGCTATGACTTTGCCATGCTTAATGCTTGTCACTTTGGGCCCGGGTGCCATGATTTCAGATCTGAACCGTTTATGTTATCACCATTATATCTATGTTCTAGATCCGATCTTGCAAGTTATAGTCACCTACTACATTGTGACACCCCCGGCTTAATCGTGCACTAATCATACACGCAAATGCACACGATCAAGCCTAAGGACTCACTTGAAGATATCACAACACAACTCTAAAACATAAATAAAGTCATACAAGCTTAATATTACAAGCCAGGGCCTCGAGGGCTCGAATACATAGCTCGATGGCATACAAGCATAAGCGGAAGCATCAGATATCTGGGTACAGATATATTACAAAAAGAGAGAGAGAGATAGGCCTTCACAGAGGCGGGGTAAAATAAAAGCTACGATCGAAAGGCGTAGGCCTCCTGCCCTGGACCCTCCGATCCTACTCCTGGTCGTCGGGGGGCATCTCGTAGTAGTAGTACTCTCCGGGCTGGTAGTAGAACTGGTCGTCGACGGGGGCATCTGGCTCAGGGGCTCCGACGTCTGGTGGTATTAAAAGAAATATGGGGGAAAAAGAAAGTAAAGCAAACGTGAGTACTCATCCGAAGTACTCAGCAAGCAAGGATCTACACTACATATGCAATATTTTCAAAAAGGGGTTGTATATGTGGACTGGGCTGCAGAAATGCCAGAATAGAGTGGGAAAGCCTAGTCCAATCGAAGACTAGCATCTTCAGCATCTTCAGTAGTCTTGCAGCATCAGAAGAGAGCAGATCAACATAATGTAAAGTAGTAGTAGTATCATCAACCTCGACCTGAGATCCTTTCTCGACTCCCCACGAGAAAGCAATCCCAGAGCCGTACTATCCATTTCTCATCACATGTTCTAGTTGTACCAATCGGGATACAACTCCGAGTGTCCGTTACCGTAGGACAGGCTATCGATAGAAGTTTCTTCCCTGCAGGGGTGCACCAACTTACCCACCACACTCGCTTAACTCCGGCCGGACACACTTTCTGGGTCATGCCCGGCCTCGGCTAAACAACACGCTGCAACCCGACCGAATACCTAACAGAGAGGTCAGCACGCCGGACTAAACCTATGCACCCGGGGGTCTTGGGCCTTCGCCCCGGGAACTCCTGCACGTTGCGAACGCGGCTGAAAGCAGACCTAGCAACCCCTTATACAAGCGCGGTTGCGTTCCCAGTCCAATTTAGCGCGCGCCGCTCAGTCGCTGACGTCTATTAAGCTCCGACTGAAGTATACGACGCAGAACGCCCATACTATGCCCACGTGATGGTTAGTGCTATCGGGCCAGAGGCCCCTCGGATCAAATATCCAAACCGTTTAGTGGGTTAGGATCGCGCGGAAACGAGCATAGACTCACGATCGATGTGACCCCGTCGCCCCGTCTCGAGGACTTGCGGCAAGGGCTAAGAATGCCCGGCCACGCCTCGTTTATCTCGCGGGCACCATCCAGGTCAACCCGACTCCACATCACTTCGCATTAAGCTCGCGCGGGTACCCCTCAGGGCCGACCCGTCTTTAGCATCAAGGTTCAAGGTCATGTCACAGTGCCATGGTAACTGTGTGTCTGACACCAAGGGGGAACCCTGAGGATTCACCCTCGACGGAATTCCCGCTCGATGTTGTCGTCAAGGTGAACGAAAGAGGAACCACCCTCGAGGTCCACACTTGAGGAGTTGCGCGACGGCGTCGGTATCGGGGGTGGTGTAGGAGGATTCACCCTCGCTTACCACGCCCGAGTAACTAACCTACAAGGTTAACATCAAACGTGCTATTGAGGTGTCACCCTCGGCACGTGATATTAACCCAGTAGTGTCGAGCAACTTAGGGGGAAGTGACGTGCGGTGCCCGGGTCTGATCTTTGATCCCGTAGAACGGGTCTTCTGAGTATCCAGCGGGGCAGTCGGGACAAGTGGGTCTCTGGTAAGACTCTACCCATCCTATGCTAAACAGTTTAGGATAACAGGCATGTATCAAAAGTAGGTTACTAGTAAACAGGCTATGCAACAGAGTAGGATAGTATTAGCAGCAGTAACATCTAGTGCAAGCATAAGAGGGAAGAGAGTAGGCGATATCGGAATGCTCAAAATGGTGGTGCTTGCCTGTTTGCTCGGGGGCAAGGGCAAGATCGACGGTGGTGTCGTCGGGGACGTAGTCGTACTCCTGAGCTGCGTCCGCCTCGGGAGCTACGTCAACGTCGGGGTCTACCGAGAGAAAGAGGGGGAAGAAACAGGTGAACATAATGCAAACAGATGCAACACGGTGCGTGTGATGCTATGATGCAGTGCAGGGTTGCCTGAATATGCATCTAAGTCATTTTAGTTATTATAGGATTATACTGGGATTTATTTACCGGTGTATGTGCACTATTCATCTGCCGGATACGGGTCCGGAGTTACGAGTTCTCCTACATAGGGGGTTCCGATAAAGAAACGGACAGCACGATCAGACTCGTCTCGTCGTTCTGAGCATGTTTCATGTTTTAACTTTTTCGATCTGAGCTACGGTTTAAAATTATGAATTTTTAAAGATTATTTGAATTTCTGGAATTAATTTTATTTACTGAAAATGAATTATGACGTCAGCATTACGTCACAGTGACGTCAGCAGGTCAACTGCGGCTGGCCCGGGTCAAATATGACATGTGGGTCCAGTGGGACCCACATGTCAGTCTCTGGTTACTCTAACAGTGGATTAACCTAATTAACTGGATTAATTAGGGGTGTGGGCCCCACATGTCAGTGAGACATCATGTTTAGACGCCGGCAAGCTCGTTTTTGCGGCGGCGCAGCTCGGGCGAGCTTCGGGTTTTGGCCACAGGGCACCTTCGGGGCCGCGGTTTGGTGATTTCGAACCAGAGCTCGACGGCGGATCGAGTGGCGGTGGTTGCAGCGCCAGCGGTGGCCGGAAACATCGCCGGCGACGAGCAAGGGCGGCGGCGTGTTCGGGATCTCAGTGGAATCAACGGTGCGGCGCGCAAACGACCGAACGAAGCAGCTACGCGCGCTCTACGCGATGCGGCCGACCTAACGGACGCACGCCCGTGACCTTTTGGTCACCGGAGCCTCGTCGGCGACGAGGTTCGCGGCGTCGGGTTCGGGCTTGGGTGGAACCGCGCTCAGGGGCCATTTGGAGCGGCCAGGGGTGAATGGAGAGGAGCTGCTGCTCACCTAGCGGCCACGGAAGGCCATCGACAGTTTAGTAGCAGCCGACGTCGCCGGAGTTGGAGAAGTTCGCCGGAGCTCGAGAGGAAGAAGACGAGGACAAAGCGCTTGATGCAGGGGGTCCCAGCTCCTCCTGGTGGCACTGATCGACGCGGCGTTCGTCGGCGGAGTTGATAGGCACGGTGAGGTGGCGAGGCAGGGTCTGTGGCCGCGGCGAACGACGGAACGCGGCGACGGTGGCGGTCGACCACCGGATCTGAGAAGGGGAAGAGGGGCGGAGCGAGCGAGAGGAGAGGGGGAGAATGACGGAGAAGGTCCAGGGGGAACGGCTCGGGCTCCTCCTTATCCTCTCCATCTCCTGTAGTGTCGGCGACGTCGCGCTGTCGGCGCCGGAGCGGCGAGCGCGCGTCTGACCACGGGCGTGGCGACACGGCGACGAGAAGGACGACAACTGTAGCGAGCTGGGCCAGGTGGGCCGCGGTCGGGGCACTGTGCACTAAGACCCAGTGCACAGTGCGTCGTTTCTTTTATTATTTTCTGTTTTGTGTTTTTCTTTTTTTTGTTTTCTGTTTTGAATTAGTTAGGGCACTTATGCATTTTTATAAAATGTGGGAGTTGGTCCAAATAATGCAATGCAATAGTATCCTTCACCAAAAACTTGTTTGGTCAGATTTGGATCTCATTTGCAATTGAAATGATTTGAAATGGGTTTAAATATTCTGTTGTGGTGCTGTTTCAGGATGTTGGAGTCACTTATCTAACTCCAACTATTATTATGATGATTTTTCAAATGTTCCTGGATTATATGCCATTTAATGAACATTTTTCCAACAGTGTTTGATCAACTTCATATTCCACTTATGAAATTGAGTTGATTTTCAGATGTGAATTTGAATTGGATCATTAACCCATATGACTTGGCACTGCAAATGATCATGACTTGGCAAGTTTAACAGAGTGTCACAGAGCTTATTACAAGGGGGTGTTACAAGTTCTCCTCCTCTAAAAGAAATTCTCGTCCCGAGAATTTAGGAGGTAGAAGGAAAAGAGGTCGGGATATTCTTCCCGAAGATGATCCTCGCGTTCCCAAGTGGCTTCATCTTCAGTATGATTCGACCACTGCACTTTCAGGAACTTGGTTGTCTTCCGACGGGTTCGACGTTCAGCTTCGTCGAGGATGCGGATCGGATGCTCCTTATAAGATAAATCATCTTGCAGTTGAAGCATCTCGTGATCCACCGCACGGTGCGGAGATTCCTTGAAGCACTTTCGAAGTTGCGACACGTGGAAGACATCATGAATATGAGAGAACTGTGGCGGCAACTCCAGTTTATAAGCCACCTGTCCACGTCTAGCCACGATGCGGAAAGGACCAATATAGCGAGGAGCTAGCTTGCCCTTGATTCCGAAACGACGGGTGCCTTTCATCGGAGTGACCCGAAGGTAAGCTTGATCACCTGGTTGATAAGTCAGACCCCATCGCTTGCGATCGTAGTTGCTCTTCTGGCGGTCTTGAGCCGCCTTGAGATTTTCTCGGACAATTCTGGCTTGTTCTTCAGCATGTCGAATAATATCCGGTCCAACGAGAGATCGTTCCCTAGTTTCTGACCAATTCAGAGGGGTTCGACACTTACGTCCGTATAACACTTCGAATGGGGCCATCTTCAAGCTGGCTTGATAGCTGTTGTTATAAGAGAACTTGGCATATGGAAGAGATTCCTCCCATTTCTTACCGAAGGATATAACACAAGCACGAAGCATATCTTCAAGCACTTGGTTGACTCGCTCAACTTGGCCTTGGGATTGAGGATGATAAGCTGAACTCCATGTAATGTGAGTTCCCATAGCTTCTTGGAAACTTTCCCAGAACTTGGACGTGAAAAGATTGCCACGGTCCGAACTGATCTCCTTCGGAATACCTAGGAGTGAGACGATTCTGGAGATATACAGTTCTGCTAACTGACTAGCAGTGATAGTCTCCTTGACAGGCAGAAAGTGTGCAACCTTGGAGAGTTGGTCGACGACGACAAGAATGGCATCGTGACCTTTTTGAGACTTAGGAAGACTAGTAATGAAGTCCATCTGCACTTTATCCCACTTCCACAGAGGAATAGGAAGTGGTTGGAGGATTCCAGCAGGCTTCTGATGTTCTGCCTTCACGCGACGGCAAATGTCACACTCGGCAACATATCGAGCAATATCTTGTTTCATTCTAGACCACCAGTATGTTTGACGAAGATCTCGATACATCTTAGTGCTACCCGGATGGATAGACAGCGGTGTATCATGAGCCTCCTTCATGACCTTGTCAGTCATAAGCTCGAAGCGAGGTACTACGATGCGGTCTCTGAAATATAATGTTCCATCTTCAGCAACTGAGAAATCCCGGTACTTCTCAAGGTGAAGTTCTTTCTTCATCAAGTCAATTTCAGCATCTTTGGCTTGCGCTTCCTTAATAGCCTTCAGAAGGTCTGGCTGTACCACAAGGTTATTAAGAGAACCTTGGGGAACAATTCGCAGATTCAGCTGAGTCAGTTCTGCGTGAAGACGAGGTTGAGCTCGCCTGACCATGAGGTTGTTGCAATATGACTTGCAGCTCAAGGCATCAGCCATCACATTAGCTTTGCCAGGGGTGTAAGAAATACCACAGTCATAATCTGTGATTGTTTCCAACCATCGCTGCTGACGAAGATTAAGTTCCGGTTGAGTGAACAAGTATTTCAGACTTTGATGATCGGTATAGATTTCACACCGATTACCCAGAAGGTAATGTCGCCATAACTTCAATGCATATATCACTACAGCAAGTTCAAGATCATGCACTGGATAATTTTCTTCATGTGGACGCAATTGACGAGAAGCATACGCAATTACTCTCCGCTCTTGCATCAGGACGCAGCCTAATCCTTGACGAGAGGCGTCGCAATATATGACAAAGTCCTTACGAGAATCAGGAGGAGCAAGCACTGGAGCAGAAGTAAGCTTGTCCTTGAGGGTCTGGAAGCTTTCCTGACATTTGTCTGTCCACTCAAACTTAACGCCTTTGTGAAGCAGATTAGTCAGGGGCTTGGCAATCTTGGAGAAATTCTCGATGAAACGGCGACAATAACTTGCAAGCCCGAGAAAACTTCTGACTTGCTTGACATTCTTTGGAGGGGTCCAGTCAAGAATAGCCTGGACACATTCTGGGTTAATGGCTATACCATCCTTGGAGATGACATGTCCAAGGTAGGTTACCTCCGAAAGCCAGAATTCACACTTAGATTATTTAGCATATAGCTGATGCTCTCGAAGTCTCTCCAGAACGAGGCGAAGATGTTCAGCATGTTCTTCTTTATTCTTGGAATACACCAAAATATCATCCAGATATACCACGACGAACTTGTCGAGGTAATCCATGAATATGTAATTCATTAAGCGGGAGAATGTAGCTGGAGCATTTGTCAAGCCAAACGACATTATGGTGTACTCGTAAGAACCATAACGAGTAACAAATGCAGTCTTCGGAATATCCTCTTCGCGGACACGGATCTGGTGATAACCCAACCTCAAGTCGAGTTTAGAAAACACCGAAGATCCAGCGAGTTGATCATATAAATCGTTGATCCGGGGAAGCGGATATTTATTCTGAATAGTTGCTTGGTTGATCAGTCGGTAATCTTGAACCAAACGGTTAGTTCCATCCTTCTTCTTAACAAAGACAGAAGGTGCTCCCCAAGCCGAGGAACTAGGGCGAATGAAACCCTTCCTTAAGGATTTATCGATTTCTTCCTTAAGCTCGATAAGATGGTGCGGAGGCATCTTGTAGGGACGCTTCGCAATAGGAGTGGTGCCAGGCTTCAAGTCGATGACAAACTCGACAGCTCTAGCAGGGGGTATTCCTGGAAGTTCTTCTGGAAAAACATCTGGGAAGTCACAGACAACTGGGATGTTCTCGATCCCTTCAAGTGGAGAAGCATTCAACGCATTCAAGGAATAAATTTGAGCCTCAGCGTTATGAGTGAGAAGAGCTTGGTAATTCACCATCTCATTCGACGGGTGCAGGAGGTGTACAACCTTAGTAGCGCAATTGATTGAGGCATAGTGAGCCTTCAACCAATCCATTCCCAAGATAAGATCAATCTTGGAGGATTTCAGGATAATGGGAAATGCTTGGAATTTCAAGTTGTGAATCTCAATAGTGACGTCGGGACTGAATAGGGAGGCTTGGCACTGGCCCTCAGGAGTGTTAACTGCTAATGGGTGGTGCATCTCTTCATATTTAATGCCATGCATGAATGCAAATTCTTCCGACATGAATGAATGCGATGCTCCTGAATCAAATAAAACAGATGCTGGTACTGAATTAACAAGAAGTGTACCCATCACAGTATCTGGTTGATCTGGAGCTTCAGACATGTTGACGTGGTAGTACTGTCCACGACCATAAGAAGGTCTAGCATTATAGTTGCGCTGCGGAGGAATACCACGGCCAGTACCACGGCCAGCAGAAGGAAGAGCCAGTTGGTTCTGATTCTGAGAACAATCTCTAGCACGGTGACCTGGCTGGCCACACTTGAAGCATAGTCCATTGTCAGGACGGGGTGCTGGAGCTCGAGATGCTGGAGCTCGAGGTGCTGGAGCTGGAAGAGGCTGCCTCGGTGGTGGAGGGGGCAGACGTGGTGCAGCATAAGAGGGCCTGTTCACTGGAGCTGCTGGACGGTACATGCTCTGAGGAATCCAGATGCGGCGCTTCTGGGAAGACGAGCCCGAAGATGAGCCCGCTTCACGAGTGCGTCTGGTGGCTTCTTTGTGTTTCTTAAGTCCAGTTTCAACCATGATAGCCTTATTCACCAAGGTGGCGAAATCAGGATAGTCTTGGACAAGCAGGGCCAACTGTATGTCATGATGCAGTCCTTCATGGAACTTCTCCTGCCTTCGTTCATCAGTAGGAATGTCTTCTTCAGCGTAACGGGACAAGTCAAGAAACTCGCGCTGATAGACTTCCACAGTTTTGTTGCCCTGAACGAGACTACGGAACTCGGCCTTCTTCCGAGCTATGACAGCTTGAGGAATGTAGCGGGCACGGAAAGCAATCTTGAATTCTGCCCAAGTGACGACAGTACCAGTTGGCAGAGTCTGTCGGTGGGTGGCCCACCATTGTGAAGCAGGACCCTTCAGAAGGTATGTCACGAAGGTGACATAATTGTCTGGGGTGACACCAGCAGACTCCATCTCATAGGAGATGTCACAGAGCCAGTCATCTGCATCCAATGGGTTGACTGTGTTGCGGAAAAATGATGGACCGAGCCTCATAAACTCTGGCAAGGTGATGGAAAGTGGCTGCAGATTAGCATCAGGACGAGGGAATTGCTGCATAATTCCCGTCATAAACTGGCGGTTGAGTTCAAACTGTTGCATCATCGCTGCCATGTAATCAGGTGGTGGCGGCGGTGGTGGATTGTTGTCAGCCATCCTGCTAATTCAACAGGGGTAGTTTAGCAGTAGGTTATGCAAGTGATTAGCGATAATCATGATGTAACTCGACGTTATTGAAATAGTGCACAGATGCTAAAAGTAGTCATTAGGACATACAGATCCATACATAGTCGGTTACAATCGGACAGCATAACGGCGCAAATTGAAAAGCTAGACATGCTAGGCGGCGCGCAGGCACGCGGTAAGGAAGTACACAACGTGACATAGCAAAGGCTACATCAACGTCGGAGAAAACCACTGAAACGGGGTAACTGCAAGTGCGGACGACGGACGTTCATCGCAGAAGGATCCTGCGCTCCATGTGCACTCTGATGCAGAACCCGGTCTCGAGATGAAAGAAGAGGTCCACGTGCAGGCGTGTGACCTCCCACAGCAGGCCAAACGATCCCTGATGGTATCTCAGTCCTGCTCGGGTAAAGAATGTACTCCGGATGTATCCCTGCACGAACAGCTGGTAGCAACTGTGTCATAGCCTCGTAGTAGCGTGCTCGAGTGGCAAACAACTCGACAGCAAGTGCATGAACGGTGCGATCCAGAGCCTGAGTATAGTGGATCAGAACTCGCTGATCGTAGCGACGAGGCTCGTACGGGGCACAAACAGCTGTATAGAACCCAGTAGCATCTCCAGCAGGGGCATACAGAATATAACGATACTCAGAAGCATCCAAGTCAGCACTGAACTGTCCTCGAAGACGTGCGACAGCAGAGTAAGCAGCATCATGGACTGCCATCTCAATCGTCACGCCGATACCGTGAAAACGGTGAAGCTCAGTGTCAGAGTTATCCTGCTGATCGTAGATGCGAACGTCAGCATAGTACTGCTCCTGGTTGAACTCACGATAAACCTCATAGACCATGTACTCGGGGCACCAACGGTATCCCAGCCTGATCAAGAGGGCGATCAGAACAGCTGGAAACCCAGGGACGTCTCGAGCACAGGTGCGAAGCACGAGCTGCGTTGTAGGACGAGGGGGAAACAGACGGTCCATCTGAAATAGAAAAGTTCAGGATTGTCATAAGACATTGAGAAATATAACCGATCTCAAAAGGAAAGGTTAAACAAAACAATGGAAAGGAAAATGATTATCAGACTAATCAGATCAATGACAAGGAAATCGCACTGAATCCAGCTCTCCGGGAGGATAGGAATTACGTGATCCTAAGTGTCGGTGTTAGCAATTTTATTAAACCCGGATTAGAAGAGAGATTAGAGTCCCAGAGCATAGACGAGGAATAAAATATCCTAATACCACCCAATTGGCGACGTGGGCCCGTAAGCCACACAGCAAAGTTAGTAAAACAGTTTTCGACCACTAGACTCAACTTCGGCCAAGGAATTGGGAAGGGGGATTCCTAGAGGCAGTCGGCTCTGATACCAAACTTGTGACGCCCCCGGCTTAATCGTGCACTAATCATACACGCAAATGCACACGATCAAGCCTAAGGACTCACTTGAAGATATCACAACACAACTCTAAAACATAAATAAAGTCATACAAGCTTAATATTACAAGCCAGGGCCTCGAGGGCTTAAATACATAGCTCGATGGCATACAAGCGTCAGCGGAAGCATCAGATATCTGGGTACAGATATATTACAGAAACAGAGAGAGAGAGATAGGCCTTCACAGAGGCGGGGTAAAATAAAAGCTACGGTCGAAAGGCGTAGGCCTCCTGCCCTGGACCCTCCGATCCTACTCCTGGTCGTCGGGGGGCATCTCGTAGTAGTAGTACTCTCCGGGCTGGTAGTAGAACTGGTCGTCGACGGGGGCATCTGGCTCAGGGGCTCCGACGTCTGGTGGTATTAAAAGAAATATGGGGGAAAAAGAAAGTAAAGCAAACGTGAGTACTCATCCGAAGTACTCAGCAAGCAAGGATCTACACTACATATGCAATATTTTCAAAAAGGGGTTGTATATGTGGACTGGGCTGCAGAAATGCCAGAATAGAGTGGGAAAGCCTAGTCCTATCGAAGACTAGCATCTTCAGCATCTTCAGCAGTCTTGCAGCATCAGAAGAGAGCAGATCAACATAATGTAAAGTAGTAGTAGTATCATCAACCTCGACCTGAGATCCTTTCTCGACTCCCCATGAGAAAGCAATCCCAGAGCCGTACTATCCATTTCTCATCACATGTTCTAGTTGTACCGATCGGGATACAACTCCGAGTGTCCGTTACCATAGGACAGGCTATTGATAGAAGTTTCTTCCCTGCAGGGGTGCACCAACTTACCCACCATGCTCGCTTAACTCCGGCCGGACACACTTTCTGGGTCATGCCCGGCCTCGGCTAAACAACACGCCGCAACCCGACCGAATACCTAACAGAGAGGTCAGCACGCCGGACTAAACCTATGCACCCGGGGGTCTTGGGCCTTCGCCTCGGGAACTCCTGCACGTTGCGAACGCGGCTGAAAGCAGACCTAGCAACCCCTTATACAAGCGCGGTTGCGTTCCCAGTCCAATTCAGCGCGCGCCGCTCAGTCGCTGACGTCTATTAAGCTCCGGCTGAAGTATACGACGCAGAACGCCCATACTATGCCCACGTGATGGTTAGTGCTATCGGGCCAGAGGCCCCTCGGATCAAATATCCAAACCGTTTAGTGGGTTAGGATCGCGCGGAAACGAGCAGAGACTCACGATCGATGTGACCCCGTCGCCCCGTCTCGAGGACTTGCGGCAAGGGCTAAGAATGCCCGGCCACGCCTCGTTTATCTCGCGGGCACCATCCAGGTCAACCCGACTCCACATCACTTCGCATTAAGCTCGCGCGGGTACCCCTCAGGGCCGACCCGTCTTTAGCATCAAGGTTCAAGGTCATGTCACAGTGCCATGGTAACTGTGTGTCTGACACCAAGGGGGAACCCTGAGGATTCACCCTCGACGGAATTCCCGCTCGATGTTGTCGTCAAGGTGAACGAAAGAGGAACCACCCTCGAGGTCCACACTTGAGGAGTTGCGCGACGGCGTCGGTATCGGGGGTGGTGTAGGAGGATTCACCCTCGCTTACCACGCCCGAGTAACTAACCTACAAGGTTAACATCAAACGTGCTATTGAGGTGTCACCCTCGGCACGTGATAGTAACCCAGTAGTGTCGAGCAACTTAGGGGGAAGTGACGTGCGGTGCCCGGGTCTGATCTTCGATCCTGTAGAACGGGTCTTCTGAGTATCCAGCAGGGCAGTCAGGACATGTGGGTCTCTGGTAAGACTCTACCCATCCTATGCTAAACAGTTTAGGATAACAGGCATGTATCAAAAGTAGGTTACAAGTAAACAGGCTATGCAACAGAGTAGGATAGTATTAGCAGTAGTAACATCTAGTGCAAGCATAAGAGGGAAGAGAGTAGGCGATATCGGAATGCTCAAAATGGGGGTGCTTGCCTGTTTGCTCGGGGGCAAGGGCAAGATCGACGGTGGTGTCGTCGGGGACGTAGTCGTACTCCTGAGCTGCGTCCGCCTCGGGAGCTACGTCAACGTCGGGGTCTACCGAGAGAAAGAGGGGGAAGAAATAGGTGAACATAATGCAAACAGATGCAACACGGTGCGTGTGATGCTATGATGCAGTGCAGGGTTGCCTGAATATGCATCTAAGTCATTTTAGTTATTATAGGATTATACTGGGATTTATTTACCGGTGTATGTGCACTATTCATCTGTCGGATACGGGTCCGAAGTTGCGAGTTCTCCTACGTAGGGGGTTCCGATAAAGAAACGGATGGCACGATCAGACTCGTCTTGTCGTTCTGAGCAAGTTTCATGTTTTAACTTTTTCGATCTGAGCTACGGTTTAAAAGTTATGAATTTTTAAAGATTATTTGAATTTCTGGAATTTATTTTATTTACTGAAAATGAATTATGACGTCATCATTACGTCATAGTGACGTCAGGAGGTCAACTGCGGCTGCCTAGGGTCAAATGTGACATGTGGGTCCAGTGGGACCCACATGTCAGTCTCTGGTTTGTCTAACAGTGGATTGACCTAATTAACTAGATTAATTAGGGGTGTGGGCCCCACATGTCAGTGAGACATCTAGTTATCTAATTAATTTTAATTATTAAAACATTTTAATTAACCTAATTAGCAGAGGGGCCCATATGTCAGTGGCTGGCCCGCGCCCAGTCAGCACGTTGACCACGGTCAGCGTGTCAACTGGGCCCCCTGGGACCCACTGGCAGTGGCCCAGGGGTGGACCCCATGCGTGCCACATCGGCCAGCCGGCGTTTAGACGCCGGCGAGCTCGTTTTTGCGGCGGCGCGGCTCGGGCGAGCTTCGGGTTTTGGCCACAGGGCACCTCCGGGGCCGCGGTTTGGTGATTTCGAACCAGAGCTCGACGGTTTACTGAAAATGAATTATGACGTCAGCATTACGTCACAGTGATGTCAACAGGTCAACTGCGGCTGGCCCGGGTCAAATATGACATGTGGGTCCAGTGGGACCCACATGTCAGTCTCTGGTTACTCTAACGGTGGATTAACCTAATTAACTGGATTAATTAGGGGTGTGGGCCCCACATGTCAGTGAGACATCATGTTTAGACGCCGGCAAGCTCGTTTTTGCGGCGGCGCGGCTCGGGCGAGCTTCGGGTTTTGGCCACAGGGCACCTTCGGGGCCGCGGTTTGGTGATTTCGAACCAGAGCTCGACGGCGGATCGAGTGGCGGTGGTTGCAGCGCCA
The DNA here is from genome assembly GCA_011799875.1 of Thinopyrum elongatum. NCBI lineage: Eukaryota > Viridiplantae > Streptophyta > Magnoliopsida > Poales > Poaceae > Thinopyrum > Thinopyrum elongatum. The sequence goes on from CM022298.1 coordinate 23,600,104, forward strand.
GCGGTGGCCGGAAACATCACCGGCGACGAGCAAGGGCGGCGGCGTGTTCGGGATCTCAGTGGAATCAACGGTGCGGCGCGCAAACGACCGAACGAAGCAGCTACGCGCGCTCTACGCGATGCGGCCGACCTAACGGACGCACGCCCGTGACCTTTTGGTCACCGGATCCTCGTCGGCGACGAGGTTCGCGGCGTCGGGTTCGGGCTTGGGTGGAACCGCGCTCAGGGGCCATTTGGAGCGGCCAGGGGTGAATGGAGAGGAGCTGCTACTCACCTAGCGGCCACGGAAGGCCATCGACAGTTTAGTAGCAGCCGACGTCGCCGGAGTTGGAGAAGTTCGCCGGAGCCCGAGAGGAAGAAGACGAGGACGAAGCGCTTGATGCAGGGGGTCCCAGCTCCTCCTGGTGGCACTGATCGACGCATCGTTCGTCGGCGGAGTTGATAGGCACGGTGAGGTGGCGAGGCAGGGTCTGTGGCCGCGGCGAACGACGGAACGCGGCGACGGTGGCGGTCGACCACCGGATCTGAGAAGGGGAAGAGGGGCGGAGCGAGCGAGAGGAGAGGGGGAGAATGACGGAGAAGGTCCAGGGGGAACGGCTCGGGCTCCTCCTTATCCTCTCCATCTCCTGTAGTGTCGGCGATGTCGCGCTGTCGGCACCGGAGCGGCGAGCGCGCGTCTGACCACGGGCGTGGTGACACGGCGACGAGAAGGACGACGACTGTAGCGAGCTGGGCCAGGTGGGCCGCGGTCGGGGCACTGTGCACTAAGACCCAGTGCACAGTGCGTCGTTTCTTTTATTATTTTCTGTTTTGTGTTTTTCTTTTATTTGTTTTCTGTTTTGAATTAGTTAGGGCACTTTTGCATTTTTATAAAATGTGGGAGTTGGTTCAAATAATGCAATGCAATAGTATCCTTCACCAAAAACTTGTTTGGTCAGATTTGGATCTCATTTGCAATTGAAATGATTTGAAATGGGTTTAAATATTCTGTTGTGGTGCTGTTTCAGGATGTTGGAGTCACTTATCTAACTCCAACTATTATGATGATGATTTTTCAAATGTTCCTGGATTATATGCCATTTAATGAACATTTTTCCAACAGTGTTTGATCAACTTCATATTCCACTTATGAAATTGAGTTGATTTTCAGATGTGAATTTGAATTGGATCATTAACCCATATGACTTGGCACTGCAAATGATCATGACTTGGCAAGTTTAACAGAGTGTCACAGAGCTTATTACAAGGGGGTGTTACATACGTGTTACGATCCGGCAACCCCGGAGTGACAATAGTCGGGACCACTCCCGGTGATGACCGTAGTTTGAGGAGTTCATGAATTCACCATGTGTTAATGCTTTGTTTTGGTTCTCTATTAAAAGGAGGCCTTAATATCCCTTAGTTTCCAATTGGACCCCGATGCCACGGGAGGGTAGGACAAAAGATGTCATGCAAGTTCTTTCCACAAGCACGTATGACTATTTATGGAATACATGCCTACATTATATGTAGGAACTGGAGCTAGTGCCGTATCGCCCTAGGTTATGACTGTCACATGATGAATATCATCCAACAAATTACCGATCCAATGCCTACGAATTTATCTTATACTGTTCTTGCTAAGTTACTACTACTATCATTACTGTTGCACTTGCTACAAAATCACTGCTATCACTGTTACCGTTACTATTGCTGCTGCTACTATTACCAAAACTATCATACTACTTTGCTACTGATCACTTTGCTGCAGATAATTAATCTCCAGGTGTGGTTGAATTGACAACTCAGCTGCTAATACTTACAAATATTCTTTGGCTCCCCTTGTGTCGAATCTATAAATTTGGCTTGAATACTCAACCCTCGAAAACTGTTGCGATCCCCTATACTTGTGGGTTATCAAGACCTTTTTCTGGCGCCGTTGCCGGGGAGCATAGGTATATTTGTTGAGTCACTTGGGATTATTATCAATTATTCACTATGAAGAATCTGAAGGATGCTAAGACTATGATTTTTCCCTCTAAGACGAGGGAGGTAAGGAACTGCCATCCAGCTCCGCTTTAGATTCACCTTTTGTTATAAGTAAACTTGCAACACCACCACATGCTATCAATCCTGATATGTCGCAAGTTATTGATGATGCTACTTCTGCTATGAATGATGCTAGTACCTTGCTTGATGATAATGTGCCACTAGGTGAATTTCTTGATGAACAAATTGCTAGAGTAAGACAACATGATATTGTTGAATCTGATGATGAGCTTGAAACTAAAAATCTTGAAACACCTGCTAGAACTAGCCCTCCTAGATATGAATTGCCTAAGGTACCGATAGGTTATGTTATGAATGAGGAGACAACTAGAGATATTCTTGCTTGTAAGGATAGAGATGATCTAGAGAAATTATTATGCAAGTATAAAGAAAAATCTCTGAATGCTAGAATGCAATATGATCCTAAGTTTGCTACTTCACCTATCTTTATTGATGATAAGGATTATGAATTCTCTGTCGACCCAGAGTTAATCACTTTGGTTGAATCCGATCCTTTTCATGGTTAAGAAACTAAAACTGTTGTGGCACACCTTACTAAGTTGAATGACATAGCCTCCCTTTTTACTCATGATGAGAAAACTCGCTATTACTATATTCTCAAATTATTTCCGTTCTCATTAAAGGGTGATGCTAAAGCTTGGTACAATACTCTTGCTCCTGGTTGTGTGCGTAGTCCCCAGGATATGATTCATTACTTCTCTAAAAAATATTTCCCTGCTCATAAGAAACAAGCTGCATTACAGGAAATATTTAACTTTGTGCAAATTGAAGAAGAGAGTCTCCCACAAGCTTGGGGGAGGCTTCTCCAATTGCTTAATGCTTTGCCTGATCATCCTCTTAAGAAAAATGAAATACTTGATATCTTCTATAATGGACTAACCGATGCTTCTAGGGATTTCATAGATAGTTGTGCTGGTTGTGTTTTCAGGGAACAAACTATTGGGCAAGCTGAAGAATTATTGAATAACATACTGAAAAATTATGATGATTGGACTCTTCCTGAACCACCGCCTAAACCCACTCCGAAGAAGAGGGGTATATTATATCTCAGTCCTGAAGATATGCAAGAGGCAAAGAAATCTATGAAGGAAAAAGGTATTAAAGCTGAGGATGTCAAAAATTTACCTCCTATTGAAGAAATACATGGGCTTGATACACCACCACTGCCTAAGGTGGTAGAGGTAAAGTCTCTAATGAAATTCAATGATAATGACAATCCTCACAATATGCACCCTAGCAAATGCCTCTATGAGTTTGAAAATTATATTAGAAAGCAAGATCACTTCAATGCAAATTTTATGAAACAATTGAAATACTATTCTGATATGATTGCTCGCTTGAGTGACTTGTTATTTAGAATCTCAAATGATGTTAGAGGTGTGGGGAAGCATGCTTCTATGGTTCAAACTCAGTTAGAACAAGTTGTTAAATCTCAAAGAGAATTGCTTGATGAAATGAATAACAACATACATGACTTTGCTGATAGAGTTGCAACTAGAGGAGGTAAAATGACTCAGGAACCACTTTATCCTGAGGGATACCCAAAAAGAATTGAACAAGATTCACAAAGGAACAATACCACTACACCTAGTCCGTCTAAAAAGAAGAAGAAAAAGAAAAATGATAGGACTTTGCATGCTTCTAGTGAACCTGAAGTAGAAAAACCTCCTGATAATGATAATGATGTTTCTATTTCTGATGCTGAAACTCAATCTGGTAATGAACATCCATCTAGTGATAATGAAAAAGATAATGCTGATGTTCATGAAGATACTCAACCAAACAATGAAAAAGAACCAGATAATGATGTTGAAACAGAACTAGCTGTTGATCTTGATAACCCACAACTCAAGAATACACGATATGATAAAACATACTTTATTGCTAGAAAACACGGTAAGGAAAGAGAACCGTGGGTTCAAAAACCTATGCCTTTTCCACCCAAGTCAACTAAAAAGAAAGATGATGAAGAATTTGAACGCTTTGCTGAAATGCTGAGACCAGTCTTTTTGCGTACTCACTTGACTGATATCCTTAAAATGCCTCCTTAGGCAAAGTACATGAAAGACATCATCACCAATAAGAGAAAAATATCGGAAGCTGAAATCTCCACCATGCTCGCTAATTATACTTTTCAAGATGGAGTACCTATAAAACTTGGAGATCCGGGAATACCAACTATACCTTGCTCCATCAAAAGAAATTATGTGAAAACTGCTTTTTGTGATTTGGGAGTTGGTGTTAGTGTTATGCCTTTCTCTGATATAAAAGACTTGACTTGAATAAACTCACACCTACTGAAATATCTTTGCAAATGGCTGACAAATCAACTGCCATACCTATCGGTATTTGTGAGGATGTGCCCGTTGTTGTTGCTAATACTACTGCAGGATGCTGCTAACGCGACACTACGATCAGAGACCCTTGGACAAAACTGTGTGCGATGCATTAATCACAAATGGGGATGTAAAAAACCCGTCAAAAAGGTCCAAAACGTTTGCGATGAATGATACATCAAACACGGTTCAGATTTTAGTTGCGTGTGCGATCCAGGGCACACGGTTCACCCGTTCGAACTGTTTGCGATGAGGCAGAACAACAGAAACGGGCAGCCAGATCAATGTGTGTGCGATATACGGCATATAGTTCACTCCGATGAACTGTTTGCTATTAGGGAGTGCAACAGAAACGGTTAGCCAGATCAAGGTGTGTGTGATATAGGGCATACGGTTCACTTGGATGAACTGTTTTCGATTAGCGAACACAACAGAAATGGTTCAACTTAACAAGATGTGTGTGATACGTGGCAAACAGCCGACTCAACGGCGAGCAACCACGTGGTCAACCTTCTGCCATCAATAAATTTTGACCTTGTTTCTCGTCACATTGCAGATTACAACGCAATAAGTAATTGCAAATCTGTTCACACCTATCAAACTAATATGTGTTCACACTTAGCACCGGGCTATAAAAACTACCCACTCAAAAATTACTTCATAGTTCCTCTCCTCCTCACCCACAAAACTGGTATTTCCTGTCAAGTCGTTCCGCCATGACCGGTAGGAGGAGTTTAGGGTGGACATATAACTAGGCAGCAAAGACCAAGGCCGCGGAAGCACTAGAGAGGTCCCGCCGCGAAGCCGCAGCCGCATCAGAGATGTCCCTGCGCGCTGCGGAGCCCTCGAACGAGCTCTCACGGGCATGCGAGGGCTCTCACAAGCGCATTGCAGCGTCGGCCATTGCGATGAGCCGGCGTTCCTGAAGTCCTTCGCCGGCGACGACGACATTCTCTCTGGCGTCACTACGCAGCAGGAGCTGGTCGACGGCTTGATGAAGCTGCTCAAGATCAGCGATGCCTCGGTTGACAAGGCGACCGGCCTCGTCGAGCAACTCATGGGTGACAATGCGAAGCTCCTCAAGGTGCTCGCCGAGAAGGAGGAGGAGGCCGCCGGCTGGAAGATGCTGGATGAGCAGAGCAGTGCCTCGGGGATGACGCTGACAGCGGTCATCGAGGAACTGATGGGTGATTTGAGGAAGCTCCGGATCGAGCGCGAGCAGGAGCTGGAGGAATCCGTGGCTGCTTCCAAGCAAAGTCGTGAGGAATTGAAGAAGGAGCTGGAGGATGTCGTCGGCCGGCGATCCATCGACGAGTAGAGACAGTAGCGACCCAGATCGTTGTCTGCAATTTCCTTCTTCTCTTGCCGCCGTGTCTTCCGAGCTTTGCCGCATGTGGTATTTTAAATTATCCGGAATATGTAAGACAATTATTATCTGCGCCATTGTAAATTTGTGGTCGTATTATCCGTTGCCATTTTATTTGTGGTCGTATTATCCGTTGCCCTATGTGGCAATTATAATTAGGGCGGAATACGAGTTGAAAACACGAACAAAGCAAATGCTGCCATGGGATCACAAGCAAACACCCTCCGTCCAGGTGCTTTAATTAACCCATTAATGGAGAAGTTGTGAGTGAGGCGGGCGGCGGCTGGTGCATGGAGGTCAAAGAGCTCGCTTCCCGGTGAGCATGGGCGGCCTTGCTGCTAGCACGTGTCCCGTCGAGACTGCGACTGCGAGGTGGACAGGATGGACGCGTCCCGTCGAGCCTGCGCGGCGGACTGCTCGCACGCGTCCCGTCGAGCCTGCACGGCGGACTTCTCGCGCTCGACCCGTCTAATCAAACAGCTGCACGCACGCCACCGAGTATAGTTAAATTTCGACACAGTTAATATAATACAACCGTTTGCGATATTAACGTGTCAGCTTTTTGTTTCAAAAAGGACTTCGTTGGCTACTAATGTGTGCGCTCTTCTCAAACTGGACGATTTTTTTTACCACGGCATATATGTGCCATGTCATGAAACCATGCCAAGTTTCATATTTTTTTGGGTGAGTTTTTGATTTACTGGGATTTAAAAACTGAGATTCTCAATGTTTTAGGACGATGACAAGTTTGTAATTCATTCCCAGTCCTTAAATGAGACCTAAACATGCACCCAATGACACATGTACGATTTCCCACCCATTTTGCTTCACTGGAGCATGTGCTTGTAGTTCAAATTTGAATGATGGACTACATTAAATGCGTAGAAAACTTAGTAATTAGTAATACATATACAATGGCCAAATGAACCCTGAACAATTTCAAATTTCAGCTAGACACTCCTGTTATTCTATGTTGCCTGTAGGAAACAAAGTTCAAGGCGAGAAGAGGCAGCGATTATCATTTCGCCCACAAGAGGGGCATGTTTCCCTACCGGAACCACGAGGGTTGCGACAGGTTCCGGTTTGTAAGAGGCTTGTAATATAGCTTCGCCCAAATTGGACAATTATATGTACCATGTAGTGACACCATGCCAAGTTTCATGATTTCCTGGTGAGTTTTGGATTTACAGAGATTTAAAAACCGAGATTCGCAATGTTTGTGCCCAAGCCAGGACGGCGAGATGGTTGAATTCGTTCCCATTCGTTCCATGGGACCTAAACATGCACCCCAAGGAAACATGTACGTTTTTTCTAGCCATTTTGGTGCACTGGAGCATGTATTTGTAGTTCAGATTCGAATTATGGACATTAAATGCCTAGAAAACTCAATTAATGAATAAAAAAGGTCAAACGAACCCTGAATAATTTCAAAGTTCAGCGTGAATCTCCCGTTGTTCCGTGTCACGTGTAGAAGAAAATACGAGGCTAGAAGAGGGAGTGATTATCGTTTGGCCCACAAGGGGACACGTTTCCCTATCGAAACCACGAGGGTTCTTGCGACAGGCTCCGGTTTGTAAGAGGTTTGTAATAAAGCTTGGCCCAAATTGGCAATGTTTTTACCATGACATATATGTGCCATGACGTGACACCATGCCACCTTTGATGACTTTCTGGTGAGTTTTGGATTTATGGGGACTTAAAAACTGATGTTCGAAATGTTTGATGACGAGCCAGGACACCGGTACGGTTGTAATTCATTCCCATTCCTGGCATGGGACCTAAACATGCACCCAAGGACACATGTATAATTTTTCTAGCCATTTTGGTGAACTGGAGCATGTATTTGTAGTTCAGATTTGAATTATGGACATTAAATGCCTAGAAAACTCAATTAGTGTATTAAAAGGCCAAACGAACCCTGAATAAGTTTAAATTTCAGCACGGATATCATGTCGTTCCATGTTGCCCGTGGATGAAAATACAAGGCGAAAAGAGGTAGTGATTACGTTTCGCCCACAAGGGGAACACGTTTCCCTATTGGAACCATGAGGCTTCTTTGAGAGAAGCTCCGGTTTTTGTAAGAGGTTTGTAATAAAGCTTGGCCCAAATTGGAAAATGTTTTTACCACGACAAATATGTGCCATGACGTGACACCATGCCACCTTTGATGACTTTCTGGTGAGTTTAGGATTTACGGGGATTTAAAAACCGAGATTCCAAATGTTTGAGGACGAGCCAGGACGCGGGTACGGTTGTAATTCGTTCCCATTCCTAGCATGGGACCTAAACATGCACCGAAGGACACATGTATAAATTTTCTAGAGATTTTGGTGAACTGGAGCATGTATTTGAAGTTCAGATTTGAATTATGGACATTAAATGCCTAGGAAACTCAATTAGAGTATAAAAAGGCCAAACGAACCCTGAATAAGTTTAAATTTCAGCACGGATATCCTGTCGTTCCATGTTGCCCGTAGAAGAAAATACAAGGCAAAAAGAGGCAGTGATTACGTTTTGCCCACAAGGGGGACACGTTTCCCTATCGAAACCACGAGACTTCTTTGAGAGAAGCTCCGGATTGTAAGAGGCTTGTAATAAAACTTGCGCCACAATGGACGAAAAAATTCCTTGACATATAAGTGCCATGTCGTGACACCATGCCAGGTTTCCCGATTTTCGGCTTAGTTTTGGATTTACGGGGATTTAAAAACCGAGATTCTTCTCATGAAATGTTTTCAAATAGCACACGGTTCACTCACGAAAGCCGATATTCAATGAAAACTTCGTGGAAACCATATTTTAAAGTTTCATAAAAATCTAAAAAAAATGTGGGATGTTAAGAAGGTGATGTTTTATTGCGACACAAAATTTCAAGTTGAAAAACATTACGAGATGTGAGCTATGAAAAAGACAAATTCAGCCCTGAATAGTGACATTACTATTCAGCACTATTCAATGCTGATTTTGTCTTTTTCATAGCTCACATCTCGTAATGTGTTTCAACTTGAAATTTTGTGTGGCAATAAAACATCATCCTCTTAACATCCCGCATTTTTTTCAAATTTTTTTGAAACTTCAACACATCTTTTTCTCGTGGTTTTCACTGGATTCCACCGAATGTTGGTTTCCGTATGATATTCTTCCCCCCTGCTGCGCGCGCGATCTGAGTCGTGCGTTCTGATTGGCCAGAACCCAAACCCCATGGATCGTACGTGTGCACCGTTGGATGCTCCCAGATCGAACGGCAACCCTGAGCCCTTTCGATAGCACATGCAGTACATGGGTAAGCACTGTGCGCATGCGTCGTGCTAGCTCACGCTTCCTTCTCTACTAGGTTTTCAAAACAGGCTACCGTTTCTCGCCACTCCTCTCATCGGTTTCCCGCCTATTCTCCCATCGTTTTCCCGCTACCAGTGTCAGTGCTCATTGAAGGCTAGCGGCGACACACCGGCCATGTAAAATATCCCACACAGTTTCTAAAAGCACATATGTGTGTGATAGGAGGGAGTAGGTCCCATAGGGTGACCAGCGTGAAACGCCTTAATGGCAAGGAGGCAATTCTTATCAGCAAGGGCCGGCTTACCATCCGCTAGCCTAGTCGAATAGAACGCAGAAGTTAAGCGTGCTCGGGTTGGAGTAGTCCAATGTAACACCCCCAGTGGTTAACTACAGTAATCACCCTTTTTGATTATGCCATGTCATCATGTTTAACAGTGCATGATCATCATTTGCATCATAATGCATTTCAACTTCTAACTCAAATTCAAATTAAATTAAAGTGGAAAATAAAAGTTGTCCAACATAGAAACTAAATTGTTCATTAAATAGCAAATAAATCAGAGACAATTCTAAAATTGAAACCAACATCATTGGAGTTGGGTAAGTGACTCAAACATCTTCAAACAGCGACTAAAAACAATATTTAATAACCATTTATTAAATCTAATTTAAGTATGAAATGATGTTTTGCCCAAACTAATTTTAGGTGTTAGGAAATAAAGCACTGGTACTTATGGGTACCAGGTCACATGTTTTACAAAATTCAATTTGAGCCTAACTTTTACAAAACAGGGGTATGGATAAATAAAAAGAGAAAAGAAAAGTAAAAAGGAAAAGCCCCCCCCCCCCGGACCAACTGGGCCGTGGCCAGCTGGCCACCAGGCCACCACAGGCCGGCCCAGCCGCCCCCCCCCTTTTTAAACCCCCCCCGGTCCACCCCAAACCCTAACTCACCCACTCCCCCCCACCTCTCCCTTCCCCGATACAACTGGATCGGGATCGGGAGCTCCGCACCGACGCGCCCGTCGCCGCCTCGCTTCTCGCGCCGACGCCGTCGCAACCGCGCCGCCGCCGCCGCCTTCGTCCCCGCCGCCACCGGCGCTCCTCGTCGAGGGCACCTCACCGTCCCCGTTCCCCCCTCCCGATCAGGAGTGGATCGGGGCCGCGTCGCCACAGACGCCGCGCCCGAGCGCCCGACACCGTCGTTGTGTCGCCTCGTCGGCGCCGCCCCGTCCTCCGCGGCCCTGTCGCCTCCTCACCCTACCACCACACAGTCGCGGCCAGCCTCTCCCCCCCTCGATGTGAGCCCCGGCCGCTGCGCCCCCCCTCTCCTCTCTTCCACCACGCCGCTCGACGCTCGCGCAATCGCGAGCCGCGGCCTCACCGCGTCGGCCGCCGTCGTTCCCCTTGCGCGCCGTCGGGGCCCTGCACCGCTCCTGGCCGCGCCTCCCCTCCGGCCGCAGCCGCGCCCCGCGCGCGCTGCCCGCGGCCCCGCCGCCGCCGCCCCTGCGCGCGCTCGCGCATCGCCGTCCGCGCCCGCGTCTGGTGCCCCCTGCTCGCCCGCCGCGCCGCGCCCGCAGCGCCCACGCGCACGCACCCCCCCGGTCGGCCCCCTGTGCCGCCGACAGACGGGGCCTAGCCCCAAAAACGTTTTAGAAAAAAAAAAGAATAAAAAAATGAAAATGAAAATAAAAATAATTAAATTAATTAATTAAATAATTAAATAGTTAATTAATTAACTTAATTAATCCTGATTAGGTTAATTTAATTAAGTAGTTAATGTTAATTAAACAGTAATTTAATTAGTTAATCACTAATTAACCTAACAGCCTATGACAGGTGGGACCCACTGGTCCTGACGTCATGCTGACGTCATGCTGACGTCAGCAAGACACTGTTTCGGATAATGTTAATTTAAATAATTAATTAAATTCCATAAATTAATAAAAACTTTAGAAAATCATATTAAATAATCCGTAACTCAGATCGAAAAACTTTGTACATGAAAGTTGCTCAGAACGACGAGACGAATCTGATTACGCTATCCGTTCGTCCGTCACGCGTCCCTAACTATCCGAACTTGCAACCGTTCCCCTCTTATCCTCTGTCCGACAATTCCAAAGACCCGGGAAATATCGTCAGATATTCTCCCGCTCCGTCTGTTACGTGTGATGCTGCGTTAGACTACCCCTAGCACCGTGTATCGTATTTGTCATGCTCATGTTTGCTATATATTTATACTGTTTCCTCCCCCTCTTCTCTCTCGATAGCCCCGACCCTGACGTCGTCCCCGAGACCGACGCAGCTCCGGATCCCGAAGACACCATAGACGACCTTGCCCTTGCCGCCGAGCAACCAGGCAAGCCCCTCCCTTGAGCATACCGATATCGCCCATTCTAAATTTCTCATGCTTGCATTAGAATTACTGCTGCTGCTACTTTACCTATTCTGATGCATAGCCTGTTCATTGTAACCTACTGTTGATAATTACCTACATATCCTAAACTGTTTAGTCTAGGCTGGGTAGAGACCTATCAGTGACCCCACTTATCCCGACTGCCGCGCTGGATCGTCAGAAGACCCGATCAATGGGATTGAAGACCAGGACCCGACACCGCACATCACCCCCCCTTAGTTGTAACGACACTGCAGCGTTACTATCGAGTGCCGAGGGTGAAACCTCTTGTAGCACTTCTGATGTTAACTCTGTAGAGTAGCTATTCGGTCGTGGTCATCGAGGGTGATTCCTCCTTCACCGCTTCCGATAACGACGCTGTCCTACAACACCTCAAGTGTGGACCCAGTGAGGGTGATTCCTCCTAGTTCACCTTGACGGATACATCGAGTGGGAATTCAATGAGGGTGATACCTCGGATTCCCTGATGTTACGGACACACGGATACTTGGACTTTACAATGTTACTTGGAAAGGCGGGTCGACCCTGAGGGGTACCCGCGTGTGATGTGAAGGCGGGTTGCCAATGTGGTGCCCGAGTGGTGAATACGAGGCGCGGCCGGGCATTCTTAACCCTTGCCGCAAGTCCTCGAGACGGGGCGACGGGGTCACATCTTTCGTGAGTCTCTGCTCGTTACCGCAAGCCCTAGTCCTAACGATTTGGATATTTGATCCGAGCAGGCCTCTGGCCTGATAGCACTAACCATCACGTGGGCATAGTATGGGCGTTCTGCATCGTATGCATCAGCCGAAAGCTCTGTCAGACGTCCAGTTCAGCAGTGCGGCATGGAGTGATTGGCGCCATTTCGGTGGTGCTTGGATCTGGGCCATGTACGCAACGACCCGGAGGGCGAGGGGCGATGGCCAAGACCCCCTTGCGCTTAGGATGTAGACCGGCGGGGACCTCTCTGCTGAGCTGTAGGTAGGGTTGCGATGTGTCGTTTGGCCGAGGCCGGGCATGACCCAGGAAAGTGTGTCCGGCCGAAGTTAATCGAGCGTGTTGGGTAAGTTGGTGCACCCCTGCAGGGAAGAACACTTCTATCGATAGCCGGTCCTACGGTAAAGGACACTCGGAGTTGTATCCTGATTGATACAATTTAGAACTGGATACCTGTGATGAGACCTGTATTTATGGCTCTGGGATTGCTTTCTCGCAGGGAGTCGAGAAAGGATCTCTGGGTGAGGTTGATATTATTACTGCTACATTATATGGTATTGTTCTACTCTCTTCTACTGCTGCAAGACCGCTGAAGATGCTAGTCTTCGATAGGACTAGGCCTTCTCTCTATTCTGGCATTTCTGCAGCCCAGTCCACATATACAGCCTCCCCTTGAAAATGTTGCATATGTAGTGTAGATCCTTGCTTGCTGAGTACTTCAGAGTACTCACGGTTGCTTTGTTTTCTTTCTCCCCATATCAGTTTGGTCGTGACCAGAGGACGGAGCCCCTGAGACAGATGCGCCGACGATCGCTACTACTATCCCGAGGATGGTTTTACCTCGAGCTTGCCGTCGACCAGGAGTAGGATCGGAGGTTCCCAGGCAGGAGGCCTTGTGCCTTTCGATCGTAGTGTTTTCTTTTGTCCCGCTTTCTAAGAGGCCTTTTCTGTGCTTTCTTTTATGTCTGTACTCAGATATCTGATGCTTCCGCTGACGCTTGTTCGCAAGCTTATGTATTCGAGCCCTCGAGGCCCCTGGCTTGTAATATAAAGCTTGTATGACTTTATTTATGTTTTAGAGTTGTGTTGTGATATCTTCCCGTGAGTCCTTAGGCTTGATCGTGTGCATTTGCGTGTATGATTAGTGCACGATCGGGCCGGGGGCGTCACATCCAAGGATGGGTGACTCGGTGGGAAGTTGCATATCTCAAGCTTCGTTTAAATGCCATGACACGGTCATTATAGAGATATATTATATCTCTATAGTGACCTATCATGGCAATTATATAAACCTTGGGATCCTTGTTTTGCTAATTTGTAGACTATGTTTTTATGGGTTATTTTTTACTCTAAAAAATTAAAGAATGATTGACTTGACCTGTCATGGTGATTATATAAACCGTTTTCAAGTTGCATGCAAGGTATAGGGGGCAGGGTGTTCTTCTCGAGCATGTCTCCCTTGTGCGGCTTATAGACGCGGTACATATCTGTGCGCTCCCCGAGGTATATATACTATCCTTTACCGACAATTAGGGGGCCCCACACAATCTATCCCTTTGACCCAACAACGAGAAGGGTTTGACCATGATGGTTTCCTATTGATACTAGTAAGGTAAACGTGCATTGCACGCATGAGATTTGGTAACCAAATTATGAATAAATACCACACTATAGCATGTAAGCTTTGAGTCATATATGCATGATGTAGATGTTCGTTTAATTCTTATAGTTCATCTCATCCAAAATCAATTAGTTTTAAAAAAAAATCTATTTTAAGATTCATGGAATTGTGCATTGTAAAGGCAAAAACAAAAAGTGACAATTCATTTAGAAAAAAAAGTTTGGGCAATTAAGATATGGAAGATTCTAGAGAACAAAGGAGAAATGCTTGTGTTTTGAGGTTTGTGCATTATGCTTAAGTTCAACCATGGAGTCTTCTAGATTGTACATGTGGCGGAATCTGGTGGAATGTAGATGATATCCAACGGCTAGTAGTGCTCGGATTTGCCATCTCTGTACCATCGGATTGGCTTAATCCAACGACCAACTTTCAAAGTTATTCGCACACTATATAGGTGTATAGATGTATAGATATATATAGATGTGTCCCATGCTAGACCAAATAAAGTTTGAGCGCATGCGTGGGACGACCCCCCCCCCCCCCCGCCGCCTCGAAGTTGGGAAACTGACATTGTACGTATTGAACCAGGCTTGGAGTCGGGTACGGTGTTCGGTTTGTAATGTAGTTGGTGGCCCATCGAAGTTGTGCATTTGGGATTTAAACACATCACACACCACCGTACCCATACATATTTTCGGGCCGCATGCAGTGTATACGGGGTCTTCTGATCGACCACGTCTCCCTTGTGCGGTTTTTTGTGACGACACTCATATCTGTGGGCTCCCCAAGTGTATATATATCATCCCTTTGACCGATAATGAGGGGTATGTGTTAGCCATGAATGGATTCCTCCTAGTTCGTGTTAGGGCCGGTCACCGTCACATGTCGCTCAACCAAAGCTCGAGCTCATGCGTTGTCAGGATTCCCTCCCACATGCTCGGATTGCTGGGTTCGACCTACATCAAACCCTGCGTATCTCATCCTTAACTACCTTGCCTTCATGGTTGTTTTCTGTATCGAGAGGTAGGCACCACATCTAAATTGTACATTATTCTATATTGAAAACACACATCACCCCTTCCCAACATACATCATTTTGGGCCGCATGCAAGAGGTGCTGGTTTTGTTGTCCCTCTCGTGCGATTTTTATGATGGTTCAATCTATTGGCCCAAGCGGTTTATCGACAACAACAACTGTCGTTTGACCAAACGATAGATTCATTGGTCCATCTTATGGTAGGTCATGGCGACATGCATGTTATGACCAAAGTATCGATCATTACGTGGATCCGCCCCGCTGACACGAAGTGGGAGGTGGTGGGCCAAGCATCCTAGCTAGGTACGACATTATGTCATATTATATATATATATATATATATATATATATATATATATATATATATATATATATATATATATATATATATATATATATATATATATATATATATATATATATATATATCCAAGGGTGCTTTCGGGTTTGCGAGGCAGGTGCCACCAAAGTTATGCATTGTGTATTTAAAGTTTTAAACATCCCCAATATTCCTACATATATTTGGCCACTTCCAGGTGGTTCTTGACTTCTGGCCCCTCTCATCGATCTTCGACGACGCGCCCAACCGTGGGCTCGCATGGTCAAAGTTGTGCATTAGAATTTTGAACATCACAGACCACCCTTTTCACTCATATATATTTGGGCCACATGCTGGTGTGGCTGTCTTCTGACCCTCTCTAACGTTATTTTTTGTTGCAAAGACTCTGATGATGCTCAACGGACACGGGTATAATATCTTAACCGTGTGCGATACAAGTGCGCTGTGAATCACCACGCCTGCACAAGCGTGAGCAAAGGTGGAGGTACTGGCTCAACCGTGTGCGATGCACGTGCGCTGTAAAATCACCACGACCGCGCAAGCGCGAGCAAAGGGTGGAGGTATTGGCTTAACCGTGTGCGATGCAAGTCCGCTGTAAAACCACCACCTGTGCAAGCTAAAGGCGGGTAAGTTTATTTGGAAATTAGGATGAACCGTGTGCGATAGACCAGCTAGCTAGAAATATAAAAACAAAGTACCCGCCTTGAGCGTTGCAAAAATCGGCGGTTTCGCGCCACTTTTCCTTATTATCGTACACGCATATTGTTATTGGACCGTGCGCGATCTTGGGCACTCCCGCCCCGCATCAATTCCTTTACCCAAATTTTAGTAGCCGCCGTAC
Organism: Thinopyrum elongatum; assembly: GCA_011799875.1. NCBI lineage: Eukaryota > Viridiplantae > Streptophyta > Magnoliopsida > Poales > Poaceae > Thinopyrum > Thinopyrum elongatum. The sequence continues at coordinate 23,616,083 of CM022298.1, forward strand.
TTCAACCGTTGCCCACACTCAACCAGCACCGACCTTATAGTAAAATTGCAGTAGCCGAGGCATTTGAACCGTCGCCCTCCCTCGTCCACCACCATCTCCACCCACCATTACTAAAATTTTCAGTAGCCGTGGCGTATCCTCAAACACCAACCCCCCCTCCATAGTCCCCCACCCGCCCCCCTCCCCCCTCGAACCCTAGCTCGCGGCCGGCGCCGGCGCCGCCGCCGCCGCCAACCCCTGTCGGTCTGCCCGTTCCTCCTAGCTTAGATAATAAAGTTCAGGTTACCCAGCGATTCCCATACCGTCGCCCCACTCCCCTGAGTTTTTAGATGAGGCATGCTGTGTCCCTCCCTACCAGATCCACATCCCCTGCTCCAGAATGTCGCAGCCTAAGCTCGACCACGTATCCCGGGGAGCCCGACGATCGTTCGGCCAAGAAGAGGTTTATCATGGCCTCTCCGGCGAATGTTGGCGAGGTGGCCGCCGTTCGCCCCGACCTGTCGATCCAAGAGCAACACATCGCCGCGGAAGCCAGCGAAGACGTTGACTACGTTTCCATGCCGAAGGCTTCATGTCAGCGAGCTAGCGTATTACTGTATCTCGGGAAAGCTGGCTACGACATCAAGCTCATCCACAGCGACGGCTTCACGCGGGCCATGTCACAGGGTAAGTGGTCCATCCCCAACCCCTCTGGTTCAACCGCCGTTGATCTCTTCGACGGCCCTGCCGCTGATCTCCTCCGCCAAGCGGTCAAGGATTTGCGAACTTTATACACCATCGAGCCCATTTTGTCATTTCTGAAGGATACGTTCTACGGCGGCGGCTTGGGATCCTCAATTGCCAAGTCAGATCTCATCGACCACGACCACGACCACAAGGAGGGCATCCACGAAGGTTCCTCCAAGGTGAAACAGCCCATCTGTGACATCAGAGAGCGCACCATGGGTCTGTGCTCTTCCAACTAGAAGGATCACGTCCATGAAATGTGAGGCAACATTCTATCAGCAAATCTTACCTTTTCTAGCTTGCCAACCCGTACCCTTTGTTGTAGTAGCATTTGCCGTGCGGTGCTTTAACTGTGCCGTGTTTAATTATTTCAGTTATGCAAAAATGTATTGTTCAATAGGGCTATGTGATGTTTAAGTATGAACTGTCCACTTCAGTTTCACGAATGGCTATATTTGGTTGTTTATAGTGAGTAGATGCCTTGTTTGTCTGTATTTGGTTGTTAGGTTGGTTGGATTGAGCATTTTTCCAGTTATCGAGCAGATGCCTTGTTTATATGTATTTGGTTCTTAGTTTGGTTGCAGTGAGCATTTGTCCAGTTATCAAGCAGATGCCTTGTTTATCTGTATTTGGTTGTTAGGTTTCTTTTTTTTAGCATTTGTCCATTTATTAAGCAGATGCCTTGTTTATCTGTATTTGGTTGTTAGGTTGCTTTTTTTAGCATTTGTCCAGTTATCAAGCAGATGCCTTGTTTATCTTTATCTGCTTGTTAGGTTGGTTGCAGTAAGCATTTGTCCAGTTTTCAAGCATATGCCCTGTTTATCTGTATTTTCTTGTTAGGTTGGTTGCAGTGAGACTCTGTCCAGTTTTCAATGGCTATATTTGGTTGTTATACTGGTCATTTATGCCTTGTTTATTTCAGTCATTCACAATGTGTTGTTCATTATGTGCAAGTCGGAACTGTGCCGCTCGACTACATCAATACCAGTTTGAACGGCTATATTTGGTTCCAGTTATTCCTGGTGTAGTTAACACATGCCCTTTATTTTAGTTTTACACATTTATCCAGTGTGATGTTTAAGCATTACCTACGTTCTATTCATTTTCAACAATACCAGTTTGAATTGCAATATTTGATGGCTGTTCAGCCTGCTGTCGGTAACATTGCCTTCCATTTTATATCTGCTTTAACAGCATGCTGAAACCAACACATTCAAGCTATCATTTGGAGATGATGTTGTTTACCTTTGCTATATTTGTTTGATGTTAAGGTTGCTGTACTTATGCCTTTCCACTACTTATGCAGGACAACAACGGGAGTGGCCACCATTTTCCGCCGAGGTTAGCTTCATCCCTCGGCTTGTACTCCCCCCGTCGTTCCATAATGTAGTGCATATAGATCCAGGCCTGGACACTTGTTAGCTTCTAATATTGACTTGTTGCTTGTAGGTACATATGCCCTTGGCAAGGATCCACGGATCAACCCTTTTGCGTACGGGGCAATGAGATATTCCTGAACAAGCATCAAGTGAGGAAACTGATAAGGATTATTAGCAAAAAGATACGAATGGTGGCAAGCAAATTATTTGTTTATGCTCTATCCAACACAACAGTGAGCTGTAGGATGGTAACTACAAACTCTGCAGCCTTCTCTTTTTACTGCCCATAGTGAGTTGTTAGACAACAATGTCTGAATCTTTTTCGTTCCCAGTGGTTCCCGAAGTAGTTCACTCAAGATTACCTCGCAAAGTACATGATTGGTGGACACGTAATGAAGGTTAAAGTATTTCATCTAGACTACAATGAGCATCGAGAAGTCGTAATGTAGACAGTGAAGGATGGACGGGCAGCCATCACAAGGGGTTGGCCTAGAGTCGTGCGCGCATTACGCATGGAGGAGGGCACAATATGGGCATTCCGCTTCACCTTCTCCAGCAACCAGAATGTCTTTCGCCTCTCTCTTTACAGTCTTTAGTACAACTGTGGTTCATCATTCTTTACTTGGTGCTTCTGTAGTTCTTCAGTATATGTACCTGTGCATCGAATTATGCATTCGTGGTTGAACCTATATTTGTAATAAACATGGTTGGATATGAAATAAGTGATTGCCTACTTTCAAATTCAAAACATGTGATTTTTAAATTAGGGATTAATTAGGGATTACATTGCACACGGTTTGCGAAAGTGAAACATCTGCGATAGACGTAGAGATCAGAAACATTTCTAGGATCCACTACGTGTGCGATCAATCTCCACTGCACACACGACATCCTCTTGAAAACTGTTTACGTGAGGCCACCTTGCGCAAACGTTTACCACATAAAAACGGTGTGTGATGGACAGCCTTTGCCACACAGTTTTTTCTACACACCGTGTGTGATGCATTCAATAACACAAACGATAAAATTGTTAATATCGTGTGCAATGGCAACGCTATCACAAACGATTTAACGGGAAAAATTGTGTGTGATGTACCTGTGAACGGAAACGTTTTCCTTGGAGCGACTGTGTGGGATGTACATACGAATGGAAGCGTTTAGCGGGGACTGACTATGTGGGATGTACTTGCGACCGGAAACAATTTCGCATGTATAATTGTATTTTTTAGCTCTACTGTACGTATTTCCGTATTTGAGCGCTCGCCGGTCGCACATGACCTCATTTTGCAGAGCGTGTGTGCCAGGAGGGCATATCCCCGATGGTTTCTGGGTCGTGTGGGAAGGACCCCCCTATCGCCGTCACTCACTAGGCGACGGTTCCAAATGCCGTCGCGGAAAGGGGTTTAAAACCGTTTGTATAGCACCGACGCGTACTAGTGTAATGTTACTATTTTGACTGACTTTGTTATACTTGAGATGCCCGAGGACGACAACATGTCGATTATCCTTGGTAGACCTTTCTTGAATACTGCAGGGGTTGTTATTGATTGCAATAAAAGCAAGGTCACTTTTCATATCAATGGTAATGAGCATACGGTGCAGTTTCCGAAGAAACAATTCCAAGTGAATGGTATTAATGTTATTGAAAAATCTCCGACAATCACTATTGAAAGTTTTCAACTACCCCTACCTACTGTCAAAAAGAATTATAAAATGCTTATTGTTGGGGACATTCATATCCCCGTTGAGGTAACTTAGTGATTTACGAAAGTTCTTTGGTTTCATGCTAATCAAAAGTGGTTGTTAACAAGACTTGATCAACCTTATTAATGGATCATTTTTGAGAGGTATGAAGTTGATGAATTTAGTGAGCACTAACTTCTGTCCCTACCTTTTGTTTTCTGTTTTTATTAGTTAAATAAAATAAAATGCCATGCTTTATCTGTTTTCTGATTTTCCCATGCAATAAAAAAAAGACCCAGAAATAAATGTTCTCAGAATGCTCTGAAAATTTAATACGATTTTTTTCTGAATATTTAAGAATTTTTGGTGCAAATAATACCAGAGGGAGGTGCACCAGGTGGGCACAACCCACCTGGGCGTGCCATGATCCCCAGGCGCGCCCTGATGGGTTGTGGTCCCCGCGTGGGCCCCCTCACTTATCTATTCATCCCACATCATCACCTACCTCCAGAAAAAATTCACCATTGCTCTCTCTCTCTCTCATGTTCTTGCTCTCAAACCCACGGATTTCGATATCTTTGCTCGAAGCTCCGTTTCCGAAACTGTTTTGGGGGATTGTTGCTTGGTATGAGACTCCTCCGTTTGTCCAATTAGTTTTTGCTTTAGTGGTTTATATTTCGAATAATTAGCTACTCTTGGTGCTGCTGTAGATGAGCTTGCATGTTGAATTCTTAGAGTTCTAAGTAGTTTGAATGCTTGCCATGGGCTCTAGGCATCCCTATGAGTAGTTGCTACCAATCTTGTAAGGTTTTGTTGATAAATTTTTGTCACCTAAATTTTTTCAGAAAATTGTACGCGAATATGATGAACCTCTTTGGAAGGAGGTCTTCGAAGAGGAGATCCTCGGAGGCATCTTCTAGTGACAGTTCCGTTCGTTGGTCTTATGTTGAACCAAGTGAGAGTTCCATACGAGATGCTACCACCAAAACATGCTTATGGCCATGCGACGACTATATGATGAGTGTGGGCATTACGGAGGAATTTGAGCAATATGTTCACAATGCCGATCTCGGTCCCTACATTTCAGATTAGTGCAATCAACACCACACTCTCACTGAATCATTTGTCAAAGGATTTAAATTCCATCCCCGTGAGTCTAGGGTGTCATTTAAACTGTATGAAAATCCATTTACCATATCACTAGAGAGATTTGCTTACCACTGCAGAATTCCATTCTGGGGTTCGCTTGACGAACCACCAAGAGCTGAGTTCCAAACATTCTTGACTAGTCTTTGCTACGGTGAGAATAGGGGAGTGACGCAAGGTAGAATAAAGAGCATTCATTTTCCCGCAATTCAGTACTTTGCATTATTTAATGGAAAATGTATAGTAGGCAAACAAGATTGTAGTACACTTTGTGCCCAGACTTGAGCCTCATACGCACTGCTCTCACCGGTGACAGAAGTTATAATCTTGGAGCGATTGTTGCACGTAGGTTGCAACATAACGCTAATAGTGGTTATTTTTATGGTGGAATTTATGCCACACGCTTAGCAAGAGAGCTGGGTGTTTCACCTTTGCCATATGACCCTATTTTACCCACGCAGTATTTAGACTTTGATGCTATGAAACGTCATAAGATTCTTAGGGGAGAACCTGATAACTTCACCTACAAATTTTTGTTTAATCAAGAATCCATTGTATACACATATTTGCCTGCGCCTGCTCTCTTTGATTATAACAGCAGGGGAAGATATTTCGTTCTTGAGAGCGAGGCCCGAGCTCACAATGCGGCAGTTGTGGCTTCAGGGCAGGCCGAGGCATCCGCACCGAGAGCCTCCGTGAGCTACCACCCCGACTATTATCCAGGCTACTGACTGATTACCAAGTTAGGCCAAAAGCCTAAGCTTGGGGGAGTACGTATTCCCACCGACATTACATTCATGTTCACACATTTCATTACCAGTTGTCGGTGTTCAGACTTTTTCATTGTATTATCCATGTTAAATTTATTTTCTCGCTTTCTTCTTGTGTGTTTGAAAAACTTGAGAAAATACAAAAATATTTCCTGCTTCTTTTTTATTTTCTTTCTAGAGTAGTTAGCTGTAGCACTAAAAAGAAAACCCAAAAAGATTTCCTTGTTCTTCTTTTACTTGTTGGGAGCTTTCCCGTGTGAATAGTTTTTCTCGTTTTTGCTTTTCCCTTTTATTTGCTTGTTCTAGAAAATCAAAAACTCCAAAAATATTTGAGTGTGTTTCTCTGAATTTCTTTTCTATTTATTGAGTCGTACCGCGGAGAAGACCACGATGAAAATGTTGAGTGGCTCTCATATGCATAATTGTTGATCCAATAAGAGCCCATTTTACCTTGTCTTCTCCTGTTGAATAAAATGTTTGCAGATTCCAGCTTAGTCCACGGCACTCTTGCACTATTATTATTTTCACATCGTTCGGTCGTGCAAGTGAAAGGCAGTAATGACGATATTTGATGAACTGGCCGTGGCAGAGAGAAACGGGTATGAACTCGACTTGTTCTGTTTTTGTAAATATATTTAACCTAGTATCCATGATTCAGCCCATTATGATTAAACATGTATGCAATGACAATTAGAGATTATAGTTTCTCATGCCATGCATAAGTAGCTAGGGGTGGATAATGATTTATCTTGGATATCAACATTGCGTTAAAATGATTGTGATGTAGTATGATGATATGGTATCCTCCTCTGAATGTTCGAGTGGCTTGACTTGGCACATGTTCATGCATGTAGTTGAATCAAAACCAACATAGCCTCTATGATATTTATGTTCATGGTGTTCATATCCTACTCATGCTAGTGTCCAATGTTACTTATACATAATGCATGTTCATGACCGTTGTTGCTCTCTAGCTGGCCGCTTCTCAACCTATTTGCTAGCCTTCGTCTGTACTAAGTGGGAATTCTGCTTGTACATAAAAAACCTGAAACCCAATTTATTCCAGATGAGTCCACCATACCTACCTATATGCGGTATTACCCTGCCGTCCTAAGTAAATTTGCATGTGCCATCTTTAAAATCTTCAAATAAATATCCTTTTTGTGTGCCTGGATCGTTCATGGAACGACATGAGGTAGTCGGTATCTTCCATGCTAAGCGGGCTATTCTCACGATGAGTGTTTATTCACTCACCATCGCACGAGAAAAGGGTGGTAATAGGGATGCCCAGTCCCAAACTGCAAAAAGAAAAGAGCATACAAATAATCAAACAAAAACTCCAACGGAGTCATAACCTTTACTTTATCGCTTGGGAACCGCCACTAGCGTGTTTAGCATGGAAGATATTGATAACTGATGGTCATGAAGTAAACAAGAAGGGTGCATGTCTCAAAATATCATTTACCTCTGTTTTAAAATTTTGAGCTCTAGCACCTTTGCAAATCACTACTTTCCTCTGCGAAGGGGCTATCTATTTACTTTTATGTTGTGTCATCACCTTCTAAAATAAGCGCCAGAACCTGAGAGCACTGCTGTCATGCTAATGCATTGTGTGTAGCTAATGTTGGGTGCATCATGACTGGATCTTTTCTACCATGAATTACAATGTTTAGTCGCTGCTTGAACTTTAGAGGTGCTCTGCATTTATGTTTTGCGGTCTCAGAAAGGGCTATCGAGATACCACTATTGTCATATTATATCATGGTTGTTTTGATAACATGTTGCCGTTTGAGATATCTTATTATTGCTCGCTAGCTGATTATGTCATTGATATGAGTTAATATAATTTTTAAGAGTTATTGTCGACATGGTTAGTTATAATATTGGCTGAAAACCTGGGTGTTGTTTAAGCTTATTTATGCAAACAAGAGCAAAAGAGTTTGTAATTTTTTTTCTTATTCACTTTCAGTTTATCAACTAAATTGCTTGAGGACAAGCAAAGGTTTAAGCTTGGGGGAGTTGATACGTCTCCAATGTATCTACTTTTCCTAACGCTTTTCCTCTTGTTTTGGACTCTAATTTGCATGATTTGAATGAAACTAACACCGGACTGACGCTGTTTTCAGCAGAACTACCATGGTGTTGTTTTTTTTGCAGAAATAAAGGTTCTCGGAATGGAACGAAACTTTGCGAGGATTTTTTATACCAATAAAGAGAATTTCTGGAGCCAAGAACCACCGGAGGGGGGCACCTGGGTGGGCACAACCCACCAGGGCGTGCCCCCCTCCAAGCGCTCCCTGGTGGGTTGTCCCCACCTTGTGGCCCCGCAGACCCTGAAACCTACGCTATAAAATCACATATTTCCAGAAAAAAATTAGGGAGAAAGAATTATTGCGTTCCACGAGACGAAGCCATGGTCACCTCCTGTTCTTCATCGGGAGGCCAGATCTGGAGTCTGTTTGGGGCTCCGGAGAGGGGGATCTTCGATCTTCGTGATCACCAACCCTTCTCCATTGCCAATTCCATGATGCTCCCCACCGGGAGTGAGTAATTCCTTCGTAGGCTCGCTGGTCGGTGAGGAGTTGGATGAGTCATCATGTAATCGAGTTAGTTTTGTTAGGGCTTGATCCCTAGTATCCACTATGTTCTGAGATTGATGTTGCTATGACTTTGCCGTGCTTAATGCTTGTCACTTTGGGCCCGGGTGCCATGATTTCAGATCTGAACCGTTTATGTTATCACCATTATATCTATGTTCTAGATCTGATCTTGCAAGTTATAGTCACCTACTACGTGTTATGATCCGGCAACCCCGGAGTGACAATAGTCGGGACCACTCCCGGTGATGACCGTAGTTTGAGGAGTTCATGTATTCACCGTGTGTTAATGCTTTGTTCCGGTTCTCTATTAAAAGGAGGCCTTAATATCCCTTAGTTTCCAATTGGACCCCGCTGCCACGGGAGGGTAGGACAAAAGATGGCATGCAAGTTCTTTCCATAAGCACGTATGACTATTTACGGAATACATGCCTACATTATATTTAGGAACTGGAGCTAGTGCCGTATCGCCAAATTACCGATCCAATGCCTACGAATTTATCTTATATTGTTCTTGCTAAGTTACTACTGCTATCGTTACTGTTGCACTTGCTACAAAATCACTGCTATCACTATTACCGTTAATATTGCTACTGCTACTATTACCAAAACTATCATACTACTTTGCTACTGATCACTTTCCTGTAGATAATTAATCTCCAAGTGTGGTTGAATTGACAACTCAGCTGCTAATACTTACAAATATTCTTTGGCTCCCCTTGTGTCGAATCTATAAATTTGGGTTGAATACTCTACCCTCGAAAACGGTTGCGATCCCCTATACTTGTGGGTTATCAAGACCTTTTTCTGGCGCCGTTGCCGGGGAGCATAGCTATATTTGTCGAGTCACTTGGGATTATTATCAATTATTCACTATGAAGAATCTGAAGGATCCTAAGACTACGATTTTTCCCTCTAAGACGAGGGGAGGTAAGGAACTGCCATCTAGCTCCGCTTTAGATTCACCTTCTGTTATAAGTAAACTTGCAACACCACCACATGCTATCAATCCTGATATGTTGCAAGTTATTGATGATGCTACTTCTGCTATGAATGATGCTTATGATGATGCTAGTACCTTGCTTGATGATAATGTGCCACTAGGTGAATTTCTTGATGAACAAATTGCTAGAGTAAGACAACATGATATTGTTGAATCTGATGATGAGCTTGAAACTAAAAATCTTGAAACACCTGCTAGAACTAGCCCTCCTAGATATGAATTGCCTAAGGTACCAGAAGGTTATGTTATGAATGAGGAGACAACTAAAGATATTCTTGCTTGTAAGGATAGAGATGATCTAGAGAAATTATTATGCAAGTATAAAGAAAAATCTCTGAATGCTAGAATGCAATATGATCCTAAGTTTGCTACTTCACCTATCTTTATTGATGATAAGGATTATGAATTCTCCGTCGACCCAGAGTTAATCACTTTGGTTGAATCCGATCCTTTTCATGGTTATGAAACTGAAATTTTTGTGGCACACCTTACTAAGTTGAATGACATAGCCACCCCTTTTACTCATGATGAGAAAACTCGCTATTACTATATTCTCAAATTATATCCGTTCTCATTAAAGGGTGATGCTAAAGCTTGGTACAATAATCTTGCTCCTAGTTGTGTGCGTAGTCCCCAGGATATGATTTATTACTTCTCTAAAAAATATTTCCCTGCTCATAAGAAACAAGCTACATTACAGGAAATATTTAACTTTGTGCAAATTGAAGAAGAGAGTCTCCCACAAGCTTGGGGGAGGCTTCTCCAATTGCTTAATGCTTTGCCTGATCATCCTCTTAAGAAAAATGAAATACTTGATATCTTCTATAATGGACTAACCGATGCTTCTAGGGATTTCCTAGATAGTTGTGCTGGTTGTGTTTTTAGGGAACAAACTATTGGGCAAGCTGAAGAATTATTGAATAACATACTGAAAAATTATGATGATTGGACTCTTCCTGAACCATTGCCTAAACCCACTCTGAAGAAGAGGGGTATATTATATCTCAGTCCTGAAGATATGCAAGAGGCAAAGAAATCTATGAAGGAAAAAGGTATTAAAGCTGAGGATGTCAAAAATTTACCTCCTATTGAAGAAATACATGGGCTTGAAACACCACCACTGCCTAAGGTGGTAGAGGTAAAGTCTCTAATGAAATTCAATGATAATGATAATCCTCACAATATGCACCCTAGCAAATGCCTCTATGAGTTTGAAAATTATATTAGAAAGCAAGATCACTTCAATGCAAATTTTATGAAACAATTGAAATACTATTCTGATATGATTGCTCGCTTGAGTGACTTGTTATTTAGAATCTCAAATGATGTTAGAGGTGTGGGGAAGCATGCTTCTATGGTTCAAACTCAATTAGAACAAGTTGTTAAATCTCAAAGAGAATTGCTTGATGAAATGAATAACAACATACATGACTTTGCTGTTAGAGTTGAAACTAGAGGAGGTAAAATGACTCTGGAACCACTTTATCCTGAGGGACATCCAAAAAGAATCGAACAAGATTCACAAAGGAACAATACCACTGCACCTAGTCCGTCTAAAAAGAAGAAGAAAAATAAAAATGATAGGACTTTGCATGCTTCTAGTGAACCTGAAGTAGAAAAACATCCTGATAATGATAATGATGTTTCTATTTCTGATGCTGAAACTCAATCTGGTAATGAACATCCACCTAGTTATAATGAAAAAGATAATGCTGATGTTCATGAAGATACTCAACCAAACAATGAAAAAGAACCAGATAATGATGTTGAAATAGAACCAGCTATTGATCTTGATAACCCACAACCCAAGAATACACGATATGATAAAACAGACTTTATTGCTAGAAAACACGATAAGGAAAGAGAACCGTGGGTTCAAAAACCTATGCCTTTTCCACCCAAGTTAACTAAAAAGAAAGATGATGAAGAATTTGAACGCTTTGCTGAAATGCTGAGACCAGTCTTTTTGCATACTCGCTTGACTGATATCCTTAAAATGCCTCCTTATGCAAAGTACATGAAAGACATCATCACCAATAAGAGAAAAATACAGGAAGCTGAAATCTCCACCATGCTTGCTAATTATACTTTTAAAGATGGAGTACCTAAAAAACTTGGAGATCCGGGAATACCAACTATACCTTGCTCCATCAAAAAAAATATGTGAAAACTGCTTTATGTGATTTGGGAGTTGGTGTTAGTGTTATGCCTTTCTCTTTATATAAAAGACTTGACTTGAATAAACTCACACCTACTAAAATATCTTTAGAAATGGCTGTCAAATCAACTGCCATACCTATTGGTATTTGTGAGGATGTGCCCGTTGTTGTTGCTAATGTTACTATTTTGACTGACTTTGTTATACTTGAGATGCCCGAGGACGACAACATGTCGATTATCCTTGGCAGACCTTTCTTGAATACTGCAGGGGCTGTTATTGATTGCAATAAAATCAAGGTCACTTTTCATATCAATGGTAATGAGCATACGGTGCAGTTTCAGAAGAAACAATTCCAAGTGAATGGTATTAATGTTGTTGAAAAATCTCCGACAATCGCTATTGGAAGTTTTCAACTACCTCTACCTACTGTCAAAAAGAATTATGAAATGCTTATTGTTGGGGACATTCATATCCCCGTTGAGGTAACTTAGTGATTTACGAAAGTTCTTCGGTTTCATGCTAATCGAAAGTGGTTGTTAATAAGACTTGATCAACCTTATTAATGGATCATTTTTGAGAGGTATGAAGTTGATGATTTAGTGAGCACTACCTTCTGTCCTTACCTTTTGTTTTCTGTTTTTATAAGTTAAATAAAATAAAATGCCATGTTTTGTCTGTTTTCTGATTTTCCCGTGCAATAAAAAAATGACCCACAAATAAAAGTTCTCAGAATGCTCTGAAAATTTAATACATTTTTTTCTTCTAAATATTTAAGAATTTCTGGTGCAAATAATACCAGAGGGAGGTGCACCAGGTGGGCACAACCCACCTGGGCGCGCCAGGACCCCCAGGCGCGCCCTGGTGGGTTGTGGTCCCCGCGTGGACCCCCTCACTTATCTCTTCATCCCACATCATCACCTACCTCGAGAAAAAATTCACCATTGCTCTCTCTCTTGTGTTCTTGCTCTCAAACCTGTGGATTTCGATATCTTTGCTCGAAGCTCTGTTTCCGAAACTGTTTTGGGGGATTGTTGCTTGGTATGTGACTCCTCCGTTTGTCCAATTAGTTTTTGCTTTAGTGGTTTATATTTTGAATAATTAGCTACTCTTGGTGCTACTGTAGATGAGCTTGCATGTTGAATTCTTAGAGTTCTAAGTAGTTTGAATGCTTGCTATGGGCTCTAGGCATCCCTATGAGTAGTTGCTACAAATCTTGTAAGGTTTTGTTGATAAATTTTTGTCACCTAAAATTTTTCAGAAAATTGTACGCGAATATGATGAACCTCTTTGGAAGGAGGTCTTCGAAGAGGAGATCCTCGGAGGCATCTTCTAGTGACAGTTCCGTTCGTCGGTCTTATGTTGAACCAAGTGAGAGTTCCATACGAGATGCTACCACCAAAACATGCTTATGGCCATGCGATGACTATATGGTGAGTGTGGGCATTAAGGAGGAATTTGAGCAATATGTTCACAATGCCGATCTCGGTCCCTACATTTCAGATAAGTGCAATCAACATCACACTCTCACTGAATCATTTGTCAAAGGATTTAAACTCCATCCCCGTGAGTCTAGGGTGTCATTTAAACTGTATGAAAATCCATTTACCATATCACTAGAGAGATTTGCCCACCACTGCAGAATTCCATTCTGGGGTTCGCTTGACGAACCACCAAGAGCTGAGTTCCAAACATTCTTGACTAGTCTTTGCTACGGTGAGAATAGGGGAGTGACGCAAGGTAGAATAAAGAGCATTCATTTTCCCGCAATTCAGTACTTTGCATTATTTAATGGAAAATGTATAGTAGGCAAACAAGATTGTAGTACACTTTGTGCCCAGATTTGAGCCTCATACACACTGCTCTCACCGGTGATAGAAGTTATAATCTGGGAACAATTATTGCACGTAGGTTGCAACACAACGCTAATAGTGGTTATTTTTATGGTGGAATTTATGCCACACGCTTAGCAAGAGAGCTGGGTGTTTCACCTTTGCCATATGACCCTATTTTACCCACGCAGTATTTAGACTTTGATGCTATGAAACGTCATAAGATTCTTAGGGGTGAACCTGATAACTTCACCTACAAATTTTTGTTTAATCAATAATCCATTGTATACACATATTTGCCTGCGCCTGCTCTCTTTGATTATCACAGCAGGGGAAGATATTTTGTTCTTGAGAGTGAGGCCCGAGCTCACAACGCGGCAGTTGTGGCTTCACAGCAGGCCGAGGCATCCGCACCGAGAACCTCCGTGAGCTACCACCCCGACTATTATCCAGGCTACTGACTGATTACCAAGTTAGGCCAAAAGCCTAAGCTTGAGGGAGTACGTATTCCCACCGACATTACATTCATGTTCACACATTTCATTACCAATTGTCGTTGTTCACACTTTTTCATTGTATTATCCATGTTAAATTTATTTTCTTGCTTTCTTCTTGTGTGTTTGAAAAACTTGAGAAAATACAAAAATATTTCCTGCTTCTTTTTTATTTTCTTTCTAGAGTAGTTAGCTATAGCACTAAAAAGAAAACCCAAAAAGATTTCCTTGTTCTTCTTTTACTTGTTGGGAGCTTTCCCGTGTAAATAGTTTTTCTCATTTTTGCTTTTCCCTTTTATTTGCTTGTTCTAGAAAATCAAAAACTCCAAAAATATTTCAGTGTGTTTCTCTGAATTTCTTTTCTGTTTATTGAGTCGTACCGAGGAGAAGACCACGATGAAAATGTTGAGTGGCTCTCATATGCATAATTGTTGATCCAATAAGAGCCCATTTTACCTTGTCTTCTCCTATTGAATAAAATGTTTGCATATTCCAGCTTAGTCCACGGCACTCTTGCACTATTATTATTTTCACGTCGTTCGGTCGTGCAAGTGAAAGGCAATAATGACGATATTTGATGAACTGGCCATGGCAGAGAGAAACGGGTATGAACTCGACTTGTTCTATTTTTGTAAATATGTTTAACCTAGTATCCATGATTCAGCCCATTATGATTAAACATGTTTGCAATGACAATTAGAGATTATAGTTTCTCATGCCATGCATAAGTAGCTAGGGGTGGATAATGATTTATCTTGGATATCAACATTGCGTTAAAATGATTGTGATGTAGTATGATGATGTGGTATCCTCCTCTGAATGTTCAAGTGGCTTGACTTGGCACATGTTCATGCATGTAGTTGAATCAAAACCAACATAGTCTCTATGATATTTATGTTCATGGTGTTCATATCCTACTCATGCTAGTGTCCAATGTTACTTATGCATAATGCAAGTTCATGACCGTTGTTGCTCTCTAGCTGGCCGCTTCTCAACCTATTTGCTAGCCTTCGCCTGTACTAAGTGGGAATTCTGCTTGTACATCAAAAACCTGAAACCCAAGTTATTCTAGATGAGTCCACCATACCTACCTATATGCGGTATTACCCTGCCGTCCTAAGTAAATTTGCATGTGCCATCTCTAAAAACTTCAAATAAATATCCTTTTTGTGCGCCTGGATCATTCATGGAACGACAGGAGGTAGTCGGTATCTTCCATGCTAAGCGGGTTATTCTCAGGATGATTGTTTATTCACTCACCATCGCACGCGAAAAGGGCGGTAATAGGGATGCCCAGTCCCAAACTGCAAAAAGAAAAGAGCTTACAAATAATCAAACAAAAACTCCAACGGAGTCATAACCTTTACTTTATCGCTTGGGAACCGACACTAGCGTGTTTAGTGATTGCTCCCTGACTATAGCGCCAGAAAGCTCCTGTCTGCTAGGACTACGTCGGTATTTCCCCAAAGAGGAATGGATGATGTAGCACAGCGAAGGTAGGTATTTCCCTCAGTGATGAAACCAAGGTTATCGAACCAGTAGGAGAACCAAGCAACACAACGTAAACAGCACCTGCACACAAATAACAAAACCTCGCAACCCGACGTCTTAAAGGGGTTGTCAATCCCTTCCGGGGTACGGCGCCTCAAGATAGGCAAGCAGACATGAGATAAATTGTAGTAGATTGATAGATCGAACGCCAAATAAAATAAATAGAAATGAAACGCAGCAAGGTATTTCTGGATTTTTGGTTTAATAGATCTGAAAATAAATGCAAAGGAAAAGTAGATCACAAAGGCAAATATATGAGAAAGAAGACCCGGGGCCGTAGGTTTCACTAGTGGCTTCTCTCGAGAAAAATAGCAAACGGTGGGTAAACAAATTACTGTTGGGCAATTGATAGAACTTCAAATAATTATGACGATATCCAGGCAATGATCATTACATAGGCATCACGTCCAAGATTAGTACACCGACTCCTGCCTGCATCTACTACTATTACTCCACACATCGACCGCTATCCAGCATGCATCTAGTGTATTAAGTTCATGGAAAAATGGAGTAATGCAATAAGAATGATGACATGATGTAGACAAGATCCGTTTATCTATTGCGTAGATATAGATCCCATCTTTTTATCCTTAGTAGCAACGATACATACGTGTCGTTTCCCTTTCTGTCACTGGGATCAAGCACCGTAAGATCGAACCCACTACCGGGCACCTCTTCCCATTGCAAGATAAATAGATCAAGTTGGCCAAACAAAACCCAAATATCGGAGAAGAAATACGAGGCTATAAGAGGTCATGCATATAAGAGATCAAAGAAACTCAAATAACTTTCATGGATATAAAAAGATATAACTGATCATAAACTCGAAGTTCATCAGGTCCCAACAAACACACCGCAAAAAGAGTTACATCATATGGATCTCCAAGAGACCATTCTATTGAGAATTCAGCGAGAGAGAGAAAGCCATCTAGCTACTAACTACGGACCCGAAGGTCTACAAAGAACTACTCACGCATCATCGGAGAGGCACCAATGGAGGTGGTGAACCCCATCCGAGATGGTGTCTAGACTGGATCTGGTGGTTCTGGACTCTGCGGTGGCTGGATGAATATTTCGTCGACGCTTCTAGGGTTTCTGGAATATTGGGGTATTTATAGAGCAAAGAGGCGGTCCGGGGGGCACCCGAGGTGGGCACAACCCACCAGGGCACGCCTGGGCCTCCTGGCGTGCCCTGGTGGGTTGTCCCCTCCTCGGGACTCCCCCAGGTGCAACCAGGGCCCAACTTCTTCCTTTTGGTCCATAAAAAATCATCGTAAAGTTTCGTGGCATTTGGACTCCGTCTGATATTGATTTCCTGCGATGTAAAAAACATGCAGAAAACAACAACTGGAACTTGGCACTATGTCAATAGGTTAGTACCAAAAAATGAAATAAAATGACTATAAAATGATTATAAAACATCCAAGATTGATAATAAAATAGCATGGAACAATCAAAAATTATAGATACGTTGGAGACGTATCAGCATCCCCAAGCTTAACTCCTGCTCATCCTCGAGTAGGTAAGTGATAAAAACAGAATTTTTGATGTGGAGTGCTGTTTATCATGTCATGTCATATTCTTTTCTTTATAGCATGGACATTTGGACTTTTATGTGATTCAAAGCAATAGTCTAGTTTTGACATAATAATTTAGATACTCAGGCATATCAACAAACAACCATGTCTTTCAAAATATCAATGCTAAAACAAGTTATCCCTAGCCCATCATGCTCAAACATTGATCCATTCATGAAACACACTCGAATATTAGCTACACCCAATACTTAAGCATGATCATATTGCCTCTTAGTTGGTGCTTTTATAAGAGAAGATGGAGACTCAAACTCAAAAATAAAAATTGCATAAAGTAAAAGAAAGGCCCTTCGCAGAGGGAAGTAGGGATTTGTAGAGGTGCCAGAGCTCAAAGCGAAAAATTAGAGATAAAAACATTTTGGGAGGTGTATCCATCCCACCAACAAAAACGACGTAGAGCTACGAACACTTTCCATGCTAGATATGCCATAGGCGGTTCCCAAACAGAAAATAAAGTTTATTCCTTTTTCCACCATACTTTCACTTTCCATGGCTAACCGTATCCACGGGTGCCTTCCATACCAACACTTTCCAAGGAATTTATTATTTGACAACATAAAGTAAATTCATTTTTGCATTTCGGGATTGGGAATCCCTAAAACCTTTGCCTTACTCTCGTGCAATGACAAGTGAATAAACACTCATCGTGAGAATAACACATCCAGCATGGAAAATATTAGCCACCCGTTACCGTTCCGCGAGCGAAACAAACACACAAAAGAGAAGTTTATTTTGAAAATTAGAGATGGCACATGCAAATTTTCTTAGAATGGCAAAAGAATACCGCATATAGGTAGATATAGTGGACTCATGTGGCAAAACTAGTTTAAAGGATTTTGGATGCACAAGTAGAGGTCATACTTAGTGCAAAATGAAGGCTAGCAAAAAGATTGAGAAGCGACCAACCAAGAAACGAATAATCTCATAAGCAAGCATTAAGCATAATTAACACCGAATAATGCACCATAAGTAGGATATAATTTTCATTGCATGATTATTGACTTCCGTTCATGCATAGGGAATCACAAACCTTAACACCAATATTCTTACTAAAGCATAATTACTCATCAACATAACTCACATATCACATCATCATATCTCAAAACTATTACTAAGAATCAAGTTTATTTTGTCCAATGATCTTCATGACATTTTTTCTTTACTTTATCCTTCTTGGATATCTATCACTTTGGGACTAATTTTCATGTGTTGCTTTTCATAAGCTCAAACAAATATAAGTGAAGATCATGAGCATAAAAATTTTCTTTGTCTCAAAATAATTTAAGTGAAGCAAGAGAGAATTTCTTCAAAATTTTACTAACTCTCAAATAAATCTAAGTGAAGCAAGAGAGCATTTCTTCAAAAATACTAAGCACACCGTGCTCAAAAAGATATAAGTGAAGCACTAGAGCAAGTCCTAGCTCATAAAAGATTTAAGTGAAGCACAGAGAGCAATTCTAACAAGTCATGATATAATTTTGGCTCTCTCAAATAGGTGTGTCCAGCAAGGATTGATGACTTAAAACACAAAATAAAACAAGCAAAGACACATATCATACAAGACGCTCTAAACAAAACACATATCATGTGACGAATAAACATATAGTCTCGAGTAAAATACCGATGGTCGTTAGAAGAAAGAGGGGATGCCACTCGGGGGCATCCCCAAGCTTAGTTGGTTGCTCATTCTTGGAAAATAGCTTGGGATGCTGGGGCATCCCCAAGCTTAGGCTCTTCTATCCTTCTTTCATCCATCGTAAGATAACCCAAAACTTGAAAACTTCAATCACACAAAACTCAACAAAACCTTTGTGAGATCCGTTAGTAAAAGAAAGCAAACCACTACTATAAGTACTGTATCAAACCAATTCATATTTTGTTTTTGTATTATATCTACTGTATTCCAACTTTTCTATGGCAAAAACTCATCAAAGAAAACCATAGAGCCATCAAAATAAACACACAACACAAAGAAAACAGAATCTGTCAAAACAGAACAGTCTGTAGTAATCTGATACTTTCGGATAATTCTGTAACTCCAAAAATTCTTAAAAATTAGGAAAACCAGGGTAATTTGTATATTGATCTTCTGCAAAAAGAATTGGCATTTTATCAGGTTCTGGTGATTTTTAACAATTATTTTCATGAGCACAAAGTTTCTGTCTTTTTCAGCAAGATCAAACAACTATCACCCAAGAAGATCCTAAAGGCTTTACTTGGCACAAACACTAATTAAAACACAAAAAACACAATCATACCAGTAGCATAATTGTGTAAACACGCAAGAACAGAAGGCAAAAAGGAAAAATAAATTTTATTCATTGGGTTGCCTCCCAACAAGCGCTATAGTTTTACGCCCTTAGCTAGGCGTAAGGCAAGGATCTAAGTTTTGTCTTCCGAAGTTTTGGCAACTTTTGTAAGGGTTTTCTCAAACCCGGGAGGCTCTTTATGCTTCCCTAAATTCTCCGGAAGAGAAACCATCTTAAGATCCAAAATATCCAATCGCTTGTTGCAAAGAGTGATCAAGGTATTCATGCGATTGATACTACCATTGAGGTGCTTGAGGGGTTCATTATATTTCTGTATTTCAACCATATGTTTATGCAAATGACCAAGTTTGTCCAACATTTGAACTCCCTCAGGGGTAAAGGAAAACCCCTTCTTTTGAGGAGGAATTCCCAAAATTCCTTCCAAAATTTCATAGGCAGCGTTTGCATCAAGCTCAATAAAATTTCCTTTAGCGGCAAAATCAAGAAGTTGTCTATGATGCAAAGCTAATCCTATGTAAAAATTATGAAGCAAACCCTTAGCATCCCCCTTTAGATTGGAAACACGATACGATTCCATAAGCCTATACCAGGCATCTTTCAGATTTTCTCCTTGTCTTTGCTTGAAGTAAAGAACTTCAAAATCTGGTGACAAAGGAGGAGTAGGGATGCTAGCCACCGGGACTAGAGACAAGAGATCGGTGAAAAAGAGAGGCAAAAAAAGGCAAATTTTTGTGAACTGGGGGAGAGGAAAACGAGAGGCAAATGGCAAATAATGTAAATTGCGAGGAGATGAGATTTGTGATTAGGAACCTGGTTATGTTGAAGATCCTCACCGGCAATGGCGCCAGAAATTCCTTTTGATTGCTCCCTGACTATAGCGCCAGAAAGCTCCTGTCTGCTAGGACTACGTCGGTATTTCCCCAAAGAGGAAGGGATGATGTAGCACAGCGAAGGTAGGTATTTCCCTCAGTGATGAAACCAAGGTTATCGAACCAGTAGGAGAACCAAGCAACACAACGTAAACAACACCTGCACACAAATAACAAAACCTCGCAACCCGACGTGTTAAAGGGGTTGTCAATCCCTTCCGGGGTACGGCGCCTCAAGATAGGCAAGCAGACGTGAGATAAATTGTAGTAGATTGATAGATCGAACGCCAAATAAAATAAATAGAAATAAAACGCAGAAAGGTATTTTTGGATTTTTGGTTTAATAGATCTGAAAATAAATGCAAAGGAAAAGTAGATCGCAAAGGCAAATATATGAGAAAGAAGACCCGGGGGCCGTAGGTTTCACTAGTGGCTTCTCTCGAGAAAAATAGCAAACGGTGGGTAAACAAATTATTGTTGGGCAATTGATAGAACTTCAAATAATTATGACGATATCCAGGCAATGATCATTACATAGGCATCACGTCCAAGATTAGTAGACCGACTCCTGCCTGCATCTACTACTATTACTCCACACATCGACCGCTATCCAGCATGCATCTAGTGTATTAAGTTCATGGAAAAACAGAGTAATGCAATAAGAAAGATGATATGATGTAGACAAGATCCGTTTATCTATTGCGTAGATATAGATCCCATCTTTTTATCCTTAGTAGCAATGATACATACGTGTCGTTTCCCTTTCTGTCACTGGGATCAAGCACCGTAAGATCGAACCCACTACCGGGCACCTCTTCCCATTGCAAGATAAATAGATCAAGTTGGCCAAACAAAACCCAAATATCGGAGAAGAAATACGAGGCTATAAGAGGTCATGCATATAAGAGATCAAAGAAACTCAAATAACTTTCATGGATATAAAAAGATATAACTGATCATAAACTCGAAGTTCATCAGATCCCAACAAACACACCGCAAAAAGAGTTACATCATATGGATCTCCAAGAGACCATTCTATTGAGAATTCAGCGAGAGAGAGAAAGCCATCTAGCTACTAACTACGGACCCGAAGGTCTACAAAGAACTACTCACGCATCATCGGAGAGGCACCAATGGAGGTGGTGAACCCCATCCGAGATGGTGTCTAGATTGGATCTGGTGGTTCTGGACTCTGCGGCGGCTGGATGAATATTTTGTCGACGCTTCTAGTGTTTCTGGAATATTGGGGTACTTATAGAGCAAAGAGGCGGTCCGGGGGGCACCAGAGGTGGGCACAACCCACCAGGGCACGCCTGGGCCTCCTAGCGTGCCCTGGTGGGTTGTCCCCTCCTCGGGACTCCCCCCAGGTGCAACCAGGGCCCAACTTCTTCCTTTTGGTCCATAAAAAATCATCATAAAGTTTCATGGCATTTGGACTCCGTCTGATATTGATTTCCCGCGATGTAAAAAACATGCAGAAAACAGCAACTGGCACTTGGCACTATGTCAATAGGTTAGTACCAAAAAATGATATAAAATGATTATAAAACATCCAAGATTGATAATATGATGTATCATTTACCATGGAAGATATTGATAATAGATGGTCGTGAAGTAAACA
Source organism: Thinopyrum elongatum (assembly GCA_011799875.1). Classification (NCBI taxonomy): domain Eukaryota; kingdom Viridiplantae; phylum Streptophyta; class Magnoliopsida; order Poales; family Poaceae; genus Thinopyrum; species Thinopyrum elongatum. The sequence goes on from CM022298.1 coordinate 23,637,777, forward strand.
GGAAGGGTGCATGTCTCAAAATATCAGTTACCTCTGTTTTAAAATTTTGAGCTCTGGCACCTCTGCAAATCACTGCTTCCCTCTGCGAAGGGACTAGCTATTTACTTTTATGTTCTGTCATCACCTTCTAAAATAAGCGCCAGAACCTGAGAGCACTGCTGTCATGCTGATGCATTGTGTGTAGCTAATGTTGGGTGCATCATGACTGGATCTTTTCTACCATGAATTGCAATGTTTAGTCGCTGCTTGAACTTTAGAGGTGCTCTGCATTTATGTTTTACGGTCTCCGAAAGGGCTAGCAAGATACCACTATTGTCATATTATATCATGGTTGTTTTGATAACATGTTGCCGTTTGAGATATCTTATTATTGCTCGCTAGCTGATTATGTCAGTGATATGAGTTAATATAATTTTTAAGAGTTATTGTCGACATGGTTAGTTATAATATTGGCTGAAAACCTGGGTGTTGTTTAAGCTTATTTATGCAAACAAGAGCAAAAGAGTTCGTAAAAGTTTTTCTTTTTCACTTTCAGTTTATCAACTGAATTGCTTGAGGACAAGCAAAGGTTTAAGCTTGGGGGAGTTGATACATCTCCAATGTATCTACTTTTCCTAACGCTTTTCCTCTTGTTTTGGACTCTAATTTGCATGATTTGAATGAAACTAACCCCGAACTGACGCTGTTTATAGCAGAACTACCATGGTGTTGTTTTTGTGCAGAAATAAAGGTTCTGGGAATGGAACGAAACTTTGCGAGGATTTTTTATACCAATAAAGAGAATTTCTGGAGCCAAGAACCACCGGAGGGGGGCACCTGGGTGGGCACAACCCACCAGGGCGCGCCCCCCTCAAGGCGCGCCCTGGTGGGTTGTCCCCACCTTGTGGCCCCGCAGACCCTGAAACCTACGCTATAAAATCACATATTTCCAAAAAAATCAGGGAGAAAGAATTATCGCGTTCCACGAGACAGAGCCGCCGTCACCTCCTATTCTTCATCGGGAGGCCAGATCTGGAGTCCGTTTGGGACTCCGGAGAGGGGGATCTTCGATCTTCGTCATCACCAACCCTTCTCCATCGCCAATTCCATGATGCTCCCCACCGGGAGTGAGTAATTCCTTCGTAGGCTCGCTGGTCGGTGAGGTGTTCGATGAGATTCATCATGTAATCGACTTAGTTTTATTAGGGCTTGATCCCTAGTATCCACTATGTTCTGAGATTGATGTTGCTATGACTTGCCATGCTTAATGCTTGTCACTTTGGGCCTGGGTGCCATGATTTCAGATCTGAACCGTTTATGTTATCACCATTATATCTATGTTCTAGATCCGATCTTGCAAGTTATAGTCACCTACTACGTGTTACGATCTGGCAACCCCGGAGTGACAATAGTCGGGACCACTCCCGGTGATGACCGTAGTTTGAGGAGTTCATGTATTCACCGTATGTTAATGCTTTGTTCTAGTTCTCTATTAAAAGGAGGCCTTAATATCCCTTAGTTTCCAATTGGACCCCGCTGCCACGGGAGGGTAGGACAAAAGATGTCATGCAAGTTCTTTCCGTAAGCACGTATGACTATTTACGGAATACATGCCTACATTATATTTGGGAACTGGAGCTAGTGCCGTATCGCCCTAGGTTATGACTGTCACATGATGAATATCATCCAACAAATTACCGATCCAGTGCCTATGAATTTATCTTATATTGTTCTTGCTAAGTTATTACTGCTATCGTTACTGTTGCGCTTGCTACAAAATCACTGCTATCACTGTTACCGTTACTATTGCTGCTACTACTATTACCAAAACTATCATACTACTTTGCTACTGATCACTTTGCTGCAGATAATTAATGTCCAGGTGTGGTTGAATTGACAACTCAGCTTCTAATACTTACAAATATTCTTTGGCTCCCCTTGTGTCGAATCTATAAATTTGGGTTGAATACTCTACCCTCGAAAACTGTTGTGATCCCCTATACTTGTGGGTTATCAAGAGGTCGCACTCTTTTGTTTCTGCTTATGTTATGCACTGCTTAATATTACCTGCTACTTTATCATCCTGTTCACCTCTTAGACTCCAAGTCAGGTCCAAATTAATGTTCAAACTTGAGTTTTAAAATTAGTTGTGGGGCACATATCGAGGCAGCAATGAATAGTATCTCTGTCTATTATCTGGTTCACCTAGGGTATGCCTATGTTGTTCATCTTGGGTGGGAACAAATAGTAAAGCAATCATCATCTGTCTTTTTATTAAATTATAGCTATCATCAGCCTGCTATCATTAGTTTTGGATCCATCCACTGGTTGTTACCATCACTCTAGATTTCTGCATGCTCTCCTTACATAATCTCACTATATTTTTTTCGTATGCATGTCAGATATTGTACACAGTCATGCTGAACATGTAGAGAAAAAGAGAAGAGTTTTGCGCGGCAATACAATGTCATGCAGACATAGCTCCATGGTGGGTTCAATGGCAAACCCTCCCCCCCTCTCCAGATTGTAATCCAGAGGAAGATATCTATTCTGAGGCGGATTCAGACGCAGCTGACCACTCCTATTTACCCCCCAATTTGTTTGCTCTAACTTGGAATGATGATGTTAGTCATATCATGCATATGTTGCCTTGCAGTGCCTACTTTTGACATCATATATGTCATCTGCTTAGTTTAGACATGTTCTGTAATGCCACCTGTTTAGTTTCTATATCATATACGGGAATTATGTAGTCTCATCTCTTTTAGCCAGCCATAATATATGTGAAATATGCAATGCCATCCTGTTTAACCAGGCATCATATATTTGAATGATATCTTGCCCATCCTTTTCTTCATTACATTTCCATTTGTCGACAATGTTTGTACATTAAACTACTCTTCCTGTGAATCAGCCATTTGAGTTGGTGATGGAAAAATCTGGAGTGAAAACAAGGTCTTCAGAGCAGACAGTGCTACCTGTCGAAGCAGATCTCTTGCTGGGTCCCGATATCTCCTCGGAGATGGATTCAGAGACAGATGACCAGTCCTATTCCCCCACCGAGGTGTATGCTCTAACTTGGCACGGTTATACTGCTCATATCATGCATATGGTGTCTTGCATTGCATAGTTTAGACATCACATACACAATATTCAACACCATGTTCTTAGTTCAGACATCATATATGCGAATGCCCTCTGCTTAGCATATAAATCACATATGTGAATTAAATCATGCGATCCTGATTACTTAGATAACATGTATGTGAATTATGTCATGCGAACCTGTTTACTAAAGACATCATATAATTATCTCGTGCCATCCTGTTTAGTTAGTCATCATATCTTTGAATTATGTCATGCTATGCTATCCAGTTTAGATAGACATCATATATGTGAAATTATGTCATGCTATCCGTTTTAGTTAAACAATATATATGTTAACTATTTCATGCCCTCTTTTTTCCACACTATCTATTGCATCTGTCTCTCATACAATGTATGTACATTCAACTATGTTTCCTGTTTATCAGCCATTTGAATTGGAGCGGGTGATGACAGTATCTAGCGGAGTAAAAACACGGTCTTCAAATAAAACAGTGCTACCTCTTGGTGGAGATAGCACCCAGGATGTACATGCACGAGAACCAGCCCTACCACACGTAACCCAGACTCTCGTAGATTGTACCACTACTGCGATGGACCGAGAACCAGCTTCACCCAATCTAACCCCAACCCCAGCAGATAGTAACCTAGTTCCTGTTGACACAACACCATCTCCACCATAGAGCTCCCAAACAAGAGCAGTTAGTAAGGCAGCTCCAGTGCCCAAAGCGCCAGTACTACCATGGCGAATCCCAACTCCACCAGTTAGTACACCTATTCCTGTGGAGGAAGCACAACCAGCCATTCGTAGTTTAGCATCTATCGCATTTGATGTTGTTAAATCCTATGTGCATATCTTCCCATCATGGAAATATTATACTGAAGATGAAGGAAAATGCCAGTTGCAGGTGTTTGTCCAGGAGTTATGTGTAAGTAATGTTATTCATGGCAATTACTTTGCTTTGTCCCATACATTCTACCTCCATGATGGTTATAATACAGCAAATTTTCCCAATTTTGTCTATACAGAAGGACCGATTTGGAAACTCAGGATGAGGTAACCTGTGCTATCTTCAAGAATGCTTGGTGGCAGTATCGGAATTACATGAAGAAAACGTACTTCACTGGCAAAGAAACTCATCAAATTCCCTTATGTTCTCCTGAGACACATTTACTGGACAATGACTGGGAACGCCTTGTTCTGTACTGGTCCCGAACCAAGAATGTGGTAAGGTCTATGAGCTCATTTTTTATTTTTAAGTAATATATGCTTGCATCTTACTGTACTGTGTTCATGTAGAACAAGTGCTTAAACCTGGAGAACAACTGTTCTCATTTAAGATTCCATTGCTATCGTGCATACTGCTTTGCTCTTGTATCACTGTATTTACTCATACAAACTTATTTTTAAATTGAAGGATCCAATCGAAACTCCAATGGCACAACAGGTATGTTTACACATGTTTCTTTAACAGGTTTGCTCTTATAAATAGCTCTATTGATTTCAATTTCAATTGTGTATACAGTTGACTTCTCATATCATGCACATTACTAGCATCACAACAGAGCCAATAGTGTTGTTGTACATGTAGATCCGTGGTACCCATCTGAAATCTTGTTGTGCCGTGTAGTTTCCCACGCTTTCTATTCTTTCAGTGCTGCTTTGTCTTGAACTAATATGATTTGAACCATGTCTCTATTTTGATTTGGCAAGACAATGTAGTGACCATAGGACATAGATATATGTTTGTTTGATGCTTTTATAATGTACTACTTGGCAATAGAAGACTTGGTAGTTTAATCTTGTCCACCTTACTAATGAACTGGTTCACCGAAATGAGTTTCATATACTAGTACATGCTAAACCTGTTATGTGTCTGCTTGTTTCTTCTTTTAGAATGCTGACAGAATATGGGGGAAGAGTGCCTTATTAAGCAATGGTAAGGGAAGTAATGCAGATAAGGTTCAGGATAGTGAGACATCCTTGTTGGTCTCCAACAAAGCTGATAAAATAGCTAAGGAAAACTATCTTGAAGATAGTGAGACAACCCCAAAGTCCTGTCTTGGTTTAGTGTTCGAGTTACTGGCCACTACCGCTGGCACAAGCTATTCAAACTCACTGTCTGAATCAGTTCGGTTTCTTGAGTCTCAAATACAAGCTGAAAGACATCGATCAGCTGTGTTGCGACAAGAAGCGGAAGGACTGCGGAAGTCCCTGGAGCATTCAGATGCATACTTTCTGGTGCAACAGCAAGCGTTGGAGGATTTTAGCGCCAAACAGGACAAAGCTAATAAGCTTGCTAAGCTTATTGCCAGCATGGTGGATACCCAGGATAACGTTTCTTGAGCTCTTCTGAAGTTGTTTCAGTTATGGACTTGTTTTGCTGCCGCGTTTATTTGCACTGGTGGCCAATCACTAGTAGAAAAAGGGCCTAATGTGAAGCACACTAGTCCCAGTTTGTAACTGAACCGGCAGTAATGTGCTCATTAGTGCTGGTTCCAACAGCTAGGCGGGCGATGATCATTAGTACCGGTTCGTGGCGAACCTTTAGTACCGGTTCGTGCCACGAACCGGTACAAAAGACGTGGTGGCAGGCTTGTATCAGGCTGGGGCCCCACCATCACCTTTAGTACCGGTTGGTTATACGAACCGAGACTAGAGATGCACCTTTAGTCCCGGTTCGTATAACTAACCGGTACTAAAGGTCATCCTATATAAACCCCTTCGTCGAGCCCGAGCGCTCTGTTCTTCCCCTTTCCCCTCTCCTCTGTTTTCTTCCTCTTCCTCTCGAGCTCACACTCCATTTTTGCCAAAATTTGTGAAGATTTGAAGGCACCCCATCCATCCAAGTGATCACAAAGGTTAGCAACTTTGTCCTTTCATCTCTCATTGCTAGATTAGCTCTTGCAATGCTCTATAAGTATAGTGATTTGTGGGTTTTATTTTGGGAGAGGAATTATATGTGGTAGTATTTGATTTATATGCAATTTGAGGTCAAAATAACTCTTAGTTTGCATATGTAGGTGTGTTTTACTTAGTGCCTTCCCGTCTCCATCCTAACCACCATCGATCGCCCGCACTGTCCCGTCACGGGCACCACCTTGTGGTGAGCCTCTTGTTCTTATCTTTTTTATATAAAAAAAATCATGTTTGTGTGATTTAGATATATAGTTACTCGTATAATTACCTTTCCCGTACGTTGTTTGTTATACATAGTGCCATGGTTTTGATATCCGTCCCCGTCAGCCCTCGTCCGGGTTATGATTCGGATGTGGTATATTCTCTTTTATAACTATTTGTTGCATTTCGTGTTTATGACAAATTATGCCCATCAAGTTGACATAGATATTTTTATCTAGGAGGTATGTGAACCGGAAATTCCAACCGACCCTATTGTCGAGAGGTTAAATTTAGTTGAAAGAGAAAACAAGTATTTGAAAGAAAAATTGAAAAGAATTGAGGGGGAGAAGATGGAATTCGAGTTGCATGTTGCCGATGTCATCGATGATCACAAGATCAAGATGGAGAAAATGCGCTTGAAGATTAGAAAGATTAGAAAATATGCCATTGATAGTGAGGCTTGGTATCATTATGCTGTTGGATCAATTGTTACCTTAGTTGCGATCTTGATCGCATTTGTTGTTGCATTTAAATGCTTTAGCTAGAGAGTTATTTGTATGTTGCATTTAAGTGTTGTATGAACTTGTATTAATTTGGTCTTTTCGGTGTTGTGTAATGAAGATGAGCCAGCAATGGATGTACGATGACCGATGCTCTCCCCAGTTCATTAATGGCGTGCATACTTTTCTACTTACGGCTGAGGCAAACAAGCGGGCGGATGGTTTTATGCCTTGTCCATGTGCTGGCTATAAGAATGATCGGAATTACTCTAAGTTAAAAACCATTCACGTCCACCTGTTTGAGTCCGGTTTCAAGCCCCACTATAATGTTTGGACCAAGCACGGAGAAAGAGGGGTTATGATGGAAGACAATGAAGAAGAAGAGGACGACGACAGCTATCCTAGCCATGGGTTCCCTGAATACGATGGTACAACAATGGGGGAAGAAGCTGAGCCGGTAATGCGGGAAGAAGTTGAGCCGGCAATGCGGGAAGAAGCTGAAGAAGAGGCATCAGATGAGCCCGCTGATGATCTAGGTCGGGCTATTGCTGATGCAAAGAGAAACTGCGCAAGTGAAAAGGAGATGAAAAAGTTGCAGCGCATGTTAGAGGATCACAAGAAATTATTGTACCCGAATTGCGAAGCTGACAAGAAAAAGCTGGGCACCACACTGGAATTGCTGCAATGGAAGGCAGAGAATGGTGTATCTGACAAGGGATTTGGAAAGTTGCTGATAATGTTAAAGAAGATGCTTCCAAAGGACAACGAATTGCCCGAGAGTATGTACGAAGCAAAGAAGGTTGTCTGCCCTCTAGGGTTAGAGGTGCAGAAGATACATGCATGCCCTAATGACTGCATCCTCTACCACGATGAGTACGAGGATTTGAACGCGTGCCCGGTATGCGGTGCATTGTGCTATAAGATCAGCCGTGATGACCCTGGTGATGTCGAGGGCGAGCGCCCCAGGAAGAAGATTCCTGCCAAGGTGATGTGGTATGCTCCTATAATACCACGGTTGAAATGTTTGTTCCAAAACAAAGAGCATGCCAAGGCGATGCGATGGCACAGAGAAGACCGTAAGAAAGACGGGAAGTTTAGAGTACCCGCTGACGGGTTGCAGTGGAGAAAAATCGAGAGAAAGTACAGGGAGGACTTTGCAGGTGACGCAAGGAACGTATGGTTTGGTCTAAGCGCAGATGGCATTAATCCTTTTGGGGAGCAGAGCAGCAACCATCGCACCTGGCCTGTGACTCTATGTATGTATAACCTTCCTCCTTGGTTGTGCATGAAGCGGAAGTTCATTATGATGCCAGTGCTCATCCAAGGCCCTAAGCAACCCGGCAATGACATTGATGTGTACCTAAGGCCATTAGTTGAAGAACTCTTACAGCTGTGGAATGGAAAAGGTGTACGTGCGTGGGATGAGCACAAACAGGAAGAATTTGACCTAAAGGCGTTGCTGTTCGTGACCATCAATGATTGGCCTGCTCTCAGTAACCTTTCAGGACAGACAAACAAGGGATACCGCGCATGCACGCACTGTTTGGATGATACCGACAGTATATATTTGGATAATTGTAGGAAGAATGTGTACCTGGGACATCGTCGATTTCTTCCGAGCAGGCATCCCATAAGAAAGAAAGGCAAGCATTTCAAAGGTGAGGCGGATCACCGTACGAAGCCTCGCCACCGTACTGGTGATGATGTACATGATGTGGTCAAGGATTTGAAAGTAATCTTTGGAAAGGGTCCTGGCAGACAATCTGTTCCGAATGACGCTGACGGACGCGCACCCATGTGGAAGAAGAAATCTATATTTTGGGACCTGCCCTATTGGAAAGACCTAGAGGTCCGCTCCGCAATCGACGTGATGCACGTCACGAAGAATCTTTGCGTGACCCTGCTTGGCTTCTTGGGCGTGTATGGGAAGACAAAAGATACACCGGAGGCACGGGAGGACCAGCAACGTATGCACGGAAAAGACAGCATACATCAGGGTCATGCCAGCTACGCTCTTACCAAAGAAGAGAAGGAAATCTTCTTTGAATGCCTACTCAGTATGAAGGTACCGTCTGGCTTCTCGTCGAATATAAAGGGACTAATAAATATGGCAGAGAAAAAGTTCCAGAACCTAAAGTCTCATGACTGCCACGTGATTATGATGCAACTGCTTCCGGTTGCATTGAGGGGGCTTCTACTGGAAAACGTTCGATTAGCCATTGTGAAGCTATGTGCATTCCTCAATGCAATCTCTCAGAAGGTAATCGATCCAGAAATCATACCAAGGTTAGAGAATGATTTGGTGCAATGTCTTGTCAGTTTCGAGTTGGTGTTCCCACCATCCTTCTTCCACATCATGACGCATGTCCTAGTTCACCTATGCGAAGAGATTAATGTTCTGGGTCCTGTATTTCTACACAATATGTTCCCCTTTGAGAGGTTCATGGGAGTCTTAAAGAAATATGTTCATAACCGTGCTAGGCCAGAAGGAAGCATCTCCAAGGGCCATGAAAATGAGGAGGTCATTGAGTTTGGTATTGACTTTATTCCTGACCTTAAGCCGGTTGGTGTTCCTGAATCGCGGCATAAGGGCAGACTGGGTGGAAATGGCACGCTAGGACCGGATCAAATAATATGTATGGACGGGCATTCTCTCACTCAAGCACACTACACAGTTCTACAAAATTCCGCCTTGGTGGCTCCGTATATGGAGGAACACAAGAATTTTCTATGCTCCAAACACCCGGAGCAGTCTGACGACTGGATTATACATGAACAAACGGGGACTTTCGCCGGTTGGTTGCAGACACGTGCCATGCATGACGCCGCTATTGAAGATGACCTGTACTTGCTGTCCCAGTTACCATCTTCGAATATAATGACTTTCAAAGGGTACGAGATAAATTGGAATACATTTTACACGATCGCCCAAGATAAGAAGAGCACCAACCAAAACAGTGGTGTCCGCTTTGATGCAGCAACCAAGAGGGGGAAAGGACACATATTATGGTTACATAGAGGACATATGGGAACTTGACTATGGACATGGTTTGAAGGTCCCTTTGTTTCGGTGCAAATGGGTCAATATGACACGAGGCGGGGTAACGGAAGACCCACAGTACGGAATGACAACAGTGGATCTCAACAATCTTGCGTACGCAGATGAACCATTCGTCCTAGCCAATGATGTGGCGCATGTTTTCTATGTGAAGGACATGTCTACCAAGCCGAGAAAAAGAAAAGATAAGGAAGCGAATACATCATACGATGGGCCAAAGCGCCACATAGTTCTTTCATGGAAAAGAAACATCGTGGGAATGGATGACAAGACAGACATGTCAGAAGATTATGAAAGTTTGATGAAATTGCTCCATTCAGAGTGAATATTGACCCGAGCATCCAGTTAAATAATGAAGATTGTCCATGGTTACGGCGCAAAGGGACACACGCAAAGAAAAAGTTTCACACCCAAAGATCCCACTCTGGGATGTGATCGGCTTCACTGTCATCACTTTCTTCTCTAGTGAGTTTTCGGACTTGCATATCTGGAAAGTTCCACTTCGGACAAACCGTAGGGAATCTTTGTAACAGTTAGGGTGCTTATGTGTTTTGGCACTTGAAACATGTACTTTTGTGCTTCGGACAAACGTGTACCTTTCTGACGTCATTTGCTATTTTTCATGCATTTACTGATTTTTTTGAGCTAAATGACCCTGAAATTGAAAAGCACTACAAATGAACTCTGAAAAGGATGAAAGTTGGCATGGTATGATTATTTCACCCACATAGCATGTGCAAAAAAGTTGAGCGGGTTACGGTAAAAACTGGATGCACTTCGTGTACAAAATGGACAATCTCTTTCAAAGTATCAGGGTTTCGGACGAAAACTCGTCTGTTACAAAGGCATTTCAATTTTTTAAACTTATTTCAACTCCAGACTTTTTGTGCGTTCAGTATGCACCATTCAAAGCCTCGGTGGGTATTTTCAACCCTTTCTGACTTCATTTGCTATTTTTCATGCATTTACTGATTTTTTTTGAGCTAAATGACCCTGAAATTGAAAAGCACTACAAATGAACTCTGAAAAGGTTGAAAGTTGGCATGGTATCACCATTTCACCCACATAGCATGTGAAAAAAAGTTTAGAGGGTTACGGCAAAAACTGGATGCACTTCGTGTACAAAATGGACAATCTATTTCTAAGTATCAGGGTTTCGGACGAAAACTCATCTGTTACAAAGGCATTTCATTTTTTTAAACTTATTTCAACTCCAGACTTTTTGTGCGTTCAGTATGCACCATTCAAAGCCACGTCATCAATTTTCAACCCTTTCTGACATCATTTGCTATTTTCATGCATTTACTGATTTTTTCGAGCTAAATGACCCTGAAATTGAAAAGCAGTACAAATGAACTCTGAAAAGGTTGAAATTTGGCATGGTATCATCATTTCACCCACATAGCATGTGCAAAAAAGTGGAGAGGGTTACGGCAAAAACTGGATGCACTTCGTGTACAAAATGGACGATCTCTTTCGAGGTATCATGTTTTCGGACGAAAACTCATCTGTTACAAAGGCATTTCATTTTTTTAAATAACCAAAGTATTACCAAATTGAATATAATGATAAAACACACTAATATTAAACATAAGAAAAAAGAATCACTGAAAAATCTATTTTTAAAGTTAAGTTATTCACAAACTAGTGATTCACACAAATTTCAAATAATTCAAATTTAAACTATTCAAATTTGAAAACTACTGGCACTAACAGAAAGTTTGTATTTTTTTGTACCTAAAGCAAAAATATTCACAAAGAAACTCTAAATACAGCAAAAAACAACTCAGAAATAAATAAAAGAAATTAAATAAAGCAGAAAAAACTAAAAAAAAAGCCCGCATAGTGGGCCACAGTGGCCTGCATACGACTAGAAACCCAACCTGTAATTGGGCCAGGATGCAGGCCCGCAAGGCCGAGTAGGCCCACAGGGTAGCGCGGCAGAGTTAGGCCCAGAAGCCTGCTATAGAGAGGAGCTCGAGAGAGCTACCGCACTGGTGCTTATAAACCAGTGCGGACGCCCCTCGGCTAGCGAGGTGGGACTAAACTTGCCGCACCGCACCTGTGCCAGCGCACCCCTTTAGTACCGGGTCGTGGCTCCAACCAGTACTAAAGGGGGGATCTTTAGTACCGGTTGGAGCCACCACCCGGTACTAAAGGGGTGCGCTTCCCGCCGCTTGGCCTGGCCAAAACAGACCTTTAGTACCGGTTGGTGGCTCCAACCGGTACTAAAGGTCAATCCTATATATGCAGCACTTGAAAAAATTTCAGTTTTCCTCTGTTCTTCCTCTGTTTCTTCCTCCCCGCACCCGACGCGCCGCCTGCCCCGATCGACGCCGTCGCCGCCCACACCATCGCCGCACCCGACGCGCCGCCCCCGACGCACCGCCCACGCCGTCCCCCGTCGCGCCGCCCGCCGCCCCCGACGCGCCGCCCACCGCCCCCGTCGCGCGCCGCCCCTCCCTCGAGCTCGCATGCCATCGTCGTCGCCGTCGCCGCCCCCGACGCCCCGCTGTGAGCCCCTGCAGCCATGGCCGCCCTCCCATAGCTAGATCAAGCCCGCACACACACACACATGCATTTTAGTTTTTTATAGTTTTAGTTATAGAAATGTTAGATGAATTTTACATATAGAAATGTTAGTTAGTTATAGAAATGTTAGATGAATTTTCTGTTTTTTATAGTTTTAGTTATAGAAATGTTAGATGAATTTTAGATATAGAAATGTTAGATGAATTTTTAGTTTTTAGTTTTTTATAGTTTTAGTTATAGAAATGTTAGATGAATTTCAGATATAGAAATGTTAGTTAGATGAAAAGTTAAGGAATTTGATACTTTTAGTTATATATATATATAAATGTTAGATGAATTAGATATATAAATGTTAGATGCATGTTTTTTTTTAGTTTTTTATACTTTTAGTTATAGAAATGTTAGATGAATTTTAGATATATAAATGTTAATTAGAAATGTTATATTTTTAGTTTTTTATACGTGAACGATGCCCGGCCCGTATCCTCGCCGTCGACCCGTTCGCGACGACGTCCTGCTTTAGAGGAGCCATGTCCGGGACTGGGCTCCGCCGGGTTGGCACTGGGAGGTGCTACCTTCAGGGGCGCGCCGCTTGGTGAGGAACCCGGCCCCGGGTCCCGTCGTCGACCCTGAGCTCCTTTGGTGGCGTTCGCGTGGGCCACTTTCGGTGCGGAGGGAGCCGGCCCCGCCGGAGGTGGTACGACGTCATGTCAGGGAGGAGGACGAGCACGTCCGTCGCTACATGGCTGCTATGGACGTCAGGTTCTCCAATACCTGGCAGGTTCTTTGGGGATCTCACCCGAGCTATGATCCTGTGATGGTTCCTTCTCTTTGGATGTCCACCGCCCGCGCCTCAGGAACCGCGAGTGAACTAGATTATTCTGTAGTATTCGATCTATATTAGCTAGCTAGCTAGTGATGTATTCGATAATATTCGAGACGATGTATTCCAGATTATATATATTATTCGATAATATTTGAGACGATGTATTCGAGATTATATATATTATTCGATAATATTCGAGATGATGTATTCGAGATTATATTCGATGATGCATATTATGTACTATGATTCAGTTTTTCCTTATTGATTGCATGCATGCATTGTAATTTGAATACTAAATTATTTTATATTTCTTCAGAATTAGTTAAATAAAAGCTATGGCGGACAATACCGGCAGAGAAGGAGAAGAGCCCCTGTTCGAGATCATATGCTCCCCTCGCCGATAGATGATCAGAATGAAGCAGATGACGGCTCCCAATATATGAGCAATACCGGGGAGGGTGATATGATATTCGATCAAGACGACCAAATTGATGAAGTCCAGAACTATGATTATGATGACGAAGAAAATGTTGATCTTGAAATAACAAAGACCAGCGAGGTATATTTATATAAGCAGGCATCTGGTGATCATCACATGTTTTAAATGATTTGTATATATATTAATGAATCGATCTTTCTTTTTTCAGCCCTCCGGATCGAGCAAATCTTCTACAGGAAGCAGGACAGTGCGAGGCCCGGCCAAAAAGTTGAAGGAGGGCGTAAAGTACAACATCGATGCCATCAAACCTAATGGCGAACCAAGCGAGCCTAAGAACATTGCGAACAAGTTCGTTCGTCAGTGCGGAGTTCTTGTGAAGGACCAACTCCCGATCTCCATTCAAGAATGGAAAGAGCCAGCAAAGCCACGTCCAGATCTTACTTTTGTTGATCAAAGAGCAAAAGATCGGCTTTGGGAATCTCTCATGGAACATTTCAACCTACCAGATCATTTCACAGATGCAGATGTGCAGAAAGTCAAGGACGCTTCTCTTAGGAAGATGGCAATTGCATTCAACAACCACAAGAAAACTATATGGACCAAGTACGTCGAAGGAGAAAAGAAGACTCCAGAATTCAAGGGAACACTAGAGAAGCAAAGAGATCACTGGCCCGCTTTCGTGAAATTCAAGGAATCAGAATTATCTAAGGAACGGTTGAGAATAAACCAGATCAATGCCGCAAAAAAGGAGCATTTCCATAGGCTGGGGCCAGGTGGCTACGCGGTGGCCCAGCCTAAGTGGGCTAAGTCTGAGCAAGAGATGGTGGATGCAGCGGTCATTCCAGTTACATTGAGCTGGCCCTCCAGGTGCAGGACTTGGTTCTATGCGCATGGGGGGCGTTGGACCCGAAGACAGGCAAGGTTTCGAAGAAGGCAAGTCTTAAAGGAGCCGAAGACAAGTTACTTGTTGCAATAGAAGAGGCTCGAACAGGGGTGGTCATGCCCAACAAAGAGAACGATGAGCTTACGCGCGCCCTAGGAAATCCTGAACACCCGGGAAGAACACGAGGCAAAGGCGTTGTTCCGTGGTATGAGGGGTTTGCGGACTGGAACGCCGACTACAGAAGCCGTCCGAGAAAGAAGATGGAGGAGGAGAAGAAGAGGAAGCTGGAGGAGGAGCAGAGGAAGCAGGAAGCAGAACGCCTTAAAGGCCTAGAATCAGCGCACACGGAGTTGGCACTCCAATTCCAGCGGCAGCAGCAGCAGATCGACTCACTTAGCCAAGAAAGGGGGTCTCAGCAGCGGCAGCAGCTAGCGGATGATCCAGCATTGGATAGCACCATCCCATCCATGCCGAGAAGCAGCATGGGTTCCGCCCCGGGCCAGGCACTGCTGGATAGATACCCTGTGGATGACATCATGGAGAACACTAATTGTGAGCTACACTTCAAAATGAAGAACATATCCATGAAGGTGGCGGACGCCATTGCTTATACAAATCCCCCCGAAGCAACCTTCCATTGCAACCCGATTCCAGCTGGCTATGCTCGTGTCGTGGTTGATGAAGTGGTGGACCAATATTCGGGGCTAGAGCTTGACATTCCTAGAGGTGACAAGGAGCACACACTGGGAGAGGCCATACATCGTATCATCCTATGGAGAAAGGATTGCATCATCTTTCCAAGGCCACCGACACCGCGTTAGCCGACTCCTCCTTGAAGTCCGCCGTTGCGTCAGCAGACTCCCGCTCCTCCAAGTCATCAGCCACCGCCTCAGCAGAGTCCTGCTCCTTCAAGTCCGCCAACGCGTCAGGCCACTCCTCCTCCTCCAAGTCCGGCACCGCGTCAGGCCACTCCTCCTGCTCCAAGTCCGGCACTGCGTCAGCCCACTCCTCCTCCTCCAAGTCAGCCACGTTAGCCGTCTCCGCCGCCTCAGCAACAGCGAAAGAGAGCCGCCGCAGCTATGGTGCGTAGCGGTACAAGTAAAGGTACAGGAGGTACAGGAGGCAAGCGATTTCAATATGGTCCTCCAAGCCTCGCGCCTCTTCCGAAGAGGCCTTACGACATGACCGAGGTGGAAAACGAAGCCGAAGTGAGGGCCCAATTGGACGCCCATTTTGGATCGAAACCGCCA
Organism: Thinopyrum elongatum; assembly: GCA_011799875.1. NCBI lineage: Eukaryota > Viridiplantae > Streptophyta > Magnoliopsida > Poales > Poaceae > Thinopyrum > Thinopyrum elongatum. Next base: position 23,653,470 of record CM022298.1, read on the forward strand.
CCGCCGCCAAAGGAGAAAGTGCCTGATAAAGTCGTTGACCACTTTATTCGTATGGCTAAAGCACCAGCTCCCAAGCCTGTTGACTCAGACTATGAGTGCCAAATCAGGAAGGCACATCGAGCACAACAAAAGAAGGAGTTGAGCTCGAGCTCGAGCCAAGCAGCTGCCAAAAAAAGCGGGAAAACCGTTCCACAGCTGGGAGAACAGGCGGTGCAATCGATCCCCCCGCTCATTGTACCAACACATGCGAGTACCGGCGCCGATCAGCTGGTAATAACTGATGAGCATAGAAGGCAGGCTGCAGAGCTCGATATCACTGTCTATCAACTCCTAGAGATGGAGCCCATGGATACGCTTAGAGAGGAGGACATAAAACGGAAATATGTCCGCGGCGAACCTTTGGTCAAGCCTGAGGAGGTCAAGAACCTCCCAACAAGAATGTATGAATTGCATGAATGGTACATGAAAATTACCAAGACTACCAATCGAGAGTCCCTCATGGTGAAAGTCAAGGCAGAACATTACTTCAATGAGCTAGCGCTGTCCGTTGAGTATACAGAACTATTTCAGTTATTCAATCAAGACACACTCGACAAATCTATCGTCAGTTGCTATTGTCTGTAAGTGATTTCTGTCTGTAATTTAAGTCTCAAGCTAGCTGTACTGCTCGTTGATCATTACCTGTAATTATCCTCACTATATTTTTTTCTGTGGTATTATGCAGGATGGAGATGTATGAAATGAAAAAAGCTGGACGCTATGGCATTGGGTTCATTGACCCAAATACCATTAATGAAGAGACATGGACATATAAATGGTATCAAGCAGACGTAGAGAATAACATGCTAGAGTTCTTGAAGCGCCTCAATACCAATCGAGATATACTACTTCCTTACAACTCAGGTGAGTCACACTGTCTTGTACTACAAATTCTGTTTTTGCTTACTAGCTAGATGTTAATAAGTGTATAGGGTTTAGGGTAGTTGATGAGTGTTATGCACATGCCCGCTTAATTTATACATGCAAACGTGTGCGCATGCAGTTACCACTGGATCTTGTTAGTCATTCAAGTTGAAGAAGGAACAGTTGAAGTACTGGACTCACTACTTAAAGAGGCTAGTGACTACTCAATCGTGAAGGGGATAGTCAACAGGTAATTTCAATCATTATTGAACTATATGTCGGCCTCTTTAGTTCGTCATTTCCTGATATCAACTATTTAATAACTTCTTTATTCTTTTTCTTTGCCGGCGGGCAGGGCTTGGCAAAAGTTCATCAAAGAGGTTCCAGGCGAATGGAAACAAAAGCTGTATTGGTATCGACCCATGGTAAGTAATTAACTAGTACTAGCTAGCTACCATCTCTTTAATTCTAGTTTCAATACCATTAATTATCATGCTTGATTAATTATTATCTGATTGAATTCTATTCTCGTAAAGGCCATGAAGCAGGCGCCGGGGACTGATTTATGTGCATACTATGTTTGTGAGAACATTCGCATGATGGCGTCCGAAAGGAGCAGATCTGCTAGACAGCTATGGGTACGTTTGCCAGAACACTATTCACAATTTTTACATCATTATCGATATCTAATCACACAACTAATACATGCATATTGATCTCCTTAAAAGTTCAAAGAGGTGCGGGATAAGCTCCTACCGGAGGATCGCGTACGAGCAATTCAAGAGGAAATAGCGGGATTTTTGCTCGACCAGGTCATAGATCCCAAAGAAGAATACTATTACCCGCTACCGGAGTAATGCCTCCATGTAGGAGAAATTGTATATATACATGTGTATGTGTGAATGGTGATGCGGGACATTCGATGATATATATATATATGATCGGTTCTACGAGAAATTCTATTTATATATATGCATAACGTGTACAATATATAGTATCGTAAAATACCAGCAAATGAAAAAGAATTAAATAGAAAACACAAAATTAACGGAAAAAGAAACCAACCTGTACTAAAGGTCTCCCCGCGCCCGGCGCTGGCTCGTGCCACGTGGTGGCCCTTTAGTGGCGGTTCGTGTTGAACCGGTACTAAAGGGGGGACCTTTAGTCCCCACCCTTTAGTGCCGGTTACAGAACCGGCACTAAAGGGCCTTACGAACCGGTGATACAGCCTGGTTCTGCACTAGTGAATTTAGACGGCCAGTGTATGTAATATGCTGCTTTGTTCCCTATATTTGCATTGGTGACGAACTTTGATGCCCAGTGGATGTAATATGTGTAATAGCCGTAATAGCCTAGTGTTAGTTTCTTGCTTATTTATTTCCTTATTGTCTTGTTTAGTTGTTTGCTTGTAGTCACTGCAGTTCTTTTTTCGCGTTTTTCTAGTGGCCACAATAAACTATTTTTTTGTAACTAGGCCACAATAACCATGGCAACACACGGATTGTTGTAACCATGGGCCTCCTATGGGCCGTAGGATCCATGGGCCTTCTACGGGTTGTATGATCCATGGGCCTTCTATGGGCCGTAGGATCCATGGGCCTTCTACGGGCCGTATAATCATTTCGCCAAACATGGGCCGTACTATTCATGGACCATAACGGGCCGTTAATAGGCCGTATTTGATGACGCTATGAAAACAGCCCAACGGATTAACGGGCCACAAACGGGCCGACTGTAACCACGGGCTGAATTTGGCCCACAAACAGAACAGGCCAGTAACGGACCGTAACTAACCGAATTCTAGAAATGAGCCCAAGAAAAAATGGGCCCTTAGAAGGCCAAAAGTTAACACGGGCTGGAAACGGCCGACGGAATAATGGGCCGTCAATGGGTATAAAACGATACACTGTTCATTATGGGCCAGTTTATATCTCGGGCCTTTAATGGGCCCAGAGTTACAAAGGGCCTCCTATGGGCCGAAAGACGTCACGGGCCATACATGGGCCGGAAGTTACAACGGGCAGGAATCATATTGGACGGCCCAGATGACGCTACTGGGCCGAATTCCGGTAGGCCATGACGGGCCGTGAGTTAGCGGGCAGTAAATGGGCTATATGCGAATAGGCCGTTAACAGGCTTTCCGTGGGCCGGCCCGCTACCTTTTGACCAAGTCAAACGCACCGGCCTTTTCACTGGAATGGGCCTCTGTTGGGCTGTGCCACGTGTCGACATATCATAAGCGCCTTCGGTCCAATGAGTGGATGACATCTGTCCCAACGGTGAGCCGACACGTGGTTCCTCTGGCCATTGATAATTTTACACGTGGAAAATCGCCATTGGTCCGGGCTGTTAACGGGTTATCGGATCCAAACCGGAACCCGATAGCTTAACGGCGACCCGTTACGGTGGATGCCTGATACGTCCATTTTGCATCATGTTTTCCTACTATTATTTATGATGTTTTTATGCATAATAATGCTTTGTGGAGTAATTCTAATGCCTTTTCTCTCATAATATGCAAGGTACACACAAAGAGGGAGAATTCCGGCAGCTGGAAATCTGGACCTGGAAAAGCTACGTCAGGCCACCAATTCTGCACAACTCCAAACAAGCTGAAACTTTACGGAGATTTTTTATGGAATATTTGAGGAATATTGAAGCCAATAAGTACCAGAGGGGTCCCACCAGGTGGGCACAACCCACCTGGGCGCGCCAGGGAGCTCAGGCGCGCCCTGGTGGGTTGTGCTCACCCAGGCCCACCTCCGGTGCCCATCTTCTGGTATATGAGTCATTTTGACCTAGAAAAAAATAAGAAGAGGACTTTCGGGACGGAGCGCCACCGTCTCGAGGCGGAACTTGGGCAGGGGCACTTTTGCCCTCTGGCGGAGCGATTCCGCTGAGGGAACTTCCTCCCGGAGGGGGAAATCATCGTCATCATCATCACCAACAACTCTCCCATCTTGTGGAGAGCAATCTCCATCAACATCTTCAACATCACCATCTCCTCTCAAACCCTAGTTCATCTCTTGTGTTCAATCTTTGTACCGGAACTATAGATTGGTGCTTGTGGGTAACTAGTAGTGTTGATTACATCTTGTAGTTGATTACTATATGGTTTATTTGGTGGACGATTATATGTTCAGATACAATATGCTATTTAATACCCCTCTGATCTTGAGCATGATTATCATTTGTGAGTAGTTACTTTTGTTCTTAAGGTCACGGGAGAAATCATGTTGCAAGTAATCATGTGAACTTGATATGTGTTCGATATTTTGATAGTATGTATGTTGTGATTCCCTTAGTGGTGTCATGTGAACGTCGACTACATGACACTTCACCATATTTGGGCCTAAGGGAATGCATTGTGGAGTAGTTATTAGATGATGGGTTGCGAGAGTGACAGAAGTTTAAACCCTAGTTTATGCGTTATTCCGTAAGGGACCGATTGGATCTAAAAGTTTAATGCTATGGTTATAATTTAGTCTTAATACTTTTCTCGTAGTTGCGGATGCTTGCGAGGGGGTTAATCATAAGTAGGAGGTTTGTTCAAGTAAGAACAACACCTAAGCACCGGTTCACCCACATATCAAATTATCAAAGTAGCGAACACAAATTAAACCAACATGATGAAAGTGACTAGATGAAACTAGACATCAACCCGTGCCACTGCACGGGCTAGTAACTCTCAAAAGAAAATATAGATTGCATGAGGCTCTACATGATACTCTTTTTCCGTGGATTCTTTTCCTATTATTAGATTATGGGGTAATACAGAACAATGTTCCCAAAGTTGATTGTACAACCATGTATTAGTTTAGTATCATTCTATGTGTGTGTGTGTATATACATTTATTTATTTCTTCAGTCAGTTTAAGATTAGAGGTTGTATTACTAATTATCTTTTAATATGTGTGTTACAGAACTATATTTCCCAAAATGTTTCTTAATGATAGTTTATGTGCAGGCATGTTCAAAAGAGTGTTTTCGGTTTGAAAGTCCTATCTACAAATGTAAGCCCCACACATATAATCCAGATAAATAGCTTGGCAGTTAAACTATTTTCATTAATGTGAGAATTTCTTGTTGTTTTTGGAAATAATATGCAATTATTCAGCTCCAAACATTGATAATGGACAAATCAGTCACTACCATGAGATTTTTTACTAACCAAAGGAAACATTTCTTAGATTAATAGGAAACTTTATCACACATGCGTTTGTGCCATAGCAGCATCGTCATTGACTTTGCGTAAACCACATTATGAAACAATCTGACGTTTGCGTGTATGATGGATAGGTGGTGTAGAAGTGTGGACCTTCTGAGGGAACACTTCAAAGTCATTCAAAACTTCTGAATGAAAGTCTCGGTTGAAAACAATTACGGAAGAGAAGTGACTAATTTTGTCATGGAATATGCATTGCTATTACATGAGTAAAGCACAATCAAAGAATTCAATTAGCTCGTGCCGAGAATTTGAGAGAAAATTGTATCATTGTTGTGAGTTATTTGTTCCATATGGACCTTAAACATGAACACTTCAGCACCATTGGCACATTGTTTCTCGATTATCATGGTGTCCTTACCACAGAGGAAAAGGAAAAGGTATATAGTCACATATACTATGCCAATATGGGTCTATCCGGAATGTAGACCTTAGCATTAATTTGACATGTCGAAAGTTGTACCATCATTTGATAGAAAAATGTATGTACATTTGATGGTATAAATCATGCTCTTTATATCTGGCCGGTCCAATGATTGAATTAATTATTTTTTGAATATTTGGCATACTGCGACTGTAGATAAATGAAACCAATCAAGAAGCACATAAAAACTCTCAAGGTATACACAAAATTTGCAACCTGAATTAATATCAAGATGACACGTATAATCAGTCCTCCTATATGATTGTACGGAAAAAAACTGAAGATAATGCTCTAAGAGGAACTTTTTTTCTCCTGTAATAACGTAACCTCCTTGTGAAAATATATAAAGTAACCATTTAAATAGATTTTTTCCAAACTCCTCCAATCCTTTCGGATCGGTTATATCAATATAAATTAACAGGCTCATATAAATAAATAATGCCAACCAACGCCAATGGGTATTACAGAACTGAACACCAATAAAACAGTAGAGGGTGTTAAAATTACCTACTCATTATAAGAATTTTGATGTCAACTATAGCAGAACCATTTGCAGAACCACTAAATACAGAAAACCAAGTTCCACTGTCCAAATTAAATTATTTGGCTTCAGGTCTATCCTACTGAACAAAAATCCACATGAGGCAGTGACTCCACTGCTGTTAACCTGTACAGTTCAACAAACACAGTGACATAAGCACAACTTGTTCAAACAGGAAAATAGAGGGCTGATTGGTGGAGAGCAATTTCTCAGTTCTAACACATGGCATACACAACACGTACGGACAAAAAAGGGCCATATAAAATGTCTACTTGTTCTAGTGCCTTACACGTTGTAACAGGCAAAAATATGCACAAAGTCTCTCCTAAACCTCATAGCATTCAAACTTGGCAACTGTCATGCAGCTGTGTTTTACTTGTTCATGTAGCAGCGCTACTGCAGGAATTACATGGTGCCTTTGGAGGAGATGCGGACCAATCAGATACATGGTGAGGCGGCAGCAATGGTGATAGATAGACATATAAGACAAACTTTGTTTTTTCAGACATTCGGGATCAATCTGATTCATTAGAATTTCTGTGAAGAATTCAGTGAGCTGCATAATAGAGCAAAGATTGGAGGCTTTTTTCGCGGGCGACGTTTGCGGGATAGTTGGACGCTGCTGCCACTTACATCCTGACTACAAACCCAGATTAATTTCTTCTCTGCGCCTAAAATTCCTTCTGCTTGAGCTGTCAAGGAAGAAGACAGATCACATAATCCATTGAATCAGAATCCGCTCGGCGCCGCTCCCGCGAGCGGCCCGGGCGGAACCCTAGATCGCCGCCGCCGCTCCCCTTTCACGCCTTCCTTCTCCCTCGCCGCCGCCAGGGGACGCCGCCGGGCAAAGCCCGCGCGTGCGTCGGCGGCGGCGGGGCTCCCTCCCTCCTCGCGAGGCTCCTGGGCGGCGCGGGACTGCCAGCCCTCGCGGCGGCGCTCGGCTCGGCGGCAAGTCGGGCCGCCGACGGATCTGTGGGGCTCCCCTTGGTGGCGCTGCGGCGATGGCGGCGGCGTGGTCTGCGCGGGGCGGCGAGGCGCGGGCTCCTCCTCCTCCCGATCTGATGGCGCCGCGGTGACGCCGGCGCTCGGGCGTGCGGCATGGTCCGCGAGGGTGGTCGGCGCGCGACGTCTTCCTCCCCGATCTGATGGCTCCACGGTGGCGCCAGTGCTCGGGCGGCGGTTGGCTTCGGCAAGCGGTGGCGGGCGCTGGACTCTCGGCGGCGCTCCAGCGTGTGCAGGCGGCGGCGGTCCCTGTGCGCGGTCGGCGGCTCCGTCTCTGACCCGGACGGCGCGGGCGATGGCGGCGGCCCAGCGTGGCCGGCGATCTGGATGCGGTGGTGCCGGCGGCTCGCTGATCTGCCGGTACTCCAGGGTCTGCCTGGTGGTGCTGGTGGTGACGGCGGCCCGTGCACGAGAGTTGGATCCCTTCGAACTGATCTGGGTGAAAACTTGCCTTTGGCTTCTGCTAAGGCCGGCGGTGGCGGCGCTATCTGCGTCGTTCCCTTCTTGAAGGCATCGCCGTGGAGAAGTTCAAGGCCACTCTCTGCTACCTCCAGGGGAAACCCTAGATCGGATGACGGCGGCCCTCTGGTGTCGTTCCTCCCTTGGGGGCGTCATTCTTGGAGGTACACACGTGATCAAGGGACCAGAGGACGGATTCTTTGGTGGAGCGGTGCTTCATCCTACACACCGATGGTGACGGATCTTGACGGCGTGGCGCAGTGCAGATTCGGAGTTCGCTGTGGGAGGATGGACTCGCGCAGGAGGACAACGCTGTCGGGCGTCGTGGTGGCGTCGATGGCAGAGAGACCTGGCACGGTACATGCAACAGTTCAGCTCTGAAGATGGTTTGGTGGCAGGTGGCTGCGGCGGCCTCATACCCGGCAGGCGTCCTGGTTGGGACCTCAGGTCTTAGATGTTTAGGTTTGGCTGCGATGTCTGTTTGGTATTAGGCCCAGACTATCTGCGCCCCTTCATCAATTGGATAGGTGTAGCGACAGTTGTTGCTTAGACGGTGGCTTTAGTCTTGCTGTTGTATGGCTTTGTAAGGTCTTGTGATAATAATTAATAAAGTGGCCGTATGCATCGCCCAGATGCAGAGGCCGGGGGTCATCCTCCTTTTCAAAATAATAATAATAATAATAATAGAGCAAAGATTCAATCGGATAATGGGTTACTTGCCTGTGTTGTGAGGTAGGAATGACGGGCATCAGACTCAAACGATTTTGGAGAGGTGAATCATGGTGCTATTAGTCTGCCATTACGACACTCTGTAATCTGAAGGCCTCAACATATGTATTATATAGACCACATATGCACTGGAAAGAGAAAAATTCATAAAAGTATTCTTAAAGCGAATTAAACAACCTGGTTCACACTGTATCTCTATTATCATCCTTCAGAAATGAGAATAAAAATCTGAGTTAGAAGCATCATATGGAATGCATACACTTGATCACATCTGCTAATAACCGAAAATCTCAGTCAAGCACTATTAACTAAATTGGTGGCTGCAACTGAAAAAGCCCAAAGCAACACGGCATGATTATTTAGACTTCAGCTTGAAAAGTAAGGGTTTTGAAACTCAAATAAGTCATTAAAGTTATTGATCTTTTTTGTCAGAACTTGAGGAATAATGTAAATACCACTAAAAGCAGGAAGGAGACGCTGACATACATGTCTGAATGTGAACACCAGTCATGCTTGGGAGGCACCAATGTAGCACTTCTGCTGTCATGATTGCTTGCATTCATATGGAAAAAGAGATTAAAAAACTTAAGATGAGAAGCACCGGAGTATATGGAGGACTACTGATTGGGAGGAATATAAACAAATCTAATTTGTTAGCTCACTCTTAATTGCTCTGATCCGTTTCCCCCTCCTTGGAGATGCATCCAGATGCTGCAGACACCTTTATAGAGTATATGGCAGATGGATAGGCAGAGGCTCAGAGCAAGATCGATTTAGCATCATTCATAAGTTCAATATCTGACGTGGGATGATGGCCCATGTCGCCTAAGCAGATAAACTGGTCGCGACATAGTTTTATGGAACAGTACGCACCACAGGGATAGATGTTTCTTGGTTGCTGCTACCATACGGAGGCACATGAGCACTGGGAGACGTCGTTGGCGGCCGCAACAACTTCTCTCGCCACCTGCACCGGTAAATTGTAGTGGTTCGTGTGCTCGCGGCCGCGTGATTGGGACAGAAGTGACGATTGTATTCTCTCTTCTATCCTTTTGATTATGAAAACGCCATTGAATACATAATCGGCTTCTCTAGGTAGGCCAGAAGTTTCCTTATTCTTTTTTTATTTGAGGGAATCGGGGATAGAAGAAGAACCAAATTCCTGTTTTTTTTCTTCTTGTAGGAAAGAGGGGATACGGTTGAGGGGAGAGAAGAGGATCAAAATTCCTTTTTTTCTTCTTGAAGAAAAAAGGGGAGAGACCAAGAGGGCTACGGTAGAGAGGAGAAAACAGCTCGCATACGTGGCTTGGATCACATCTCATGCAATTTTTTTTGCATGGAGATCTCATGCTTCATCCAATGGCTACAGATATGTTACAAATTAATCTTATGGACGGAAATTGTTAACCTCTAGGATTAACGTGATGGCTCATTTGGTGCCTCCAATTAGTAAATACTAGTCGTCAACCCGTGCATTCGCACGGGCTAGTGTATAGTTTGTATGGAATTTTTTTGTTTGAATCCAAAAGTGTAACATTATACATTGTCCTATTTCATATTTTTATCTATGAATTTTGCGAGTTCACACGTAAAAGGTGAGATGCCATGTTGTTTAAAAAAATATGTGCAAAATTTTCTATATGCAACATTTGGTCAACTGTACAAATTGATGATTTTATATTTATAATGTTAGTGTATATCATATTTATTATTAAAATGGAAAATAAATATTTTGCTCCGTGAGAACTATTTTTGGTTTACGTTATGGTACAAATCTAATTCAGTACATGTCGCAGAAAGTCACCTCCAATTCATATTGCTCATACTTTAAATGGATATCCTCATTTTCTTTAATAAGTAGTTTTTACTGACATGTCTAAATCATCTAATTAAATATGAATTGTCATTTTACAAACATAAGATTTTGATATAGTTACACATAATTCAAGATCGATTAATGCTACTGTGAATCAGGGACCGAGATCTCATGTGAAATATAAATGTATTATACAGAAATTGCATAAACCAATCGAGCCCACTTAAAATTGTTATCTAACTTAAATAACTGTGATGTATAATTAGTAGAGATAAATTTGTATTTTGATCATCCGTATAAGCGCTACCATATTCAAAAAGATTTAGATAGAAATGGAGCAACTATGTTATATTGATATCTTTATGTGCTTCCTCCTAATGATATTTACCTCGTGATTAGTGATTACCAAAAATGTGAGAGGTTCCAATTGCCTCTGCAAACAACTTGGAAACAAATAAAACAAAGAAACATTTTTTTTGAAGAATATTAGAGATGGAAATAGACTGCCTATATATATCCTTTAATGTTTACTCGAACCCGACGCACCAAATTACTCTTATATGTAGTAAATAAAATATAAGTTCATGGTACATTCAATTATTAAATTATAGATAGTAACTTGACGTGGTAGTTCAGATATATGTAGTAATCAGTAGGTTAGTACATAACTAAGTAATGAAATACCTAAACATCACCTCTGTTTGAATCCTTCGGCAGTTGTCGAGATAGGCAATATACATCATATGCATTAACATTAATAAAAACTGAACTTGACCCGAGTACATTATTTAGATGAATAGCAAGCACTAAATATTGCATCAAACACTCTGTTTTATCATCATCATCACGAACTGAAAAATAAACACCATCCTGCTGCTTGCAGACCATATTTACCTTCCTTGCTGCCTGCGATCAAACACAACAACATAATTAAACATGGGCTGCTCCTCTCCTGCTTGCATGCATTATTATTTACGTACTTCAAATTGAAATATTGAATCACTGCTTTGAATTCAACTGAAACCTTGTCGAAGTGTGATTTTCTTCATGTGCAAGTTCCGCATTAACCCAATTGACTTCTTATATATGCAACAGGACTACTTTGTGACTACAACGTTGCCATTGCTCGATGTTTCCTTTTCCCCTCAGTTGCATGCTTACCGCTGCACATCGTCCAGGCTGGTGGTGTGCCAATGAAGTTCAGGTATACCTCATTAGCCAGCTTCTTATTCCCATGTCTCGGAGGATAACTTTATCTCAAAGACAAACAAAGGCTTTGGAAATAAAAATAATAGTGGATCGTTAGTCGGCGGCCCGTCTGCTCTCCTTGCTTTCTTCGTGTAGCGCTTGCTTGCAATTTCCATTGTCCTACTTTTTCGCTTCGATCTGCATGGCTTGCCTCCGATGGACCTTGTTGTGACCTAGTCGATCTAATCGCTGTGATTATGAAAATCCAATGAAAAAACACAAAAGGTAGCAAATAGAAAGCCGGTGACATTGAGTGGAGATGCAAACAGACCTGGGTATTAATCGCTGCATGCACATCAACTTTAAACAGCCGTTAATCATTACAGCAGGAATCTTGAGATGGCAGGAAGTCATAAGCTAGGTGTTCAGCTGGATCGGTGGCACAACTTCCATGTGGCATTGCATGCCTTCGCGGCGGCGACGTACTACGGCCATGCCGTACGGGAGAAGAACAATCGATACCTATGTTTGCCATATGCGTGAGGAAAAAAGTGGCAGCCCAATATGCGTATACAGAGATGAAGCAACAGTTCATGGAATCATGATATATGAACTTTGGTCTTTTGCTATTACACTTCAATCGGTGCCACAATTTGTGGTGTCTGTTTCAGAATACACATGTTAATATATCTCCAAATGAAACACTATTATAAAAGAATATGTGAAAAGAGAACAAAGAAAATGCATCGTGCTGTTATAGTACCTGCTACATGGAGTTGTACAACATGCTTGGGGTGTGAAAGGAATCCATGCACGCACTGAGCAGAGGAAACTGAAAAGAAAAAATACAGAGGAAATTTAGAAAGAAGTAGTTAGATTATCCATGAACTGCCTGCCGCTGTTGGCCAGCCCCAACACGTACAGACGTACTCCAGGAGCTGCTGGTGTTTGCTTCTGAATAAACATGTTAATAGATCTCCAGATGATACACTATTATAAAAAATATGTGCAAAGAGAACTAAACAAAATGCACTGTACTCGTTAGTACCTACATGGAGTTGTAAAGCAAGCTTGGGGAAAGGAATCCATACACGCACTTTGCAGAGGAAACTCAAAAAAGAAAAAAAAAATACAGTGGAGATTTAGGAAGATGTAGTCAGCTTATCCATGAATTGCCTGCCGCTCTTGGCCGGCCCTCGCATGTACTCCACGAGCAGCGCGCTGATCATGATGACGGTGATTCCAAAGTTACACGACGGAGGAGGTATCCTTGCCGTGGAGCCACTGCAGGCACTCCTCGCCTCCCTGCTCCTTACACAGATTCAGGCTACCGGTAGTACTCGTCGAGCATGGCACGAATAAAGGTGAACGCGGCAGACCGTGTAGACCTCAAGAGCACTTCCCTGGTCTCCGCCGCCTCCTCCCCTTCTATGAGGTCGCAGAAATTGTTGAGGATCACAACTGCCATGCGCTCCGTCTCCTTGATGGCGTACGTCAAGATGAACTCAACTTTGTACATGCTGCGTATGAAGCTTGGGAACCCCTGAGCGAGCCTCGTCCCTGACTGCGTCCTCCATCGGCATGTCATCTCATATCTGCAGAGATCACGCCATTGAGATTGAGCTTGGCAAGGAGGTCGGTGGAGGGCCGTAGAATATACAGCTGGTAGTTTAAAGTAGGATAGATTAGCTAGGACAGCTCGCTTGGTGCAAAATACTAAGAGTTTGCGGATATTACGTTGGGCACCCCAAAGGCAGCGTACTATATCTGGTTGTAGCACATGGACGATCAGTATTTTTAGGATAGCTTATTAGTTAGGATCGCTTGGGGTAACTAAATCTCGACCGTTATTAATTGATCGCAACAGATGGATAATTAGTATTTTTTTTCTAATTTCTATGATTTCGTGGGATTTTTTTTATTGACTGGAAAATTCAGAAGATAGATCTACACCCTAATAATTTGGTCCCACCAGATAAACGGCTAGTAATTACTGATTAACATGGGAATTTCTCAGATGGGCGATGGAGGCAGGGAGACGAAGACCTTTCTTCTTCCTTGTTGGTATGATTTGCTGCTGCTGTTCTTCTCCTTCCTCTGCGCTGATGCTGGTGGCAGATCCTGCTTTGTCCGGGCGGATGGCCCGGCCGCGGTGCTGGACCGGTCGGATGACTCGAGTTCTCTTCCTTCCGGAAGGGACACTTTTCGCGGTACTCAAAGCCAAAGATGGCGACGGCTGTTGCAGGTGTGTTGGATTGATGTCCATGCCCTCTCAGCGCTGGTGTCAAGAAAGGAGGAAGCAGCGTGGCGGCAATTGTACCGTGGTCGAAGATGATGACCTGTTTGCGACTGGTTGCGGATCCTTCTGCTGCAGGGGTCTTCTCTCAAGATTCAGGGATGATGACACAGGGCTCCGGAGATCTTCTTGTGTTATGGTTGTCTTAGGGTACTCTAAGTATTCATGGTCCTTTGTGTTTGCGTTTCAGTGTGCTTGTAAGGGTCAACTACTTTGTACTGATTCGTGATTTGAATGAAAAATTTCTCAAAAAAAAAAACATGGGAATTTCTTGGAAGTCCCTAATTAGTATAGGTATAGATAGATAGATAAGATTCCCGTGTACTCTCAAGAACGCTTTGCTTACTATAAGAGACCGTTTTGGCTTGTCCTTTGCCTCAAAAGGATTGGGCTACCTTGCTGCACTTTGTTTACTACTATCGTTACTTGCTCATTACAAATTACCTTGCTATCAAACTACTCTGTTACTTACAATTCCAGCACTTGCAGACATTACCTTGCTGAAAACCACTTGTCATTTCCTTCTGCTCCTCGTTGGGTTCGACACTCTTACTTATCGAAAAGACTACAATTGATCCCATATACTTGTGGGTCATCAAGGCTATTTTCTGGCGCCGTTGCCGGGGAGTGAAACGCCTTTGGTAAGTGTAATTTGATAAGGAAACATTTATATAGTGTGCTGAAATTTATTGTCACCTGTTACTATGGAAAACAATCCTTTGAGGGGTTTGTTCGGGGTATCTTCACCTCGACCGGAACCACAATTAGCTACCCCTCAACCTACTGCACCTACTTAAAATATTGATTATGAAATTCCTTCGGGTATGATAGAACAACTGCTAGCTTGATGTCTACTACGCAACTTTATTCTTCTAGACTCGTGTTGGGCCTCCAAACGCAGAGTTTTGTAGGACAGTAGCAATTTTCCCTCAAGTGGATGACCTAAGGTTTATCAATCCGTGGGAGGTGTAGGATGAAGATGGTCTCTCTCAAGCAACCCTGCAACCAAATAACAAAAAGTCTCTTGTGTCCCCAACACACCAAATACAATGGCAAATTATATAGGTGCACTAGTTCGGCGAAGAGATGGTGATAAAAATGTAATTTGGATAGTAGATATTGGTTTTTGCAATAGGAACAATAAACAACAGCAAGGTAGAGAGTAACAAAAGTGAGCACAAACGGTATTGCAATGCTTGAAAACAAAGCCTAGGGTCCGTACTTTCGCTAGTGCAATCTCTCAACAATGCTAACATAGTTGGATCATATGATTATCCCTCAAAGTGCAATAAAGAATCACTCCCGAGTTCCTATTAGCGGAGAACATAAGATAGAAATTGTTTGTAGGGTACGAAATCACCTCAAAGCTATTCTTTCCGATCAATCTATCCTAGAGTTCATACTAAAATAACGCAAGCTATTCTTTCCGATCGATCTAATCAAGGGTTTGTACTAAAATAACACCAAAGCAAATTCATATTCATAATACTCAATCCACACAAAGAACTACAAGGGGGCCCCAAAGTTTCTATCGGAGAAAAGATAATAAAAACGTGCATCAACCCCTATGCATAGATTACCCCAATGTCATCGCAGGAACCCGCAAGTTGAGTGCCATAACATACATCAATTGAATCAATATGATACCCCATTGTCACCTCAAGTACTCATACCGCAAGACATACATCATGTGTTCACATATCTTAATATTCAATCCGACAAGACAAAACTTCAAAGGGTAAAGATTCAATTCATCACAACAAGAGTATAGAGGGGAGAAACATCATATGATCCATCTATATTAACAAAGCCCATGATATAGATCACGAGAGAGAGAGAGAGAGATTAAACACATAGCTACTGGAACAAACCCTCAGCCCCGAGGGTGGACTACTCCCTCCTCATCGTGGTGGCCGTCGGGATGATGAAGATGGCCATCGATGATGATTCCCCCCTCTGGCAGGGTGCCGGAACGGGTCTAGATTGGTTTTCGGTGGCTACAGAGCCTTGCGGCGGCGGAACTTCTGATCTAGGGCTACCCCGAAGGGTTTCAGAATATTTGGGAATTTATAGTGCAAAGAAGGGGTACGGGAGGCCACCGAGGTGGGCACAACCCACCTGGGCGCGCTTGGGCCCCCAGGCGCGCCCTGGTGCGTTGTGCCCCCCTCGGGGCACCCACAGGTGCTGCTTTGGCCCATTGTTGGTCTTCTGGTCCGGAAAAAATCCACAAAAAGTTTCGCGGTGTTTGGACTTGATGTCTACTACGCAACTTTATTCTTGTAGACACGTGTTGGGCCTCCAAGCGCAGAGTTTTGTAGGACAGTAGCAATTTTCCCTCAAGTGGATGACCTAAGGTTTATCAATCCATGAGAGGTGTAGGATGAAGATGGTCTCTCTCAAATGACCCTGCAACCAAATACAAGAAATATCTTGTGTCCCCAACACACCCAATACAATGGCAAATTGTATAGGTGCACTAGTTCGGCGAAGAGATGGTGATAAAAGTGTAATATTGATGGTAGAAATATATTTTTATAATCTGAATAAATAAAAACAGCAAGGTAGCAAATAGTAAACGGGCACAAATACGGTATTGCAATGCTTAAAAATGAGGCCTAGGGTCCGTAGTTTCACTAGTGCAACCTCTCAACAATGCTAACATAGCTGGATCATATGATTATCCCTCAAAGTGCAATAAAGAATCACTTCCGAGTTCCTATTAGAGGAGAAGAAAAGATAGAAATTTGTTTGTAGGGTACGAAACCACCTCAAAGCTATTCTTTCCGATCAATCTATCCTAGAGTTCGTACTAAAATAACGCAAGCTATTCTTTCCGATCGATCTAATCAAGAGTTCGTACTAAAATAACACCAAAGCAAATTCATATTCATAATACTCAAGCCACACAAAGAACTACAAGGGGACCCCAAACTTTCTATCGGAGAAAAGATAATAAAAACGTGCATCAACCCCTATGCAAAGATTACCCCAACGTCACCTCGGGAATCCGCAAGTTGAGTGCCATAACATACATCAAGTGAATCAATATGATACCCCAATTGTCACCTCAAGTATTCATACCGCAAGACATACATCATGTGTTCTCATCTCTGAATATTCAATCCGACAAGACAAAACTTCAAAGGGTAAAGATTCAATTCATCACAACAAGAGTATAGAGGGGAGAAACATCATATGATCCATCTATATTAACAAAGCCCATGATATAGATCACGAGAGAGAGATTAAACGCATAGCTACTGGTACAAACCCTCAACCTCGAGGGTGGACTACTCCCTCCTCATCGTGGTGGCCACCAGGATGATGAAGATGGCCACCAGAGATGATTCCCCCCTCCGGCAGGGTGCCGGAACGGGGTCTAGATTGGTTTCCGTGGATACGGAGACCTTGCGGCGGCGGAACTTCTGATCTAGGTCTACCCCGAAGGGTTTCGGAATATTTGGGAATTTATAGTGCAAAGAAGGGGTACGGGAGGCCACCGAGGTGGGCACAACCCACCTGGGCGCGCCTGGGCCCCCCAGGCGCGCCATGGTGGGTTGTGCCCCCCTCGGGGCACCCCCCAGGTGCTGCTCTAGTCCATCGGGAGTCTTCTGGTCCATAAAAAATCCACAAAAAGTTTCGCGCTGTTTGGACTCCGTTTGATATTGATTTCCTGCGATGTAAAAAACAAGCAAAAAACAGCAACTGGCACTGGGCACTGGGTCAATCGGTTAGTCCCAAAAAATGATATAAAGTTGCTATAAAATGATTGTAAAACATCCAAGAATGATAAAATAACAGCATGAATACTTCATAAATTATAGATACATTGGAGACGTATCAGCATCCCCAAGCTTAATTCCTACTCGTCCTCGAGTAGGTAAATGATAAAAGAAATAATTTATGAAGTGTGAATGCTAGCAAAGTGCATAAGTTTGATCAATAACAATTTCAATCACTTTTCCTAGCATCATAACAGCAGTTCTTTCTCATAAAATTTCTCATGTTATAGTGGCAACCAATTCACATGTTAAGGTTCAAACAATGAATTCTCTTGAAACCCAACAACCTATGTTCTTAGTCACCAAGCAATTGCAATTCAACTTATTCAACAGAGTTTAAGTAAGAGCTCCACATACTTAACCATCACATAGTCTTTTATGATTGCTAACACTCACCGCATACACATGAGCAAAACGTTTCAACCGGACACATAGAAAGATAGGGGCTTATTGTTTTGCCTCCCAACGTATTCACCTCAAGGGTGATGTCAACAATAATAACTCATGCTACCCATATTCAACTGGGCATATGTGCCTAGATCTTTCCTCACCACATGATGCTTGCCAAAAGAGAAAAATAAAAAGGAATAGAGAGAAAAACTTTGACTCCTTTCATAAAAGTAAATACATAAAAGTAAAAGATAGGCCCTTCGTAGAGGGAAGCAGAGGTTGCAATGCGCTTATTTGTTTGTATGCTCAACCCCTCAGTGCAAAAGAACGTCACGTTATATTGCCCCTTATGATAGCAACCTTTATTATGCAGTCTGTCGCTTTTATTCTTTGCCATCACAAGTTCGTACAACGCTTAATTTTCTCTTACACTAATTGATCTAGCACTTTTAGAAGCAATTTTTATTACCTTATTGCACCGATGACAACTTACTTGAAGGATCTTGCTCAATCCTTAGGTAGGTATGGTGGACTCTCGAAGATAAGATTTGGGTTTAAGGGTTTTTGGATGCACAAGCAGTATCTCTACTTGGTGCGGAATTTTTGGCTAGCAAAGAAGGGGGGCAAGCACCACATGTTGAAGGATCTATGACCATATGACTTCTATGTGAATATGAACAAACATAAATCATTACGTTGTCTTCCTTGTCCAACGTCAACAATTTTGGCATATAATATTTTGATGGGGGCTCACAATCATAAAAGATTTCCAAGATAGTGTATTTGCATGTGAAAGTTCTCTTCCTTCTACTAATCATTCATGAATTGCTTGTATGACCAATATTGTGATTGTCAAGCTTCAAAAGATTTCACTTTATAAACCCAATGTGAAGCTACTACTCGGCATGATATAATTTCAACTTCATGATATTCAATTCATTCAACAATTTACTCATAGGATATAAGTGAAGCACAAGAGTAAATGACAAACTACTCCAAAAAGATATAAGTGAAGCTCATGTGAGTAGTTAAGTAAATAGGTAGCTATTTGAGGACTCTCTCTTATTCAAAAACTTTCAGATCTAAGTAATTTATTAAAACAGCAAGCAAAACAAAACAAAATGGCATTTCAAGAATAGCACACAACATGTGAAGAAGCAAAAACTTAGGCTCAACCGATACTAACCGATAATTGTGGAAGAAAGGTGGGATGCCTACCGGGGCATCCCCAAGCTTAGATGCTTGAGACTTCTTGAAATATTATCTTGGGATGCCTTGGGCATCCCCAAGCTTGAGATTTTGTGTCTCCTTAATTCCTCTCATATCACGGTTTCCCTAAATCTTAAAAGCTTCATCCACACAAAACTCAACAAGAACTCGTGAGATAAGTTAGTATAAACCAATGCAAAAACCTTATCATTTTCTACTGTAGAAAATTACTAAAATTATTATTCAACATTGCATACTAAATGCCTCTGCATATTTAATAGTCCTATCCTCAAATAGAATCATTAAACAAGCAAACATATGCAGACAATGCAAACATAACAGCAATCTGCCAAAACAGTACAGTCTGTAAAGAATGCAAGAGTATCAATACTTATTCAAGTCAAAAAATTATGAAAATTTAGCAAACTGTAGAAAATTTATCAGAGCTTGTTTTTCAAAAAAGGTTCAACCTTTTATCACATTCTGACTTTTCTGGGGAATTTTTGCAACAGCGGTAAACTTTCTGTTTTTAAACAGAAACATATAGACTTGCAAAATAAGCTATACTTGACATTTTTATTGAAATGAAAGATGCAAAACATTATTCTAAATAACAGCAAGCAAATCCTAACAAAATAAATTCATGCTCCAAGTAAAACACATATCATGTGACGAATGAAAACCTAGCTCCAAGTAAGGTTACCGATAATGTTGGAGACGAAAGAGGGGATGCCTTCCGGGGCTTGAACTGGACATGCTGGCATGATAATTATTGTATCGTCAGTGTACTAGATAACCGGGTAGTCTTTTTTATTCTGTCTGACAAATGGCAGTTGGATCTTCCCTTGCCGAAAAGCATCATTAATGGCAGCTTGAAGGAGATCAGCTGCAATGACGAAGATAAGGGGGGACAAGGGGTCACCTTGCCGCACACCACTTTTGCATATGAATTGTTTGCCTGGAACGCCGTTGAGTAGCACCGATGATTTCCCCAAAGAGAATATGGATTTGATCCAAGATAGCCACTTATCGTTAAACCCCATATGTTTCATAATCTCAAGCATAGCACCATGTTCAATAGTATCAAAGGCTTTGGCGAAGTCTAGTTTGAGGAGGACAATTTTTTTCTTTGAGACTTGGCATTGATGGATATACTCAAAGGCCCATGCAAGGCAGTCTTGTATAGTTCTTTTAATGAAGCCGTATTGGTTGCGATGAACAAGTTTGAGAATGATCTTTTGGAGGAGATTAGCCAGTAGCTTGGTGATCACTTTGAGATAGCAATTAAGTAGTGTTATAGGACGGAAGTCATTAACTGTCTCAGGTGAAGAGATCTTAGGGATTAAAGTGATGAAACCGTCATTGATGTTTTCCAAGTTTAGAGTCCCTTCATGGAATTGATCACATAGTTTGTAGAAGTCCTCTTTGATGATGTGCCAACAAGTTTTAATGAAAAGTCCATTGAATCCATCCGGGCCCGGAGCCCTGTCAGCTTGCATTTCTTTGATGACATCATCTATTTCTTGCTTTGAGAAAGGGGCAGTAAGTTGATCCAGATCTTCTCTTTTCTTGATGATATTAGGGAGGTCAAATTTCATTTGAAAATTACCAGAAGATCCAAGTCTGTTCTTGTAAGTGTGGTAGATTAGTGCCTCTTTTCTAGCTTAGTCTTCAACAGTTGTACCATTATCAAGTTGGAGTGAGGTTATGTTGTTTCTTCTATATCTTTCAGAAGCTAGGGCCTTGAGAAATTTTGGATCCTCGTCTCCAAATTGAACCCAACGAATTGTGCATCTCTTCTTCCAGTACTGTTTCTGGTAATTTAGTAACCGAAGTATGTGCTTCTTTAGAATTTTCCTGAAGTTGCTCTCTGGTATGGATAGACTTCTTCTATTTTCTCGAGCATCAAGATCTGCCAGTGTTGAATTTGAATTTTCTATCGCAATGGTAAGTTTTGATATCTTTTTACTCCAATGTTTGAGTTCATATCTTAGCATTTTGAATTTTCGGCACAGGATTGTGGCAGCATTTGTTGAGTTGACAGGTCTATTCCAAACTGATGTAACTAGCTCCATAAACCCCGGATGTTGCACCCAGAAAGACTCAAACCTGAACAAGTTGCTTTTTGGTATAGATGTTTCAATAGTGACCACACAGGGAATGTGATTGGATACAGGCTTACCGAGGGTTTTTACCATGGTGTTTGGATATGATATTGTCCAATTAATGGAGGTGAGAAACCAGTCCAACTGTTCTAACAAGGGTTCTTGCTACATGTTACTCCAAGTATACGATCTGCCTTTGATTGGTAACTCGATGAGTCCTTGTGATCGAATGAAATCATTGAATGTTATCATATCATTAAAGTTACCACCTGGTTTATTACGATTAGTGGGGCTTCAAATATAATTAAAGTCACCAATTAGGAGCCAATCTTCAGCAGTGGGAATGTTTATGTTTAAAAGCCAGTTTGTGTATTCCACTCTAGGGTCACCTTGGCAAGGTCCATATATATTCACTAGAGTCCATTCTTGGGCCGATTGTGTGGATTTGAATTTAATTACCAGCGCAAACTCTTCTTCAATAAGTATGGTGCCAGTGAAAATAGAGCTGTTCCAAATGGTCGCAATACCTCCTGAGGCCCCTCGACAAGGAATGTAAGCAAAATTGTCAAACCTTTTAGGACAGCAAGACTTAATGAACATGTTATCAAAAGAGGACTTTTTAGTTTCTTGCAAGCAAATCACAGCACAGCCACTAGAAGAAATAGCGTTCGAAAGAGCCAAAATTTTAGGGTCTGCATTCAAGCCCCGGACATTCCAACATAGGACATTCCAGTTCGAAATAAGAACCATTTAAAAGCTAAATAAGAAGCAGCAGAAATTAAATAGTGGAGGAACCACCCTCCAGATCAGCAAGAAGCACTTCTTCTGAAAGTTCCTCAAGAGGAATGGCGCACTGGTGGGATCCAATCTGCTGAATCTCAGGAACTGACAATGGTGGGGGCACTTCAGTAGCTTGATCATCAGAAAGTTCAGTTATAACTAATGCAGAGGCAGCATTGGGGATCACCCTTGGCTTGACCTTGGATGTCTTGGCCTTACTATCAGTGATGAGGGGCACCTTAAATCCATCATACTTGTTGGAGCGGCTGCTGCGACGAACTTGTGAGACAGTGATTGGAGCTTTGGATTTGCCACGTTTGTTCTGTTTCACCCCAACTGAAGAGTCACCAAGCACAAGATCAGAGTGAGATTGATCCACACCAACAGAGATTGCCAGCATATCATTTGGTAGATCTTCAGATATCTGATCTTGATCCTCATTGAGTTCAGTTATGGTTGCAGTTGGGGCCTGAATAGTGGGAGGAGCAGAGTTGTCAATGGACCAGAGCTGAGTGGAAGAGCTGTAAGTGCTTGCAGCATCAAAACATGTGACAGTAGCCGCAGCATCCAACAGACCATCATCAGTCGTGGTCACAACTAACTGAATGTTCAGGTTAGTCGGCCTGATACCATAGCCATGTGCCCAAGGTACAAATGTTGCCAAAGTTGGCATGACCCTACTTGACAAGAAGTTGGTGATATGCACATATGACAAAGGCTCATTCAGTAACATGAAGTTGGTCACCTCATTGTCAGCAGAGAAGTTGATGTTAATACCAGCATTAGAGACCTGCAGGTTAAACTGAAGTTGCTGTGGATGTGTCCCTGAACCTGGGAGGGTCTCAACAGTGTTATTACTGACAACCAAGTCTTGAGTGGGGGCAGAACTGAAGACCAGAGAGCTATTCCTCTGCAAAGCTTGCATGATATTGATAGGGACAAGAACTAGGGCCTCAGAATCAGAACTGGAAGCAGAGCTGCTCTGAAGAGAAATAGAATCATTCCATGCAGCAGGTGGACTGTCATGTTCAGCTGGGTGGATGCCATCATGCACTTGCAGCCCTTCATTGGCCAGCCATTCCTGGAAGTAATACAGGACAGGAGGGGCCTGCGGTGGAGGAGCTGGCCATTCTCCCCAGTTTGGCTGAAATTCCACCTCCACTTGCTGCAGCCCATCCATCTCTCCATCATTAACAACCTCAACATTGTTAGCTACCCCTTGCTGTGCAATCCAATTGTTCAGCTGCAACTGATAAAGTTGTTCTGCCGTTAGCTCATCACCATAAAGAGGATGCGGTATACCATTCTCAGGCGGAGGATCTTCTCCTGCAGGTGGAACCTCAGGCAAATGCGCATTCCAATGACTACTACGCAGCATGGTGACACACAAAGTCCAACAATGTCGATCTCCACCCAACTGACGTATCACCAGACTTTTGGGAACCAGGCATAAGTTTATGACCTTGACTCTAATCAGAACAAACCTCCTATCTCCTCTGGGATTATGCCAGTGTGTGAGGATACCAAAACTATCCACAGACCTATGCAAGTAATGATAAGTCTGGTAATCATAAGGGAAACCCACATAAAGAATCCACACCGATGGGCCATAAGATGTGAGCCTCATATTCAGAGCTTCATCGTGTGGCACAAAAGAAACAACTGTGTTCATATCTCCTTCAACTTCTGCATCAATCTCAAAGGTGGTGCCCACAACATTATCTCTCACTAAAGGACTTGCAAAACCATAAATGGCAATACCCAGCGGATGATCATCAACCTCAGTGGGGATAAAGTTGGATTCATGCAACAAGCCAGTATGGAATTGGAATGGTATAGGCTATGCGATGATATTGGATCTTGGAATTGGAATCGATTGAAATTGGAGTTTCACAAAAAAAAATTATCCTATGCATCTAGTTCATCGTGATCGGAATTACATATATAATTTTTGGCCTCGTGAAGGAGAAAGTATCGCTCTAGCTTGGGGGAGGCTTAAATCAATGTTATATTCATGCCCCAATCATGAGCTCTCAAGAGAAATTATTATCCATAATTTTTATGCTCGGCTTTCTCATAATGATCGATCCATGCTTGATACTTCTTGTGTTGGTTCTTTTATGAAGAAGACTTTGAATTCTGGTGGGATCTTTTGGAAAGAATTAAACGCAACTCTGGAGATTGGGAACTCGACGAAGGTAAAGAGTTAGGTATTAAGCTTAAGTATGATTGTGTTAAATCCTTTATGAATACCGATGCTTTTCAAAAGTTTAGCACTAAATATGGACTTGACTCTGAGATAGTAGCCTCCTTTTGTGAATCATTTGCTACTCATGTTGATCTCCCTAAAGAGAAGTGGTTTAAATATCACCCACCTATTAAAGAAGAAATTAAAGAACCGGTATCAGTCAAAGAGGAAACTATACTTTATAATGTTGATCCAGTTGTTCCTACTGCTTATATTGAGAGACCACCTTTCCCTGCTAGAATAAAGGAACATGCTAAAGTTTCGACTGCGGTCAACAAAAGTTATATTAGAACACCTAAACCTGATGAACAAATTAAAGTAGAGCCTAGTGTTGCTATGGTTAAAGATCTCTTGGAAGAGTTAAAATAGGAGATCACTGTTATCATGGTTTATGCGACATAGGTGCTAGCGTAAGTGCTATTCCTTACACCTTATATCAAGAAAATAGGAGATCACTGTTAATCATAGACCCGCAGAGATAGAAGACATAGATGTTACTATTAAACTTGCTAATAGAGATACTATTTCACCCATTGGGATTGTTAGAGATGTTGAAGTCTTGTGTGGGAAAATAAAATACCATACTGATTTTCTTGTTCTTGGTTCCCCACAAGATGACTTCTGTCCCATTATCTTTGGTAGACCTTTCTTGAACACTGTTAATGCTCAAATAGATTGTAAGAAACAAACTGTCGGTGTCAGTTTTGGTGATGAGTCTCATGAGTTTAATTTTTCCAAGTTAGTAGAAAGCTTCATGAAAAAGAATTGCCTAGTAAGGATGAAATAATTGGTCTTGCTTCTATTGCTGTGCCTCCTACTGATCCTTTAGAACAATATTTGCTAGACCATGAAAATGATTTACATATGCATGAAAGAAATGAAATAGATGAGATTTTCTTTGAACAACGTCCTCTGCTTAAACACAATTTGCCTATTGGAACTCTAGGAGTAGGGCTGGGCGTTCGGTTCCCCCGAACCGATCGGCTTGGTGCTTCGGTCTATTTGAAATTTTGGTTCTGTGGAAATGCTGAGCGATCGGTCAACAGAAAATTAGCTAACCAAAGATTGTCAGCACCGAAATTTCGGTTCGGTCATCGGTTCTACCGAACAGCACTGAGATATACTATTTAACAACAGTCTGAATCATTGCATTTATTCTGACTGTACAGTACCCGTACTAGTAGCAGCACTTTATTCTGATGTACAGTGGTTGTAGCTCTTCGTACTAGCTAAAGGCTAGCCTCCCTGGTAAAATGAGCGGTGGTGGGCTGGTGGCTGACACAAGTGGGGAAAGTACTTCTCTTTTACCCAAACTTTTACTCTGTAAAATTAGCAACGGCGGCTCGTTGGGTCAGCCACTCCACTTCCCGATGTTGCTGTGGGACTCGAGCACTGATAGAAAATAGACAAGTCCATGTTCACATGAAAGAGTAGCAACGATTCTTAAAAAAGAAAGAGTAGCAATGGGCATGCAGGTCGGACCTACGTGGTTACTCGGTTTTCGGTCTGTTCGGGTAGCGCAGGGACACACCCGAATTCACCGGACTAGGTTCGGTTTTCAACGAATGCAAACCGAACGTGCTACCGAAGTTTTCGGTTTCGGTGAATTCGGCTTCGGTGCCGGTTAGTTCGGTTTGGTACATCGGTTTTTGGGTTATATGCCCAGCCCTATCTAGGAGGTCCTCCTCCACCTAAAGGTGATCCTGTGTTTGAATTAAAACAATTGCCAGACACTTTGAAATATGCTTATCTTGATGAAAAGAAGATATATCCTGTTATTATTAGTGCTAACCTTTCAAAACATGAAGAAGAAAGATTATTGAAAGTTCTAAGGAAGCACCGAGCTGCTATTGGATATACTCTTGATGATTTAAAGGGCATTAGTCCCACTCTATGTCAGCACAAGATTAATATGGAACCTGATGCTAAACCCGTTGTTGATCACCAATGTCGGTTAAATCTGAAGATGAAAGAAGTGGTAAGAACTGAGATATTAAAACTTCTGGAAGCAGGTATAATCTATCCTATAGCTGATATTAGATGGGTAAGCCATGTTCATTGTGTTCCTAAGAAAGGAGGTATTACTGTTGTTCCTAATGATAAGAATGAACTTATTCCACAAAGAATTGTTACAGGCTATAGAATGGTAATTGATTTTAGAAAATTGAACAAAGCAACTAGGAAAGATCATTACCCTCTGCCTTTTATTGATCAAATGCTAGAAATATTATCTAAGCACACACACTTTTGCTTTCTTGATGGATATTCTGGTTTTTCACAAGTACCTATTTCTCAACCTGATCAAGAAAAGACCACTTTCACTTGTCCCTTTGGAACTTATGCTTATAGACGTAAGCCTTTCGGTTTATGTAATGCACCTGCTACCTTTCAAAGATGTATGACTGCTATATTCCCTGACTTTTGTGAAAAGATTATCGAGGTTTTCATGGATGACTTCTTTGTTTATGGGAAGTCTTTTGAAGATTGTTTAAGCAATCTTGATCGAGTTTTGCAGAGATGTGAGCAAACAAATCTTGTCTTGAATTGGGAGAAGTGCCACTTTATGGTTAATGAAGGTATTGTTTTGGGCCATAAAAGTTCTGAAAGAGGTATTGAAGTGGACAAAGCTAAGGTTGATGCAATTGAGAAAATGCCATGTCCTAAAGATATCAAAGGTATTCGTAGTTTCCTAGGTCATGCTGGTTTCTATAGGAGATTTATCAAAGACTTTTCTAAAATTTCTAGTCCTCTTACAAATCTTTTGCAAAAGGATGTTCCTTTTGTTTTTGATGATGGTTGTTTAGAAGCCTTCGAAACACTCAAGAAAGCCTTAATTTCTCCACCTATTGTTCAACCACCTGATTGGAACTTGCCTTTTGAAATTATGTGTGATGCAAGTGATTATGTTGTTGGTGTTGTTCTAGGACAAAGAGTTGATAAGAAACTAAATGCTATTCATTATGCTAATAAACTCTAGACAGTGCACAATGGACTTATGCAACTACTGAAACAGAATTTCTAGCAGTGGTGTTTGCTTATGATAAATTTAGATCTTACATTATTGACTCTAAAGTTATCATTCACACCGACCATGCTGCTATTAAATATCTTATGGAAAAGAAAGATGCTAAACCTAAACTTATTCGATGGGTTCTCTTGCTACAAGAATTTGATTTACATATTACAGATAGGAAAGGAGCTGAGAACCCAGTAGCTGATAACTTGTCTAGGCTTGAAAATGTGCTTGATGACCCACTACCTATTGATGATAGTTTCCCTGATGAGCAGTTAGCTGCAGTAAATGTTTCTAATAATACTCCTTGGTATGCTGATTATGCTAATTACATTGTTGCTAAATATTTACCACCTAGCTTTACTTACCAACAAAAGAAAAAATTCTTCTATGATTTAAGACATTACTTTTGGGATGACCCACATCTTTATAAAGGAGGAGTAGATGGTATTATTAGACGTTGTGTACCTGAGCATGAACAGGGACAAATCCTACGGAAATGTCACTTCGAAGCTTATGGAGGGCATCATGCTGGAGACAGAACTGCTCACAAGGTATTGCAATCTGGATTTTATTGGCCTACTCTCTTCAAGGATGCCCGTAAGTTCGTCTTATCTTGTGATGAATGTCAAAGAATAGGTAATATCGGTAAGCGTCAAGAAATGCCTATGAATTATTCACTTGCTGTTAAACCATTTGATGTTTGGGGATTTGATTACATGGGACCTTTTCCTTCCTCTAATGGGTATACACATATTTTGGTTGTTGTTGATTATGTTACTAAATGGGTAGAAGCTATTCCAACCAGTAGTGCTGATCGCAACACCTTTATTAAAATGCTTAAGGAAGTTATTTTCCCAAGGTTTGGAGTCCCTAGATATTTAATGACTGATGGTGGTTCACACTTTATTCATGGTGCTTTCCGTAAAATGCTTGCCAAGTATGATGTTAACCATATAATTGCATCACCTTATCATCCTCAGTCTAGTGGTCAAGTTGAACTTAGCAATAGAGAAATAAAATTAATTTTGCAAAAGACTGTCAATAGGTCCTGGAAGAATTGGTCTAAGAAATTAGATGATGCACTTTGGGCTTATAGAACAGCATATAAAAATCCTATGGGTATGTCTCCTTATAAAATGGTTTATGGAAAAGCTTGTCATTTGCCTCTTGAGTTAGAACATAAAGCATATTGGGCAGTCAAAGAACTCAACTATGATTTCAAACTTGCCGGTGAAAAGAGGTTATTTGATATTAGCTCATTAGATGAATGGAGAACCCAAGCTTATGAAAATGCCAAATTATTTAAAGAAAAAGTTAAAAGATGCCATGATAAAAGAATCCAAAAGCGTGTGTTCAAAGTCAGAAAATATGTTCTTTTGTACAACTCTCATTTCAGGTTCTTTGCAGGAAAACTCCTCTCCAAATGGGAAGGGCCCTATGTTATCGAGGAGGTTTATCGGTCTAGAGCCATCAAAATAAATAATGCCGAAGGTACTAACCCGTTGTCAACGGGCAATGAATAAAACATTATATCTCAGGTATGCCCATTAATGTTGAAAGTAATATTATCCAAACACTAACACCGGAAGAACACATAAAAGTGTCCTTCCGGCAGGGGCGGATCCAGGATGAAAACTGAGAGGGGGCAAAGATGTGTAGTGAACTTTGTTTTACAGAAAGATGTCTACAAACTAATGGTTAGATCATTTTAAAAAGTAACCACACAAGCATATATAGTGACTAAGAATAATAAGCAAAAACATACATTTCCTTACAATATAATTTCTTCACACACATAATTACGACAAGTTTTTTGCAAAGTCAAAGTAAACTAACCATTTAAGACACAATGACTTGAAAAATAGCAATATGGTGTTCCTAATCTTCTTGAACAAAATTTCTAGCCTTCAATCCGTAAGAGAAAAGGTACATGTTCAAAACAAGGGAGAATTCACCCGCAAAAAGGTAGAATTTAAACATTAATAAATAAATACATTTAAGCCCATTACCTCCCCTCCATTTCATCGCACATTTTTTTTCCATGGAAGCTTTAACTATCAGTTCATTAGGGATGGTATCCAAGATTTCACTTCTTCAAAGCAAATGAGGCTATGACTCAGAAAAAAAATCATCACTCACATCTTCTTACGTAAAGCATTCTTCCAGAACTTCAGAGCGAGAAGAATCTCAACAGATGGAGGGGGTTTATCCAATCATTCTAGGTTTAAATTTGGATGCCTGAGGCTCATAAGTTCCCCGTGCAAAGTACTATCTCCTAATTTCTTATGATGATTGCGATTGAAATCTGTATATTCTCTTACTTTTAGATGGATTCCGAGGAAGCTAAGAAAAACCTCCATTAGCTCCCTTGCCAATCACAAAGTTGAGGCATTAAATAAAATATCATACATGAAGGCAGATAGTCCCTATAGATTTATTCCACTCTCACATACTCAAACTTATTTTGTAAAAATATATTCCGTGATGCTAGAATCAATCAACCTGATTATCAATTGGTATGTTGTACAGAGTAGATATCCTAAATAAAACTCATTCAATTTCTAAAATGGAAGTCAAAAAAGAACAACAATTTAGAAATTTGAACTGAATCTAGAAAAGATGAACATGCCCTAGGACTTACCTCGATCGCGCAGAAACCGCGTGCCAGATAAAAATTGCAAGGGCCATAGATCGGCAAGCCAGCCGACCGGCCAGCCTGCACAACGCAGATCGAAGGCGATTGCCGGAGAAGGGAGATGAGCTTGCAAGGGCGTGTTGCATTTTGTCTGGGCGGCAGGCTGCGAGTTTCATTTAGGGATCAGGTCTTAGTTCATGTGATTCACGAGTGTCGAGAGAAACTGTCAAAGACGACGCTTCGTGCAAAGTAATACGCTCGTGTATGCAAGCGTGATGGTCTGATGGATGTTCGTATGTGACAAGGCCATTACCTAGGTGGGCTGAATGTCTCTCAGAGTATGGGCTTTCGAAAGAGAACCAGAAAAAACAAACAAGTGGGGGCAAAGACAGCGGGCTGAGAGGGGGCAAAGCTCTAGAGTAGAGGCCCAGTATAAGAGGGCCAAAAATTCGAGTGGGGGCATTTGCCCCCACAACCTGTACGTGCGTTCGCCCCTGCCTTCCGGGACACTCATGAATCTTGAAAAAGGAGGAGGTACGTGATACAGTAAGTAAACGGACTCCGAAAAATCCGCAAAAATATTTTTTGTCAGTTTTGGAATATTTAGAAAATTAGGAAAATAAGAAACTACCGGGAAAGTGACCCTAGTGGGCACAAGACACACCAGGTGGGTTGTGCCCACCTGGGGAACCTTCCGGACTCCTTTTTCTTCCATTTTCTTGTTTCACAAGATAAAAAATATTTATATACCCCCCAAACCTATTGACCACCGTATCGCGGAGAAATCTTCTGTTTTCCTTTCTTGCTGTTTCTCTGACAGACCTGAAAATATGTCATCCCAAGACTCTGAGGGTGAGAGCTATGCTGTTGATTTCATCGCAAACCCCCAGTCTTATGGGGATGTGGAGCATTATGGCTGGACTTCGGAGGAAGAGGAAGACTATCATCCTAGGGAGAAGGAGGAGACGAGCTCAAACGAGGATGAAGCCCCGTTGCCTCAACCTGGGGACATGCATGTGGAATTCAAGAAGTCCAGCCTCCCCAACAATGCAAAGAGGCCTAAGGTTCAGTTTATACCCTTCCGCCTTTTGCAGAAAAATAAGCAAGATTTATGCAAAAAGGTATTGGAGCTTGAGCAGGAGATTGGTGAATTGAAGGAGGAAAATTCCATCCTCAAGCATAAGCTGAGGAAGAAGGACAAACCCTCCACTTCATCACCACCACTTTCTTCTTCATCACCAAAAGAAAATTGAGTATCGGGTATGGGCACTCCCCCTGGCTTCCGCCAAGCTTGGGGGAGGTGCCCCGGTATCGTATCACCCAACTATCTTTTGCCTTTACTTAATTTAGTTCGATCTTTTGCTTTAGATGAATAAAAGTTTAGTTCGATCCTTTCTTTTCGAGAGTTTGCTTAGTGTTCTATCCTTGTAATCGTGTGCGAGATATATAATAAAGTTTAGTTTGAGTTTTTGCTTTCTTTACTTTCATGTTGCAATAAAAAGAAAGGAAATAAATTAAAAAGATCATATGCTAATCTTAAGGTAAGTGATGACACCACATAAGGAAAATTATAAGTAGGAAATTTTATTAGAGATTGACAAACATAGCATTGGTCAATGATGCAACTCATGAAAGAATTAATAAGGGAAGAGAAGATTCACATATAAATATACTATCCTATAAATCTTTTGTGATTGTGAGCCCCCATCAAAATATTATATGCCAAAATTGTTGACGTTGGACAAGGAAGACAACGTAATGATTTATGTTTGTTCATATTCACATAGAAGTTATATTGTCATAGATCCTTCAACATGTGGTGCTTGCCCCTATCTTTGCTAGCCAAAATTTCCGCACTAAGTAGAGATACTACTTGTTCATCCAAAAACCCTTAAATCCAAATCTTATTTTCAAGAGTCCACCATACCTACCTAGGGATTGAGCAAGATCCCTCAAGTAAGTTGTCATCGGTGCAATAAGGCAATAAAAATTGCTTCTAAAAGTGTGAGATCATTTAGTGTAAGAGAAAATTGAGCATTGTACAAACTTGTGATGGTGAAGAATAAAAGCGACAGACTGCATAATAAAGGTTGCCATCACAAGGGGCAATACAACGTGACTTTCTTTTGCACTAAGGGGTTGAGCATACAAACAAATAAGTGCATGGCAACCTCTGCTTCCCTCTGCGAAGGGCCTATCTTTTACTTTTATGTATTTACTTTTATGCAAGAGTCAAAGTTTCTTCTATCTACTCCTTTTTATTTTCTCCTTTGGCAAGCATCATGTGGTGAGGAAAGATCTAGGCACATATGTCCAATTGAATATGGGTGGCATGAGTTATTATTGTTGACATCACCCTTGAGGTGAATACGTTGGGAGGCGAAACTATAAGCCCCCATCTTTCTATGTGTCCGGTTGACACGTTTTGCTCATGTGTATGCGGTGAGTGTTAGCAATCATAGAAGACTATATGATGGTTGAGTATGTGGACTTGCCTAAAGGCTCCGATACGTGACCCTTCCTGAAAAGATGATGAATTGTAGTTGCAAAGTTGACTGAGAACATAGTTTGTTGGTTTCTAATAGAGTTTATGCTTTATACTTCAATTGTGTGATGAGTTGTTACTTATTCATGAGAAGTCTATGATAAAAGTTTTATGTTTAATTTTGTTGCTGTTATAATAATCAACATGATGCTTCTATGTCCGTATTTTGTTTTTATCGACAGCTCTCTCTCTAAGCATGTGGACATGTTTTTCGATTTCGGTTTTCACTTGAGGACAAGCGAGGTCTAAGCTTGGGGGAGTTGATACGTCCATTTTGCATCATGTTTTCCTACTGTTATTTATGATGTTTTTATGCATAATAATGCTTTTTGGAGTAATTCTAATGCCTTTTCTCTCATAGTATGCAAGGTACACACAAAGAGGGAGAATTCCGGCAGCTGGAAATATGGACCTGGAAAAGCTACGTCAGGCCACCTATTCTGCACAACTTCAAACAAGCTGAAACTTTACGGAGATTTTTTATGGAATATTTGAGGAATATTGGAGCCAATAAGTACCAGAGGGGGCCCACCAGGTGGGCACAACCCACCTGGGCACACCAGGGAGCCCAAGCGCGCCCTGGTGGGTTGTGCTCACCCAGGCCCACCTCTGGTGCCCATCTTCTGGTATATAAGTCATTTTGACCTAGAAAAAAAATAAGGAGAGGACTTTCGGGATGGAGCGCCGCCGTCTCGAGGCGGAACTTGGGCAGGAGCACTTTTGCCCTCCGGCGGAGAGATTCCGTCGGGGGAACTTCCCTCCCGGAGGGGGAAATCATCATCATCATCATCACCAACAACTCTCCCATCTTGGGGAGGGCAATCTCCATCAACATCTTCAACAGTACCATCTCCTCTCAAACCCTAGTTCATCTCTTGTGTTCAATCTTTGTACCGGAACTATAGATTGGTGCTTGTGGGTGACTAGTAGTGCTGATTACATCTTGTAGTTGATTACTATATGGTTTATTTGGTGGAAGATTATATGTTCAGATCCAATATGCTATTTAATACCCCTCTGATCTTGAGCATGATTATCATTTGTGAGTAGTTACTTTTGTTCTTGAGGTCACGGGAGAAATCATGTTGCAAGTAATCATGTGAACTTGATATGTGTTCGATATTTTGATAGTATGTATGTTGTGATTCCCTTAGTGGTGTCATGTGAACGTCGACTACATGACACTTCACCATATTTGGGCCTAAGGGAATGCATTGTGGAGTAGTTATTAGATGATGGGTTGCGAGAGTGACAGAAGCTTAAACCCTAGTTTATGCGCTATTCCGTAAGGGACCGATTGGATCCAAACGTTTAATGCTATGGTAAGAATTTATTCTTAATACTTTTCTCGTAGTTGCGGATGCTTGCGAGGGGGTCAATCATAAGTAGGAGGTTTGTTCAAGTAAGAACAGCACCCAAGCACCGGTCCACCCACATATCAAATTATCAAAGTAGCGAACACAAATCGAACCAACATGATGAAAGTGACTAGATGAAATTCCCGTGTACCCTCAAGAACGCTTTGCTTACTATAAGAGACCGTTTTGGCCTATCCTTTGCCTCAAAAGGATTGGTCTACCTTGCTGCACTTTTGTTACTACTATCGTTACTTGCTCATTACAAATTATCTTGCTATCAAACTACTCTGTTACTTACAATTCCAGCACTTGCAGACATTACCTTGCTGAAAACCACTTGTCATTTCCTTCTGCTCCTAGTTGGGTTCGACACTCTTACTTATAGAAAAGGCTACAATTGATCCCATACACTTGTGGGTCACAATGCCACGTGTCGGTCACCCTTGACGAAAGCACTTCTATGACGCGTGATTTATCGTCATGGAAGTGGACACTTCCGTGATGATAATTTTGGTAATGTCATGGAACACTTCTACGACAGCATAGGTATGACTATCTTGATTCTGTCATAAAACCGTCATGGATGTACATGCATGACAGAAAACGTGACCTACTGTGACAAACACGTATCATCACGGAAGTGTATTTTTTTTGTAGTGCAAGCTCAACATGTTGGAGGATCCATGACAATATAACTTCTGTTCAGATATAAGAAAACATAACCCATTATGTTGTCTTCCTTGTCCAACATCAACTTTTTAGCATGTCATATTTTAATGAGTGCTCACAATTACAAAAGATGTCCAAGATAGTATATTTATATGTTAAACCTCTCTTCCTTCAATATTCTTTCATGAATTGTTCAAGTGACCAAAACTATGTTTGCTAACTTTCAATAAATTTACCACCCATACTTATTATATGTGAAGTCATTACTCCCCATGGTATAAGCATATGAAACATATATAAATTCAGATTTATGATATTCAATTCATTCAACCATTTACTCATAGGATATAAGTGAAGCACGTGAGGAAATGACAAACTACTCCAAAAAGATATGAGTGAAGAACAATGAGTAGTCAAGTAATTAACTAGCCATGGGAGGACTCTCTCTCTCATTCAAGATTTCAGATCCAATGATTTTATTCAAACAGCAAGTAAAATGAAAATACGCTCCAAGCAAAACACATATCATGTGACGAATAAAAATATAGCTCCGAGTAAGGTATACCGATGGTTTTGAAGACGAAAGAGGGGATGCCTTCCGGGGCATCCCCAAGCTTAGGCGCTTGAGTCTTCCTTGAATATTACCTTGGGGTGCCTTGGGCATCCCCAAGCTTAGGGTCTTTCCACTCCTTATTCTCCTCGTATCGATATCTCACCCAAAACTTGAAAACTTCAATCACACAAAACGATAATTGTTGAAGAAGAAAGATGGGATGCCAACCGGGGCATCCCCAAGCTTAGATGCTTGAGTATTCTTGAAATATTTACTTGGGGTGCCTTGGGAATCCCCAAGCTTGAACTCTTGCCTCTCCTTATTCTTCTCATATCAGTAACTCCTCGCTCTTCGAACACTTCATCCACACAAAACTTAACAAAAAACTTTGTGAGATCCGTTAGTATAATAAAGCAAATCACTACCTTTAGGTACTGTTGTAAACTCATTCCAATTTCATACTAGCATTATATATACTGTATTCCAACTTCACCATGGTTTATACCCCCCGATACTACCCATAGATTCATCAAAATAAGTGAACAACACATAGAAAACAGAATCTGTCAAGAACAGGACAGTCTGTAGCAATCTGAAACTTTCGTATACTTCTGTAACTTCAAAAATTCTAAAAAATCGGAGCAATCTAAAAAAATTGTATAAAAGTACTGTGCAAAACGTTTCAGACTCTTTTGACATTCCAGTAAAAAATGTAAATTCACGCACTATAGCCAAAGTTTCTGTTTTTGCACTGCACATATCAAACAAACAATCTAATCATCCTAAAACCAAAACTTGGCACATTTTTTTATAATACAATGGATAAATACAAGGGGACAATTACTTTTGAGAAAATTCCATGAAAAATTCTACATTGTTTCCATGAGCATGAACACAAGTGTTCAAGGTCGACCCTCACTTCTCCAATGCATAATCTTCCAATCACTTCTCTTTTTGAAAAAGTTTTTAGGCATAAGAGGCAAGTAACTTTTTTTGTATTTTCATATTTCTAATTTTTTTTGTTTGTTTCACCCACAACTAAAGAAAGTAAAAAAGGGAAAATAAAATGTACTTAGTGAAGAAAGCAAACAAGCATACACGAAAATATCAACCCCACGCTATTGCTCCCTGGCAACGGTGCCAGAAAAGAGCTTGATAATCCCCAAGTGCAGGGAATCATCGTAGCAATTTCCAAAGGTGGAAGTGATAAGTATGGAGTGTCGAACCCACAAGGAGCTAAAGGTAAGATCAATATTCTCTCAAGTCCTATCTACCACTGATACGACTCTACGTACACCAAACGTTTGCTTCCACCTAGAAATGAGAAATAAAACTACGTTGTGGGTATGAAGAGGATAACTTTGCATGATATCGGAGAACTAAAATATAAAATTAGGTGATGTTAACATAAAGTTAGAATATATTACTATATATTATAAATAGTGAGTGTGGAATCATGATGGATCGGTGTGCGGAATTATCCTAGGCAATTGTTAACAAGATCGGTAGTCGTCATTGCAATTTCATATGAGGGAGAGGCATAAGCTAACATACTTTCTCTTCTTGGATCATATGCACTTATGATTGGAACTCTAGCAAGCATCCGCAACTACTAAAGATCATTAAGGTAAAACCCAACCATAGCATTAAAGTACCAAGTCCCCTTTATCCCATACGCAACAACCCCCTTACTCGGGTTTAAGCTTCTGTCACTCTAGCAACCCACTATAAGCGAATCATGAATGTATTGCAACACCCTACAGCGGGAATCCTTCATGTGTGCACGGCACGGAAGGCACCATAGGACAGCACCAAAGTAAAACATACAACTCAAACCAATCTAGATCATCAATCAACCCAAAGGACAAAAGAAATCTACTCAAAACATCATAGGATGGCAACACATCATTGGATCATAATATGTGGCATAAAGCACCATGTTCAAGTAGGGGATTACAGCGGGATGCGGGAGAGTGGACCGCGTAAAATAGATGAGGATGGTGATGATGATGGTGATGTTGATGAAGACGATCACCGCGGCGATGGTTCCCCCGATGGCACTCCGGCGCCACCAAGAGAGAGGGGAGAGGTTCTCCCCCTTATGCTTCCTCCTCCATGGCCTCCCCCTTAGATGGGGAAAGGTTCTCGCTCTGGTCCTTGGCCTCCATGACGATGGTGACCCCTCCGGCTTCCTCCTCCATGGCCTCCGGTGATGTTGGCCCCCTTCAGCAGGGTGCCAGAGAGGGTCTAGATTGGTTTTTCGTGGCTACAGAGGCTTACGGCGGTGGAACTCCCGATCTAGGTTTCTTTTCGGGGGTTTTTGTATTTATAGGAATTTTTGGCGTTGGTTTCACATCAGGGGGGTCCACGAGTCAACCACAAGGTCGGAGCACCCTCCCGAGGGTGTAGGGCGTGCCCTCCAACCTTGTGGTTGGCTCAGGACTCTTCTGGCCCAACTCTTTTGCTTCGGGGGCTTCTTCTGGGCAATAAAAATCACCGTAAATTTTCAGGTCATTTGGACTCCGTTTGATATTCCTTTTCTGCGAAACTAAAAAACAAGGAAAAAACAGAAACTGGCACTGGGTTCTAGATTAATAGGTTAGTCCCATACCCATCTCTCTCGATGCAATATCTATCACATTTCGTGATAGTCCTTTGTAAAGGGGTCTGCCAGGTTTTTGTCTGTTTGAATATATGTACCAGTTATTACTTCGGAGTTCCTCAACTTCCTGACAGACTTCAAACGTCTCTTCACGTGTCTTGATGACTTCGCATTATCCTTAGAATTGTTTACTTTAGCGATAACCGTTTGGTTGTCACAATTCATACGAATAGCCGGTACAGGTTTTTCAACCACATGCAACTCCATCAAGAGCTCACACAGCCATTCTGCCTCAACAGTAGCTATGTCTAAAGTAGTTAGTTTTGCTTCCATAGTTGACCTCGTCAATATGGTTTGTTTGCAAGACCTCCATGACACTGCGCCACCTTGATACGTCTCCATCGTATCTACTTTTCCTAATGCTTTTCCTCTTGTTTTGGACTCTAATTTGCATGATTTGAATGAAACTAACCCAGACTGACGCTGTTTTTAGCAGAACTACCATGGTGTTGTTTTTGTGCAGAAATAAAAGTTCTCAGATTGGAACGAAAATTTGCGAGGAATTTTTATACAAATAAAGATAATTTCTGGAGCCAGGAACCACCGGAGGGGGGCACCTGGATGGGCACAACCCAGCAGGGCGCACCCCCCCCTTCGGGTTCGCCCAGGTGGGTTGTCCCCACCTGGTGGCCCCGCAGACCCTGAAACCGACGCTATAAAATCACATATTTCCAGGAAAAAAATCAGGGAGGAAGAATTATCGCGTTTCACGAGATGGAGCTGCCGCTACCTCCTGTTCTTCATCGGGAGGCCAGATCTAGAGTTCGTTTGGGGCTCTGCAGAGGGGGATCTTCGATCTTCATCATTACCAACCCTTCTCCATCGCCAATTCCATGATGTTCCCCACCGGGAGTGAGTAATTCCTTCGTAGGCTCGCTGGTCGGTGAGGAGTTGGATGAGATTCATCATGTAATCGAGTTAGTTTTGTTAGGGCTTGATCCCTAGTATCCACTATGTTCTGAGATTGATGTTGCTATGACTTTGTCATGCTTAATGCTTGTCACTTTGGGCCTGGGTGCCATGATTTCAGATCTAAACCGTTTATGTTATCACCATTATATCTAT
The DNA here is from genome assembly GCA_011799875.1 of Thinopyrum elongatum. Taxonomy (NCBI): domain Eukaryota; kingdom Viridiplantae; phylum Streptophyta; class Magnoliopsida; order Poales; family Poaceae; genus Thinopyrum; species Thinopyrum elongatum. The sequence continues at coordinate 23,692,070 of CM022298.1, forward strand.
GTTCTAGATCCGATCTTGCAAGTTATAGTCACCTACTACGTGTTATGATCTGGCAACCCCGGAGTGACAATATTCTGGACACTTCCCGGTGATGACCATAGTTTGAGAAGTTCATGTCACCATGTGCTAATGCTTTGTTCCGGTTCTCTATTAAAAGGAGGCCTTAATATCCCTTAGTTTCCAATAGGACCCCGTTGCCACGGGAGAGTAGGACAAAAGATGTCATTGATGACCCACAAGTATAGGGGATCAATTGTAGCTCTTTTCGATAAGTAAGAGTGTCGAACCCAACGAGGAGCAGAAGGAAATGACAAGTAGTTTTTAGTAAGGTAATGTCTGCAAGTGCTGAAATTGTAAGTAGCTGAGTAGTTTGATAGCAAGATCAATTGTAATGAGCAAGTAACGATAGTAGTAACAAAAGTGCAGCAAGGTAGCCCAATCCTTTTGAGGCAAAGGATAGCCTAAAACGGTCTATTATGATAAGCAAAGCGTTCTTGAGGGTACACGGGAATTTCATCTAGTCACTTTCATCATGTTGGTTCGATTTGTGTTCGCTACTTTGATAATTTGATATGTGGGTGGACCGGTGCTTAGGTGATGTTCTTACTTGAACAAACCTCCTACTTATGATTAACCCTCCCGTAAGCATCCGCAACTACGAGAAAAGTATTAAGAATAAATTCTAACCATAGCATTAAACTTTAGGATCCAATCGGTCCCTTACGGAATAGCGCATAAACTGGGGTTTAAGTTTCTGTCACTCTCGCAACCCACCATCTAATTGCTACTCCACAATGCATTCCCTTAGGCCCAAATATGGTGAAGTGTCATGTAGTCGACGTTCACATGACACCACTAAGGGAATCACAACATACATACTATCAAAATATCGAACACATATCAAATTCACATGATTACTTGCAACATGATTTCTCCCGTGACCTCAAGAGCAAAAGTAACTACTCACAAATGATAAACATGCTCATGATCAGAGGGGTATTAAATAGCATAATGGATCTGAACATATAATCTTCCACCAAATAAACCATATAGTAATCAACTACAAGATGTAATCAACACTACTAGTCACCCCCTAGCACCAATCTATAGTTCCGGTAACAAGATTGAATACAAGAGATGAACTAGGGTTTGAGATGAGATGGTGCTGTTGAAGATGTTGATGGAGATTGCCCTCCCCAAGATGGGAGAGTTGTTGGTGATGATGATGGCAATGATTTCCCCCTCCGGGAGGGAAGTTCCCCCGGTGGAATCGCTCCGCCGGAGGGCAAAAGTGCTCCTGCCCAAGTTCCGCCTCGAGACGGCGGCGCTCCGTCCCGAAAGCCTTCTCCTTTTTTTTCTAGGTAAAAATGACTTATATACCAAAAGATGGGCACCGGAGGTGGGCCGAGAAGGGCACAACCCACCAGGGCACGCCTGGGCTCCCTGGCGCGCCCAGAGGGGGCCCACCAGGTGGGCCCCCTCTGGTAGTTATTTGCTCCAATATTTCTTAAATATTCCATAAAAAATCTCTGTGAAGTTTCAGCTTGTTTGGAGTTGTGCAGAATAGGTGGCCTGACATAGCTTTTTCAGGTCCAGATTTCCAGCTGCCGGAATTCTCCCTCTGTGTGTGTACCTTGCAAATTTTGAGAGAAAAGGCACTAGAATTACTCCAAAAAGCATTATTATGGATGAAAACATCATAAATAACAGTAAGAAAACATGATGCAAAATGGACGTATCAACTCCCCCAAGCTTAGACCTCGCTTGTCCTCAAGCGAAAACCGAAATCGAAAAACATGTCCACATGCTTAGAGAGAGAGCTGTCGATAAAAACAAAATACGGACATAGAAGCATCATGTTGATTATTATAACAGCAACAAAATTAAACATAGGACTTTTATCATACCCTTCTCATGAATAAGTGATAGTTCATCACACAATCGAAGTATAAAGCAAAAACTCTATTAGAAACCAACAAACTATGTTCACAGTCAACTTTGCAACTACAATTCATCATCTTTTCAGGAAGGGTCATGTGTCCGAGCCTTTAGGCAAGTTCACATACTCAACCATCATATAGCCTTCTATGATTGCTAACACTCACCGCATACACATGAGCAAAACGTTTCAACCGGACACATAGAAAGATAGGGGCTTATAGTTTCGCCTCCCAACATACCCACCTCAAGGATGGTGTCAACAATAATAACTCATGCTATCTATATTCAACTGGACATATGTGCCTAGATCTTTCCTCACCACATGATGTTTGCCAAAGGAGAAAAATAAAAAGGAATAGAAGGAAAACTTTGACTCTTTGCATAAAAGTAAATACATAAAAGTAAAAGATAGGCCCTTCGCAGAGGGAAGCATAGGTTGCCATGCGCTTATTTGTTTGTATGCTCAATCCCTTAGTGCAAGAGAATGTTACGTTGTATTGCCCTTTAAGATGAAAACCTTTATTATGCAGTCTGTCGCTTTTATTCTTTGTCATCCAAGTTCGTACAACGCTCAATTTTCTCTTACACTAAATGATCTCACATATTTAGAAGCAATTTTTATTGCCTTTTTGCACCGATGACAACTTACTTGAGGGATCTTGCTCAATCCCTAGGTAGGTATGGTGGACACTTGAAAAAGATTTGGGTTTAAGGGTTTTTGGATGCACAAGTAGTATCTCTACTTAGTGCGGAATTTTTGGCTAGCAAAGATAGGGGGCAAGCATCACATGTTAAAGGATCTATGACAATATGACTTCTATTTGAATATAAACAAGCATAAACCATTAAGTTGTCTTCCTTGTCCAACGTCACAATTTTGGCATATAATATTTTGATGAGGGCTCACAATCACAAAAGATTTCTAGGATAGTATATTTATATGTGAATCTTCTCTTCCTTTATTAATTCTTTCATGAGTTGCATCATTGACTAATGCTATGTTTGTCAATCTCTAATAAAATTTCCTACTTATACTTTTCCTTATGTGGTGCTATAACCTAGCATAGGATTAGTATATGATCTTATTGATTTATTTCCTTTCTCTTTTTCTTTCTTTCTTATTTCTTTTCTTTATTTGCAACAGGAAAGTAAAGAAAGCAAAAACTCAAACTAAACTTTATTATATAACTTGCACACGATTACAGTGATAGATCACTAAGCAAACTCTCAAAGAAGAAAGGATCGAACTAAACTTTATTTCGTCTAAAGCAAAAGGATCGAACTAAGATAAGTAAAAGCAAAAAAAAGATAGTGGGATGATACGATACCGGGGAACCTCCCCCAAGCATGGTGGAAGCCAAGTGGAGTGCCCATACCCGATACTCAATTCTCCTTTGGTGGTGAAGAAGAAGAAGGTGTTGGTGAAGAAGCGATCCTATCCTTAAGGATCAAGAGATTCTCCAACCGACAGATAACGCTCCGGAGATAGGTGATATGCTCTTGATGCAAAATATTTTCGTGAGTGAGATACTTATTTTGTATGCGAACTATTTCAATGACGCGAAAAGCTTCAATCTCAGCAGGAGTAAGATGAGTAAGGTAGGGCTTAAGGATATCTTCTTCCTCCTCCTCGGCCAGCAGTGCTTGTGCTGCCACTGGGGATGGATCTATGGTAGCTTCCTTGCCCTTGTCTCCCTTGACGATGTCTGTAGGCTCCTCCCTCTTCGTCTCGATCTTCATCAGCCAAGCATCTTCTTCCATGTTGTTGGAGGAGGAAGAAGACATGATGCCTGGCTTGATAAATCTGACCAGAAACAGCAAGAAAAGAGAACAGAGGATTTCTTCGCGATACGGTGGTTAATAGGTTCGGGAAGTATATATAGATTTTTTATCTTGGAGGACAAGTATAAGGTAGAAAAACGGAGTACGGAAGGTGTCCCAGGTGGGCACAACCCACCTGGGCGTGCCAGGCATGCCTGGCACGCCCTGGTGTCTTGTGCCCACCAGGGGACGCTTCCTGGAAGTTTCTTTATTTCCAAAATTTTAAAATATTCCAAAACTGACAAAAAATATTTTTGCGGATTTTTCGGAGTCCGTTTACTTACCGTATCACGTACCTCCTTATTTTCACGATTCTGGAGTGTTCCGGAAGGACTCTTTTATGTGCTCTTCCGGTGTCAAAGTTTGGATAATATTACTTTCAACATTAATAGGCGTACCTGAGATATAATGCTTTATTCATTGCCCATTGAAAACCTTCGGGTTAGTACCTTCGGAATTATTTATTTTGATGGCTCCAGACCGGTAAACCTCCTCGATGACATAGGGGCCTTCCCATTTCGAGAGGAGTTTTCCTGCAAAGAATCTGAAACGAGAGTTGTACAAAAGAACATATTCTTCGACTTTAAACTCACGCTTTTGAATTCTTTTGTCATGCCATCTTTTAACTTTTTCTTTGAATAATTTTGCATTTTCATAAGCTTGGGTTCTCCATTCATCTAGTGAGCTAATATCAAATAGCCTCTTTTCACCAGCAAGTTTGAAATCATAGTTGAGTTCTTTAACTGCCCAATATGCTTTATGTTCTAACTCAAGAGGCAAATGACAAGCTTTTCCATAAACCATTTTATAAGGAGACATACCCATAGGATTTTTATATGATGTTCTATAAGCCCAAAGTGCATCATCTAATTTCTTAGACCAATTCTTCCTGGACCTATTGACAGTCTTTTGCAAAATTAATTTTATTTCTCTATTGCTAAGCTCAACTTGACCACTAGACTGAGGATGATAGGGTGATGCAATTCTATGGTTAACACCATACTTGGCAAGCATTCTACGGAAAGCACCATGAATAAAGTGTGAACCACCATCAGTCATTAAATATCTAGGAACTCCAAACCTTGAGAAAATAACTTCCTTAAGCATTTTAATAGAGGTGTTGTGATCAGCACTACTAGTTGGAATAGCTTCTACCCATTTAGTAACATAATCAACAGCAACCAAAATATGTGTATACCCATTAGAGGAAGGAAAAGGTCCCATGTAATCAAATCCCCAAACATCAAATGGTTCAACAGCAAGTGAATAATTCATAGGCATTTCTTGACGCTTACCGATATTACCTATTCTTTGACATTCATCACAAGATGAGACGTACTTACGGGCATCCTTGAAGAGAGTAGGCCAATAAAATCCAGACTGCAATACCTTATGAGCAGTTCTATCTCCAGCATGATGCCCTCCATAAGCCTCGGAGTGACATTTCCGTAGGATTTGTCCCTGTTCATGCTCAGGTACACAACGTCTAATAATACCATCTACTCCTTCTTTATAAAGATGTGGGTCATCCCAAAAGTAATGTCTTAAATCATAGAAGAATTTTTTCTTTTGTTGGTAAGTAAAGCTAGGTGGCAAATATTTAGCAACAATGTAATTAGCATAGTCAGCATACCAAGGAGTACTACTTGCAACATTTATTGCAGCTAACTGCTCATCAGGAAAACTATCATCAATAGGTAGTGGGTCATCAAGCACATTTTCAAGCCTAGACAAGTTATTAGCTACGGGGTTCTCAGCTCCTTTCCTATCAATTATATGTAGGTCAAATTCTTGTAACAAGAGAACCCAACAAATAAGTCTAGGTTTAGCATCTTTCTTTTCCATAAGATACTTAATAGTAGCATGGTCTGTGTGAACAGTTACTTTGGAATCAACAATATAAGGTCTAAACTTATCACAAGCAAATACCACTGCTAAGAATTCTTTTTCAGTAGTAGCATAATTTCTTTGAGCACTGTCTAGAGTTTTACTAGCATAATGAATAACATTCAATTTCTTATCAACTCTTTGTCCTAGAACAGCACCAACAGCATAATCACTAGCATCACACATAATTTCAAAAGGTAAGTTCCAATCAGGTGGTTGAACAATAGGTGCATAAATCAAGGCTTTCTTGAGTGTTTCAAAGGCTTCCAGACAATCATCATCAAAAACAAAAGGAATATCCTTTTGCAAAAGATTAGTAAGAGGCCTAGAAATTTTAGAAAAGTCTTTAATAAATCTCCTATAGAAACCAGCATGACCTAGGAAACTACGAATACCTTTGATATCTTTAGGACATGGCATCTTCTCAATTGCATCAACCTTAGCTTGGTCCACTACAATACCTCTTTCAGAAATTTTATGACCCAAGACAATGCCTTCATTAACCATAAAGTGGCACTTCTCCCAATTCAAGACAAGATTTGTTTGTTCACATCTCTGCAAAACTCGATCAAGATTGCTTAAACAATCATCAACAGACTTCCCATAAACAGAAAAGTCATCCATGAAAACCTCAACAATCTTTTCACAAAAGTTAGAGAATATAGCAGTCATACATCTTTGAAAGGTAGCAGGTGCATTACATAAACCAAAAGGCATACGTCTATAAGCATAGGTTCCAAAAGGACAAGTAAAAGTGGTCTTTTCTTGATCAGGTTGAGAAACAGGTATTTGTGAAAAGCCAGAATATCCATCAAGGAAGCAAAAGTGTGTGTGCTTAGATAATCTTTCAATCATTTGATCAATAAAAGGCAAAGGGTATTGATCTTTTCTAGTAGCTTTGTTTAGTTTTCTAAAATCAATTACCATTCTATAGCCTGTAACAATTCTTTGTGGAATAAGTTCATTCTTATCATTAGGAACAACAGTTATACCTCCTTTATTAGGGACACAATGAACAGGACTTACCCATCTACTATCAGCTATAGGATAGATTATACCTGCTTCCAGAAGTTTTAATATTTCCGTTCTTTCCACCTCTTTCATCTTCGGATTTAACACACGTTGGTGATCAACAACTGGTTTAGCATCAGGTTCCATATTAATTTTGTGCTAACATAGAGTGGGACTAATGCCCTTTAGATCATCAAGAGTATATCCAATAGCAGCTCGGTGCTTCCTTAGAACTTTCAATAATCTTTCTTCTTCATGTTCTGAAAGGTTAGCACTGATAATAACAGGATATATTTTCTTTTCATCAAGATAAGCATATTTCAAAGTGTCTGGCAATTGTTTTAATTCAAACACAGGATCACCTTTAGGTGGAGGAGGACCTCCTGGAGTTTCAATAGGCAAATTGTGTTTAAGCAGAGGACGTTGTTCAAAGAAAATCTTATCTATTTCATTTCTTTCATGCATATGTAAATCATTTTCATGGTCTAGCAAATATTGTTCTAAAGTATCAGTAGGTGGCACAGCAATAGAAGCAAGACCAATTAATTCATCCTTACTAGGCAATTCTTTTTCATGATGACTTTTACTAAACTTGGAAAAATTAAACTCATGAGACTCATCACCAAAGCTAACACCCACAGTTTGTTTCTTACAATCTATCTTAGCATTAACGGTGTTCAAGAAAGGTCTACCAAATATAATGGGACAGAAGTCATCTTGTGGGGAACCAAGAACTAGAAAATTAGTAGGGTGTTTTATTTTCCCACACAAGACTTGAACATCTCTAACAATCCCAAAAGGTGATATGGTGTCTCTATTAGCAAGTTTAATAGTAACATCTATGTCTTCTATCTCTGCAGGTGCTATGTCTTTCTTAATTTCTTGATATAAAGTGTAAGGAATATCACTCACACTAGCACCCATGTCACATAAACCATAATAACAGTGATCTCCTATTTTAACTGAAATGACAGGCATGCCAACAACTGGTCTATGTTTATCCCTTTTATCGGGTTTGGCAATTCTAGCAGCTTCTTCACAGAAGTAAATAACATGCCCATCCACATCTTCTTCTAAGAGATCTTTAACCATAGCAATACTAGGTTCTACTTTAATTTGTTCATCAGGTTTAGGTGTTCTAATATAGCTTTTGTTAACCACAGTTGAAACTTTAGCATGTTCATTTATCCTAACAGGAAAAGGTGGTTTCTCAATATAAGCAGAAGGAACAACTGGATCAACATTATAAATTATAGTTTCTTCTTTAACTGGTACCGGCTCTTTAATTTCTTCTTTAACAGGTGGGTGATATTTAATCCACTTCTCTTTAGGGAGTTCAACATGAGCAGCAAATGATTCACAAAAGGAGGCTACTATCTCAGAGTCAAGTCCATATTTAGTGCTAAACTTTTGAAAAGCATCGGTATCCATAAAAGATTTAACACAATCATATTTAAGCTTAATACCTGACTCTTTACCTTCATCGAGTTCCCAATCTTCAGAGTTGCGTTTAATTCTTTCCAAAAGATCCCACCGGAATTCAATAGTCTTCTTCATAAAGGAACCAGCACAAGAAGTATCAAGCATGGTTTGATCATTACGAGAAAGCCGAGCATAAAAATTCTGGATAATAATTTCTCTTGAGAGCTCATGATTGGGGGATGAATATAACATTGACTTAAGCCTCCCCCAAGCTAGAGCGATACTTTCTCCTACATGAGGCCAAAAATTATATATATAATTCTGATCACGATGAACTAGATGCATAGGATATTTTTTTTGGTGAAACTTCAATTTTAAACGATTCCAATTCCATGATCCAATATCATCGCATAGCCTATACCATGTCAATGCTTTTCCCTTCAAAGATAAAGGGAAAACCTTTTTCATAACTTCATCTCCGGGTAAACCTGCAAGCTTAAACAATCCACAAATTTGTTCTACATATATCAAGTGCATATCAGGATGTTCTGTTCCATCTCCTGCATAAGGATTAGCTAGCAGTTGTTCTATCATACTCGAAGGAATTTCATATTCAATATTTTCAGTAGGTGCAGTAGGTTGAGGGGTAGCTAATTGTGGTTCCGAACGAGGTGAAGATACCCCGAACAAACCCCTCAAAGGATTGTTCTCCATAGTAACAAGTGACAATAAATTTCAGCACACTATATAAATGTTTCCTTACCAAAGGTGCTTCACTCCCCAGCAACGGCGCCAGAAAATAGCCTTGATGACCCACAAGTATAGGGGATCAATTGTAGCTCTTTTTGATAAGTAAGAGTGTCGAACCCAACGAGGAGCAGAAGGAAATGACAAGTAGTTTTCAGTAAGGTAATGTCTGCAAGTGCTGAAATTGTAAGTAGCTGAGTAGTTTGATAGCAAGATAAATTGTAACGAGCAAGTAACGATAGTAGTAACAAAAGTGCAGCAAGGTAGCCCAATCCTTTTGAGGGAAAGGACAGGCCAAAACGGTCTCTTATGATAAGCAAAGTGTTCTTGAGGGTACACAGGAATTTCATCTAGTCACTTTCATCATGTTGGTTCGATTTGTGTTCGCTACTTTGATAATTTGATATGTGGGTGGACCGGTGCTTAGGTGTTGTTCTTACTTGAACAAACCTCCTACTTATGATTAACCCTCCCACAAGCATCCGCAACTACGAGAAAAGTATTAAGAATAAATTCTAACCATAGCATTAAACTTTAGGATCCAATCGGTCCCTTACGGAATAACGCATAAACTGGGGTTTAATTTTCTGTCACTCTCGCAACCCACCATCTAATTGCTACTCCACAATGCATTCCCTTAGGCCCAAATATGGTGAAGTGTCATGTAGTCGACGTTCACATGACACCACTAAGGGAATCACAACATACATACTATCAAAATATCGAACACATATCAAATTCACATGATTACTTGCAACATGATTTCTCCCGTGACCTCAAGAGCAAAAGTAACTACTCACAAATGATAAACATGCTCATGATCAAAGGGGTATTAAATAGCATAATGGATCTGAACATATAATCTTCCACCAAATAAACCATATAGTAATCAACTACAAGATGTAATCAACACTACTAGTCACCCCCTAGCACCAATCTATAGTTCCGGTAACAAGATTGAATACAAGAGATGAACTAGGGTTTGAGATGAGATGGTGCTGTTGAAGATGTTGATGGAGATTGCCCTCCCCAAGATGGGAGAGTTGTTGGTGATGATGATGACGATGATTTCCCCCTCCGGGAGGGAAGTTCCCCCGGCGGAATCGCTCCGCCGGAGGGCAAAAGTGCTCCTGCCCAAGTTCCGCCTCGAGACGGTGGCGCACCGTCCCGAAATCCTTCTCCTTATTTTTTCTAGGTAAAAATGACTTATATACCAGAAGATGGGCACCGGAGGTGGGCCGAGGAGGGCACAACCCACCAGGGCGCGCCTGGGCTCCCTGGCGCGCCTGGGCTCCCTGGCGCGCCCAGGTGGGTTGTGCCCACCTGGTGGGCCCCCTCTGGTAGTTATTTGCTCCAATATTTCTTAAATATTCCATAAAAAATCTCTGTGAAGTTTCAGCTTGTTTGGAGTTGTGCAGAATAGGTGGCCTGACATAGCTTTTTCAGGTCCAGATTTCCAGCTACCGGAATTCTCCCTCTTGTGTGTGTACCTTCCAAATTATGAGAGAAAAGGCATTAGATTTACTCCAAAAAGCATTATTATGGATGAAAACATCATAAATAACAGTAAGAAAACATGATGCAAAATGGGCGTATCAGTCATGCAAGTACTTTCCATAAGCACGTATGACTATTTACGGAATACATGCCTACATTATATTTATGAACTGGAGCTAGTGCCGTATCGCCCTAGGTTGTAACTGTCACATGATGAATATCATCCAACAAATCGCCGATCCAATGCCTACGATTTTACTACATATTGATCTTGCTAAGTTACTACTGCTGCTGTTACTATTGTCACTGCTACAAAACTATTACTATCACTGTTACCGTTATTGTTGCTGCTACCACTACTATCAAAGCTATCATATTACTGTGCTACTGATCACTTTGCTGCAGATAATTAATCTCCAGGTGTGATTGAATTGACAACTTAGTTGCTAATACTTGCAAATATTCTTTGGCTCCCCTTGTGTCGAATCTATAAATTTGGGTTGAATACTCTACCCTCGAAAACTGTTGCGATCCCCTATACTTGTGGGTTATCAAGACCTTTGTCTGGCGCCGTTGCCGGGGAGCATAGCTATATTTGTTGAGTCACTTGGGATTATTACCAAATTGTCACTATGAAGAATCTGAAGGATGCTAAGACTAAGATTTTTTTCCCTCTAAGACGAGGGGAGGTAAGGAACTGCCATCAAGCTCTGCACTTGATTCACCTTCTGTAATAAGTAAACTTGCAACACCACCACATGCTATCAATTCTGATATGTCACAAGTTATTGATGATGCTATGAATGCTACTCATGATGATGCTAGTACCTTGCTTGATGATAATGTGCCACTAGGTGAATTTCTTGATGAACAAATTGCTAGAGTAAGACAAAATGAGATTGTTGAAACTGATGAAGAGCTTGAAACTGAAAATCTTGAAACACCTATTAGAACTAGCCCTCCTAGATATGAATTGCCAAAGGTACCGGAAGGTTATGTTATGGATGAGGAGGCAACTAGGGATATTCTTGCTTGTAAGGATAGAGATGATCTAGAAAAAATATTATGCAAGTATAAAGAAAAGACTTTGAATGCTAAAATGAAATGTGATCCTCAGTTTGCTACTTCACCTATCTTTGTTGACGATACGGATTGTGAATTCTCTGTCGACCCAGAGTTAATCACTTTGGTTGAATCTGATCCTTTCCATGGTTATGAAACTGAAACTGTTGTGGCACATCTTACTAAGTTGAATGACATAGCCACCCTTTTTGCTCATGATGAGAAAAATCACTATTATTATATTCTCAAATTATTTCCATTCTCATTAAAGGGTGATGCTAAAGCTTGGTACAATACTCTTGCTCCTGGTTAAGTGCGTAGTCCCCAGGATATGATTTATTACTTCTCTGAAAAATATTTTCCCGCTCATAAGAAACAAGCTGCCTTATAGGAAATATTTAACTTTGTGCAAATTGAAGAAGAGAGTCTCCCACAAGCTTGGGGGAGGCTTCTCCAATTGCTTAATGCTTTGCCGGATCATCCTCTTAAGAAAAATAAAATACTCGATATCTTCTATAATGGACTAACCGATGCTTCTAGGGATTTCCTAGATAGTTGTGCTAGTTGTGTTTTCAGGGAACCAACTATTGGGCAAGCTGAACAATTATTGAATAACATATTGAAAAATTATGATGATTGGACTCTTCCTGAACCACCGCCTAAACCCACTCCGAAGAAGAGGGGTATCTTATATCTCAGTCCCGAAGATATGCAAGAGGCAAAGAAATCTATGAGAGAAAAAGGTATTAAAGCTGAGGATGTCAAAAATTTACCTCCTATTGAAGAAATACATGGGCTTGATACACCACCACCACCTAAGGTGGTAGAGGTAAATTCTCTAATGAAATTCAAAGATAATGATAATCCTCACAATATGCACCCTAGCCAATGCCTTTATGAGTTTGAAAATTACATTAGAAAGCAAGATCACTTCAATGCAAATGTTATGAAACAATTGAAATACAATTCTGATATGATTGCTCGCTTGAGTGACTTGTTATTTAGAATATCAAATGATGTTAGAGATGTGGGGAAGCATGCTTCTATGGTTCAAACTTAGTTAGAACAAGTTGCTAAATCTCAAAGAGAGTTGCTTGATGAAATGAATAAATAATATTAATGATCATGTTGTTAGAGTAATGACTAGAGGAGGTAGGATGACTCAGGAACCACTTTATCCTGAGGGACACCCAAAAAGAATTGAACAAGACTCTCAAAGGGTTAACATTGATGCACATAGTCCTTCTAAAAAGAAAAAGAAGAAAAATGATAGGACTTTGCATGTCTCTAGTGAACCTGAAGTAGAAAAAACCTCCTGATAATGATAATGAAGTTTTTATCTCTGATGCTGAAACTCAATCTGGTAGTGAACACTCACCTTCTGATAATGAAAAAGATAATGATGAGGTTCGGGAAGATACTCAAACAAATAATAAAGAACCAGACAATGATGTTGAGATAGAACCGGCAGTTGATCTTGATAACCCACAACCCAAGAATAAAAGATATGATAAAAGAGACTTTGTTGCTAGAAACCACGGTGAGGAAAGAGAACCATGGGTTCAAAAACCTATGCCCTTTCCACCTAAGTCAACTAAAAAGAAAGATGATGAAGAATTTGAACGCTTTGCTGAAATGCTTAGGCAAGTCCTTTTGCGTACTCGCTTGACTGATATCTCAAAAATGCCTCCTTATGCAAAGTACATGAAAGGCAACATCACCAATAAGAGAAAAATACCGGAAGCTGAAATTCTTCCTGCTACTTCTTGAGCTTGCGTTGGTTTTTCCCTTGAAGAGGAAAGGGTGATGCTGCAAAGTAGAGTAAGTATTTCCCTCAGTTTGAAAACAAAGGTATCAATCCAGTAGGAGACAACGAACAAGTCACCGAATACCTGCACAAACAATCAAACAACTTGCACCCAACGCGATAAAGGGGTTGTCAATCCCTTCACGGTTACTTGCAAAAGTGAGATATAATAGAGATAGGTAAACAGTAAAGTAAATATTTTTGGTATTTTTGGTTTATAGATCGGAAAGTAAAAGATTGGAAAAGAAGTACATCGGAAACTAAAATTGTAGATCGAAAACTTATATGATGGAAAATAGAAACTTATATGATGGAAAATAGACTCGCGGGCCATAGGTTTCAATACAGGCTTCTCTCAAGATAGAAAATATTACGGTGGGTGAACAAATTACTGCCGAGCAATTGATAGAAAAGCGCAAAGTTATGACGATATCTAAGGCAATGATCATGAATATAGGCATCACGTCCGTGTCAAGTAGACCGAAACAATTCTGCATCTACTACTATTACTCCACACATCGACCGCTATCCAGCATGCATCTAGAGTATTAAGTTCAAAAAGAACGGAGTAACGCTTTAAGCAAGATGACATGATGTAGAGGAATTAACTCAAGCAATATGATGAAAACCCCATCTTTTTATCCTCGATGGCAACAATACAATACGTGCCTTGCTGCCCCTACTGTCACTGGAAAAGGACACCGCAAGATTGAACCCAAAGCTAAGCACTTCTCCCATTGCAAGAAAAACCAATCTAGTTGGCCAAACCAAATCGATAGTTCGAAGAGACTTGCAAAGATATCAAATCATGCATATAAGAATTCAGAGGAGATTCAAATAATATTCATAGATAAGCTGATCATAAATCCACAATTCATCGAATCTCGGCAAACACATCGCAAAAAAGTATTACATCGAATAGATCTCCAAGAACATCGAGGAGAACATGGTATTGAGAATCAAAGAGAGAGAAGAAGCCATCTAGCAACTATCTATGGACCCGTAGGTCTGTGGTAAACTACTCACGCTTCATCGGAAGGGCAATGGTGTTGATGTAGAACCCCTCCGTGATTGAATTCCCCTCCGGCAGGACGCCGGAAAAGGCCCCTAGATGGGATCTCACGGGTACAGAAGGTTGCGGCAGTGGAAAAGTTTTTTTCGTGGCTCTCCTGGTTGGTTTTGGAATATATGAGAATATATAGGCAAAGAAACTAGGTCGGTGGAGTCACGAGGGGCCCACAAGGGTGGGGGGCTCGCCCTACCACACTGGGCGCGCCCTCTGTCCTTGTGGCCGCCTCGTGGCTTCTCTGACTTGCACTCCAAGTCCTTTGGATGTCTTCTGGTCCAAGAAAAGTCATCGCGAAAGTTTTATTCCGTTTGGTATTCCTTTTCTGCGAACTAAAACAAGGAAAAAAAACAGGAACTGACACTGGGCTCTAGGTTAATAGGTTAGTCCCAAAAATAATATAAAATAGCATATTAATGCATATAAAACATCCAAAACAGATAATATAATAGCATGGGACAATCAAAAATTATAGATATGTTGGAGACATGTCATGAACCTCTTTGTAAGGAGTTCTTCGAGAAGGAGATCCTCGGAGGCATCTTCTAGTAGCAGCTCCGCTCGTCGGTCTTATGTTGAACCAAGTGAAAGTTCCATATGAGATGCCACCACCAAAACATGCTTATGGCCATGCAACAATTATATGGTGCGTGTGGGCATTAAGGAAGAATTTGAACAATATGTTCACAATGCCGAGCTCGGTCCCTACATTTCAGATAAGTGCAACCAACACCTCACTCTCACTGAATCATTTACCAAAGGATTTAAATTCCATCCCTATGAGTCTAGGGTGTCATTTAAACTGTATGAGAATCCATTTACCATATCTCTAGAGAGGTTTGCCTACTGCTGCAAAATCCCATTCTGGGTTCGCTTGATGAACCACCAAGGTCTAAGTTTGAGATATTCTTGACTAGTCTTTGCTATGGTGAGACTAGGGGAGTGACGCAAGGTAGAATAAAAAACATTCATTTTCCCGCAATCCAGTACTTCGCTTTATTTAATGGAAAATGCATTGTAGGCAAACAAGATTGTAGTACACTTTGTACCCAGACTTGAGCCTCATACGCACCGCTCTCATCAGTGACAAAAGTTATAACCTTGGAGCGACTATTGCACGCACGTTGCAACATAACGCTGGTAGTGGATATTTTTATGGTGGAATTTATGCCACACGCTTAGCAAGAGAGCTGGGTGTTCCACCTTTGCCCTATGACCCTATTTTACCCACGCAGTACTTAGACTTTGATGCTATGAAACGTCATAAGATCCTTAGCGATGAACCCCATAATTTCACTTATAACCTGTTTTTTAATAAAAGTTCCGTTGTGGACACATATTTGCCTGCACCTGCTCTCTTTGATGTTCATAGTAGGGGAAGATATTATGTTCTTGAGAGCGAGGCCCGAGCTCAAAACGCGGTAGTTGTGGCCGCACGGCAGGCTGAGGCATCCGCACCTAGAGCCTCCGTGAGCTATCACTCCGACCATTATGCAGGCTACTGACTGATTACCAAGTTAGGCCAAAAGCCTAAGCTTGGGGGAGTACGTATTTCCACCGACATTACATTCATGTTCACACATTTCATTTCAGTTGTCGGTGTCCACACTCTTTCAATGTATTATCCATGCTTAATTTATTTTCTTGTTTTCTTCTTGTGTGTTTGAAAAACTTTGAGAAAATCCAAAAATATATTTCCTGCTTCTTTTCGGTTTCCTTCCTAGTTTAAATTGTTGCCGCACTAAAAAGAAAACTCAAAAATATTTCCTTGTTCTTCTTTTGTTTGTTGGGAGCTTTCTCGTGTAAATAGTTTTTCTCGTTTTTGCTTTTCCCTTTTATTTGCTTGTTTAAGAAAAATGAAAAACTCCAAAAATATTTTAGTGTGTTTCTCTGAATTTCTTTTCTTTCTATTGAGTCATACCGAGGAGAAGACCACGATGAAAATGTTGAGTGGCTCTCATATGCATTATTATTGATCTAACAAGGAGCCCATATTACCTTGTCTTCTCCTTTTGAATAAAATGTTTGCGGATTCCAGCTTAGTCCACGGCACTCTTGCACTATTATTATTTTCAAATCGTTCGGTCGTGCAAGTGAAAGGCAATAATGATGATATTTGATGAACTGGCCGTGGCAGGGAGAAACGGGTATGAACTCGACTTGTTCTATTTTTTTAATATGTTTAACCTAGTATTCATGATTCAGCCTATTATGATCAAATATGTTTGCAATGACAATTAGAGATTATAGTTTCTCATGCCATGCATAAGTAGCTAGGAGAGGATAATGATTTATCTTGGATATCAACATTGCGCTAAAATGATTGTGATGTAGTATGATGATATGGTATCCTCCTCTGAATGTTCGAGTGGCTTGACTTGGCACATGTTCATGCATGTAGTTGAATCAAAACCAACATAGCCTCTATGATATTTATGTTCATGGTGTTCATATCCTACTCATGCTAGTATCCAATGTTACTTATGCATAATGCATGTTCATGACCGTTTTCGCTCTCTAGCTGGCCGCTTCTCAACCTATTTGCTAGCCTTCACCTGTACTAAGCGGGAATTCTACTTGTGCATCAAAAACCTGAAACCCAAGTTATTCTAGATGAGTCCACCATACCTACCTATATGCGGTATTACTCTGCCGTCCTAAGTAAATTTGCATGTGCCACCTCTAAAAACTTCAAATAAATATCCTTTTTGTGTGCCTGGATTGTTCATAGAGTGACAGGAGGTAGTCAGTATCTTCCATGCTAAGCGGGTTATTCTCATGATGAGTGTTTATTCACTCGTCCTTGCACGAGAGGGGCGATAATAGGGATTCCCAGTCACGAACTCAAATTACAAATAATTAAACAAAACTCCCCCAGGACTGTTGTTGGTATGGACGGCACCCATTGTTTCGGACAAGCCGTGGAGTGTGATTGTTGGTGGAGGGGGAGTAAACCTTTAATTTTATCGCTTGGGAACCGCTGCTAATGTGTTTAGCATGGAAGGTACCGATAACTAATGGTCGCGAAGTAAACAAGAAGGGTGCATTTCTCAAAATTTCATTTACCTCTATTTTAAAAACTTGAGCTCTGGCACCGCTGCAAATCCCTGCTTCCCTCTGCGAAGGGACTATCTATTTACTTTTATGTTGAGTCATCACCTTCTCAAATAAGCGCCAGAACCTGAGAGCACTGTTGTCATGCTCATGCATTGTGTGTAGATAATGTTGGGTGCATCAGGACTGGATCTTTTCTACCATGAATTACAATGTTTAGTCGCTGCTTGAACTTTGGATGTGCTCTGCATTTATGTTTTGCGGTCTCAGAAAGGCTATACCACTATTGTCATATTATATCATGGTTGTTCTGACAACGTGTTGCTGTTTGAGATATCTTATTATTGTTCACTAGTTGATTATGTCATTGCTATGAGTTAATATAATTTTTAAGAGTTATTGTCGACATGGTTAGTTATAATCTTGGCTAAAAACCTGGGTGTTCTTTAAGCTTATTTATGTAAACAAGAGCAAAAGAGTTCGTAAAAGTTTTTCTTTTTCACTTTCAGTTTATCAACTGAATTGCTTGAGGACAAGCAAAGGTTTCAGCTTGGGGGAGTTGATATGTCTCTGTCGTATCTACTTTTCCTAATGCTTTTCCTCTTGTTTTGGACTCTAATTTGCATGATTTGAATGAAACTAACCCGGACTGGTTGTTTTCAGCAGAACTACCATGGTGTTGTTTTTGTGCAGAAATAAAAGTTCTCGGATTGGAACGAAACTTTGTGAGGAATTTTTATACAAACAAAGATAATTTCTGGAGCCAGCAACCACCAGAGGGGGGCAACTGGGTGGGCACAACCCACCAGGGCGCCCCACCTCCAGGCGCGCCTAGGTGGGTTGTCCCCACCTGGTGGCCCCGCAGACCCTGAAACCGACGCTATAAAATCACATATTTCCAGGAAAAAAAATCAGGGAGGAAGAATTATCGTGTTTCACAAGACGGAGTTGCCGCCACCTCATGTTCTTCATCGGGAGGCCAGATCTGGAGTCCGTTTGGGGCTCCGGAGAGGGGGATCTTCGATCTTCATCATTACCAACCCTTCTCCATCGCCAATTCCATGATGTTCCCCACCGGGAGTGAGTAATTCCTTCGTAGGCTCACTGGTCAGTGAGGAGTGGATGAGATTCATCATGTAATCGAGTTTTTGTTAGGGCTTGATCCCTAGTATCCACTATGTTCTGAGATTGATGTTGCTGTGACTTTGCCATGCTTAATGCTTGTCACTTTGGGCCCGGGTGCCATGATTTCAGATCTAAACCATTTATGTTATCACCATTATATCTATGTTCTAGATCCGATCCTGCAAGTCATAGTCACCTACTACGTGTTATGATCCGGCAACCCCAGAGTGACAATAGTCGGGACACTTCCCGGTGATGACCGTAGTTTGAGGAGTTCATGTATTCATCGTGTGTTAATGCTTTGTTCCGGTTCTCTATTAAAAGGAGGCCTTAATATCCCTTAGTTTCCAATAGAACCCCGCTGCCACGGGAGGGTAGGACAAAAGATGCCATGCAAGTTCTTTCCATAAGCACGTACGACTATTTACGAAATACATGCCTACATTATATTTATGAACTGGAGCTAGTGCCGTATCACCCTAGGTTGTAACTGTCACATGATTAATATCATCCAACAAATCGCCGATCCAATGCCTACGATTTTCCTACATATTGATCTTGCTAAGTTACTACTGCTGTTGTTACTATTGTCACTGCTACAAAACTATTACTATCACTATTACCGTTATTGTTGCTGCTACCACTACTATCAAAGCTATCATATTACTGTGCTATTGATCACTTTGCTGCAGATAATTAATATCCAGGTGTGATTGAATTGACAACTCAGTTGCTAATACTTGCAAATATTCTTTGGCTCCGCTTGTGTCGAATCTATAAATTTGGGTTGAATACTCTACCCTCGAAAACTGTTGCGATCCCCTATACTTGTGGGTTATCAAGACCTTTGTCTGGCGCCGTTGCCGGGGAGCATAGCTATATTTGTTGAGTCACTTGGGATTATTATCAAATTGTCACTATGAAGAATCTGAAGGATGCTAAGACTAAGATTTTTCCCTCTAAGACGAGGGGAGGTAAGGAACTGCCATCTAGCTCTGCAGTTGATTCACCTTCTATTATAAGTAAACTTGCAACACCACCACATGCTATCAATTCTGATATGTCACAAGTTATTGATGATTCTATTTCTGCTATGAATGCTACTCATGATGATGCTAGTACCTTGCTTGATGATAATGTGCCACTAGGTGAATTTCTTGATGAACAAATTGCTAGAGTAAGACAGAATGAGATTGTTGAAACTGATGAGGAGCTTGAAACTGAAAATCTTGAAACACCTATTAGAACTAGCCCTCCTAGATATGAATTGCCAAAGGTACCGGAAGGTTATGTTATGGATGAGGAGGCAACTAGGGATATTCTTGCTTGTAAGGATAGAGATGATCTAGAAAAAATATTATGCACGTATAAAGAAAAGACTTTGAATGCTAAAATGAAATGTGATCCTCAGTTTGCTACTTCACCTATCTTTGTTGACGATAAGGATTATGAATTCTCTGTCGACCCAGGGTTAATCACTTTGGTTGAATCTGATCCTTTCCATGGTTATGAAACTGAAACTGTTGTGGCACATCTTACTAAGTTGAATGACATAGCCACCCTTTTTGCTCATGATGAGAAAAATCGCTATTATTATATTCTCAAATTATTTCCATTCTCATTAAAGGGTGATGCTAAAGCTTGGTACAATACTCTTGCTCCTGGTTGTGTGCGTAGTCCCCAGGATATGATTTATTACTTCTCTGAAAAATATTTTCCTGCTCATAAGAAACAAGCTGCCTTATAGGAAATATTTAACTTTGTGCAAATTGAAGAAGAGAGTCTCCCACAAGCTTGGGGGAGGCTTCTCCAATTGCTTAATGCTTTGCCAGATCATCCTCTTAAGAAAAATGAAATACTCGATATCTTCTATAATGGACTAACTGATGCTTCTAGGGATTTCCTAGATAGTTGTGCTGGTTGTGTTTTCAGGGAACGAACTATTGGGCAAGCTGAAGAATTATTGAATAACATATTGAAAAATTATGATGATTGGACTCTTCCTGAACCACCGCCTAAACCCACTCCAAAGAAGAGGGGTATCTTATATCTCAGTCCTGAAGATATGCAAGAGGCAAAGAAATCTATGAGAGAAAAAGGTATTAAAGCTGAGGATGTCAAAAATTTACCTCCTATTGAAGAAATACATGGGCTTGATACACCACCACCACCTAAGGTGGTAGAGGTAAATTCTCTAATGAAATTCAAAGATAATGATAATCCTCACAATATGCACCCTAGCCAATGCCTTTATGAGTTTGAAAATTACATTAGATAGCAAGATCACTTCAATGCAAATATTATGAAACAATTGAAATACAATTCTGATATGATTGCTCGCTTGAGTGACTGGTTATTTAGAATATCAAATGATGTTAGAGGTGTGGGGAAGCATGCTTCTATGGTTCAAACTTGGTTAGAACAAGTTGCTAAATCTCAAAGAGAGTTGCTTGATGAAATGAATAAATAATATCAATGATCATGTTGTTAGAGTAATGACTAGAGGAGGTAGGATGACTCAAGAACCACTTTATCCTGAGGGACACCCAAAAAGAATTGAACAAGACTCTCAAAGGGTTAACACTGATGCACATAGTCCTTCTAAAAAGAAAAAGAAGAATAAAAATGATAGGACTTTGCATGTCTCTAGTGAACCTGAAGTAGAAAAAACCTCCTGATAATGATAATGAAGTTTTTATCTCTGATGCTGAAACTCAATCTGGTAGTGAACACTCACCTTCTGATAATGAAAAAGATAATGATGAGGTTCGGGAAGATACTCAAACAAATAATAAAGAACCAAACAATGATGTTGAGATAGAACCGGCAGTTGATCTTGATAACCCACAACCCAAGAATAAAAGATATGATAAAAGAGACTTTGTTGCTAGAAAACACGATAAGGAAAGAGAACCATGGGTTCAAAAACCTATGCCCTTTCCACCTAAGTCAACTAAAAAGAAATATGATGAAGAATTTGAACGCTTTGCTGAAATGCTTAGGCAAGTCTTTTTGCGTACTCGCTTGACTGATATCTCAAAAATGCCTCCTTATGCAAAGTACATGAAAGACATCATCACCAATAAGAGAAAAATACCGGAAGCTGAAATTCTTCCTGCTACTTCTTGAGCTTGCGTTGGTTTTTCCCTTGAAGAGGAAAGGGTGATGCAGCAAAGTAGAGTAAGTATTTCCCTCAGTTTGAGAACCAAGGTATCAATCCAGTAGGAGACAACGAATAAGTCACCGAATACCTGCACAAACAATCAAACAACTTGCACCCAACGTGATAAAGGGGTTGTCAATCCCTTCACGGTTACTTGCAAAAGTGAGATATAATAGAGATAGATAAACAATAAAGTAAATATTTTTGGTATTTTTGGTTTATAGATCGGAAAGTAAAAGATTGGAAAAGAAGTAAACGAAAACTAAAATTGTAGATCGGAGACTTATATGATGGAAAATAGAAACTTATATGATGGAAAATAGACCCGGGGGCCATAGGTTTCACTAGAGGCTTCTCTCAAGATAGAAAATATTACGGTGGGTGAACAAATTACTGCCGAGCAATTGATAGAAAAGCGCAAAGTTATGACGATATCTAAGGCAATGATCATGAATATAGGCATCACGTCCGTGTCAAGTAGACCGAAACGATTCTGCATCTACTACTATTACTCCACACATCGACCGCTATCCAGCATGCATCTAGAGTATTAAGTTCATAAAGAACGGAGTAACGCTTTAAGCAAGATGACATGATGTAGAGGAATTAACTCAAGCAATATGATGGAAACCCAATCTTTTTATCCTCGATGGCAACAATATAATACAATACAATACAATACGTGCCTTGCTGCCCCTACTGTCACTGGGAAAGGACACCGCAAGATTAAACCCAAAGCTAAGCACTTCTCCCATTGCAAGAAAAACCAATCTAGTTGGCCAAACCAAATCGATAGTTCGAAGAGACTTGCAAAGATATCAAATCATGCATATAAGAATTCAGAGGAGATTCAAATAATATTCATAGATAAGCTGATCATAAATCCACAATTCATCGAATCTCGGCAAACACACCGCAAAAAAGTATTACATCGAATAGATCTCCAAGAACATCGAGGAGAACATGGTATTGAGAATCAAAGAGAGAGAAGAAGCCATCTAGCTACTAGCTATGGACCCGTAGGTCTGTGGTAAACTACTCACGCTTCATCGGAAGGGCAATGGTGTTGATGTAGAAGCCCTCCGTGATTGAATCCCCCTCCGGCAGGACACCGGAAAAGGCCCCTAGATGGGATCTCACGGGTACAGAAGGTTGCGGCGGTGGAAAAGTTTTTTCGTGGCTCTCCTGGTTGGTTTTGGAATATATGAGAATATATAGGCGAAGAAACTAGGTCGGTGGAGTCACGAGGGGCCCACAAGGGTGGGGGCGCGCCCTACCACCCTGGGCGCGCCCTCTGTCCTTGTGGATGCCTCGTGGCTTCTCTGACTTGCACTCCAAGTCCTCTGGATGTCTTCTGGTCCAAGAAAAATCATCGCGAAAGCTTTATTCCGTTTGGTATTCCGTTTCTGTGAACTAAAACAAGGAGAAAACAGGAACTGACACTGGGCTCTAGGTTAATAGGTTAGTCCCAAAAATAATATAAAATAGCATATTAATGCATATAAAACATCCAAAACAGATAATATAATAGCATGGGACAATGAAAAATTATAGATACGTTGGAGACGTGTCATGAACCTCTTTGTAAGGAGTTCTTCGAGGAGGAGATCCTCGGAGGCATCTTCTAGTAGCAGCTCCGCTCGTCGGTCTTATGTTGAACCAAGTGAAAGTTCCATACGAGATGCCACCACCAAAACATGCTTATGGCCATGCAACAATTATATGGTGCGTGTGGGCATTAAGGAAGAATTTGAACAATATGTGCACAATGCCGAGCTCGGTCCCTACATTTCAGATAAGTGCAACCAACACCTCACTCTCACTGAATCATTTACCAAAGGATTTAAATTCCATCCCTGTGAGTCTAGGGTGTCATTTAAACTGTATGAGAATCCATTTACCATATCTCTAGAGAGGTTTGCCTACTGCTGCAAAATCCCATTCTGTGGTTCGCTTGATGAACCACCAAGATCTGAGTTTGAGATATTCTTGACTAGTCTTTGCTATGGTGAGACTAGGGGAGTGACGCAAGGTAGAATAAAAAGCATTCATTTTCCCGCAATCCAGTACTTCGCTTTATTTAATGGAAAATGCATTGTAGGCAAACAAGATTGTAGTACACTTTGTTCCCCAGACTTGAGCCTCATACGCACCGCTCTCATCGGTGACAAAAGTTATAACCTTGGAGCGATTATTGCACGCACGTTGCAACATAACGCTGGTAGTGGATATTTTTATGGTGGAATTTATGCCACATGCTTAGCAAGAGAGCTGGGTGTTCCACCTTTGCCCTATGACCCTATTTTACCCACGCAGTACTTAGACTTTGATGCTATGAAATGTCATAAGATCCTTAGCGGTGAACCCCATAATTTCACTTATAACCTGTTTTTTAATAAAAGTTCCGTTGTGGACACATATTTGCCTGCACCTGCTCTCTTTGATGTTCACAGTAGGGGAAGATATTATGTTCTTGAGAGCGAGGCCCGAGCTCAAAACACGGCAGTTGTGGCCGCACGACAGGCTGAGGCATCCGCACCTAGAGCCTCCATGAGCTAGCACTCCGACCATTATGCAGGCTACTGACTGATTACCAAGTTAGGCCAAAAGCCTAAGCTTGGGGGAGTACGTATTTCCACCGACATTACATTCATGTTCACACATTTCATTTCAGTTGTCGGTGTCCACACTCTTCCAATGTATTATCCATGCTTAATTTATTTTCTTGTTTTCTTGTGTGTTTGAAAAACTTTGAGAAAATCCAAAAATATATTTCCTGCTTCTTTTCGGTTTCCTTCCTAGTTTAAATTGTTGCCGCACTAAAAAGAAAACTCAAAAAGATTTCCTTGTTCTTCTTTTGTTTGTTGGGAGCTTTCCCGTGTAAATAGTTTTTCTTGTTTTTTCTTTTCCCTTTTATTTGCTTGTTTAAGAAAAACGAAAAACTCCAAAAATATTTTAGTGTGTTTATCTGAATTTCTTTTCTTTCTATTGAGTCATACCGAGGAGAAGACCACGATGAAAATGTTGAGTGGCTCTCATATGCATTATTATTGATCTAACAAGGAGCCCATATTACCTTGTCTTCTCCTTTTGAATAAAATGTTTGCGGATTCCAGCTTAGTCCACGGCACTCTTGCACTATTATTATTTTCAAATCGTTCGGTCGTGCAAGTGAAAGGCAATAATGACGATATTTGATGAACTGGCCGTGGCAGGGAGAAACGGGTATGAACTCGACTTGTTCTATTTTTCTAAATATGTTTAACCTAGTATCCATGATTTAGCCTATTATGATCAAACATGTTTGCAATGACAATTAGAGATTATAGTTTCTCATGCCATGCATAAGTAGCTAGGAGTGGATAATGATTTATCTTGGATATCAACACTGCGTTAAAATGATTGTGATGTAGTATGATGATATGGTATCCTCCTCTGAATGTTCGAGTGGCTTGACTTGGCACATGTTCATGCATGTAGTTGAATCAAAACCAACATAGCCTCTATGATATTTATGTTCATGGTGTTCATATCCTACTCATGCTAGTATCCAATGTTACTTATGCATAATGCATGTTCATGACCGTTTTCGCTCTCTAGCTGGCCGCTTCTCAACCTATTTGCTAGCCTTCACCTGTACTAAGCGGGAATTCTACTTGTGCATCAAAAACCTGAAACCCAAGTTATTCCAGATGAGTCCACCATACCTACCTATATGCGGTATTACTCTGCCGTCCTAAGTAAATTTGCATGTGCCACCTCTAAAAACTTCAAATAAATATCCTTTTTGTGTGCCTGGATTGCTCATAGAGTGACAGGAGGTAGTCAGTATCTTCCATGCTAAGCGGGTTATTCTCATGATGAGTGTTTATTCACTCGTCCTTGCACGAGAGGGGCGATAATAGGGATTCCCAGTCCCGAACTCAAATTACAAATAATTAAACAAAACTCCCCCGGGACTGTTGTTGGTATGGATGGCACCCGTTGTTTCGGACAAGCCGTGGAGTGTGATTGTTGGTGGAGGGGGAGTAAACCTTTAATTTTATCACTTGGGAACATCCACTAATGTGTTTAGCATGGAAGGTATCGATAACTAATGGTCGCGAAGTAAACAAGAAGGTTGCATTTCTCAAAATTCCATTTACCTCTATTTTAAAAACTTGAGCTCTGGCACCGCTGCAAATCCCTGCTTCCCTCTGCGAAGGGACTATCTATTTACTTTTATGTTGAGTCATCACCTTCTCAAATAAGCGCCAGAACCTGAGAGCACTGTTGTCTTGCTCATGCATTGTGTGTAGATAATGTTGGGTGCATCATGACTGGATCTTTTCTACCATGAATTACAATGACTACTCGCTGCTTGAACTTTGGAGGTGCTCTGCATTTATGTTTTGCGGTCTCAGAAAGGGCTATACCACTATTGTCATATTATATCATGGTTGTTCTGACAACGTGTTGCTGTTTGAGATATCTTATTATTGCTCGCTAGTTGATTATGTCATTGCTATGAGTTAATATAATTTTTAAGAGTTATTGTCGACATGGTTAGTTATAATCTTGGCTAAAAACCTGGGTGTTGTTTAAGCTTATTTATGTAAACAAGAGCAAGAGAGTTCATAAAAGTTTTTCTTTTTCACTTTGAGTTTATCAACTGAATTGCTTGAGGACAAGCAAAGGTTTAAGCTTGGGGGAGTTGATACGTCTCCGTCGTATCTACTTTTCCTAACGCTTTTCCTCTTGTTTTGGACTCTAATTTGCATGATTTGAATGAAACTAACCCGGACTGACGTTGTTTTCAGCAGAACTACCATGGTGTTGTTTTTGTGCAGAAATAAAAGTTCTCGGATTGGAACGAAACTTTGTGAGGAATTTTTATACAAACAAAGATAATTTCTGGAGCCAGCAACCACCGGAGGGGGGCACCTTGGTGGGAACAACCCACCAGGGCGCCCCCCCTCCAGGCGCGCCCAGGTGGGTTGTCCCCACCTGGTGGCCCCGCAGACCCTGAAACCGACGCTATAAAATCACATATTTCCAGAAAAAAAATCAGGGAGGAAGAATTATCGTGTTTCACGAGACGGAGTCGCCGCCACCTCCTGTTCTTCATCGGGAGGCCAGATCTGGAGTCCGTTTGGGGCTCCGGATAGGGGGATCTTCGATCTTCGTCATTACCAACCCTTCTTCATCACCAATTCCATGATGTTCCCCACCGGGAGTGAGTAATTCCTTCGTAGGCTCACTGGTCGGTGAGGAGTTGGATGAGATTCATCATGTAATCGAGTTTTTGTTAGGGCTTGATCCCTAGTATCCACTATGTTCTGAGATTGATGTTGCTGTGACTTTGCCATGCTTAATGCTTGTCACTTTGGGCCCGGGTGCCATGATTTCAGATCTGAACCGTTTATGTTATCACCATTATATCTATGTTCTAGATCCGATCTTGCAAGTTATAGTCACCTACTACGTGTTATGATCCGG
Source organism: Thinopyrum elongatum (assembly GCA_011799875.1). Taxonomy (NCBI): domain Eukaryota; kingdom Viridiplantae; phylum Streptophyta; class Magnoliopsida; order Poales; family Poaceae; genus Thinopyrum; species Thinopyrum elongatum. Next base: position 23,719,151 of record CM022298.1, read on the forward strand.
CAACCCCAGAGTGACAATAGTCGGGACACTTCCCGGTGGTGACCATAGTTTGAGGAGTTCATGTATTCACCGTGTGTTAATGCTTTGTTCCGGTTCTCTATTAAAAGGAGGCCTTAATATCCCTTAGTTTCCAATAGGACCCTGCTGCCACTGGAGGGTAGGACAAAAGATGTCATGCAAGTTCTTTCCATAAGCACGTATGACTATTTACGGAATACATGCCTACATTATATTTATGAACTAGAGCTAGTGTCGTATCGCCCTAGGTTGTAACTGTCACATGATGAATATCATCCAACAAATCGCCGATCCAATGCCTACGATTTTCCTACATATTGATCTTGCTAAGTTACTACTGCTACTGTTACTATTGTCACTGCTACAAAACTATTACTATCACTGTTACCGTTATTGTTGCTGCTACCACTACTATCAAAGCTATCATATTACTATGCTACTGATCACTTTGTTGCAGATAATTAATCTCCAGGTGTGATTGAATTGACAACTTAGTTGCTAATACTTGCAAATATTCTTTGGCTCCCCTTGTGTCGAATCTATAAATTTGGGTTGAATACTCTACCCTCGAAAACTGTTGCGATCCCCTATACTTGTGGGTTATCACACCTCCATGAGTAAATACATACCCACTTGTTGCATAGAGTACATCAACATCGGAGATCCAATTTGAATCACTATATCCTTCTAGCATAGCAGGATGCCCTAAATAAGTAATTCCCTAACTCATAGTACCTCTCAGATAGCGCAAGACCCTTTCTAGTGCATGCCAATGATCATCACCCGGGTTGGATATGAACCTACTTAGTTTGCTCACAGCAAAAGAAATATCTGGCCTTGTAGCGCTAGCTAAGTACATGAGTGAACCAACAATTTGAGAGTATCTTAATTGATCTTTCGTTTATTTCTTCTTCTTCCCGAGTGTCACGCTGGGATCATAAGGTGTTGGAGAAGGCTTGCTATCCATAAAACCGAATTGGTTCAAGACCTTCTCAACATAGTGAGATTGCATTAGAGTAATCCCACTCTCATCCTTAATAAGTTTGATATTTAGAATTGCATCGCTTCTCCCAGATCTTTCATGTCAAAACTTTTTGATAGAAAAGACTTGACCTCATTGGCATTAATGTTTGTACCAAAGATCAGTATGTCGTCCACATACAAACATAATATGACACTATTGCACCCACCATGGCGATAGTAAACACACCTATCAGCCTCGCTAAAGACAAATCCCGCAGAAGTCAGAGTCCTTTCAAACTTCTCATGCCATTGCTTAGGTGCCTGTTTCAGACCATACAAAGATTTTAATAACTTGCACACCTTTCTCTCTTCACCCTTTACCACAAATCCATCAGGCTGATCCATATAGATTTCCTCTTCCAACTCTCCATTGAGGAAAGCTATCTTTACATCCATTTGATGAATGATAAGACCATAAGAGGCAGCCAGGGAAAGTAACACTCGAATGGTGGTCATTCTAGCAACAGGTGAATATGTGTCAAAGTAATCTTCGCCTTCTTTCTAAGTGTAGCCCTTGGCCACTAGCCGCGCCTTGTACTTATCAATAGTACCATCAGGCTTTAGCTTCTTTTTGAACACCCACTTACAACCCACAGGTTTACAACCATATGGTCTATCAGTTAGTTCCCAAGTTCCATTAGAAAGAATTGAGTCCATCTCATTATGAACAACTTCCTTCCAATCATCTACATCCGGAGATGCATATGCCTCTGCAATAGACTTGGGTGTGTCATCGACAAGGTGTACAATGAAATCATCACCAAAGGATTTTGCAACCCTTTGTCTCTTGTTCCTTACAGGAACTTCATCGTTATCCTTCTCAAGGACTTCCTCATGTGTTTGTTCGAAATATTCATCAATTGTACTAGATTAAGGAATTATCTCAGAAGAAAATCTAGCAATGCTATGCATATCTTTCATAGGAAATATATTCATAAAAAATGTTGCATCACGAGATTCCATTATAGTATCAACATGCATATCAGGACCCGTGGTGTTTGGGATGTACTGGACTACGATGGCGCCGACTTGGTTTCTAAGTCGTATACTTAAAAAATAAAACGGCAAAAGGAAGCCGCGCCCCTGCAAGGCAACGGACCAGATTTCGGCAGACCATTCACGCACATGTACGGCGCCTCGCATCGGCCGGGCCCGGCTAGGCAAGGCGAGCGAGCGTGTGTGGTCTTCCCTTTCTCTTCTCAACACACCACTTAGAGTGATGGAAAGAATCCACTATATAAAGAGGTCCAACTCTTCTTCAACTTTCAGGGTGGGACTAAACTTTAGCACCATCACTTGCCATTTTACACATGGGCCACTATTTGAGATTTCAGAAATTGCTATGGAAACACCAGCGTGTGCTCAGGGATGAGATCAACCTCGAGCACGCGATGGAAACACCGGTGTGTTGTGTTGGGGAACGTAGCATGTAATTTCAAAAAAAATCCTACGATCACGCAAGATCTATCTAGGAGATGCATAGCAATGAGAGGGGAGAGTGTGTCCATGTACCCTCATAGACCGAAAGCAGAAGCGTTAGCTTAACGTGGTTGATGTAGTCGAACGTCTTCTCGATTCAACCGATCAAGCACCGAACGTACGGTACCTCCGAGTTCTGCACATGTTCAGCTCGATGACGTCCCTCGAACTCTTGATCCAGCAAAGTGTCAAGGGAGAGTTTCATCAGCACGACGGCGTGGCAACGGTGATGGTGATGTGATCCGCGCAAGGCTTTGCCTAAGCACTACGACGATATGACCAGAGGAGTAAACTATGCCGGGGGGCACCGCACATGGCTAAGAGAACAATTGATCTCCTTTGGCATGCCCCCCTGCCCCCATATATAAAGGAGGAGGGGAGGAGGCCGCCGGGCCTAGGGGGCGCACCATGCGGGGGAAACCGACTAGGATTCCTAGTCCAAGTCGCCCCCCCCCCCTTCCTTTCTTTCGGAGGAGGAAAGGGAAGGAGAGGGAGAGGGGGAAGGAAAGGGGGGCCGCGCCCCCTCCCCTTGTCCAATTCGGACAATCCATGGGGGGCGCCACCCCTTGCGGGCTCCCCTCTCTCTCCTCTATGGCCTATGTAGGCCCATTACTTTCCCGGGGGGTTCCGGTAACCTCCCGGTACTCCGAAAAATACCCGAAACATTCCGGAACTATTCCGATGTCCGAATACCATCGTCCAATATATCAATCTTTACCTCTCGACTATTTCAAGACTCCTTGTCATGTCTGTGATCTCATCCGGGACTCCGAACAATCTTCGGTCACCAAAATACATAACTCATAATACAAATCGTCATCGAACGTTAAGCGTGCGGACCCTACGGGTTCGAGAACTATGTAGACATGACCGAGACACCTCTCCAGTCAATAACCAATACCGGAACATGCATGATCATATTGCCTCTCACATATTCTACGAAGATCTTTATTGGAAGAACCGTAATGACAACATACGTTATTCCCTTTGTCATCGGTATGTTACTTGCCCGAGATTCGATCGTCGGTATCCTCATGCCTAGTTCAATCTCGTTAGCAGCAAGTCTCTTTACTCGTTCCGTAATGCATCATCCCGTAACTAACTCATTAGTCACATTGCTTACAAGGCTTATTATGATGTGCATTACCGAGAGGGCCCAGAGATACCTCTCCGATAATCGGAGTGACAAATCCTAATCTCGATCTATGCCAACCCAACAAAACACCTTTGGAGATACCTGTAGAGCATCTTTATAATCACCCTTTTATGTTGTGACGTTTGATAGCACACATGGTATTCCTCCGGTATTCGGGAGTTGCATAATCTCATAGTCAAAGGAATTTGTATAAGTCATGAAGAAAGCAGTAGCAATAAAACTTAACGATCATTATGCTAAGCTAACGGATGGGTCTTGCCCATCACATCATTCTCCTAATGATGTGATCACGTTCATCAAATGACAACACATGTCTATGGTTAGGAAACCTAACCATCTTTGATTAACGAGCTAGTCTAGTAGAGGCTTACTAGGGACACTGTGTTTTGTCTATGTATCCACACATGTATCAAGTTTCCGGTTAATACAATTCTAGCATGAATAATAAACATTTATCATGATATAAGGAAATATAAGTAACAACTTTATTATTGCCTCTAGGGCATATTTCCTTTCAGTCTCCCACTTGCACTAGAGTCAATAATCTAGTTCACATCTTCATGTGATTTAACACCAATAGTTCACATCTTTATGTGATTAGTTCACATCGCCATGTGACTAACACCCAAAGGGTTTACTAGAGTCAATAATCTAGTTCACATCGCTATGTGATTAACACCCAAAGAGTACTAAGGTGTGATCATGTTTTGCTTATGAGAGAAGTTTAGTCAACGGGTCTGCCACATTCAGAGCCGTATGTATTTTGCAAAATTTATATGTCTACAATGCTCTGCATGGAGCTACTCTAGCTAATTGCTCCCACTTTCAATATATATCCAGATTGAGACTCAAAGTCATCCGGATCGGTGTAAAAGCTTGCATCGACGTAACTCTTTATGACGAACTCTTTATCACCTCCATAACTGAGAAATATTTCCTTAGTCCTCTTAGGTCACTAAGGATAACTTTGACCGCTGTCCAGTGATCCACTCCTGGATCACTATCGTATCCCCTTGCCAAACTCATGGCAAGGTACACAATAGGTCTGGTACATGGCATAGCATACTTTATAGAACCTCTGGCTGAGGCATAGGGAATGACTTTCATTTTCTTTCTATTTTCTGCCGTGGTCGGGTTTTGAGTCTTACTCAACTTTACACCTTGCAATACAGGCAAGAACTCCTTCTTTGACTGTTCCATTTTGAACTACTTCAAAATCTTGTCAAGGTATGTACTCATTGAAAAAATCTTATCAAGCGTCTTGATCTATCTCTATAGATCTTGACGCCCAATATGTAAGCAGCTTCACTGAGGTCTTTCTTTGAAAAAATCCTTTCAAACACTCCTTTATGCTTTCCAGAAAATTCTACATCATTTCTGATCAACAATATGTCATTCACATATACTTATCAGAAAGGCTGTAGTGCTCCCACTCACTTTCTTGTAAATACAGGCTTCACCGCAAGTCTGTATAAAACTATATGCTTTGATCAACTCATCAAAGTGTATATTCCAACTCCGAGATGCTTGCACCAGTCCATAGATGGATCGTTGGAGCTTGCACATTTTTAGCACCTTTAGGATTGACAAAACCTTCTGGTTGCATCATATACAACTCTTCTTTAAGAAATCCATCAAGGAATACAGTTTTGACATCCATTTGCCAGTTTTCATAAAATGCGACAATTGCTAACATGATTCGGATAGACATAAGCATCACTACGAGTGAGAAAATCTCATTGCAGTCAACACCTTGAACTTGTCGAAAAACCTTTTGCGACAAGTCGTGCTTTGTAGATAGTAACACTACCATCAGCGTCCATCTTCCTCTTGAAAATCCATTTATTCTCTATGGCTTGCCGATCATCGGGCAAGTCCACCAAAGTCCACACTTTGTTCTCATACATGGATCCCATCTCAGATTTCATGGTCTCAAGCCATTTTGCGGAATCTGGGCTCATCATCACTTCCTCATAGTTCATAGGTTCGTCATGGTCTAGTAACATGACTTCCAAAATAGGATTACCGTACCACTCTGGTGCAGAACATGCTCTCGTTGACCTACGAAGTTTGGTAGTAACTTGATCCAAAGTTTCATGATCATTATCATTAGCTTCCTCACTAGTTGATGTAGGCATCACGGGAACGGTTTTCTGTGATGAGCTACTTTCCAATTCAAGAGAAGGTACAATTACCTCATCAAGTTCTACTTTCCTCCCACTCACTTCTTTCGAGAGAAACTCCTTCTCTAGAAAGGATCCACTCTTAGCAACAAAGATCTTGCCTTCGGATCTGTGATAGAAGGTGTACCCAACAGTCTCTTTTGGGTATCCTATGAAGACGCACTTCTCTGATTTGGGTTCGAGCTTATTAGGCTGAAGCTTTTTCTCAAAAGCATCGCAACCCCAAACTTTAAGAAACGACAGCTTAGGTTTCTTGCCAAACCACAATTCATACGTTGTCGTCTCAACGGATTTAGACGGTGCCCTATTTAAAGTGAATGCAGCTGTCTCTAATGCATAACCCCAAAACGATAGTGGTAAATCGGTAAGAGACATCATAGATTGCACCATATCTAATAAAGTACGGTTACGACGTTCGGACACACCATTACGATGTGGTGTTCCAGGTGGCGTGAGTTGTGAAACTATTCCACATTGTTTTAAATAAAGGCCAAACTCGTAACTCAAATATTCGCCTCCGCGATCAGATCGTAGAAACTTTATTTTCTTGTTACGATGATTCTCCACTTCACTCTGAAATTCTTTGAACTTTTCAGACTTGTGTTTCATCAAGTAGATATACCCATATCTGCTCAAATCATCTGTGAAGGTCAGAAAATAACGATACCCACCGCGAGCCTCAACACTCATTGGACCGCATACATCGGTATGTATTATTTTCAATAAGTCAGTAGCTCGCTCCATTGTTCCGGAGAACGGAGTTTTTAGTCATCTTGCCCATGAGGCATGGTTCGCAAGCATCAAATGATTCATAATCAAGTGATTCCAAAAGTCCATCTGCATGGAGTTTCTTCATGCGCTTTACACCAATATGACCTAAACGGCAGTGCCACAAGTATGTTGCACTATCATTATCAACTTTGCATCTTTTGGCATCAATATTATGAATATGTGTATCACTATGATCAAGATTCAATAAACCATTCACATTGGGTGTATGACCATAGAAGGTTTTATTCATGTAAACAGAATAACAATTATTCTCTAACTTAAATGAATAACTGTATTGCAATAAACATGATCTAATCATATTCATGCTTAACGCAAACACCAAATAACATTTATCTAGGTTCAACACTAATCCCGAAGGTAGAGGGAGTGTGCGATGGTGATCATATCAACCTTGGAACCATTTCCAACACACATCGTCACCTTGCTTTTAACTAGTCTCTGTTCATTTTGCAACTCCTGTTTCAAGTTACTAATCTTAGCAACTGAACTGGTATCAAATACCCTGGGGTTACTATGAACACTAGTAAAGTACATATCAATAACATGTATATCAAATATACTTTTGTTCACCTTGCCATCCTTCTTATCCGCCAAGTATTTGGGGTTGTTCCGCTTCCAATGACCATTTCCTTTGCAGTATAAGCACTCAGTTTCAGGCTTAGGTCTAGCTTTGGGCTTCTTCACGGGAGTGGCAACTTGCTTGTCATTCTTCTTGAAGTTCCCTTTCTTTTCCTTTGCCCTTTTTCTTGAAACTAGTGGTCTTGTTAACCATCAACACTTGATGCTCTTTCTTGATTTCTACCTTCGCCGATTTTAGCATCGCGAAGAGCTTGGGAATCGTTTTCGTCATCCCTTGCATATTATAGTTCATCATGAAGTTCCAATAACTTGGTGATGGTGACTAGAGAACTCTGTCAATCACTATCTTATCTGGAAGATTAACTCCCACTTGATTCAAGCGATTGTAGAACTCAGACATTTTGAGCACATGCTCACTGGTTGAGCTGTTCTCCTCCATCTTGTAGGCAAAGTACTTGTCAGAGGTCTCATACCTCTCGACTCGGGCATGAGTCTGAAATACCAATTTCAGCTCTTGGAACATCTTATATGCTCCGTGGCGTTCAAAACGTTTTTGTAGTCCCGGTTCTAAGCCGTAAAGCATGGCGCACTAAACTATCAAGTAGTCATCATACCGAGCTTGCCAAACATTCATAACATCTGCATCTGCTCCTGCAATAGGTCCGTCACCTAGTGGTGCATCAAGGACATAATTCTTCTGTGCAGCAATGAGGATAATCCTCAGATCACGGACCCAGTCCGCATCATTGCTACTATCACCTTTCAACTTATTTTTCTCTAGGAACATATCAAAAATAAACGGGGAGCTACATCGCAATCTATTGATCTACAACATAGATATGCAAATACTATCAGGACTAAGTTCATGATAAATTAAAGTTCAATTAATGATATTACTTAAGAACTCCCACTTAGAAAGACATCCCTCGAGTCATCTAAATGATCATGTGATCCAGATCAACTAAACCATGTCCGATCATCACGTGAGATGGAGTAGTTTTCAATGGTGAACATCTCTATGTTGATCATATCTACTATATGATTCACGTTCGACCTTTCGGTCTCCAGTGTTCCGAGGCCATGTCTGTACATGCTAGGCTCGTCAAGTTTAACCTGAGTATTCCGCACGTGCAAAACTGTCTTGCACCCGTTGTATGTGAACGTAGAGCTTATCACACCCGATCATCACGTGGTGTCTCGGCACGACGAACTGTCGCAACGGTGCATACTCAGGGAGAACACTTATACCTTGAAATTTTAGTAAGGGATCATCTTATAATGCTACCGCCGTACTAAGCAAAATAAGATGCATAAAAGATAAACATCACATGCAATCATAATATGTGACATGATATGGCCATCATCATCTTGTGCCTTTGATCTCCATCTCCAAAGCACCGTCATGATCTCCATCGTCACCGGCTTGACACCTTGATCTCCATCGTAGCGTTGTGGTCGTCTCGCCAACTATTGCTTCTACAACTATCGCTAACGCATAGTGATAAAGTAAAGCAATTACATGGCATGTGCATCTCATACAATAAAGCGACAACCATAAGGCTCCTGCCAGTTGCCGATAACTTTTACAAAACATGATCATCTCATACATCAACATATATCACATCATGTCTTGACCATATCACATCACAACATGCCCTGCAAAAACAAGTTAGACGTCCTCTACTTTGTTGTTGCAAGTTTTACGTGGCTGCTACGGGCTTCTAGTAAGAACCGTTCTTACCTACGCATCAAAACCACAATGATGTTTCGTCAAGTTTGCTGTTTAACCTTCAACAAGGACCGGCCATAGTCAAATTTGATTCAACTAAAATTGGAGAAACAGACACCCGCCAGCCACCTTTATGCAAAACTAGTTGCATGTCTGTCGGTGGAACTGGTCTCATGAACGCGGTCATGTAAGGTTGGTCCGGGCCGCTTCATCCAACAATACCGCCGAATCAAAATAAGACGTTGGTGGTAAGAAGTATGACTATCATCACCCACAACTCTTTGTGTTCTACTCGTGCATATTATCTACGCATAGACCTGGCTCGGATGCCACTGTTGGGGAACGTAGCATGCAATTTCAAAAAAATTCCTACGATCACGCAAGATCTATCTAGGAGATGCATAGCAACGAGAGGGGAGAGTGTGTCCACGTACCCTCGTAGACCGAAAGTGGAAGCGTTAGCTTAACGCGATTGATGTAGTCGAACGTCTTCTCGATTCAACCGATCAAGCACCGAACGTATGGCACCTCCGAGTTCTGCACACATTCAGCTCGATGACGTCCCTCGAACTCTTGATCTAGCAAGGTGTCGAGGGAGAGCTTCGTCAGCACGACGGCGTGGTGATGGTGATGGTGATGTGATCCGCGTAGGGCTTCGCCTAAGCACTACGACGATATGACCGGAGGAGTAAACTGTGGAGGGGGCATCGCACATGGCTAAGAGAACAATTGATCTCCTTTGGGGTGCCCCCCTGTCCTCGTATATAAAGGAGGAGGGGAGGAGGCCGCCGTCCCTAGGAGGCGCGCCATGAGGGGGAAATCGACTAGGATTCCTAGTCCAAGTCGCCCCCCCCCCCCTCCTTTCTTTCGGAGGGGGAAAGGGAAGGAGAGGGAGAGGGGGAAGGAAAGGGGGGCCGCGCCACCTCCCCTTATCCAATTCGGACAGCCCATGGGGGGGCGCGCGCCACCCCTTGCAGGCTCCCCTCTCTCTCCTCTATGGCCTATGTAGGCCCATTACTTTCCTGGGGGGTTCCGGTAACCTCCCGGTACTCCGAAAAATACCCGAAACATTAGAGAACTATTCCGATGTCCGAATACCATCATCCAATATATCAATCTTTACCTCTCGACTATTTCGAGACTCCTCTTCATGTCCGTGGTCTCATCCGGGACTCCGAACAATCTTCGGTCACCAAAACACATAACTCATAATACAAATCGTCATCGAACGTTAAGCGTGCGGACCCTACGGGTTCGAGAACTATGTGTAGACATGACCGAGACACCTCTTCGATCAATAACCAATAGCGGAACCTGGATGCTCATATTGGCTCCCACATATTCTACGAAGATCTTTATCGGTCGAACCGTAATGACAACATACGTTATTCCCTTTGTCATCGGTATGTTACTTGCCGGAGATTCGATCGTCGGTATCCTCATACCTAGTTCAATCTCATTACCGGCAAGTCTCTTTACTAGTTCCGTAATGCATCATCCCATAACTAACTCATTAGTCACATTGCTTGCAAGTCTTATTATGATGTGCATTACCGAGAGGGCCGAGAGATACCTCTCCGATACTCGGAGTGACAAATCCTAATCTCGATCTATGCCAACCCAACAAAACACCTTCGGAGATACCTGTAGAGCATCTTTATAATCACCCTTTTACGTTGTGACATTTGATAGCACACAAGGTATTTCTCCGGTATTCGGGAGTTGCATAATCTCATAGTCAAAGGAATATGTATAAGTCATGAAGAAAGCAGTAGCAATAAAACTTAACGATCATTATGCTAAGCTAACGGATGGGTCTTGTCCATCACATCATTCTCCTAATGATGTGATCCCGTTCATCAAATGACAACACATGGCTGTGGTTAGGAAACTTAACCATCTTTGATTAACGAGCTAGTCTAGTAGAGGCTTACTAGGGACACTGTGTTTTGTCTATGTATCCACACATGTATCAAGTTTCCGGTTAATACAATTCTAGCATGGATAATAAACATTTATCATGATATAAGGAAATATAAATAACAACTTTATTATTGCCTCTAGGGCATATTTCCTTTCATGTTGTGCCAGCGAAATACACACGGGTGGCCATCTTCATCAAGACACTCGTGGACCCGAGAACCCTCTCCATTGAGGAGATCACAGGGTGTCTACTCATGAACGGGGAGCGCTTTGCCCAGAGTGGCAACTGTGCAGGCGGTGCTCACCTGCTCCTTATCGAAGACGAGTGGAAGGCATGCCAAGGTCGTCGCAAAAGCGGCGATGGCTCTTCCGGTGGTAGAAAGAGGATGGACAGAAAGACCAATTCGAACTCACGGAACTGCACGCTCGAAGATAGCATTGGGAATGACAATGACATGGTAGCGATGGGAATGACAATGATGGTTGGCGGTCCTGGCAAGCCGCAGCACTGTGCGGGCGAGTGCCACAGTTGCAGGATTGAGGGCCACTAGGCCAGGATGGGGAGCGAGCTAATTGGCGCTTAATTTTTTACTTTGCGTCAACTACGGCTCACATCGCTCTCTCATTCTGCCATATATCAGTGCGTAGCCAGCTTTCCGTGAAAGTTGCCCCTAAGTCGTGCAAGGAGGACCTGCTGCTGGCGATGGCCGGCGATATCACTGTTACGACGGACCAGAGCTCTGAGGCATCGTGCAAGGAGTACCTGCTGCTGGCGATGGCCGGTGATTTGCCTTGGATTCTTCAAATAGCTGAAAAGTGGATATGATATCATTGGGAGTCATTTCCTTGAATCCATGGTGTTGCCTTATGTCCCACACCATTTGGTGATGATACGGAGCAAGAGCATGAAGCAATTTGTCCACAAGAGCTCTCTTAGTCAACTTAAATCCATCTTGTGTCTTGTCGCAATCACAGGACTCGATGTCAGTGGAGAGAGTCATGAGACGCTCAAGGAGCTGCTTGGGGGATTCACCTTTCTCCATACAAAGTTTTGCAATTGACCTTTGGCAATTTCATATTGAGCAAGCCGGAGAGTGGAGGTACCGGTCTTGGTCCTCACAATGCTATCTCGTAATTCCTTTGCACTTGTGATGTGTATGTAAGGTCTCCTTTGATTATCATTCATTCCTTTCCTTATGCACATGATTGCAGTGTCGTTGAGATGCTTGTCATATGTTTCTCTTGGTGTGAGATTCTTTGGATCGACAGGGTTGTAGCCATACTCCAAGATGTCCAACATCTCATCATTGGCGAACCTAAGATGATCCTGCATACCAACTCTCCACAAAGCAAAATTGGCACTGTCATCAAGCAAAGGAGGTTTGCCTCCAGGGTTATACTTTGGTTTCTCTACTTGAGGTTCGGCATAAAGCCATGGAACACCAGAGTGATCACTACTAGGAGGTTGTTAGCCTAAAGGATGAATAGGCGCAGCTGGCCTCGAAGCCACACCACCCGAATTGGTAAGTGGTGTGAGCATCGTGTATAATGCGGCTAACCTCATTTGAACCAAGACCACAAGAGAAGCATCATGCTCCTCCTTTTGCTTAGAAAGGGCCTGTTCCAAATCCTCATGAGTGAAGGAATTGACTTCCGAAGAAGTCGCGCCCTTCTCCTTCGGATCTACAACAAGGGGGGGTCCCATTGGGGTTCATCTCGCTCTAGGGCGGTTAAGCCACAAGAATAGAGCACGAGGCTCTGATACCAATTGAAAGGATCGAGATGGACCTAGAGGGGGTGAATATGTACAATTACAAATTTTAATTCTTACTAAGCAATTTTAGGCTATAAAGCGGAATGTGAAGGTGAGCCTAACAATTGCAAGGATGATACAATGGTCTAAGCAAGGTGAACAAGTTAAAGAAGTATATGAATAAGTAAGCACAATATAGTTCAAGTAAAGACTAAGAGACAAGTAACCAAAAGTAGGGAGCTAGGGTTAGGAATAACCGCAACTCCGAGAGACGAGGATGTATGCCGATGTTCATTTCCTTGGAGCGAAGCTACGTCACCGTTTAGAGAGGTGGATGTTACCACGAAGGCACACCAACGCCACGAAGGCTCACCCTATTCTCTCTTTGAGATATCACCACGAAGGCGATTCTCAACCACTAGTGGTAGACCTTGGGGTGGTCTCCAAACCCTCACAAACTTTCCGGGGGTAATCACAACGAACGATTCCTCTCCGAAGAAATCCTACCGCCTAGGAGTCTCCAACCTCCAAGAGTAACAAGAACGATGGGGAAAAGCTCAAGACTTGCTCAAATAACGAATTCCTTTGGTGAGAAGAATGGGAAGGAGTGGATCTATCACTTGATCGGATAACTTCTGACAAATGCTCTCAAATCCTTAGGGATCTAGGATTTGGTGTATGAGATTGAGAGAGAGAGAGAGAGTGAAATGTGTTCTTGGGGGTGCTCAAAGTGAATGGTCAACTCTCTCACGGGATAGGAGAGAGATATTTATAGTATCCCCCAATAAGTGGCCGTTGGAGCCACTTGAGTGTAGCAGATGTCGGACGTCCGAAGCTTACCGGACGTCTGGTGCCTTGGAAGACATCGGATAGCCGACACATTACCGGACGTCCGACAACTCTTTGGTGAAACGATGAATGTGGAAGAATATTAGTGATATGTATGTATCCATGGATATCTGGAAATAGCCGGTCATTTTGTGCACCGAGATACACCGGTCGACCGCTACAGACCCGACGTCCGACAGGATGTCTCTGTTGGGATGACACCGGATTTCCGGCAAAGATGGGTTGTCCGACGTTTTGGCTCGGGGTAGTGAGTACTGGATTTCCGGCATAAGCCGGTCGTCCGAATCATCGGACGTCCGACAGGGACCGGATGTCTGACGTTTTGGCTCTGTTAGGGACAGACCAGATTTCCGGTGGGGACCGGAAATCCAACGTTTTGGCACTGTATAGAAAGTACCAAACTTCCGGTGAATACCGGTCATCCGGTGTGCATTGGGTGCCCGGACGTCCGACAAGTATCGGACGTCCGAGAAAGACAGAGACAGTGACCAGAGGATGAAAGGAAAAAAGAGAGGAAAACCGTGAGTTTTTTAGCAAGACCTTCATGAGACCCCATGTTCCCCTCTTAATAGTGCGAGATCCATATACTCAAGAACAAACATAAAAGCCTAAGCTAGTTGTCTTGTTTCCTCGTTCTTGAGCAATATATTTATGTTCATAGTCATGACCCACACACCGTCCTGTGGGGACTAATCCTGAGATAAACTTGACAAACTCTATTAGTCCCCTATGTGTATATTGTCATCAACATCAAAATACGATTAAGGGCATGATTGCACTTTCACTTTTTAAATCTCAAAATATGTTTGCACGGCTCTTTTTGAATCACAAAATAAGAATCTCTTACATGAATGAGATGAACTTGACACTCGATGAACAATCTTCAGTTGATGAAATGCAATCTAGTGGCGAGCTACCTCTTTCACACAACAAGAATTGATCGACCTATGCAATTAATAGAGAAGCTTGGCGCAACTATTTAAGCCGGTTGGCGTTCGGCTCGCGCGGCCAGGTGGGACTAAAATTTGGGTCGACGAGCGCGCCGGAGCAGAAGCACGCAAGAGCAGCTCCTTTTCGGGTGGCTGCAGGTGGGACCGCTATGAAATGGAGCGGGGTGCTCAGCCGCGATTTGAGAGGTGACGGTTAAAGCATCTCCAATAGATGGTCCAAATTTTGGCGGTCCAAAACCAGAGATGTAAAATATGGACCGCCAAAGGGTGCGTTTTGGAGCTCTGAAAATTGCTCAACTCCAACAGATGGTCCAAATCGGAGATGTAAAAGAGCTTCTCCAACAGATGGTCCAAAACAAGATGTAAAAAATCGGCCAGCAGCCGCGCGAACACCTTGTGCGCGCGGTGGAAGAAGATGGCCGCCGGTTGGATTGGTTGCTGCGGACGACGGCGGTGATGAGAGCTAGCTCGGCGGCCGGCGAAGAGAAGTTCGACGGCCGACGGGGAGGAGGTCGTGCTGGCTAGGTGCGGCGGTCGTGCAGCCGGCGACAGGGCCGTGGAGAGGCCCGCGGCCGAAGGGTCGGAGGCCGGCGGAGGCCTACAGGGCCAGTCGGACCGCCGGAGGCGCCGAATCCCACCGCGGCTGCCTCCCGATTCGGCGGCTACAAGACGGCTTCCGGCGAGGGAGGCGACGGGGGTGAGGGCGGCGGCGGGGATTCGGGGCGGTGGAGGCGACGGCGGCGGGGATTTGGGCAGTGGCGGCGGCGATTTTCCGGCCAGCTGGTGTTCGGGCGGGCGGACGGGCGCGACTGTGAAATGAAATGAAGGGCGGTTGGGCGTTGGCGGGCGGCCGCCGAATTTGGAGCAGTTGTATCTCGCGATGCAAATTTGCACCGCGAGGTGTTGTATTTTACATCACCGTGAGGCCGCGGTCCAATTTTTTTTACATATGGACCGTTTGTTGGAGCAGCGTTTTTTGCCTCAGACGGTCCAAAAGTTAGGCATTTTTACATTTGGACCGTCTACTGAAGATGCTCTTAGTCCTGGCGTACAGGGACTAAGTGAAATGTCCGGTTGGATCGACTTCTTTGAACCGGTCACTGACCGAGCGGACGTTTAGAGAGGAAATAAGGGTCCGGCTGTAGATGGCCTAGCGTATCCACCGTCCGCTGACCGATCGCACGGTCCGAGCGAGTCCCCACCTCCCCATCACGCCGTTTCCCTGCTATTTTAGATCTATACCAGGCAGGCAAACCCCACCTTCTCCTTCCTCGCTCGATCCCCAAATCAAATCGCTGCCTGCTGCTTCCTCCACCCAACCCTAACCCTAGCGGCGCCGCCACCATCGATCCCCAAATCCCTTCCCCCTCCGCCCTCCACCCAACCCTAATCCCTACCTACCTTAGCTAGCTAGCCGCCATGGCCCGTTCCATGGCTCTGCTCCACCGCGAGATTTACTTCTCCGACGACGAGGCGTTATCCGGCCGAGTGTCGTCAATCCGCTGCCCGTGGGAAGGACGAGATGATCCACCAAGCCGCCAAGAGATCAGTGACGCAGTCACCGGTTACCTGCGGACCTTCAAGGCGCACGCAGTCGTCGCCGATCCGCCGGCGCTCTCCTTCCTCCACATACTGCCGATGCAGCTCCACAGCCTCACCTTGGCCACTATCTCCAGCGCGGACAAGCACCTGGTCGCCATGTACGCCGGAGGGTACCGCCCTGGCAACCGTTTCCCCGGAGGCTACCTCATCTACGACGCCAGGAACGACTCCATCTCTGGGATCCCCGAGCTCCCCTCCGACCACTCACATAGAGCCATCGGGTGCGAGTCGGCCGTCGTCATGTGCGAAGCCGCCGCCGCCGGGAACGACTACTTTCTTGCCGAGCTCGTCAGGGTCTGGCCAGAAGGCTCCCAAGCTGCGCTCTGGCTGTGGAAGTCGTCCGTCCAAAAATGGGACTTGCATCCCAGTCGCCTGCCCCTTCCATCCAGCACCACCGGCCACTTCTCCGCTGACTTGTGCTTCTCTTGTTGGGGCTCTGTCCTCTGCTGGGTGGATCTGCTCAAAGGCATGGTGCTCTGTGATCTGAAGCAAAACTGCAAGTTCAGCTTTATTCAGTTGCCCAAAGATTGTCCAACCTATGATGCCGACAGCAACAAGTTTACATACGCCTGTGCCGAGGAGTTCCGTTCCATGGCCTGTGTTGGTGGCGAAATCAAGTTCGTCGCCCTGGATGAATGTGATGAACACCAGCCCGAAAAAGGATTGGAACTGACCATCTGGACTCTCTCGCATGACCTCTCAGGGTGGAAGGAAAGCCGCAAGTACAATGTTGAAAACATCTGGGCAAACGAGGCCTACAAGCCTGCTGGTATAAGAAATCTTCCTCCGTCGTTCCCTGTTCTGAGCATCCATGAAGACGGCGTCGTCTACCTAGTCTTAGATGATCTCAGGGAGTTGGATGATGGACTAGAGTACATGGGCCAGTGGATGCTTCGTGTTGACATAGGCAATGACAAGGTCCAGTTCTATCCAAAGGGTGAAAAGAGTTCTGTTAATTCCCAGCTCTTTGCCAGTGAGTTCAGTGCGCACCGACAGCATTTACAGGATCACCCGGTATTACTAACACCACTAAGCACCGTTTCATTTGCATACTACCGCCATTTTATTTATGTTTACTATCACTAAACATACTTTCATTTGCATACTAATGTAATTATGCTTAGGTTTTTAAATGATAAAAATTCCAATGCATGTTTATCACATCCAGTTTGCTTCATTACTTGCTAAAAAAATCAAGATATTTGGCCACCTCCCCTTGTTGAACAGTAGATGTCTGATATTGATGCTCATCCGCAATCATGATTCTGTAATCAATTGTCACTACCTAATTACTCTGCCCCCTTGTCATATTAGGACCCAACTTCTTGCACATCATGATGACATTCTTTTGCATGTTTCACTGCTGTTTTTTTTATTCTTTTTTCCTGGTAGTGTTGTCATTAGCTTCACCTCTACATGTTGAATAGAGATTCATGGCAGGGTTCGTGTTGAACTTCAGTAGTTTGTTTCTGAACTCAGAATTGCTATGAGCCAAGTCCATTCAAAGATGCACATAATAGCAGATGAATCATAATTTCAAACTAGAGCTGAACACTGGTAGTGTCTGAATGAAAGATGTCAAAAGTAAATTAAAAAAACGTATCCTTGACAGATATGTAGCTGTTTCAACAATTTTAATTCAGAGCATCTTGTGTTGGTGTTGCCCAATTAATTAATGTCAGTAACACATTTGAATTACTAGGAAATGGTAAATGTTGACAGTTTAAACCACAAATCAGATATGGCTTTTTCTTTTAGAAAATGTTTTTATGGTAATTCTAGCCTGACATATGCTCACATAAAAGTACTATATTTAACAGACATCTCTATTTTCTATTGCAGAGAGAGAGAGAGATAGAAGCAAGTGAGTTGGGGGATTTGGAAATATGCACATAGCAGATGTATGTGTAGTTTGTTTCTGAACTCGGAATTGGTATGACCCAAGTTCATTCAAATATGCACATAGCAGATGAAGCATAATTTCAAACTAGAGCTGTGCACTGACAAGTGTCTGAAGGAAAGATGTCAGAAGTGAAAAACGCACCCTTGACACATATAGCTGTTTCAACAATTTTAACGCAGAGCATCTTGGACTGACCTTAGATATTGTGTTGGTGTTGACTAATTAATTAATGTTCGTAACACATTTGAAGAGTATAAATGGCAAATGTCACTGGTTTAAACCACAAATTAGAGAGGTCGCTGCAGATGTACATGCCTCGTTCTTTTTTCTTTTCAAAATTGTTTTTAGGGTAATTCTGACCTGACATATGGTCACATTAAAAGTATTACACTTGACACATCTCTATTTGTTTTTTGCAGAGTGAGTTGGTGTGTGTGGAAAGAGGATGAAGCTTTGAGATCTATCTTTTTAAGATGTGCGAGCAAGGAAATACTCCGCATAAGATGACACTATCGCATTCTGACAACATAGAAGCCCCTCAGAAAATACTCCCTCCGATCCAAAATAGATGACCCAACGAACTAAACTCTGGAGCTGAAGAAACCCCTTGCCTAGAGAGAGGTGTTAGTGAGCCGCAGCACGACTGAAAATATATTCCCTCTCAGACTTGCTCCCTTAGAGCAACTCCAACGCAGTGACCCAAATGGACACGGATTTTGTCCGTTTGGGTCGCCCAGCGGACGTGAGGTGGACATGAGCTGCCGGTGGATGAACCCAACGCTAAGACAAAAAGCGGACACGCAAGGTTGCCGGCTAGGAGGCACAGCTTTCCTTGCCGCGCCCCGTTCCCACAGTCGCAGACCGGCCACGGCCAGGCGAGCTCCTCCAGGGCCACCTCGGCGACGTGCCCGTGCCGCCGTTGCCCGGCCTCGAGCTTGCCGCCCCGCTCCCTTCCTGATCTCGCCGCGCCCAGCTTCTCGTTCGCCGCACCCGGCCCCGAGCTCGCTGCCCCGCTCCTGACCCGACCTAGCCGCGCCGCGCCCGTCCCCCCCCCTCCCCCCCCCCCTCCCCCCGCTCGCCGCGCCCAGCCTTCGAGGTCGAGAACGCCGTCGACGAGGCTCGAAACGGGAGGCGTCAGCTAGCGCCGGTGGCCTCGCCGGCGCGCGCGGCGGCGGTCTGTGCAGGTGGCCTCGTCGGCGAGCATGGGGACGGTGCGTCGATCTTCGCTCGCTGATATGTGGGTCCAGGGTGGACACGAGAGGGCGACGGGAGCGTCCGCTTTTGTCCGTCGCGGACCCATTCGTGGCTCAAATTTGGGCTCAGTTTAGGTCAGGATGGACAAGAAACGGATAGCAGGCGGACGCCCTGTCCGTTTGGGTCACCCCGTTGGGCCATCTTTTTTGTCCGGATGACCCAAACAGACACAATGGGTCTCCCCGTTGAAGTTGCTCTTACCTTCTTGAGCATCGGATCTGGGGGTGCTTCCAAAGAGGTGGCCAAATCATCCTGCCTCTTCCTCTAGCCCACAATACCAATCGCCTCGTCCTTACCGAATACTAGCTTGCTGTTGCCACAACACCATGCCGAAGCGTTGGACCACTCCTGCTGCAAAAAGCCAAACTCCACAAGCCCCTCATCGGTGCTGCCTAAGCCTCCTACTAGAAAGAGCAAGGGCCGGGTGACCCTTGTTTCGTCTGGCCCTCACACAAGTGTGCCGTCAACACCAGACGCGATGAGCCATCCTGGCCTTGTACACGCCAAACACCAGCCCCCGCAAGGGCTGCCGGAGGCGAGGGAAGCCACTGGAAGGGCAGGGCAGGGCAGGGCGAGAAGGATGCACTCGCCTTCTACATGAAGCATTTAGACCATCTCTAGCAGACCCCGCAAATCTCGCAAACCCGCATAAGTCCGGCTTGTATACGGGCTCGGCCCAATTTTCTAGCCCGTATACTCGTCCGACCCGTAAATTTTTTTACCGCGGCCCGCAAACCACCCACCAGAAGAGGTATATCTACGGGTTTGCGGGGGACGGGGGAGGGGGGGGGGAGGGGATACGGGTCGAAACCCTATCCCTTCGCCGTCGCGTTCCACCGCGATTCCCCACTGCCCCCTCGCATTTCTTGCCGCCGGCGAGCCCGCATCCGCCTCGAAACGCCATGTGGAGCTCCGGCGGTCGCCGCGACCCCGAGCGCGAGCGTCATGTTCGCTCGGACGGCGTGAGGAAGCGCGGGGCCAAGAAGTGGATGAACCGGGGCCTCTCGCCGCCGTCGAGGTTCCTCCGTCGCGAGACGGAGGAGTACGACCGTCAGCAGGCCGCGGGGTCCTCCTGTAGGAGATATGCCCTAGAGGCAATAATAAATGTTATTATTTATCTCCATGCTCATTATTATGTTTATGTTCCATGCTATAACTGCTGTGGTTCCCGAGCCCGTATATCCATAAAGGCTCTGGGGAAAACCCATGTGCACGTGTGGAATAATAAACGGTAAAATGTATTCCTAGCCATGCCTCTAAGACTAGCTCAAGTGTTGCATGATGATTATGTTTTCCCAATCATGGGCATGTCTATGCCAGCAACTTTGAGGGCACAATGTTAGAAGAACATTTGTGTTGAATCGACCCGATTGATGTTATGCTATGAGATTCATTCGTCACGAGTTAATGGTTAATAACACAGAGATGGTTAATGTTTGCATGATTCCTTAGACCATGAGAGTATCGAGTTTCTTCATGCTTGCTTCATGAACTTTGGGGTTTGTTAAACGTCATCCGTAAATGGGTGGCTATTACGGCGGCTTACGGGTTCATGGAAAAGTGTGTCAAGTAACTTGATAGATCAAGATTGGGATTTGCTCCTCCGGCGATGGAGAGATATCTCTGGGCCCTCTCGGTGTTACGGTATCCATCATCGTCTGGCCAGACACTTTGTGATTTGATCACGGGGATGCCGGAACACGGTAACGAGAAAAGAGAACAATACCGGTAACGAGGTAACTAGCATAGTGGACAAGTTGTTGATCCACGGGAATGCCAACATGTCTCACCTCGGGTATTTGTAACATATCGCGAAGCAACAGGAATAGCACACGGCAACTGGAGGTTCACTCGAATATTCATTCGTGTGGGTATAGGGGTCAATATGGGTGTCCACGGCTCCGATGTTGATCATTGATCGGAAGGGGTTCCGTGTCATGTCTATACTTCACCGAACCTATAGGGTCACACGCTTAAGGGTCATCTATCTGCTGAATACTAGACAGGGAGTCTGAGAGAAAATCACCGAAAAGTTTCGGACAGCGGAAAAGTTCCGCAGAGAGAGGTCACCGGATGAGTTCCGGTGAAACTGAAAAGTTGTTTCAGGGGATACCATTGAGTCAAAATGGTTTCGGCACATACCTGATAATTCTTAGAGGATGCCAGAATCATTCTTGAAACTTCTGGGAATTTTCTGGAAGAAAAACCGGAAATGTTCCGGGGCTGCCGGAACCGCTTCAGATGCTTTTCGCAGATGAAATCACTAAACTGGAATTGTTCCAGAACGCATTGAAAATTATTTTAGTGGGTACTGGAAATGTTCTAAGCCCACATAAATATTTTCAGTTCGAACGGACGCTGAAAAATGTCGTCGTGAATAGTGAAAGTGCTTTTTGGGAATTTTATGGAAAGCACCTTTTGGGAATTTCTCAAAAGGCTTCTAGAATGCCTTAGGCACTAAGGAAGCCCCCTTGGGGGGGTCCCCCATGAGGGTGGCCGGCCATGGTGGTGCTCCTCCATGGAGCTCCACATGGCACACCATTTTGCCTTTTATTCTTTTATGTATGACATAAAGTAGGGGCACTTTGGTACTTTTGTATGCCAATTTTGCCCCTTGGCTTTCCTATAAATAGAGGTGGATGGGCTGCCCCAAACTACTACTCCTTCTCACATACAAGTGCCATTGCAATGATCTGGCTTCTCTCTCCCTCCCAGCGAAATAGTTTCGTAGAGCCGAAAGGCTGTCTGGGTTCCGGCAGGAACTAGTTCTGGACAGCGAAGCCCTGCCGGATAGCTGACACCGTATGTGTGCAACTCTGTAGAGAGGTCGTAGTTTCGATCTTAGTGCCCGAGGGGCTGTTCGTGAGTGCCTCCCGAAGGGCTGTCCAAGTGACGGTCCGAGTTCTGTGAGTCCTCCCGAAGGGCTGTCCGAGTGACCGTTCGAGTTTCGAAGGTCCTCCCGAAGGGCTGTCCACGACATCATCCGGGGGACTGTTCGACCGCCTCCCGGAGGGCTGTCCGAAGGGAAGACGAGGGTATACATCCTCGCGGTTGGGAGGTTGTAAATCCTAGCTGCGGGGATCTGCACCGCCGATCGTCATCGACTCTACTTCCGCTGCGCTACGAGTCGGTAACGAAAATGATCAAACCTTGTATGCAGTCTCCATAGTGGTCCTGGACTGGTGCGTAGGTCGGAAATTTTTTGTTTTCTGCTGCGTTTCCCTACAGTGGCATCAAGAGCCGTGCTATGCGTAGATGCAGGTTGCGATCTAGAATACATAGTGATGTATGGGTGTTGCACAATATAATTAGGTAGTAGATGAGTTCTATTACTGAAAATTATTTGTGCGGGTAGCAGATGAAATCTGTTGCCCGATGTTCTTGTTGCTTCCCTGGAAATTGCATATTTCTGATCTTGATAACAGTATGGTGGAGTTTCAATGTTCTGGCAATCCGCGATCCTGATTGATCAACGAAGTGCTAACAGTCCATTGAATTCCACCGTAGTTAAAAAGAAAGATGAAATTTCGCAAACGAAAGGGCAATGCAGATATGATCTACACGGGGGTCATGCGTATGACGAAGTTTAGTATGGGGCTCGAGATTTTATTATCTCGGTTTTCATACACCCTGGAAAGTTAATCTAGCGACTTGAATTATCATACTTGATGATGGACGTTGGTAGCTTCGGTTTGTTTCGAAACCTTAGAAGCCACGAAAAACAAGTTTTTGCATGAACCGATTAGAGGCGTCTAACTTGGTTTTGCAGGAGGGTTTGCATGTGCATTTGATGTGGTATAGCAGTGCTCATAATAATTTGATTATGTATGAGATGTCTATATGATGTAAATTGATTAACATGACCTGCGTGTCATGATTTGGCATGATGGCTGGAGCCATATGATTGCACTTTAAATGACCTGCGTGTCAACCTTGTGTAATGCATTATTTTATTAGCTATAAAGATAGCAATATTATCTGGTGCATCGACAAGGTGGTGGCAATCTTCGCGAAGGTGAACACCGACGCGAATGCCGAAGACGAAGAAATACAAGACTTCTCCGTCAGAAAGGGCTATACCATATCATGCTATTATGAATTGCCTGAGATGTTTATCCCTTATGATGCACCCTTTTTGATTGTGCGGTAGTCGCTTTTTATTAGGGTGATCTCTCACAAAAATATCAAGTAGCTAGTGTTCTCCCAAGTGTAGCACCGTCACGGCACCTAACTTTTCGGGGTATCACATGCTACCATGGGTACGAACGATTAGGGATGTGTGAGGCGGGTGAGTTGAGACCTCGCAGCGAGATCACTTGGTTGTCTTGACGTTCAGGCATGAAAGTCATGAGCTCGGAACACACGCATCGAAAGATGAACAAGAGTCACATAGAGATGTGATTGGCAAGATGGCCTACCGGTTGAGATTTTCGTCATCTGTGATGCTACCATCGTGGCGAACAATCGAGACTTGGATCTTGTATCACTCACAATCAATTATGAGAGATATTGATTTGAGTGGGAGCGCGCTGTAGAATTAACTTGTTTAATTCTCAGTGCAATTAATTATGAACTTTGTCTAAAGTGTGATTTGCAAAATAGTTGTAGAATAATGGCTCGCATTTCCACCTTCCCTATTAAAATTGAATAGCTGTTAAATATCTGGTTAAAACTTTACGGTTGGTAACGTAATGTGAGGATTGTCCTCAAGAGTGCCAAGAAGGACTTTGTCCTATCGCATACTGTCGGTATTCTCTCGCTTATGCTATGGATCATGTGACTCTCGTCCTTCGATCCAAAAGCTAGAATTCCATTTTTAGTCAAGTGCAATATGTTTGCTTCCATGAGACCCGAACTTCGAAAGTTTGGATAGTTATGTGATATTCATGGAATCTGAAAATCATTTTCAGAGACAGACAAAGGCTAAAAGATATGAGATATCCAAAGCAATGTTTGTTTGCAAACTATTAGTAAAGGAGTTTACTATACATTAGACTGATAAGAGAGGGATCCAGTAGAACGCCTGTCATATGATGAAAGGTGAATAAAACAAACAACTTAAAGAGAATGGAAGTGTCCGAAGGGTGTTAGTGAAACTTTCACGCCTAGGAAGTCCGGGGCTAACGCCACTCTTAAGTTGGGTGCTTCTTCTGAGAGTAGGAGAAATACTAAAAGTTAAACTGTTAGAAGTATAAAGGCAGAAAGAAAGAATACTGGAATATCCAGCTCATGTATGAATGTCATACAAGTTTTTGATGTATAGAAGGCTGGTCAAAGATATAGTTCTTGGGAATTATGATTAAATTGTTAATCACTAATTCTTGGGTATTATAAGTTAATCACAAAGATACCCGCTCGATTGCATTCTGTTGCAACTCGATGTAAGAACTACTATGGCCTAAAAAACTAGCCAGGAATGAGTTTTAGGTATACACAGGGAACATAGTAAGTGTTACTATACCTTCCATCGGTGTATTACCGTCTGTATTTGTTTTCATAATTCATTGTAGAGTTTCACACTCTAGCCCTTTGCATAAGGTATCTTGCAAGAAGGTTGTTCATAAGAGAACTTTTAATGTTCGGTGTTATGAATAACATAAGGGCCATACTTTCATTATGAATGAGACGTATGTTATGAATATTGATAATGATACATTACCTCTAGGTTTACTTTCATAATTTATTTTAGAGTTTCATAGACTCTAGCCCATTGCACGATGTTTGTTGCAAAAGGGTTGTTCATAAAAACAACAATTGTTGTTCAGTATTATGAATAACATGAAGGGCCATACTTCCATCCAAGATGGGATGTATGTTATGAATATTGATGGTAAAATGATACATCCATAACACTGACGCTAAATGTCGCAAGACTAAAAGAATACCACACAAGTGTGGCACTGCATTTGGTCACATTGGAGAAACCCGCAAGGAAAATTTCCATTATGATGGATTTTGAAGTCATTTGATTTTGAATCATCTGACACTTGCAACTTTCCTCCGAAAAGTGAAGTGACTAAAATACCGTTCACAGGCCATAAGGAACGAGCAACAAACTTATTGGTGATCATACATTTTGATGTGTGTAGTTCAATAAATGTTGTTGCAAGTAGTGGATTTATCTATCTTCAGAAATGACTCAAGTAGATATACGGATATTTACTTGATGAGACGTAAGTCTGGATCTTTTGAAATCATTCGAAAGGTTTTCAAATATGAAGTAGAAGTTATTGTAACAAGAAAATTATGTTTCTACAATTCGATTGCAGAAAGAAATATTTGAGTTACAAGTTTAGCGAATGTCTGATGAGTTGTGAAAAGAGTTTCATAACTTACACCTCCCGGAACACCACTGTGAGTGGAAAGTCCGTGAAGATGTAATCGAACCATTTATGACATGGTAAGATCAAAGATGACATAAATAAATTTGCCATTATCCCTTTTAAAAGGTGATGCTTTAGAGACTGCGGCTTTTACACTGAAAAGAGCTCCATCGGGTCTGTTGAAATGACACCATGGTATGGTATGCCCAACCATGTCATATCTTTTCTTAACATTTGGAATATGGGGCTTGTGTAAAAGGTTACAAACCTATTCCAAATCAGACAAGTGCTACTTTGTAGGTTATCCCAAATCATTGGGTATTCCCCCACCACTATACCGAGGCGAATAGGTTTGCCACAAAGAACGGTATGCTTTTTGAAGAAAATGGTTCTTTCAAAAAGGTGAGTGGGAGAACAATGCAACTCGATGGGATAAACAGTATCTTCGTCATCAGTTCAAAGGAAAGAGACCTTGGAAGTGATTCCAGAGTTTCCTACTGCGACTGATACGGAAGTCTCTACAATAAAATGTATGGACTTCGATCGAACTTGCAGCTGAACCACGTGGGCAAGGCTCGTGCAAACCTCTCAGGTGCGCAAACGAGATATTGTTGTTAGACAACAGTATACCTACAATACACAAGGAAGCATTGATGGGCCCTGACTCCAGAATTGGCTAAATGCCAATACAATCCGAGTTAGTTTCCATATAAGTGATTCAAGATTAAAACCTTGATACACCCTTCGGAAGACTTAGAGTCTAATGAATATTTATGGAACTTAAAACTGATACGGATAAAAATGTTTTATCCATAAAGCTCGACTTGTTGCAATAACAAGTTCAAGGAGTTGACTACGATGAGATTGTCTCACCGTAGCGATGCTTAAAGTCGGTTCGGGTTGAACTAGCAATTAAGACATATTTCAATCATGAGATATGAAACATGGATGACAAAAGGATTTCCATCTGATGGAAATAAAACCTAGGACTTGTATGTGATACAGACCAAAGTAATTTGTCGATCCAGAGGATGCTAGTAGGTATGCAAACTTCAGAGTTCCAGCGATGGACAGAAGAGAGCAAAATGGAGTTAGAATCTTCGTGTTTTGATGAAATGGTCAAAAAAGGGTTTTGACTTCATCAATGGGTAACGAAGATGCTTGTAATTCAAGAAAGTAAGTGGGAGCATAATAACATTTCTAAAAACCTTGTGTGCTTGACACATTGTTAATTGGAATTAAAATTTCTTGACACGAATTAGGACTTCATTTGAAAATAGTTTTTCGATGAAGTGCTTGGGCTAAATAGCCTTTACATTAGGCATGATGATCTATGGAGATAGATTTACCTAATGGGGCTGAGCAAAGATACATATTGACAAGAAGCTAAAACCTTTTAGCATTAAAAACGTCAAGGAGTGATTCTTGCCAAAGTCACATGGAAAGAGTTTTTGCAAGACTCGGTGTCCCAAAACACTGATGAGCAAAATACATGATGGAGATTCCACACACTCTTGTGTTTGGATTAATCATGTATTCCATGGCATGTAAAACAACCAGATATGTCCAATACTCCAAAATTGTTGCGAGTATAGATACCAAAGTGATCAAAATTTCTGATCATGGGACAATAGTGAAAAAGGGTCATTAAGTACTATAGTAGCACTGATGACATGTTTTCTCGCAAGCGGAGATCATGAAGAGTTCGTTGTAAAAGGTTACATCGATACAGTCTTCATCCATGCTCCAAGCGATTTTCGATTTAAATTGAGGTTTTTTTGTGTAACATAAAATATGGTGGCACGGTAGTTGGAAATTGTTCCAAACAAGTTACTGTGGCGAATTCTATAACAGAGGCGAAGTATGTTGCCGCTTTTAAAAGCGACAAAGAAAATGTTGAATCATATAGTTCATTCATGAACTTAGTATGGTTCCAAGATGGCTTTTGTCAATGGGACACTACTGCAGGTAGTTGCTCCATAACTCAGTCTGAGGAATCCAGGTTCGACCTATGATTCACATACATACAAAGCCAAGTCCACACAAAATATGAATTTTGTGAAAGCGTGAAAACGCGAGGATATGCAAAGATACACACGGAGCTGAAGTCGTCAGATCCGTTGGACATCAGGCTATACCACATGCGAAGCATATTTACACCGGTGTGCCACAGGTGAAAAGTGCATTAGCATTAACTAGATTATTGACTCTAGTGCAAGAGGGAGTCTGTAGGAGATATGCCCTAGAGGCAATAATAAATGTTATTATTTATCTCCATGCTCATTATTATGTTTATGTTCCATGCTATAACTGCTGTGGTTCCCGAGCCCGTATATCCATAAAGGCTCTGGGGAAAACCCATGTGCACGTGTGGAATAATAAACGGTAAAATGTATTCCTAGCCATGCCTCTAAGACTAGCTCAAGTGTTGCATGATGATTATGTTTTCCCAATCATGGGCATGTCTATGCCAGCAACTTTGAGGGCACAATGTTAGAAGAACATTTGTGTTGAATCGACCCGATTGATGTTATGCTATGAGATTCATTCGTCACGAGTTAATGGTTAATAACACAGAGATGGTTAATGTTTGCATGATTCCTTAGACCATGAGAGTATCGAGTTTCTTCATGCTTGCTTCATGAACTTTGGGGTTTGTTAAACGTCATCCGTTAATGGGTGGCTATTACGGCGGCTTACGGGTTCATGGAAAAGTGTGTCAAGTAACTTGATAGCTCAAGATTGGGATTTGCTCCTCCGGCGATGGAGAGATATCTCTGGGCCCTCTCGGTGTTACGGTATCCATCATCGTCTGGCCAGACACTTTGTGATTTGATCACGGGGATGCCGGAACACGGTAACGAGAAAAGAGAACAATACCGGTAACGAGGTAACTAGCATAGTGGACAAGTTGTTGATCCACGGGAATGCCAACATGTCTCGCCTCGGGTATTTGTAACATATCGCGAAGCAACAGGAATAGCACACGGCAACTGGAGGTTCACTCGAATATTCATTCGTGTGGGTATAGGGGTCAATATGGGTGTCCATGGCTCCGATGTTGATCATTGATCGGAAGGGGTTCCGTGTCATGTCTATACTTCACCGAACCTATAGGGTCACACGCTTAAGGGTCATCTATCTGCTGAATACTAGACAGGGAGTCTGAGAGAAAATCACCGAAAAAGTTTCGGACACCGAAAAGTTTCGGACAGCGGAAAAGTTCCGCAGAGAGAGGTCACCGGATGAGTTCCGGTGAAACTGAAAAGTTGTTTCAGGGGATACCATTGAGTCAAAATGGTTTCGGCACATACCTGATAATTCTTAGAGGATGCCAGAATCATTCTGGAAACTTCTGGGAATTTTCTGGAAGAAAAACCGGAAATGTTCCGGGACTGCCGGAACCGCTTCAGATGCTTTTCGCAGATGAAATCACTAAACTGGAATTGTTCCAGAACGCATTGAAAATTATTTTAGTGGGTACTGGAAATGTTCTAAGCCCACATAAATATTTTCAGTTCGAACGGACGCTGAAAAATGTCGTCGTGAATAGTGAAAGTGCTTTTTGGGAATTTTATGGAAAGCACCTTTTGGGAATTTCCCAAAAGGCTTCTAGAATGCCTTAGGCACTAAGGAAGCCCCCTTGGGGGGGGTCCCCCATGAGGGTGGCCGGCCATGGTGGTGCTCCTCCATGGAGCTCCACATGGCACACCATTTTGCCTTTTATTCTTTTATGTATGACATAAAGTAGGGGCACTTTGGTACTTTTGTATGCCAATTTTGCCCCTTGGCTTTCCTATAAATAGAGGTGGATGGGCTGCCCCAAACTACTACTCCTTCTCACATACAAGTGCCATTGCAATGATCTGGCTTCTCTCTCCCTCCCAGCGAAATAGTTTCGTAGAGCCGAAAGGCTGTCTGGGTTCCGGCAGGAACTAGTTCTGGACAGCGAAGCCCTGCCGGATAGCTGACACCGTATGTGTGCAACTCTGTAGAGAGGTCGTAGTTTCGATCTTAGTGCCCGAGGGGCTGTTCGTGAGTGCCTCCCGAAGGGCTGTCCAAGTGACGGTCCGAGTTCTGTGAGTCCTCCCGAAGGGCTGTCCGAGTGACCGTTCGAGTTTCGAAGGTCCTCGTGAAGGGCTGTCCGCGACATCATCCGGGGGACTGTTCGACCGCCTCCCGGAGGGCTGTCCGAAGGGAAGACGAGGGTATACATCCTCGCGGTTGGGAGGTTGTAAATCCTAGCTGCGGGGATCTGCACCGCCGATCGTCATCGACTCTACTTCCGCTGCGCTACGAGTCGGTAACGAAAATGATCAAACCTTGTATGCAGTCTCCATAGTGGTCCTGGACTGGTGCGTAGGTCGGAAATTTTTTGTTTTCTGCTGCGTTTCCCTACACCTCCGTCGTGGGCTCCTCCGCCGCGGGGTCGAGGTCTGCCGCGTGGCTCACCCCCACGGCGAGCTCTTCCTCTTCCGGCGCGAGGCTTCTCCCTGTGAAGAGGGAGTGGTCGGAGGAGCCGGAGGAGCGCGACGGAGTCGCCGTCCCGCACGAGCCCGAGGAGATCGTGCACCGCAGCGTCGTCGGGCCCGAGGACTTCGTCGCCGATGTCGGCGCGGTCGCGGACGCCATTGCCGAACGCAGCTTGCGCGAGGAGGCGGAGCGCCGGCGCCACGACAAGGAGCTCGAAGCCCTCATACTCCAGCAGGCGGTCGCGGCGAACCTTGCCGCCAAGGAGAAGGACGACGAGTGGCAGCGCGCATCCGCGGGGAGCAGAGGGGGAAGTACATCGACCTCGGCAGCTCCGACGAGGAGGATTGAGCTCCTCCACCGCGTCGTCCATGGCCGCGAGCTCGCCGCCGTGAGATCCCCACCCCCCTCTAGTACTAGTACTGAATGTAGTATGTAGTATGAACTAGTGTTTGTAATGAATTAGTGTTTCATCATGTAGTATATGTAGTATATGATGAACTACTATGGTTGCAATTTATCCCGCAAAACTTTTTTTCAAATTATGCAGTTTCATATACGGTTTCTGTTCTGCCGCGCACATTTTCGACCCGCAAACGAGATCTTCGTCGAACTGTAAACGGCTTATGTGGGTCGGGATTTTGCGGGGTCTGCTAGAGATGCTCTTACTGATGGTACTTGGAGATATGACATCTTGGCAACAGATCATGCGGAAATTTGGCCTAGGTCCACTTGAGACATTTAGTGTTAGTAATTGAACCGAATGGTTATTCCTACTGAGTGGCATCTTTTGAATTGTAATTTAATGTTAGTCGTTTCATGTGTATTTCCTTTTTTATGTTATGTGCATGTATTGTTCTGATTGTGTTGATCAAGGTTACAATAATAACAACAACAACAACAACAAAGTTTTTAGTCTCAAACAAGTTAGGGTAGGCTAGAGGTGAAACCCATAAGATCTCGTGGCCAACTCATGGCTCTGGCACCTGGATAGCAAGCTTCCACGCACCCCTGTCCATAGCTAGTTCTTTGGTGATACCCCATCCTTCAGGTCTCTCTTAACGGACTCTTCCAATAACAAATTCGGTCTACCCCGACCTCTCTTGACATTCTCTGCACGCTTTATCCGTCCGCTATGCACTGGAGCTTCTGGAGGCCTACGCTGAATATGCCCAAACCATCTCAGACGATATTGGACAAACTTCTCTTCAATTGGTGCTACCCAACTCTATCTCGAATATCATCATTCCGGACTCGATCCTTTCTCGTGTGGCCACACATCTATCTCAACATACGCATCTCCACCACACCTAACTGTTGAACATATCGCCTTTTAGACGGCCAACATTCAGCGTCATACAACATTGCCGGTCGAACCGCCATCCTGTAGAACTTGCCTTTTAACTTTTGTGGCACTCTCTTATCACAGAGAATGCCAGAAGTTTGGCACCACTTCATCCATCCGGCTTTGATTCGGTGGTTCACATCTTCATCAATACCCCCATCCTCCTGCACCATTGACCTCAAATATCGAAAGGTGTCCTTCTGAGGTACCACCTGCCCATCAAGGCTAACCTCCTCCTCCTCACACCTAGTAGTACTGAAACCGCACATCATGTATTCGGTTTTAGTTCTACTAAGCCTAAACCTTTCGATTCCAAGGTTTGTTTCCATAACTCTAACTTCCTATTTACCCCATCCGACTATCGTCAACTAGCACCACATCATCCGCAAAGAGCATACACCATGGGATATCTCCCTGTATATCCCTTGTGACCTCATCCATCACCAAGGCAAAAAGATAAGGGCTCAAAGCTAACCCCTATGCAACCCTATCTTAATTGGGAAGTCATCAGTGTCGACATCACTTGTTCGAACACTTGTCACAATATTATCGTACATGTCCTTGATGAGGGTAATGTACTTTGCTGGGACTTTGTGTTTCTCCAAGGCCCACTACATGACATTCCGCGGTATCTTATCATAGGCCTTCTCTAAGTCAATGAACACCATACGCAAGTCCTTCTTGTGCTCCTTGTATCTCTCCATAAGTTGTTGTACCAAGAAAATGGCTTCCATGGTCGATCTCCCAGGCATGAAACCAAACTGATTTTTGGTCATGCTTGTCATTCTTCTTAAGCGGTGCTCAATGACTCTCTCCCATAGCTTCATTGTATGGCTCATCAGCTTAATTCCACGGTAATTAGTACAACTCTGAACATCCCCCTTGTTCTTGAAGATTGGTACTAACATACTCCGTCTCCATTCTTGTGGCATCTTGTTTGCCCAAAAAATGAGATTGAAAAGCTTGGTTAGCCATACTATCACTATGTCCCCGAGGCCTTTCCACACCTCAATGGGGATACAATCAGGGCCCATTGCCTTAAACGCATCATTTTCAACTGATGTAGTTTTAAAACAGTATTAGATATTTTGAACTATTTGATGATCACCTTGATTTTTTTGCTTTGCTTGCCCATCATATTTATAATGTTGATTAGACAAAAAAATGCATTATGCGTAAGACGATAATATTGACAATACAAATGTACCAAACACCATAAATTTGACGCAGTGTTTTTTCAAAGAAAATCATACATTGGGATAATGCATAGGCCAGAGGTAAGCCTCCTTTTCCAAAAAAACAAACTTCTCTATGTGAACAATCAATTGTCCCTTAATCTCCCATGGGAAACTTACAAAAGCCATCAGAATGCCACGATAGTGATTGCATACCCTCCTTTAGAATAAAATGTACCTTTTTGAAGTTCCAAAAGCACCAAAAGAAACCTTGAATTATTTGTGTTTATATGCCTAATGATTTAACAATTACTCATAAGGTCATCACGATTGCGTCCGATGTGACTTGCACAAGTGATCCTGGCATATACTTCTCAGTCGAATCATACTCATCAGTGACAACTTTTGATGATCCAACACTCTTATCCTTGCGTCTGACTTGCGCTCTTTTACTAGGCATAAAGTCATCTTCATCGTCGTTCTTTTATTCCCGACACACTGCGATTCCACCTTTGATGATTCACCCTCTGCACTGATGTACTCCCTCCGTTCCCGAATATAAGTCTTTTTAGAGATTTCAATAAAGACTATATATATGGATGTACATATTCATATTTTAAAATGTAGATTCACTCATTTAGCTCTGTATGTAGTCTGTATTGGAATCTTTAAAAGGACTTATATTTAGAAACGGGGGAGTATTGCTCTTAGAGCTGTTGGGACGCCGACTATTGTTGGATAACCATCCCATAGTAAGTTGTTCCACCCGTAGTCATGGATAGCATGGATTTTTAAAATGTGAAGTTGGGCTAAGACGATATCATAAATGGCGTGCCAGATGGGGCACTATATATGATTCATTCCAAATGGATATATGGTTGGCCTTGTCGACCAAATTAGTGGTTCGCATACTACTAGCTTAGCAGCGCTTGCAGATTAAGAATGCTGCCAATCTAGAATGATCTTTTCATGACGTTTTCTTTCCGCAAAACGATTATTTTACAGTTGTAACTGAATCTCTACTCCTAATGGGGGAGTCCGTGCGTCGTTTCGTTAGGACTCCCCACCGATCCCCACAAAGCCTTCCCTTCCCCTCGATCCCCCATGCAGCGGCAAAAAAAAAAAAAGTCATCCCCTTCTCGCTTCTTTCGCACCCAATCAAAAAAGGAAGGAAATTAACCAAGAAAAGGAAACGAAGCACAGGCATCAACCCCCTTCCTCTCTCCCGTTCTCTTTCCTTTCCCAGCTCTAGGGGAAATTGATTAAGGAGGATGAGAGGCCTCAGATCATGGATCCTCTTCGATTCAGACCTCTTGTCGTCGACCCATACGCCCAGGTCCTCGAGAAGACCCAGCGCCGACGAATCGTGGCTGTGGTGTAGACCCCTTGGCCGGGTTCGAGAGCCGGTGACCGCCCAACGGCAAGAGCACCGTGGTGCTCACGACTACACCACGTCACTGAGCGGCGTGCAGTCGATGTTCGAGGACTGCTCCACCGTCCGCCGGCTGCTCAAGAGGCTCTGCGTTGCCTTTCTGGAGCGCAACGTGTCCAGGCATGCGCCCTACTGGGATGGGCTCTGTGCGCTGCTGCCGGGCCAGACGGCGTGATGCCCCTGCCGCCCCGGCTATTCGCGGATGGTAGAGGTGGTGGCGTACATGAGCATTCATGGCTCCGCCTATGCTCCATTGCACCATGCGCCAGAGCACGGGCAAGGCGGCCTGCTCGGTGTACCACGTCGCCTGGTTCGTCATGTGCGGCGGGTAAAGTGGTCATCATTGTGTCTATGACCACGGCTCGGCCGCCGCCATCACTGCGAACCGCGTGCTATTCCCTGATGCAACAAGAATGACTTTACTTATTTTTTGGAAAGCGAGGTTGAGTTATATGAAACTCAGGCAAGAAGACGAAATGACTTTCACGTTACCAATTCCGTCTCGTCTGATCTTTTATTGGTTTTTTTTTCTCTCATGCCCTTCTGGGCGGTACAAAGAACTGATGTAGGGTACCCTGTACTTTCTGAATAGTTCTAACATTTTTGCTTCTGAAGTGTCACATGATACCGACAGTTCTTGACCAGAATTGATCCACATGATGATAACCTTATAAAGTCCTCAAGCAAATAAACTACAGGTTTGTCATTAAGATCTTGCTGCAATTTCTTGTTGATTTTTTACGCTCGTAGCACTCTAAAGTTACAGTAGTTAGAACTATGTTTTTCTACTTCAATTTTCAGTTCAGTTTGTGTTAGGATAGGCTGTAATCTCTGAACTTCATTTTTCGTCTGTTTCTGTTGCTACTACTAGAGTTGTGTAGCATGGTTTGCTTCTTTTACCAGCAGAGCACCACTCTCACTGCACTTATTATTATACATACATACCGAGGTTTCGGTCTAGAGAGAACGGTTTGGTTTGCAGCTAACTTCACTTTCTGTTTGCATTGCGAGCTGCAACAGGTCAACGGTTCAGTTTATGGAATGGCTCGTTCCTTGCATGCTTTTGCTATGAAAAGCTGCACGTTTTCTTCAGGGCAGATTATTCCAGAAGGAAAAACCTCTACTTGTATTTACACTCGTGCTCTATGTGTTGCTGGGTGGAAGAACTCTTTACTCCCGATTGATCTTCAATGGGGGTATGGGAAACAACTCTTAACTCTGGTGGAATATGTTTGCCTGCCATGCATGAGCGCTGCATTTGCCTCTGTCTCCTGCACTTCTTGTTCTTATCTCTGAATTTTGGCTTGTACGAAAACACGTTTCACAAAGCTGAACTAAATTTAACCTTTTTCATGTCTGATGGCTGCTAACTTAGTAGGAAGTACCTGTTGTTTTACATGTAGCTTTCATTCTTTTACAGTAGTTGACAGTATTTGGTAGCTGTATTTTCTTGCCAAATTCCCTGTAAGTTTTGCCTCTTGATGTGTTGTAATCTCTACTCTAGGTGCATTGCGATTTGCCTTTTAATGCATAGAAAGTTCAATGTAACTGTAATTCTGAGCTTTATTAGTCACTTTTCCCATGTTTTAAAGTACATCTGAATATGAGTACACTAGCAAGAAGTGGATTTTCCTCATGTTTTTAATGCAAAGTTCAGTCTAACCTTGATGTAGATGTGCTTCTAAGTTTTATTAGTCATAATAGGCTCTAATTCCTACGATCTTATTTTTTTCTCTTCTTTTTAGTGTTCGCCAAAGCATGTTAATCCGGTGGGCATTAGCATTACTCGAGAAGTAGTGATCTGTAGGAGAGAATCAAGTGAAATTTAGGAAATTTGATTGCTAGGGATCTGATCTGGATTGATCTGCCATGCTTTGCTGCAGGTTTATCATCCATATCTCCTTGTAGTTTCCTATTTTCTAGCTTCGCTCTCCGCCTCTTCTTCAATCTTTCTTTTCTCTCTATTTTCGCTACATAGAAGAGGTATATTTCCTATTGTTGTGCTTCAGCCGAAGTCTTTGTGTAGAGGGTTAGGCACGGGGGGCTTAGGAAGGTTATTCTGGCATGCTATTGGGCCTCACTAGAGTGCATTTATTCAGGCTGGTTGTAAACGACCTAAAAGTTGTACTGATATATTTCACACAAAATTTGAAACTAACTTTGTTTCCGGTCGATTCTTTCGGACATTCACAGGAGACATACACTTATGTTTTCTCATACATAGTAAAATAGACACTCCCTTATGGACAATTTGTATATGCAGGTGTGACCATGCATGGCAATAATTAGAGTGAATTAAATGGAAATGGAAGTTTAACCTCTTTGCAGTTTTCCTACTTGTCTTCTCATGAAAAGGAAGCATCGGAGTTGATAAAAAAGGAAACATCAGACTGTAGGTTCACGTTTGAATACTCAAAATGGTTGGACAAATGCTTAATGACAGGCAGAGAGTGGAGTTGTCATTGTCATTCATTGATTTTAGTTCCGCTCTGCATTTCTCTTTTAGTTTATTGGTGCTTGGAATTGGATTGGTTTGCACTGCTTGCTTTTATATCATTTTATTAAAGGAGCGCTTGCCACTAAACATTTTTTTGGCCTTTGTAGCCAAGTATTTATAGAGCGTATGGACTAAATTTGGAATTTATATGAGCTAAATTATAATATCAGAGTAGGCTGCCTCTTGTGGTCTTCAGTCATTCGCACCATGGTTTATCCTAAAAGAATATAAACATTTCTATCATGAGAGCGATAGCATAGTACTCCTAATATATTTAGTGTTATTCAGTAAGTTTTTTGAGGCATGAGCGTTCCTCAAAGAAAAAGATGCGTCAGTGATAGCCTTTGAGTTTTTGAACAATTGCTGCTGCACTGAAAATGCCTTGCACACATTCTACTAGGTTCATTTTCTAATGTTGAATCCTGACAATTTGAGGAACGGAGTGAAGGGAAGATGCGAGGAGCAAGCTCTGCCTTCATAGGATGCAAGAACTGTGACCAGGAATTCGGGTGTGCTTGTATGTTACTGTAGGGCGACCATTTCATGGTGGATGTTGATGATCTCAGATTTATTCGATGCTGCAGCGAAGTAAAGTTACTATTTACTTCTCAAGTTCGGACTTGCATGTCAAATGAACATAATTTGGCTGCAAGATTAACATCTAAATATTTGTGTGCGTGCACACATCCGTGCCGATACATTCACATGTAGGTAAGTAGAGGTGGCGATTATGTGTCAATGTAATACTGTAATATAGGAGCATGTAGGCAAATGATGTCAAGGACAGTAGAAGAGGCACGTCAGACTGGGTGGTGTCTTCGCTTGTTGATCTGTCACTCGGGGACGATGCAAGGGATCTGCATTCTGAACTAATGAGTGCAGGTCGGTACCAACACTATTGTCCATGCAGCCATCAACGCATCTACCGCCACTGGAGATGCATCCACAAGAAGTTGCAGCCATCTGGGGTCAGCTTCGTCCAAGTGCAGGCTCGCAAGTCAGCGATGGGGGAGACTACGGAGGATGCACTCAGCGAGAGAGAAAACGATGGCGGCAGTGAATGACTGCGAGAGGAGGCACAATCAACGAGTGATCATGATTATGGGTCAATAGCTCCTATGCGACGTCTTTCGTGTGAATTGGCTACAAAGCGACATCGTTCGCAAGAACAGCTCCGCTGCGACATCTCTCTGCGTGCAAATAGCCCAGGCACGACATGGGCCTTAAGAGCAATCTCTGTCAGGATTAGGGGGAGCCGGGTGGGACCCAGACAGCGGCGACATGGATTTGTTTATTTCGAGTTCAGTCAGCCCGGGGCGTGCACTGTAGCGACCCCTGCCTCTGTTCATGGCGGAACCATCTCAGTTGCCGACCTGGCGCACATTTCCCTGCCACGCGCCGCCGTCCCCCCTTGGAGCTCACTCCTCTGCGGGTTTTTCCCTGTCGTCTCGGCTTCTCCGGGCTGGAGGAAATCAATCCTGGCGACGGGTACCCCCTGGCGACGGCGGTAGATGGAGCGGGCTAGACGAGCGGCGGCGCGAGAAGAGAAGCGGCAATCTTCGTCGAGGCGGGCCGCGACGCAGGGCTATCGCAGGTAACGGCGGCGAGGGAGGGTGGAGGATGGGGTGGTGCGGGTCCACGGTCGCAGAGGAGACCGGCGGCCCGATTCGTGACGGGCGTGACACGGGCAACGGCGAGGGATCCAAGCAAGGGGCGATACCGGATTTCGGTGAAGCAGGTGTTGAAGCTGGCGTGGCTGCGTCACGGCTACGGCGGCAAGGGTTTTCCAGTTTGCTGTCATTCACCGTCGAGGGCGAGACAGAGGTTTGCCTCCATGCGGGGGAGTACTTTTGGGGTTACTTTTGAGAACTGGCCATGTAATCACTATGTCGAACACCTTGGGGGCGTGCTCGGGACATGCCGAATTTGAATTTGTGTGAAGCAAAACCTGCCTGAATTCTTGTAATGATATTCTCAGTTACAGTTCTAGTTAGTCCATGGATTATTTGCTCCCCCTGATGAATAAAATGCAGCAATTGATGAATAAAGTGCAGCAATTCTTCAGTTAACAGAGTGCATGTGCAGAGTTCTAGTTGGGCCGTGGGCTGATGAGGACTGTGAGAAAAAGCAGGCCCAAATTGAAAACCCGCTTGGTGCGCCCATGTTGCTTCGAAAAAAAAAGGTCGTGCAGTAAATTTTTGATGGATCATTTTTTGATACACAAAAGTAAATCGATAAAACATTATGTGATACATTAAATTAATTGAATCGTTTTTTAAGAAGGATAGATAGATCCATTCATGCAGCCATTGGACCATTAAATTAATTGAATCGTTTTTGAACACATGTATGTATTGTGAATTTTTTTCGCTTTATATATTTGTTGCATACTTACATGAACTAAATTAGATAGAACATGCATGCATGCTTACATGAACTAAATTAGATAGAATGCATGATTTTTTTTTTTTGCTTTACATATTTGTTACATGCTTACATGAACTAAATTAGATAGAATGCATGATTTTTTTTTTGCTTTACATATTTGTTGCATGCTTACATGAACTAAATTAGATAGAATGCATGATTTTTTTTGCTTTATATATTTGTTGCATGCTTACATGAACTAAATTAGAGAGAACATGCATGCATGTTTACATGAACTAAATTAGATAGAATGCATGATTTTTTTTTGCTTTACATATTTGTTGCATGCTTACCAATTTAAAAAGATAGATCAACCCAACTACTCCAAGGCCAACTCCTCCAAGGCCGAGTCCTTCACTCGTCGTCGTCTGTGCGGTCCAACGGTCCAAAGGGTGGGCCGCTTTTAATTAAGCCCAACAACGCATGGCTGGTCTGCTCGTCCAGCAAAAAAAAGGGGGCAAAAAAGGCCAGCCAATCATAGTGCAGCCCGCGGATCACTGACGTAGCCCTAGTGCCTGATCCAGACCGTCCATTCACGGCGATCCAATGGTCCGGACGGGTGCGGGGTTTTGACAGGTTTGGAAGGGGTTTTGATGGGGTTTTGAGAGGTTTTCAAGGGTTAGGGTTGAGCATAACTAATTAAAAAAAACAAAAATATATAAAACTTGTGCCAATCATCATTCTATGTGACTAAGTTGCTAGGAAAAATAAGAAACTTGGACTACGGAGTTTTTCATGAAAAAACCTTCACAAAAGATGGCTATCACGTACGAGGTTGTATGGTTTTCAAGGGTTAGGGTTGAGCATAACTAATTCAAAAGAAATTTAAAAAAATTTAAACTTGTGCCAATCATCGTTCTATGTGACTAAGATGTCAAGTTTCTTTTTTTGGCTCATTTGGAGAAGGTCGAAAAAAAACTTGCTTACAAATGGGGCTTTGGAGGGGGGGGGGGGGGGGGGGGGGGGTGTTGGAGCTCATTTGGAGCACATTTTTCATGTCCAATGTTTCACATAATAAAAGTGGTCCTATTAATCACCTAACATGCATAATAGTACATAAATCATTGTAACACCAATACCACATACCAAATAACTTCAAATTTGAATTGTGGCTCAAATTTGAATTTTGGCTCAAATTTGAATTTTGTCTCAAACTTGAATAGTATTACACAAATACATATCATATCAAAGTTAAAATACAATTACACAAATTTGAATTTTGTCTCAAACTTGAATAGTATTACACAAATACATATCATATCTAAACAGCCCCATTTCTAAGCAAGTTTTTTGTCCACCATGTCTAAAAAAGCCAAGTAAATTTGAGTTGTTAGTATATGACAAACTAAGAACATGTGCACTGGTTTTCCATTGTTTTGATTTTTTTTTAATTTTTCATGCTCATTTCAAATTTTTTATGCTCATTTCTTAGTCACTCCAAACATTTTTCAAACTAAGATCTAGCACTGCAAGTTTCAAACATGAACATTTTTCAAACAAGTTTCAAACATTTTTCAAACAAGTTTCAAAAACCTAGTAAAAAAACGCTAACTGTGCTAGATCTAGCACTGTTCTAGGCCCAGCAGCAGGATTCGGCCCGCTAATGTTTTTCCGATGATTTAATTCTCACGGTGCGCCTTTTAACTTTGGGCCACAACCCACCTACTAATCCATTTCTCAGGCCACGGCCCAGCCTCCCGTTCCCCTCCTCTACTTATCCGGTGAAATGTGTCGTACCCTAGCTATTCTCACTCCCTTGCAGATCTGCGCCACTCTCGCCACCGGCGACCAAAACCACCACCCCACCGCCGCAGATCAAGCGTCCGTGCGACGATCATGAGGCCCAGATGTTCTAGCAGGCGCGGCGGCCATTCCGGCGGCGGAAACCGCTCCGACAAGGAGCGGCAAGAGGCGAAGCGGCCGGCGCCCGGCTCTGACCCCGAACGGGCGGCGCGGGTTGCTTCCGACGCTGCTCGGAAGCGCGGCGCGCGCAAGTACACCAACTGGAGGCTCGTGGCGCCGCCTGCGTTCGCTCGTCGCGAGGTGGAGGAGTACGACTGCATGACGGAGCTGGCGGCGGCGGCGGGAGGCGGCGGCGCGGGTGGTGCGGGTGGCGCGGGGAGCTCCGCCATCGCACGCACACCACTGCCGCCTCCGAAGAGGGAGGTGGAGGAGCAGGGCTTGGCACCGCCCGCCGGGCGCCGCGGTTTTCTGCCGGGAGACTACCCCGACGACGGCGACCTCGACTGCGTCATCGCCGAGATCATGGAGCGCACCAAGGACGAGCCGCAACAGCTCCTCGCGCGCCGGCAGATGGAAGAGGAGCTCGACGAGTTCCGCTACCGCGAAGCTATCGAGAAATCCCGCGCCGACAGGGGGTGGGGCACCTCCGACTCCGACTCCAACTGAGCGGCGCCGCCGCCTCGTCGCCGCCGCACCCTTGGGGCTCAGGTGAGCCCAATTTTGGATCGAACTAGGGGTAGGAGCTGCGGGATCTATCTAATCGACTGAAATAGCGTAGATCTATGTAATCGAACCCGTAATCGAACTACTCCGTGCCCGTGTGGCTTTTGCTCCGACAAGCCCGCCATTAGAACTACCGTGTGTAATAGTACCCATAATTATCTGCTATGTTTGCTGAATCCTGTCTGTCTTGTTTGAATTCGGTTGAATGCTCGTAAAATTTGCTGTTATGCTTGTCTAAATCGGAGCTCGTCGGCGTTGCCGTGCTTCGTCGCCGGAGAAGAAGAAGAGGGAGGATGCGCGCGCAGGGGAAAACGATTTAACGGTCGTCGCTGCTGTCTGGGTCCCACGCTGACGTGGATAAGCTGTGGGTCCCACCCCCCTAATCCTGACAAAGATTGCGCTTAAGGCCCATGTCGTGCCTGGGCTATTTGCGCGCAGAGAGATGTCGCAGCGGAGCTGTTCTTGCGAACTATGTCGCTTTGCAGCCAATTCACAGGAAAGACGTCGCATAGGAGCTATTGACCCCATGATTATGGTTTCATTAAGGAAGGGAACATGATGCATTGTGAAACGAGAGCACTTTAAGGAATGGGGCATTTTGGTAATCAGGTTTTTTTAATTTTATTTTCTTAGTATGCACTTATTTGTTTTTATATGCGTTTTTCTTCCTGTCCAAAAGTGTTGTCTTGGTCACTTTTGAAGCATAAAGAGAGACAAACTTGTCACTGCACTATCTATGTCTCTTGTTATTTGTAAATAAAAGTTTTAATAGTACACCACATCTTTCGTGGTGAGCTTTTTTAGGGTACCCTGTAGTGAATAAGGACCGTCCATCCGCGAAATCAAACGGCCATGACCGACCTGTACTGCTGCAATCAGGCCAACAACATGGCGAGCAGTATTAGTAGCACCGGTCGTTCTCGACCAACCAGTATACATGTTCTGAGGTCAGCTTCTACGATTCACCTCGCACCGACCCACCCCGCCCGTTGTTCTCATCTACGGACTCTGGTAGAGTTCCGGTGGCCACCGCCGTGCCTCCTCTTTCTTCTCCAGCCCGCCTTCCCTCGCTCAGGAAGCCCGAGTCTCGTTCCTTCCCCGTGCATGGATCCGGCGCTCGACTGCGTGGCGTGGGCCTCGGCCCAGACCGTGCTCTTCTTCTCCAATAGGTCCGACACGACAGCCATGAGGCCTTGGCTTGCGCCCCTCTCATGGCTGGCTGAGCATACCCCATACCGCGCTCGTTTTGTCTTGGTTCACAACGGCAGCGAGGAAACCACTTGGCGCCGTTGTCCGTCAATGCGGAGGCTTGCCGTGTGCAGAAGTTCGTCGTCCCGGCCATGGCGCCCAGGCAGGACGGAGGAGGGCGTTGACGTAGCCGTGGTCGCCAAGTGTTGGTTTCATGTAATGTATGTATGCGAGGAGAGCATGGCAGCGATGGGAGCGAGCAGGCGATGCTGATTCCAAGCTATTACTACGAAATAGGCTGGCATCTTGGCCCATCAACAATCCCGTTTCAACGGTGGGATTTAATTATACTGGTCCCCTCACGCCAAGCAGTATAGGGTACCATAAAAGAGCTCGTCGTGGTACGTGAGAACCGTTTCAGTTGTAAATCATGCATACAATAGGTTATCATTTGTCAGGATACAACAGGTCGATTTGTAGATTTCTTAAAGTTTTTAGAAATGCCAAGGCAATGATAATGCGAGATAACCTACGTCCAAAAGATATGGTGCCCACCATTTTTGCTATCTCCAAAAAGAAGTCTTTGAACGTCCATGCGGCCTTGCACAATAATAGTTGGCTGGATCAACTTGACACTTCCGGCCTCTCGATGCAACAATTACAAGAGTTCACCTCCTTGTGGAGTTACACGTCTAATGTTCACCTTGCTGATCAGCAGCTTGACTCCATCTCTTGGACGGTGTCCCCCTCTGGAAACTACTCCGTGACCTCTGCGTACAAAGCTCAGTTCCTCGGCATGGTCACGTCCAACATGAAGAGCAATATTGAGTTATGCGTCTAATGTTCACCTTGCTGATCAGCAGCTTGACTCCGTCTTTGGAAGGTGCCCCCCTCTGGAAACTACCCCGTGACCTCGGCGTACAAAGCTCAGTTCCTCGGCATGGTCACGTCCAATATGAAGAGCAATATTGAGTTACCCGTCTAATGTTCACCTTGCTGATCAGCAGCTTGACTCCGTCTCTTGGAAGGTGCCCCCCTCTGTAATCTACTCCGTGACCTCGGCGTACAAAGCTCAGTTCCTTGGCATGGTTTCGTCCAACATGAAGAGAAATATTGAGTTACACGTCTAATGTTCACCTTGCTGATCAACAGCTCGACTCCATCACTTGGAAGGTGTTCCCCTCTAGAAACTACTCCACGGCCTCGACGTACAAAGCTCAGTTCCTTGGCATGGTCTCGTCCAACATGAAGAGCAATATTTGGAAATCCCCACCCCCCCCCCCCCCCCCCCCCCCCCCCCACCCCCCCCCCCCCCCCCCCCCCCGCCCCCAACAAAAAAAAAAGCAAAATCTTTGCATCGCTCATTAACGAAAATCGGGTTTGGACAGCGGACCGTCTCACAAAGCGCAGATGGCCAAACTGTGGCCAATGCCCCCTTTGCAATGGCGCCCCAGAGACAGCGGCGCATACGATCTTCCAATGTCGCTTCCCCATCCGCATCTGGAACGTGGTCAAGGATTGGCCCTACTTGATACTGCCTCTTGGAACGCTTTCGACGACATCAAGTCATGGTGGGACTCCTTCATTCACCATGACATTTCTAAGGCAAGGCGATGGCATCCCTTTCCATGTTGGTCACATGTGAGATCTGGAACGAGCGACTCTCACGTCTTTAACCACAAGCAGAACCCTCCGCCGATCATCATCCGGCGCATAGGTAATGAGGCCTCTTTGTGGGTCGTGGCCCAGGCTAAGCATTTGGGTATTGCCATGCAG
This sequence comes from Thinopyrum elongatum, assembly GCA_011799875.1. NCBI lineage: Eukaryota > Viridiplantae > Streptophyta > Magnoliopsida > Poales > Poaceae > Thinopyrum > Thinopyrum elongatum. Next base: position 23,763,443 of record CM022298.1, read on the forward strand.
GGAGAATTGGCCTTTTTTTTCCTTTTCCGCATTCTTTTTTTTTTCGGCGCATTCGTGCGATCATTCTGTAACACACTCTTCTTAATTAATGAATGTGGCAAATCTTTTGCCACTTTTCAAAACAAATAAATAATGCGAGATTACAAGCTTTTAAAACAATAACAATGCAAGAGGGCCGTTGAAGAAAATATATGTAGAAGGGGGGAAGAGAAATTTTCCTTTAATTACAAGTTTAAGTAAATATCAAGGCCAAATGTGGTTTACTAGCTGAATTTAAATCCCTATTTTTAACAGTAATTTAATCTATAAAGAAAGGCCGTGTGTTATACCACTGCCCCCGGCACATAACTAGCTATCTGCCGAATATTTTTCTCCCTTTAATATTTTAGTCATAACTTATAGAGGGAAGGAGCCTTCTTGAGAAGGCAACACACTCGAAATCAAGAGATTGAGAGAGAGGGAGAGAGAGGGGGGAGATCGAGGAGAGAGGGAGCAAGAGTGGGATATATCTTGCAGGTACACATTGGTAGGACAACCACATTCTAAAATATAAATGGGATTTGGTGGTAAGTCATCATTGTGTTTGTTTCCGATCTGTCACAATATAACTTTCAAGTCGAATGTGTTGTAGAAATGTTCTCCGATAAATATGTCTTTAGCTCTTCATATTTTAGTATGGTTGTAAATTTATCTGTTCGCATATCACTCCGAGAAACACTTTTAGTTGAGGGAAGGGAAAAAAGGAAGAAAAGGACAATACTTTAACGGTAGAAAAGAAGTCACCAGTGCAGCCCGTTGCACGCACAGCGTTCTACTAGTCACTGTATAGGAGCCCATTAGCCTCGCACCATCCAGCTCCCCCTTCCCCAAGGTATGAGTGCTGCCTCCTTAACTTCTTTAATCTTGTACGGAAAACCGCTTCGCTCTGTTCCTTCGTGTCAGAGGCGACGGTACCTGTCATACTTGACGCCAGCGAGATGCTGATCTCCACCCCTCTCCGCCCGCTGCTCCGGCGGCTGGTGGAGGGGGGTGGGCTCCCGTTTCTCTCATTGCTGTTTCATTGATTTAGGACATCATCTTCGTGTAGTAGTGACAGTTTGGTGAGATTAGTGTTGTGTTGAATAAGGTGGCATTGGCCTCTTCCTCACCGCGGCGATGTCCTTTCCGGCGACGCCGCTGAGCCAATGGTCTCGCCTGCTTGCCGTTCGTTTGGACTGGTAGGCCTTATGTTTCTGGCGTCTGGCGGTTGTCATCTCTTATCGCGGTGCCGACAAGTGGGACAGATTGATGCTGGTACATGGTTGGTGGCATGATGGTTGCAGATTTGGCATTCTTCCCCAGCAACGGCAGCGGAATGCGTCAGATCTGGATCCAGGTTGGCGTGGGGAACACCCTCGGTCGACACGCCACATCGTCAAGTGGTTGTTCTGCAGGTCTGGGCTTCGGCTCACAACATCTACAAGGCTATGTCACTGGCCTGGATTTCGGTTTGCTGGTGCTCTGCCTCTTCCCTTGGTGTGCATCTTGGCGGCACCGGTGGTTGGCAGTAATTTCAGATTTCGTTGTTTGCATGGACTTCTTTTGAGATGAGATTGCTGACCACCCTTGCCGGGAGGTTGTTGTTTGCATGGACTTCAGTAGACTTATTTGTAATATTTTTTGTGTGGAGTTCTTTCTGCAAAGTTTTCTGGATATCTGTCATGTCCCGGTTTTTCTGATAGTTTCCGCATGTATGTGCACAATTGTACTCTGTTTTATTGAATAATACTTCCCTCTGTTCTTAAATATAAGACCTTTTAAAGATTTCACTATAGACTATATACGAAATAAAATGAGTGAATCTATACTCTAAAGTATTTCTATATGTATCCGTATGTAGTCTATAGTGGGATCTCTACCAGGTCTTATATTTTATATTTAGGAATTCGGAGGGAGTATAATATGTGTGGTTAAGAAAAAAAGTATGAGTGTTGCAAGACGACGGTCAGCCACAGTCCGATCTCCAAGGTACGGACGCTGCAAAAATGTATGCGTACTTGTCCAAGTTGATTTTGAATTGGCACTTTTTTTTCAGTTGTATATTTAAATAATAAATTGTGGCTAGGCTAGCTTCATTTCTAAGCATTTGAAGTGTTGCGCGTTGGTGCTTCACTGGCTGCCACGTGTTCACACTAAATTATTGGCTAGTCTTTTTTTTTTCATATCTTACTACCTTTTAAGGAATTTACATAGGATGATGGGTGGGCAGCTTCTCTTTCAAACACACTAAAGACGCATACGCTCATACATACACACATACACTCATTGCGGTATACATGGCAGGCCTTTTTTACATTTTTACTGCCTCTTAAGGAATTTACGTGGGATGATGGGAGAGCAACTTCCCTTTTAAACACAGTACAGACGCAGATGATCATACATACACACATACACTCATCGTGATATACCTGACATGTCTTTTTTACATTTTTACTGTCTCTTAAGGAATTTATGTGGGATGATAGGAGGGCAGCTTCTCTTTTAATCACAATATAGACGCAGATGCTCATATATACACACATACACTCACCGCGGTATACCCGGCAGGCAACTTCTCGGTGTATTTTGTCCAGTGGTTTTTAGCCAGCCAACCGACCCAAACAAAAGATGCATGTCCACTCACCGCTTTGCTTTATCTCTCGAGAGTCCTCCTCCCGTCTCGAAACCTTTTCTTTTTCTTTGACTTTCCAGCCACCTCCACACCGCCATAGTCCACACACACACACACACACACACACATGAACTCGCTGCGGACCACACCACCAATGCCGCGCATTACCTCGGAGCATTGCTAACATACACCTATCCTTCACCACCTACTCAGCCACCTAATCCGCTGCCAGTGACTTGGGTCCAGATGGTGCCGCCAGTCAACGGCGCGTGACCCCGGTATACCCGGTGGCGGTGGCCTCACTGCTCGGCGCTGACGCGCAGCTATACGCATGGGCAGGCCGACGATGGTGTCACACATGAGGCCCTTCCCCTCGGCGACAGCCATGAACAAGAGTTCATTTGTGTCATCTCATAGTACCAATACCCAACCGTCGCAAATCCGTTAGTAGCTTCGAAAGGATCCTAGAAAGATAACGCACACTATGTTGGGTTATTTCTTTTGGAATGCAATTTGAAAGATGTGAGGTCATTACGACTAAACTGGATCCAAATTTGCTTATAGAAGATAGCAGTCACCGTGTCATTCTATGCATTCAGTTTAGCAATAAATGATGTCTATGGAAACTGAATAGTTATGGAACATGTAAAAAAATTAGTTCAAGTTTGGTGCACCAGACTGTTAAATGTTTAGTATAGTATGTGGTAAAGGTTTACCTTTTGCCCTTAAAATCAGAGAAATTATTCACACCTTATTTCACTTGGTGTTTGCACCAAAAGTGAATGCCCACCACCACCGACACGACAAAGGAGTTCGTTCCCACGACATCCCCATTCAGGATCTTTCTAAGCTTCAATTATTGTAATAATAACTTAGTGGTGCTCTTTATCTACATCAAATTACCATCTTTGAGAAAAAAATTAAGATAAGATGTAACCAATAATTAATTTAAATCAAGATTGCATCATGTTCATATTAAGTAAAGAAGTTAAGGACTTGTCTTAACCAAGTTTCTCAGTCTAATGGTATGGTGTGGTCCTTTTTAAGATAGGGAGGGATAGGTAGATATGAAGATCTGGGTTTGGAAGGGTTTTTGAACTTCAGTTTAGGTTGTTTTAGGTCCTATGTACAGATGCCTTTGCATATTTATGAAAAGAAAATCTCGCTGTATCCCTCAGTTTTTTTTGGATTTGCACATAAATCCTATGTCTTATGGTTTATTTTTTAAGCACCATATTTGTGTACATTCAACTTATATTAGCGGTCTTTTAATCCCGCTATGTGATATTCTCTACTCTAGATATCTTTCTGGATTAATATACTCTGTTTGGATGAGTCAAGAGGAAGACAAAACCGAGAAGTACTGCCTTTGGGAAACAATATGTTCAGTACCAAAGTATTACATAGTTTATTTATATGTTTTATCCTGACACTAGTTTCAGGCATAGGTTACACGGAATACTATTTGTAATGAAGGGCAAGGTTACCTTATGGTGCTCGATGTTCCTTCTTGTTATATCAAGCGCTGTTGTTACTACTCTATAGTTAATTTTGCTGCGATTTGTGTCTCTATTCATTAAGGGAAAGCAACTGTTGATAGAAATTCTGAGGAAGACGAAATGTAGGTGTTTTGTATGGTTATGCTGATTGTCCAATTGTTTCTATTTTCATTTCAAATGACAAAGTGCATTTCTGTTTTGCAGCATGCGTCATTCTTACCAGACAAGTTGGCTTCTCATAAGATTATCATTATTTTTTTGTCTCTATAATCGAACCATGGAGTATATTCAAAGTCCAAAAAGGTATTGAGCAGTTACAGTTGCAATTGCAAGATCGTGCCTGCTGGAAGTCCTATTTCAATTTTTGATTATCCAGGAGCTTGCTCACATGCTTGCTAAGAAGCTCTGACTGTTCCAGCTAGCATTAACATAATATACATAATTAGATAAGAATATGAATGGTTTTCCTTGGGATTCCCATGAGGGGCTATTCTCTACATAGAAATAATACATTTTCTTCCACTAATATTCCACATTAACATACATGCAGAGAGATAGATAGAGAAAGAAAGTGTAAAAAGTTGTTGTTAAATGCTCAGTCCCATATATTATGCGTATTTTTGAAGAAGAAAAACAATAACGGTGATGGGTTTGAATAGCTTTAATTAATACTCTTAATTTTTGTTGGATGTAGTATTAAATGTACTTTGTTTTCTTGATGTAAGTAATAAGAATAGTGTCGGCAACCAGCTCGACCTCCATACCACCATCACGCCTTCTCTTACTTCAAGATAAAAACAACACACACGTACGCACGGGCTCAACCACGGGCGCGGCGTGTTGCCGCGCCTTCTGCCTGCTAGTCTTTATTACGTGCGTCGCCATAGACTAATCCGATGGGAGAATCCTTCAACGACAGACACCAATCACCATGCTAACAAGTTCTTTTAAGACACCAAATCACCATGTTGGATGCTTGCTATATACGGACTTGCATAAATTTGCACTCCCTGTGCGAGAGAAGACTGATCATCAAGCGGGAGCAACTACAATAGAAAACATGTTAGATAAAATGAGAATAAACGAGACACAAGAGACAGTGATTTTTACGTGGAAACCTTTGTGGGAGAAAACCACGGACGCACGAAGGCGCAATCACAATGATGGAGGAGTATTACAAGTACGAGACGACAGACCGTCTTTAGATACGACTACATGGAGTATATATGAGGGCAATACATAAGAGTCCTTGGAGGACAAGTAAACGAGTTGTACTAGTACGCGTCGGTACCAACGCAAAGACCCACATCGTTTGTACTACGTCTAGTCCAATACGGTAGAATTTGGATCACAATTTAACAATCTCCACCTTAAGCCAAATTCCCTCCAGTAGTCGAAAAAAGTAAATAACTCCATCCAAATCAGCATAAACACCTTGTGCGTCAAAGTCCATAGGACTAGTGAGAAATACCAACTAAACCTGAGCAAAGCTCAAACTTATTGGTAGGAACTGGCTTTGTCATCATATCAGCTGGATTATCATGAGTACTTATCTTGCATACCTTCAAATTGCCTTCAGCAATAACATCTCGATTATAGTGATATCTGACATCAATGTGCTTCGTTCTCTCATGATACATTGGATTCTTTGTAAGATATATAGCACTTTGACTGTCGCTAAATACAGTAGGGCAAGATGAATCTCCACAAAGCTCAGCGTACAAACCTCTCAACCAGATAGCTTCTTTGCAAGCTTCAGAAATAGCCATATACTCAGCATCAGTAGTGGAACAAGCCACAATAGACTGCAAAGTTGCTCTTCAACTCACAGCACAACCACCAATGGTGAAAACATAACCTGTGAGTGATCTTCTCTTATCTAAATCACCAGCAAAATCAGAATCAACAAAACCAACAAGTCCATCTCCAGTTTTTCGAAACTGTAAATAAGCATTAGAAGTACCTCCCAGGTATCTGAAAATCCACTGAACTGCTTTTCAATGCTCTTTTCCAGTATTAGCCATATATCTACTAACAACACTCAATGCATATGATAAATCAGGACGAGAACAAACCATGGCATACATAAGTGAACCAACTGCACTCGAATATGGAACTCTGGACATGTACTCAATATCTGCATCTGACTTAGGACATAAAGCTGATGATAATTTGAAGTGTGCAGCTAACGGAGTACTCACCGGCTTGGCATTATGCATATTAAAACGACGAAAAACTTTATCAATATATCCTTTCTGACTGAGATATACTTTTCCAGACGGCTTATCTCTGGACATTTCCATGCCAAGTATTTTCTTTGCTACACCCAAATCCTTCATCTCAAATTCATTACTCAATTGCTTCTTTAGTTCATTAATATCTGACATACTCTTTGCAGCAATAAGCATATCATCAACATAAAGGAGCAAATAAATGGCTGAACCATTGACAGTTTTCAAATAAACACAGCTATCATAATTAGACCTTTTGAAACCTTGAGAGAGCATAAAGGTGTCAAATCTCTTGAATCACTGTCTAGGAGATTGCTTCAATCCATAAAGAGATTTCTTTAACTTACAGACAAGCTTTTCTTTTCCAGGAATAACAAAACCTTCTGGTTTTTCCATATAAATATCCTCTTCTAATTCTCCATGTAAGAATGCAGTTTTAACATCCAATTGTTCAAGCTCAAAATCATACATGGCAACAATACTGAGTAAAGTGCGAATAGAGCTATGCTTCACAACAGGAGAAAATACTTCGTTATAGTCAATACGTGAAATTTGGCTATAACCTTTAGCAAATAACCTTGCTTTATATCTTGTCTCATCATTAGGAGAAACACCTTCTTTCCTCTTGAAAACCCACTTGCAACGAATAGGTTTCTTCTCTCTAGGCAATTTTACTAAATCCCAAGTGCCATTCTTTTCAAGTGATTCCATCTCATCATGCACAGCAGTCATCCACTTATTACTATCACCAGAAATAATAGCCTCGGAATATGAAGAAGGCTCGGCATTATCTTCAATTTCTTCTACAACAGATAAAGCAAAATAAACAATATTGCACTCTTCAATTAACCTTTCAGTTTTATTAATACCCCGCCTAACTCTGTCACGTGCGAGATTCCAACTGGATGGAACAATAGGCTGATTTGGAGTGGGAGTGACATGATCATCATCAACGACGGGTTCATCATGTGCATCAACATTTTTCTTATCGGATGTATCACTGGAATTAATAACATGCTCCACCTGAACAGTAGGCTCCTGAACAGTAGTCTGATGTTCACTCTCAACAGGAACGTTAGTAGATGGAACATCATGTAACATAGCAGTTTCATTAAAGATAACATTTCTGCTAATAACAACCTTCTGGGTTTCAGGATTCCACAATTTAAAACTTTTAACATCAGACTTATAACCAAGAAAGATGCACTTAACAGCCCTAAGCTCCAATTTTCCATTATCAACATGAGCATAAGCAGTGCAACCAAAAACTCTCAATTGTGAATAACCAGCGGACGATCCATCGAGACCGTTCCAGCCGCTGTTGTTCGATCCACCGGGTCGTTGCTGCTACATACAGGTTTTTTAAGCCGCCGAGTTGCCACTGCTGTTGCACGTACGGGCAGCACTACTCCACGTCAAATCCATCTAGCTTCAAGTTCCGAGGGCATTAACTTGTGCCTACTGGTGCTACTTGACGGCTAGTGCTTCCTTTGCTCACGTGAATACTACTAGTCGATTGCTGTTCATCTTCTTTTCACCTCAATTACTACGTCCACATCCAAGGCTTACCAGGTGCTATTGTTTCTAGTTCTTTGCTCCGCATAACTTTAATTCTATCAAGAATTTTTCTACCGGCTTGTACTACTTTGTGCACAGATTTATCTACTCATGGCTTCCATGAAGTACGATCTTCCGCTGCTGGACCGTGACACAAGGTTTACCCTATGGCAAGTAAAGATGCGAGCGTTGTTGGCACAGGCCGACTATGATGATGCACTGGATAGTTTTGGGAAGCAAAGGATTCAGAAATGGACTGATGACGAGAAGAGTAGGGATAGTAAGGCTTTGTCACAAATTCAACTCCATTTGCATAATAATATTTTACAGGAAGTTTTGAGCGAGAAAACTGTCGCCGCTCTATAGTTAAAACTGGAAGGGATTTGCATGACAAAAGATCTCACCAGCAAGATGCATCTGAAGCAAAAATTATTCCTGCACTGGTTACCCGAGGGAGGTAATGTTTTGAATCATCTTCCTGAATTTAAAGAGATCATATCTGATCTAGCTGCAATGGATGTTAAGTATGAAGAGGAAGATACTGCTTTAATGTTACTTTGTTCACTGCCAAGTTCTTATACCAATTTTAGAAACACCATATTATATAGTCGTGATACTCTCACGCTTAATGATGTTTATGAAGCTTTGAATTCTAAGGAGAAGATGAAATTAATGGTGCCTCATGATGGTTCGAGTTCATCCCAAGCCGAGGGATTATCTGTTCGTGACAGGACAAAGGAGAAGAACTCACATAATGGAAACAGGGGCAAAAGTAAAAACAGCTACAGGGGCCAGTCGCAATCCAGAGACAAGAAATATTGCAGATATTGCAAGAGAGACGGGCATGACATCTCTGAGTGTTTCAAGTTGCAGAACAAGAAAAAGAGGAAAGGTAACAAACAAGGTGAAAATTCTGCTAATGTTGCTCGTGATGATAGTTCCGATGATGCTCTTGTCGTTTTTGCTGTATGTGCTGAGACCAATGATGAGTGGGTACTTGACACTGCATGCGAATGTTGAAGTTGTTCCTTCAAAACTTTGAAGTTGTTCCTTCAACACATGTGCTGAGACCAATGATGAGTGGGTACTTGACACTGCATGCGAATGTTGAAGTTGTTCCTTCAACACATGTGCTGAGACCAACGATCCATGTACGTATAGACATGTCAAGCTCATTGCAACTAGTGCATCACGTTGAAGTTGTTCCTTCAACACTTGAGTGGGTACATGAGTGGACCAATGATAAATTTGCACTCCCTGTGCGAGAGAAGACTGATCATCAAGCGGGAGCAACTACAATAGAAAACATGCTTGTGGGAGGAAAATGGAAAAAATAGTTTTAGACCGTTGGATCGAACATGGATGGCCCATACACTACTAGGGAAAACCTTATACACAGAAGCTTACCTGTAGCGCCGGTCAAAAACAAGCGCTACTGCTACTTACCGGTAGCGCCTGGTCACAAAACGCGCTACAACTAAGGTTATAGCAGTAGCGCGTCTGCAGGAAGAAGCGCTGCTACTACAATTCCCACACTGTTCTCGACAGGCTAGGAATAGTAGTAGCGAGCTTAGGTAAAGCGCGCTGCTGCTAAGTTGGTTGTAGCAGCGCATTTTTTGGGAAAAGCGCTACTACTAACGAAAATAAAATGAAATGAAAAACATATAGAAAAGTAAATGAAAATGAAAGAAATAGAAAAAGGAGAAAGGAAAAAAGAAAATGTGAAGGAAAATAAAAGAAAAAGAAAAATAAAGGAGAAAGGCGTAGCAGTAGCGTGCTTTCATAACAAGCGCTATAGCTAAGTTAGCTATAGCGCTTTTCTGGGCCAGCGCTACTGCTATTTTTTACTTAACCCCCCGCGCGGTATTTCTTCCCCCCCGGCCACTTCCCCCAAATCCCCCCTCTGCTGTCGCCGCCGTCGTCGCCCTACATCGCCGTCGGCCGCCGCGCGCCCTCCCTTCGCCCTCCGCACGCCGTCTGCTGCTCTCGGTGGCCGTCTGGTGCCCGCCCTCTGCCGCGCGGCCGAGCCCCGACGCCGACCTCGACGTCGCGTGCCCCTCCCTTGGCCGCTCTGCCTCTTCCTGCTCCCTAACTCCACCGGCGCCCGAGGTGAGCACGCCTACACCTCCTCCTCCTCCCCCCTACCTCTGCCTAGCTAGGGTTCCTAGGGTTCATCAAATTAGCTAAGGTTCATCTAATTAGTTAGGGTTCATCAAATTAGCTAGTACTTGTAGATGCTTAAGTAGTTATATAGTTGTTGTGCACCCAATGTAGTTAAGTAAATATAATTTTTAGGACAAATTCCTATGGTTCATCAATGGGTGCTTAAGTAGTTGTAGATGCTTAAGTAGCTAGCTAGGGTTCATCTAATTAGTTAGTACTTGTAGATGCTTAAGTACTAGGGCAGTAGGGTTTTTTTTTTGCAGGGTAAAAAAATTCAATATAAAAATATAAATTTCTATTAGTGCTGCAAGTCCAGTAGGTTATTAATTTGTACTGATTTTTTATTATGACAGAAATTTAGGACATAATTTGAATTGAGTTCTAGGGTTCATAATTTGAAATTTAGGACATGAATTGAGTTCTAGGGTTCATAATTTTTATTAGGACAACAATTTAGGACAGAAATATGTAAAGGTTCTAGGTTTCTAGGGTTCTCCATCTATATTTGGTTTTTGAATTGAGTTTGAGAGAGCATGAGATTTGTGTAGATTTTCTTGAAGTGTCAAACACTAGGAGATGCAAATTTGAAGTGGTCATGTTATATGCAAATTCCTCAATAGTGTTTGCTCATGTATATCTACTGTTGTAGTTGCTCATGTACAGGTTCTTAAGTGGTCATGTTATATGCAATATTGAAGTGGTTCGATTGTGCCCAAGTGGCCTTTTGTTGTTTGCAGAGAATGAAGCCGAGTGGCCTATGTTTTGCCGGAATGTTGATTCATTTCCGTTCTGGCAAATTTCAGGCACTCGATTTGTCCACTTTGTAGCAAAGGTCATGCCAAAATTTTCCGTGAATTTCGGCATGACTTGTGCTACAAACTAGGACATATCGAGTGCCCGGGATTTGCCGCAACGGCAATGTATCAACATTCCTGCAAAACATAGGCCTTTTTTATGTCATTATTCATTTTATTAGGTTTAGAATTAATTGATTAGATTTAATCGTAGGAAACATGGCTAGCAACGATGAAGGATAGGGTTCTGGTGATTGCAACGTCTACGAGGCGGCAGACACCTATTTGAACCTTCTCGAGGAGCAACGGTTGTTGCAGGGCCCACCTGTCACATCCGAAACTGTGACCGACATCGAGACCGGCGCCGAGACCGGTGCTGAGACTAAGACCGGCGCCGAGACAGGCGCCGAGACCGGCACCGAGACTGGCGAAGCCGGTATAGAACCAAAACCGAAGAGGATGCGGCGCCCAAACTAGCTCATCACTACTAGACTGGTGGTCATGGAGGTGGACTCCGTCAATTTTGAGCCAAAAGAGCCTGCGGAAGCGCGCGCGTGCTACGGCAATCAAATAGGCTGCATCCTACGGTCAACCGCCACCATCAACGATGAGAAACTAAAGAAGATACCAGATATGGAGCACTCCCTCCTAACTAAGCTGCACCAGGTATTCTTGTTCCCGGGCCGGGATGAAATCAAATATACTCAACCGTGGCAAGACCCGGCAATGAAGAAGATAAACAAACACGCCATGGGCTAGTTTAGCGGCATGTTGTCCGCCTGGAAAGTAAGGGTGAAACATCGGATCATCGCCAAAAAGGAACCCTACTCCGAGATTGTAAAGGATAATCCGACAATTACGGAAGAGTAGTTCGAAATATTCAAGAAGGCTTGCATTGCCGAAGATGCCAAAGAAAAGTCGGAGTACATGAAGGGGCTCCAAGAGAGGAACATGGGGTGCCACCACCTCGGAAGCCGTGGTTACGTGGGGAAGAGGCCCATATGGGCCAAGGAGGATGCGGAACGCGAAAGTCTGGGGATCCTAGACCCCTTGGTGGAGTTCACCATCCCGCAGGGGCATGACGTCATCAGGGCCCAGTACCGTTGGGACCCAGTCAACAAGGTTTTCGATACGGACGCGGTCATGAAGGAGTTCATGAGACTGCTGGTAATTATTAATTTACCCCCTAATTTAGCTTCTGATCAATTCGACTGCACATTTAGTCACATTTGTAAACGATCCATGTTCCTTTTGCAGAAAGAGCAGCACAGGATTGCGGCCGAAAGTGACTCGCCGTCTGAGGCATTGGCGAGGCCCAAGTGGGACACCCCATTCAACCGGGCCTTGAACATATTGAAAGGACTCCCGGTGGACACTCGGCCGTCGTATGGACGTGTGCACGGCGTCGGATATGGCGCCACGTGGAGGAAGTACTACTGTGAGACCACAGAGGAGAGAAAGGAAAGACAGAGGTTAAATGAAGAAAACATCGACAAGAAGATTGAGATTGCGGTTGATAAGAAATCAGCTGAGACAGTCAAAGCAGCGGTAGCTGCCGCAAAAGAGGAGATGGCAGCTTCGTATAGTGTCTTGGTTCTGGCTATCATCAGTTGGACCAAGCAAAATCCAGATAAAGAGGCAGCGGACTTTCCCCTTTCCAACTTCTTCGGGAGCAGCTCGTTTAGCGCACCTGCTCTCGCACCCGCTAGCAGCCCATCCTCCGTCTCTGGCTTGCTCGGCGGGGCTTCGTCTTTGGCCGAGCTCGACGCCCTCACGGTACCTGTCACACCGGCCCTCTTTAATATATGTATAATCTCCCGTTTTCGTTGCCTTTCAGATGTCTCATGTCGCAGACATGTCTTTGCAGGCCGACATAACCCCGTGCACCATACTATACACCATCGACGGCCAGAAGGAGGACGTGGGAAAGGCGACGATAGTGAAGCCAAAGGAACAATTATTCCACAGCCGGCCGATCCCCACTGACGTCTTCAAGGTTTTCGTGGCCAGTGTCAAACTGGGCCACGAGAATTTGGCTCCTCCGGTAGCACTAGGGGGAGATGACGACGAGACTCCGCGGCGGCTTGGCGATTGCAAGCGTTGGGTCCTGTTGTGGCCGAAGAGTCTGCTTCGTCTGGAGGCGGCCGGGAGCACACCCACGACCAAGCAGTCTCAGCAAAGTATGAACACCAACACCCCACCTACCCAATTAGCGTCGCCTGTTGTGCCGGGTGAGGAATAGGCTCCATTAGTGGCTGATGACGTTGTCGTCGTCGAAGAAGCAATGCATGATGCCATCGACGAGGATGACAATGACCCTCTACAGTATCTCAATATCGGCACCTCTGATGACGGAGGATTGATGGCTCAGCAGTATGAGTACTCAGGGTTTGAGCGTGATGAGTTGGTGCCTGAATTGCCGGAGGATGAACGTATTATCGGCTCACTTCCAGTAGCAAAGAAGCATAGGAAGAGACCGAGGAAAGGCAACAAAGCTGCTTCTATGATCCAGCCGCCTCAGCAGCCTCGGTTTCAAGACTGTATACCTATCCCCGGTGCAGCAAAATGTCATATCCCCGGTGATCCGATCCTACCTAAGGCAGCGGTAGAGGCCATATACGGCGATCTAAGGAGACTTCATGATGATGTGCTGTGGAGAGAGAAAAGCCTGATCGCCTCAAAAAATCTAGGATACCCGCTCTACGTGGTTAACGTGCTGCAGCAAAGGTTGTACGTCGACACATTCCCCGTGGAGAAGTTCTTCCTTCGATTCGATTACATCTTCGACATGTTTCACTTGAAAAAGTTAGATTTTACGTTTGTCCTCCTTTTTTCCTTGTACATGAACTACATCATCAGGATTGAGCAGATACGTTATATCTGTGTCGCTGACCCATACTTCATGCACGAGGGCTTCTTGGCAGTCTGCCCAAAGCACCGTGAATACGCGAGTAACTACATCGCCGATTTCATGGTCGGCAATAAGGACAAGGAGACGATTCTCGTGCCTTATCATCCCATGTAAGTCATCCGCGCGGATATCCTTCCTTCGGTTTCAATCATTCATTTGCACGCGTGGAGGCTAATTTGAGGTGTACTTATTTTGCGCAGCGACGGGCGCGCCGTCCTCATCATCCTTTACCCCTGATTCTCCCATGCTCTTTACTTAGACTCGTCGAAGAACATGAAGAAAAAGGATTACACCCACATCAAGTCTGTTCTCGACAGTGCTATCTTTACCTACGGCCTATGGGGTGGAGAGATCATGGTCGAGAAGACAAGGAACCGCGCGCCCGCCTTTGGCCATAAGACCGACTTCTGCTGCATCCAGCAACCGAGTGGTACTCTCAATGATGGATTCTATGTCCTCCACCACATGCTGGAGTACAGACGGGATCAGCAGAACCTTCGCATGTCACCTAGATCCGGTGATGCCCATATTCTGCAATGGGCAAAGAACCTAGGAGATATCCCAGATCATCGACCTCGAGCTGAGTTCTATCACATCCAGCATGAACTTGCCCAAATCATCATGAAGGAGGTCATAAAAAAACAGGGATGTTCTACGAAGAAGGGCAAATGTCGCGGGAAGACGTCCGAACAAGCGTATCGGCTCAGCGTCTCGACCTGAAGCCTTTCACTGCGCTCGGGGACTATCTCCCTGACTTGGATGGATGGCACGACATGTTGGAGTGATTGACGATATATGACAAAGTGTCCGTTTAGTCCATACTTTCTCTGTGACGAAACTTTGAGTTATGCACGACGAAACTTTATTTGTGATGTAATTAAACTGTCCTCCTCAACTAGCGAAGATCACTCTAGTTAGGGCATTTTGGGTACGATGAACTTTGTTATTTATGCTTATGATATGTTGCTTCTATTTTTGCCAAGTTTGTCTCTTTCTGTTGCTCAACTATATATGTTGCATATTATCGACTCATGTGACGATGCAGGTACATAGATCATCGATGGCGAAGAAGTGCTACGCCAGGAGTATACGACGAGTGGCCGGAGTGTCAGGCCTAGGTGTACCGGTTTCCGAGCGACAGCCAGAGAGGGTTCGATAGCAGAGCCAAAGCGGAAAGTAGTTAGTTTACGTTCACGCTAGTGCGAGAGAGGGATACGAACCGGTGCCTCAAGAAATACTACATTATGTATGATGAGACATGCCATGTAACTTGTATAGCTATATCGTGACTATGATGTGAAAACATGATTTGTGTTGGATGATATGATGAGACTATTATGTGTATGATATGATGAGCATTTTGCCAGTTTATGATATGATTAGAATACTGTATAAAATCTATACAAAAACATCACAAATACGTAGCAAAAAAAGATATGTGAAAAATATAGTAGTACGCTCTTTAGCACTGAACAGGAAAACGCTACTGCTAAGCCTCTTAGCAGTAGCGCTGGTATGGACAGCACTACTGCTAAGTAGCTATAACAGTAGCGCGGGTAGAAACGCGCTACTGCTAAACGTTAGCTATAGCGCCGTTTCAGTAGCGCGGTGCCCCGCGCTACTGCTAGGCTTTTCCCTAGTAGTGATAATCTAGCTAGTGGGGGATCTGGGCACACTTGTTTGCAAAATAGTCCTTCATTTCTAGTAATAGCGTTAAGTCTGTCTAGTTGCAATGAGCTTGACATGTCTATACGTACCCTGGTCGAGCCTTGCACGAGTGACTGTTGTGTAGTCATTAATTTTACAGTATTTGTATTTGTTCTAATTTAAGATTTGGCTCACTGGAGAATATACTGTTTTTGAAAGGATATTTGTAAATCGCACCCTGGACGACCTTTGATCAATGGGCATATTGAAGCAGCACAATGGTTGTGGACGAGCAACTCCACCTTGCTACTACAATGTGTACAGCACAAGTGTTGAAGGAACAACTTCAACATGCAACGCTAGATATCACTCTAGAGGCGAATGTAGGCCGATATGGCAGCAAGAGTTCAATCCAGAACTCCTAGAGCACAAGATCTACTCCAAGATCTTAGATAAGAGCAACAAGTTCTATTATAGGTAGTGGGTACATAGTCTGGTTCCAAAGTAGAGGTGAGGACCTCTATTTATAGGGCTTTGGGAAGCCTTCACATACTTCTACTTATAGCTGGAATACTCTAGAAAACATTATTTAAGTTTCACCATTCTACTCATAGCTACTCATAACTAGAAGACTAGAAAACAGTAGGTAGGGTAAGAAAAGAAAATACTACGCTAGAGTGGAAGCATCTAGAAGTAGCCAAACAAATCTGACATATGATTTTTTTTCCTCATCTAGTGTTCCTCGTCATTCTCCCCTGGTTGTTTGGAACTCGCCCTCGAGTTATGTTCATAGAGTGCTTCTTCTGGATGGTAGAGAGTGAAATCTGCAACATCGAAAATGTTGGATATACCCATGTCGCTTGGAAGATCTATCACATAAGCATTATCATTTTTCTTCCTCGCGATAGTGAAGAGTCCGTACCTTCACTGCCTAAGTTTTCCTTTAATACCTAAAGGTAGCCTCTCTTTTCGGAGGTATACCATCACCTTATCACCAACTTGAAATGATTTCGACCTCCTTTTCTAGTCAGCAAGTTGTTTATATTTCTGATTTTGTGCTTCCAAAACACCACGAATCTCTTCAAATAACACAGTGTAATTATCAGCAAAGGACAATGCTGATTTTGAGTTTCCCCTTGATGGTAGCTTCACCAGGTCCACCACATGTGTTGGAACTTTAGTGTAGGCAATGGAAAAAAGGACTCCTTCTTGTGGATCTATGCTTGGAGCTATTGTAGGAGAACTCTGCAAGGGATAAAGCCAAATCCCGTTGTCCCTTTCTTTCTCCACAAATGCAACGGATCAGATTACCCAAAAACTTGTTCACCACTTCTGTTTGTCCATCTGTTTGTGGATGAGCAGTGCTAGAAAATTTCAATTCAGTGTTGAACTCCTTCCACAAAGTGAGCCAAAATGCAGCAAGAAACTTGCTATCATGGTCTGAGATGATGGACCTTGGTACTCCACGAAGTCTGACCACTTCTCGAAAGAATAGGTTTGCCACATGATGAGCCTCCGTTGTCTTGCGGCATGGGATGAAATGAGCCATCTTAGATAATCTATCCACGATCACAAACACGGCATCACTCCCTCGTCTTGTTCTTGGCAAGCCCAAGACAAAGTCCATAGAGATGTCATCCCATGGAGCAACAGGAACAAGCAAAGGCATGTATAACCCCGTGTTTTGGACTTGGCCTTTGCAGGTTTGACATATAGGGCATCACTGAACAAACTTTCCAGCATCCCTCTTTAGTTGTGGCCAAAAGTAGCGAGCTTCCAGGTTAGCGATAGTCTTGTCCCATCCAACATGGCCACTAAGATCGCTTGAATGGAGTTCTCTAATTAGTTTGTCACATAGAGAACTCCTCGGGATGCACAAACGATCATTTTTGAAGAGATAGCCATCCTGCACCAAATAGTCGTCACCTAATGGCTGGCCCCTGATGTGCTTCACCCAAACATGGCCAAAGTCTTCACCATCCTCATACAACTCCTTCATTTGATCCATGCCTGGAAGTTCAGCTTCAAAAGAAGTCAAGAGGCATGCACGACGACTCAAAGCATCGGCCACTTGATTAGGTGTCCCCGATTTATGCACGATGAGATAGTTAAACCTCTCCAGATATGCTACCCATCTCGCTAGCATGCGGTCAACATGCTTTTGATTTCTAAAATGCTTCAAGGATTGATGTTCACTATATACAATGAACTCTTTAGGCAACAAATAAACTTCCCAAGTTTTCAAGGCTCTGAAAACGACATACAATTCTTGCTGACAGGTGCTCCATTTCGGTCTAGCTTCACTTAACTTCTCACTAAATAAAGCAGTGGGCTTCCTTGCTTGAGATAAAACAGCTCCAATGCCTACTCCACTTGCATCACACTCCAACTCAAAAGTCTTGTTGAAATCAGGTAGCACCAAGACAGGAGCTTGTGATAGTTTTTGTTTAATCTCATTGAAACTAGCTTCAGCTGCTTCTGTCCATTAGAACTTTCCTTTCTTCAAACACTCGGTAATTGGTGCCATGATAGTGCTGAAATTCTTCACAAATCGCCTATAGAAGTTGCAAGGCCATGAAAACTTCTTACCTCAGAAATGGTCTCCGGAGTTGGCCATTCTCGGATTGCTTCAACCTTAGTCCTCAACACGAATACCATCACATGTTATGACGAATACTAGGAAAAGAAGTTATGTTTGCAGGAAAACACATTTCTTCAAGTTGACGTAGAGCTCATTTTCCCTTAGTACTCCTAGCACCTTCCGAATGTGATCAAAGTGTTCATCCTCATCCTTGCTATAGATCAAGATGCCATCAAAATAGACCACAACAAAGTGGGATAAGAAGGATCGAAGGACTTGATTCATCAAGTGCATAAAAGTACTGGGTGCATTTAAGAGTCCAAATGGCATGACTAGCCATTCAAACAACCCTTCCTTTATCTTGAAGGCGGTTTTCCATTCATCCCCGGGTCTCATACGGATTTTGATGATATCCACTTCTTAAATCTAGCTCTGTGAACACTCTTGATCCACTAAGCTGATCCAACATATCATCTAGGCGGGGAATAGGGAATATGTACCTTATGGTGATCTTGTTTACGGCTCTACTGTCTGTACACGTGCGCCAAGATCCATCTTTCTTGGGCGTGAGCAGGGCTGGTACAGCACATGGGCTAATACATTCTCGAATGTGCCCCTTTTGTAGCAATTCCTCTACTTTCTCCTTCAATATATCATGCTCTTTTGGGCTCATTCGCTAGTGTGGAAGATTAGGAAGACTTGCTCCCGGAATTAAGTTGATTCTATGTTGAATCCTTCTCATCAGTGGTAGGCCTTGTGTCTCCCCAAGTATGTTATGAAATTCTGCTAATAAGCCACATACCTTTGCTGGAATTTCAACATTCGGGTGCTCTTCTCCTTTTACAATACGTGCAGCACACAAATCTGCCCCCTTCAAGTCTTCCATAAACTCATTAGAGGTGTGGGAGATAGTTAACATACTTTTCCCCTTGTCCTTAGAGATATTACCGTCAGTTTCGTTTGGTAGAATAATGATCTTTCTCTTGTGCCAAATGAAAGAGTAATAATTTTCTTTGCCCTTGTGTGTAGTATCCACATCAAATTGCCAAGGTCTCTGATACGTCTCCAACGTATCTATAATTTTTGACTGTTCCATGCTATTATATTATCATTCTTGGATGTTTTACAATCATTTTATAGCAACTTTATATCATTTTTTGGAACTAACACGGACTAACGTTGTTTTCAGCAGAACTACCGTGGTGTTGTTTTTTGTGCAGAAATAAAAGTTCTCCAAATGCAACAAAACTTTTTGATGATTTTTTTTTGGAACAAAAGAGGCGCTAGAAGCTTCGTGGAAGGACCAGAAGGTGAAGGAGTAGGGCACAAGACACCGGGGCGCGCCAGGAGGCCCAGGCGCGCCCTGGTGGGTTGTGCCCTCCTCGTGGCCCATCTTCGCGTGATTCCAACACTAAAAAATCCTATAAATAGAGAAACCCCCAGAAATAACCCTAGATCAGAAGTTCCGCCGCAGCAAGCCTCTGTAGCCACAAAAAACCAATTGGGAGCCCGTTCCGGCACCCTGCTGGAGGGGGAGATCATCACCGGAGGCCATCTTCATCATCCCTATTGTCTCCATGATGAGGAGGGAGTAGTCCACCCTCGGGGCTAAGGGTTTGTACTAGTAGCTATGTGTTTAATCTCTCTCTCGCGTGTTCTTGAGATGGCACGATCTTGATGTATCACGGGCTTTGTTAATATAGTTGGATCATATGGTATTTTCCCCTCTCTATCTTGTTATGATGAATTAAGTTTTTCCCTTTGAGATTTCACTTTTATCGGATTGAATACCTTTATGGATTTGAAAGCACTTGATATATGTATTGCATATGAATACCCGTGGTGACAATGGGGTATTATATTGATTCACTTGATATGTGTTTTGGCACTAAACTTGCGGATTTCCGAGGTGACATTGGGGTAATCTATTTATAGGGGTTGATGCACGTTCTCGTCTTTGTTTCTCTGGTAGAAATCTTGGGGCACTCTTTGAGGTTCTTTGTGTTCAATTGAGTATTATGAATCTGAATTTGTTTTGGTGTTATTTTAGTACAAACTCTTGATAGATCGATCGGAAAGAATAACTTGGTGTTATTTTAGTATGAACTCTTGATAGATCGATCGGAAAGAATAACTTGGCGTTATTTTAGTATGAACTATTGGATAGATCGATCGAAAAGAATAGCTACAAACAATGTCTTCTTATGTTCTCCGCTAATTAGGAACTTTGTAGTGATTCTTCATCGCACGTTGAGGGATTGTTATGTGATCCAATTATATTAGCATTGTTGAGAGATTGCACTAGCGAAGCAATACCGTTTGTGCTCCGTTTTATCACTTGCTACCTTGCTGTTTTTATTTATTCAGATTATAAAAAATATTTCTACCATCCATATTACACTTTTATCACCATCTCTTCGCCGAACTAGTGCACCTATACAATTTGCCATTGTATTGGGTGTGTTGGGGACACTACAGACTTTTTGTTATTTGGTTGCAGGGTTGTTTGAGAGAGACCATCTTCATCCTACACCTCCCATGGATTGATAAACCTTAGGTCATCCACTTGAGGGAAAATTGCTACTGTCCTAAAAAACTATGCGCTTGGAGGGCCAACACGAGCCTACAAGAATAAAGTTGCGTAGTAGACATCAAGCTCTTTTCTGGCGCCGTTGCCGGGGAGGTTAGGTAAGCGGCACTCACGCCCCGTCAATGAAGCTCTTTTCTGGCGCCGTTGCCGGGGAGGTGAGTGCTTGAAGGTATATCTTTAGATCTTGCAATCAAATCTTTTAGTTTCTTGTTTTATCACTAGTTTGGTTTACAAAAATAAAACTACAAAAAAATGGATTTGAGGTGGTCTCATATTGTTCATCTTTATAATGTCTTTCTTGAAAATGATGGATCAGAAAATTGTGCTCAATTGATAGAAGAAGAATTCAATAAAATGTTTGGCATGAATGATGAGCATGATTGCAATGTTGCTAGTATGAATTCTTTGAATATCCATTATGCTAGTGATATGCATAGCCATAAGCTTGGGGATGCTATGTTTGATGAATATGATATTTTTAGTCCCCCAAGTTTTAATGAGAAAATTTATTATGATGAAAGCATGCCTCCTATTTATGATGATTATATTGATGAAAGTGGATTTGGAGAGATCATGACTTTATTTAGTGATGATTCCACTATTTCAGAAGAGGTTTCAATTGACTATGATCACAAATTTGCTATCTATGATTATTATGGTGATGACATGTATGCTATAAAAGAACAATGATAACCATCAAACTTGTCATCATGATTTTAATTTTCAATCACATGATAGTTATTTTGTTGAATTTGCTCGCACTATTATTCATGAGAATAAATTTGCTTATGTGGAGAGTAATAAAATTTCTATGCATGTAAATCATGAAAAGAATCATTTATGTAATAGCTATATTTTTGAATTAATTCTTCATGCTACTGAAAATCATTATGAGAGAGGAACATATGCATTTATATATTGCAATAATATCAAGTTTTCTCTCTATGTGTTGAGAATTTTGAAGTTATGCTTGCTTTGCCTTCCTATGCTAGTTGATTCTTGTTCCCGTAAATTGTTTGCTCACAAAATACCTATGCATAGGAAGTGGGTTAGGCTTAAATGTGCCTGCGATGTGCTTCATGATGCTCTCTTTGTGTTTCAATTCTTATCTTTTATGCGAGCATCATTGAAATCATCATGCCTAGCTAGAAAGGCATTAAAGAAAAGCGCTTGTTGGGAGACAACCCAACACTTTTACCTACTATTTTTGTGTGTTCACATGATTAAGCTACTGTAGTAATCATGTTTTATATCTTTTGTTTCAATAAAGTCCCAAGTAAAGCCTTTGGGATAGTGTGGATGATAGTTGACTAGATTCTGTGCAAAAACAGAAACTTTTGTGCTCAGTCTAGTAATTTTAAAATTCACTGGAACATGCTTTTAATCTGAGTTATTTTACAGATGATTTATATACAAATTCCCTACGTTTTCCTAATTTTTCAGAATTTTAGGAGTAGCAGAAGTATGGTTAGAGTACAGATTATTACAGAGTGTTCTGTTTTTGACAGATTCTGTTTTCAATTCATAGTTTGCTTGTTTTCTAGTTTCTATTATATTGCTCAATATAAATTGTGGAAATTATAGGGTAAAGTAGGCATTGAGTGGAAACAATTATGAATCTTATCTTGACAGTACCAAAGTGAATGATTTGTCTTTATCATACTAACTCATCTCACGAAGTTTCGTTAAGTTTTGTGTGATTGAAGTTTTCAAGTTTTGGGTGAGATATCGATATGAGGAGAATAAGAAGTGACAAGACCCCAAGCTTGGGAATTCCCAAGGCACCCCAAGGTAATATTCAAGGAATATGCAAGCAACTAAGCTTGCGGATGCCCCGGAAGGCATCCCCTCTTTCGTCTCCAACATTATCGGTAACCTCACTTGGAGCTATATTTTCATTCATCACATGCTATAAGTTTTGCTTGGAGCATTATTTTATTTTACTAGGATTTGATTGATGTTATTTAGAATAATGTTTTGCATCTTTTACTTCAATAAAAATGTCATGTATAGCCTTTGCCATGCTTATTTTGCAAGTATATGAGTTGCTGTTTCAAAACAGAAAGTTTGTCGCTGTTGCAAAACTTCTCCAGAAAATTCAGAATGTCATAAAATGTTGAAATTTTTTGCACAATAAGCTATGATAGATTTTCTACAGTTCTGTAATTTTTCAGAATTTTTGGAGTTATGGAAGTATGAAGAATATTGCATTCTTTACATACTGTCCTGTTTAGACAGATTCCTGTTATGTTTGCATATATTTGCTTGTTTAATGATTCTATTTGAGGATAGGATTATTAAATATGCAGAGGCATTTAGCATGCAATGTTAAATTATAATCTTAGTGATTTGCTACAGTAGATAATGATAAGGTTATTGCATTGATTTATACTAACTTATCTCACGAGTTCTTGTTGAGTTCTGTGTGGATGAAGTTTTTAAGATTGAGGGAAACCGTGATATGAGAGGAATGAAGAAGACACAAGAGCTCAAGCTTGAGGATGCCCAAGGCATCCCAAGTTAATATTCCAAGAATTCTCAAGCATCTAAGCTTGGGGATGCCACGGTAGGCATCCCACCTTTCTTCATCAACAATTATCGGTTAGTCTCGGTTGAGCCTAAGTTTTTGCTTCTTCACATGATGTGTGCTATTCTTAGAATGTCATTTTATTTTGTTTTGCTTGATGTTTCAATAAAATTCTTAGATCTGAAAGTCTTTTAAATAAGAGGGAGTCCTCAAATAGTTACCCATTTACTTAACTACTCGCTTGATCTTCACTTATATCTTTTTGGAGTATTTTGTCAAATTCTCTCATGCTTCACCTATATTATTTCGAGAGATGAAAATTTTTATGCTCATGTTCTTCACTTAAATTTGTTTGAGCTTGTCGAAAGCAATTGCAATATATGAAACTAGTCCCAAAGTGATAGATATTCAAGAGGGATATAATAAAAACTTTCATGAAGATCATTGGACAAAATGAACTTGATTCTTTGTAATAGTTTTGAGATATGATGATAGTGATATGTGAGTCATGTTGGTGAGTAATTATGCTTTAGTAAGAATATAGGTGTTAAGGTTTGTGATTCCCTATGCAAGCACAAAAGTCAATAGTTATGCAATGAAATTACATCCTACTTGTGGTGCATTATTCGGTGTTAGTTATGCTTAATGCTCGTTTATGAGATTTTTCGTTTCATGGTTGGTTTCTTCTCAATCTTTTTGCTAGCCTTCACTTGTACTAAGTAGAAATACTACTTGTGCATCCAAAAACCTTAAACCCAGTTTTGCCATATGAGTCCACCATACCTACCTATATGCGGTATTTCAGTGCCGTTCTAAGCAAATTTGTATGTGCCATCTCTAATTTTCAAAATAAATTTCCTTTTTGTGTGTTCGTACCGCTCATGAAATGGTAGGGGGTGGCCGATATTTTTCCATGCTAGATGCATTAGTCTCACGATGAGTGTTTATTCACTTGTCATTGCATGAGAGTATGGCAAAGGTATTAGGGATGCCCAGTCCCGAAATGAACAGAAATTTACTTTATGTTGTCAAATAATAAATTCCTTGAAAAGTGTTGGTATGGACGGTACCCGTGGATACGGCTAGCCGTGGAATGTGAAAGAATGGTGGAAAAGGAATAAACTTTATTTTCTGTTTGGGAACCGTCTATGATGTATCTAGCATGGAAAGTATTGGGAACTACTAGATCATTTTCGCTGATGGGAAAAGCATGCCACCCAAAATATTTTATCTCTCATTTTTTTCGCTTTGAGCTCTGGCACCTCTACAAATCCCTACTTCCTCTGAGAAGGGCCTTTCTATTTACTTTATGCAATTTTTTTTTATTTGAGTCTCCATCTTCTCTTATAAAGCACCAACTAAGGGGCACTATGATCGTACTTGAGCATTGGATGTAGCTAATATGCGAGTGTGTTTCATGAATGGATCAATGATTGAGCATGATGGGCTAGGGATAGCTTTCTTTAGTGTTGATATTTTGAAACACATGGTTGCTTGTTGATATGCTTGAGTATTTAAATCTTCATGTCAAAACTAGACTATTACTTTGAACCATATAAAAGTCCATATGTCCATGCTACAAAAGAAAAGAATATGTGATGAACATGATACGCAGCATTCCACATCAAAAATTCTGTTTTTATGATTTACCTACTCGAGGACGAGCAGGAATTAAGCTTGGGGATGCTGATACGTCTCCAACGTATCTATATTTTTTGACTGTTCCATGCTGTTATATTATCATTCTTGGATGTTTTACAATCATTTTATAGCAACTTTATATCATTTTTTGGAACTAACCCGGACTGACGCTATTTTCAGCAGAACTACCGTGGTGTTATTTTTTGTGTAGAAATAAAAGTTCTCCAAATGCAACGAAACTTTTTGACGATTTTTTTGGAACAAAAGAGGCACTAGAAGCTTCGTGGAAGGACCAGAAGGTGAAGGAGTAGGTCACAAGACACCGGGGCGCGCCAGGAGGCCCAGGCGCGCCCTGGTGGGTTGTGCCCTCCTCGTGGCCCATCTTCGCGTGATTCCAACGCTGAAAAATCCTATAAATAAAGAAACCCCCAGAAATAACCCTAGATTAGAAGTTCCGCCACCGCAAGCCTCTGTAGCCATGAAAAACTAATCGGGAGCCCATTCCGGCACCCTGCCGGAGGGGGAGATCATCACCGGAGGCCATCTTCATCATCCCTATGGTCTCCATGATGAGGAGGGAGTAGTCCACACTCGGGGCTGAGGGTTTGTACCAGTAGCTATGTGTTTAATCTCTCTCTCTCTCATGTTCTTGAGATGGCACGATCTTGATGTATCACGGGCTTTGTTAATATAGTCAGATCATATGGTGTTTTCACCTCTCTATCTTGTTGTGATGAATTGAGTTTTTCCCTTTGAGATGTCACTTTTATCGAATTTAATACTTTTATGGATTTGAGAGCACTTGATATATGTCTTGCATATGAATACCCGTGGTGACAATGGGGTATTATATTGATTCGCTTGATATGTGTTTTGGCACTCAGCTTGCGGATTCCCGAGGTGACATTGGGGTAATCTATGCATAGGGGTTGATGCACGTTCTCATCTTTGTTTCTCTGGTAGAAATCTTGGGGCACTCTTTGAGGTTCTTTGTGTTCGATTGAGTATTATGAATCTGAATTTGTTTTGGTGTTATTTTAGTACGAACTCTTGATAGATCGATCAGAAAGAATAACTTGGTGTTATTTTAATACGAACTCTTGATAGATCGATCGGAAAGAATAACTTGGCGTTATTTTAGTATGAACTATTGGATAGACCGATCGGAAAGAATAGCTACAAACAATTTCTTCTTATGTTCTCCGCTAGATAGGAACTTTGGAGTGATTCTTCATCGCACGTTGAGGGATTGTTATGTGATCCAATTATATTAGCATTGTTGGGAGATTGCACTAGCAAAAGTACGGACCCTAGGCGTTGTTTTCAAGCATTGCAATACCGTTTGTGCTCCGTTTTATCACTTGCTACCTTGCTATGTTTATTTATTCAGATTATAAAAAAAATCTACCATCCATATTACACTTTTATCACCATCTCTTCGCCGAACTAGTGCACCTATACAATTTGCCATTGTATTGGGTGTGTTTGGGACACAAGAGACTTTTTGTTATTTGGTTGCAGAGTTGTTTGAGAGAGACCATCTTCATCCTACACCTCCCACAGATTGATAAACCTTAGGCCATCCACTTGAGGGAAAATTGCTACTGTCCTACAAAACACTGCGGTTGGAGGCCCAACATGAGTCTACAAGAATAAAGTTGCGTAGTAGACATCAGTCTCCCAAGAAGAATATGGCTGGCATCCATGTCAACCACATCACACAACACATTTGAGCGATAATGCTTGCCCAAAGAATGTGGCAGGTTGCATTGTTTGGTGATCCTCATATTCACTCCTTTCTTGATCCATCCAATAGTATAGGGGTTTGGATGATCATGAGTATCAAGCTTTAAATGGTTCACCAACTTCTGGGAGATAAGATTCTCGCAACTGCAACTATCAATCACTAATTTGCATACCTTGCCATTCACCGTGCATTTGCTCTCATATATTTTCTTCCGTTGTGTGTCGTCAGGTTGTGGTGTGGAACATAGGAGACGCTGAATCACACATACCACCTCTTCACCTTCTTCTTGACAAACCTCTTGCCCCTCTACATCTTTAGATTCGTATTCTTCCTCATCGTCTTCACCATCATGGATAGTTGTGTTAACAAATTTCCTTAGTGGGCAACCGCTGGATATGTGTCCCTCTTCACCACATTTATAGCATTTTGGGCCTTCATTAGACTTACCCTTGCCTCTAGTTTGCTTCTGGACGGGGTGTTTTGCCTTTGCTGGAGCGGTCTTTTCTTCCACTCTATTAGGCTGACTCCTAGACGAGCCTTCGGTATGAGGATATGGAATCTCGGTTGCCTTTCTTTTCTTCACAAACCTCTCTACCTTCAAGGCTAGAGCTTGTGCTTGATCAATGGACCAGATTTGTTGCATCATCAATCGATCTTGAATAGCATCATTGAGACCATTGATATACCTTGCAACTTGTTGATCTTCAGTTTCGGCAAGATTGCACCTCACTTGTAGCCTTAGAAACTCTTCCGTGTAATCTAAAACAGTCCTCTTTCCTTGAGCACAATTTTGGAATTGGATAAATAGGATCTGGTCATAATCAGCGGGTAAAAATCTCCCTTTCAAAAGACTTTTCATTTGCCACCAAGTTCTCACACGAGGTTCTCCTCTCAGCTTGCGCCCTTCTTGAACGCGATGCCACCATGCACCGGCTCCTCCTTTCAGCTTGTATGCGACCAAAGGAACTCTATGATCTTCCAGAACCTCCATGACCTCAAAGAAAGTCTCCACTTCATATAACCAATCTAGGCACCCTTCAATATCAACATTTCCAATAAAAGTTGGGATCTCAGCTTTCACCTTCTATGTATATCTTAAATATGTAGGGTTGGGTACTCTCTGATATGCATAGAGATCAAGTTCAAGGGCATTATCATATCCTTCACCTTCAGAAGCTTCAACATAAATTGGCCTTCTTGAAGCACGTTGAACAACATGTTGTTGTGGCGGCCTTGCTCCAAGATTACCTCTCCTTCTTCTTTGTTGAACATCTTCTTCTTTGGATGAATCTCCTTCATTGGCAGTAGGGGGACACCCTTTCTTATCATCTCAACCAGCTGGTCAAATCTCTGATTAAGATCTTCACGCAGCTGTTTGATTTGTTGTTCTGCAACATCCATCCTCTTCTCCAATTGCTCCATTGCTTTATGCAGCTTGCCCTCAAAGAGGACATCAAGAACTAGTATGGATCAACGAGGCTCTGGTACCACCTGAAGCAGCACAAGTGTTGAAGGAACAACTTCAACGTGCTGCACTAGATATCACTCTAGAGGCGAATGTAGGCCGATACGGCAGCAAGAGTTTAATCCAGAACTCCTGGAGCACAAGATCTACTCCAAGATCTTAGATAAGAACAACAAGTTCTATTATAGGTAGTGGGTACATAGTCTAGTTCCAAAGTACAGGTGAGGACCTCTATTTATAGGGCTTTGGGAAGCCTTCACATACATCTACTTATAGCTGGAATACTCTAGAAAACATTATTTAAGTTTCACCATTCTACTCATAGCTACTCACAACTAGAAGACTCTAGAAAACAATAGGTAGGGAAAAGAAAATACTACACTAGAGTGGAAGCATCTAGAAGTAGCCAAACAAATCTGACATATGATTTTTTTTCCCTCATCTAGTGTTCCTCATCACATATTGGTCAATGAAAATTTCCATTGAGGTAAGTGCTAATTAATAGTATGCTTTACTACACACCCATCTTCTTACCAAGATCGAGATTTGCTAAGCACTACTGCAGGATGCTGCTAACGCGACACTACGATCAGAGACCCTTTGACGAAACTGTGTGTGATGCATTAATCACAAACGGTGATGTAAAAAAATCGTCAAAAAAGAAGAAAAATGTTTGCGATGGCGGAGCCATCAAACACGGTTCCGATTTTAGTTGCGTGTGCGATGTAGGGCACATGGTTGATCCATCCGAACAGTTTGCGATGAGGCAGAACAACAGAAACGGGCAGCCATATCAATGTGTGTGCGATATACGGCATACAGTTCGCTCTGATGAACTGTTTGCTATTAGGGACTGCAACAGAAATGGTTAGCCAGATCAAGGTGTGTGTGATATATGGCATACGGTTCACTCGGACGAACTGTTTTTTATTAGGGAACACAACCGAAATGGTTCAACTTAAGAAGATGTGTGTGATATGCGGCATACAGTTCACATAGATGAACTGTTTGCGATGAGCTAAAAGAACACAAATGAGTCGTGTAAACAAAATGTGTGTGATACGCGGCAAACATCCAACTCGGATGAACTGTTTGCGATGAGAAATTACAACACAGACGGTTACTACAGTTAGTTCGTGTGCGCTTCTGTGTGTACAAAAAACTTTGAAAAATGCAAACTAGTTTCTTGCGGTGGCTAGGAGTATCGCACATGATGCGTCTGCGAGTACTCGTGTGCGATGATTAGTAAGTTACACATACGTTTCCTTATGTTAACACGTGTGTGAATTTGCAATATGGACAGTTAATATGCAAATGCTTTCTGGACATCGGGCACACGCTTAAACTCAATGAACTGTGTATGATACTAATACTTTCCATGAAAATTTAAGAACTTGGCTAACAGCATTTGAGTAACATATATATAGTGGTTACACTATTCGACAAAAGGAGGATCTTCGTAACACGGTTTTGACAACCATATGGTCCATATCTACATACTTAACATAGTAACAACTATCACATTTTAAGAGGCTGAGGGCCAACAACCATATGGCCCATATCTACATACTTAACATAGTAACAGCTAGCACATTTTAAGAGGCTGAGGGCCAACAACCACAACTATCCGCTAGAAGCAGCTTGATCACGGCAACTCGGCATCTCATCAATGAAAAGGAAAAGCCCTCCTGTGCCTTGGTAGAGCATGAGTAGAACAGTGTCTCCAATTTTCCAATATGGATGCATTGCCATGACAAGCGAGAACTTGTTAATTTGAATGGTTCCATTTCTGTGGGAAATGCAGTAACTTGCAATCACTTTGGCGTTATTAGCAGGCACAAGTGTAATTTGACCACGCCGGGAAATCGATCCAGGAACTGCTATAGCGGGCAATTTCTGTTGAAATGTAGAATAAAAACCAATTGTAACATATCGTTGAACATATATATAGTTTATGAGCATCAACATTAAAATAAGACTTTTTACCCGCGTTTTGTGCACACAATTGGTCTTGTTCAATGTGTGCACCATAGGTATAATTAATCCCATCCAAAATCCAGTGTTCATACATTGTGCTATCTCTGTCAGATTATCAACAAAGTTTATGACATGCTTCAAGTCCTTCTAGTGAAATTTGGTACGCTTAGTAACATACAGATCGTTCACTATGCATCCAACATATCCTGCTTAAAAGGTGGAAAGGTATTATTTATTCAGAACATGGCAGAAGAATATATAGTGTGCATAAATTGGTAAATAGAATTTGTTACTGCCTAGGAACGGAGTCAGAAAATGAAATCACAATTGGTTTCTTAAATAGTGATCAATTAGTCAGAACAAATACCCTGATTTTGCTAAGTAATATGCCAGCATGGAGAAAGTTGAAAGGACATTAACCACAATCAGACTTTGATCGGCTGATGATGTTGGGGAAGTAAACATCCATGTTAATTAGACCAGGTTGTGGTGCACGCACTAGAATTTTATTGCCAGCTTTCAGTTCATAACACTTAGACATTTTTCTCCAAAGGTCTGCATCAAAATAGGAGTGACCATCTTTATCAAGTTTTACACTAACCGTCATTGTAAATCCATGCTGCGTTGTCAATATGACATCCATGGAGTCATCAACAAAGTAAAGCCCAAGATTTCCTTCTACTCCTGTTCTTGCAAAGCAAGCAGTAGCACGGTAGCAAAGAGACAGATTAAAAAATGGATACAACTGTTAATTGCAACAGGCTTAACAGCATCCTAAGTCATGTTTTGTAAGTTTGTAGCCATTGAAATACAACTGTTTAAAAATGGATTCAACTGTTAATTGCAACAGGCTTAATAGCTATTGAAACTGGTACTGATAAAAATGCAATTGGCAGAGTTAAACATCACAAGGCAGGTGCTGCCAGAGCAGAGAATGGCCTAGTTGTCTATAAAAAGGT
Organism: Thinopyrum elongatum; assembly: GCA_011799875.1. Classification (NCBI taxonomy): domain Eukaryota; kingdom Viridiplantae; phylum Streptophyta; class Magnoliopsida; order Poales; family Poaceae; genus Thinopyrum; species Thinopyrum elongatum. Next base: position 23,794,382 of record CM022298.1, read on the forward strand.
AGGGAAAGTAGCTAAAACGTGTTAGGCATGTTTACTACAACATGCTTAATACATCGACCATACAAAACATAGCCATTAATTGCAACTGGTATTGGTAAGATTGAACTTGTGAGTACATACTTGGTAAGTCCTGAGAGGTAGTTGCTGGGGCACTTCATCTTGGCTAGAGCCCGCCCAAAGTCACCAGTGGCGGAGGCGAGCTGTTCCTCCGGGTCGAAGCGTGGATCAATGCCACTGACATGTGTACCTACAGGCAACCAGTAAATGGTAGTAGTTAAATTGTAATTGCACAAATGATGTGAAATACTGTAAGACATGGGATGCAGCTAACCTCGACGGCAAACAACAGCATCGGCTGTTATGACCCTGCATAAGTACATGGACATGCATGTTAAGTACAACAGGGTTAGCATCCACCAAAAATAGCAAATGGGCAGCATCTCTAGTGATATCCTGAGTCATGTATTGTAAGTTTGTTGCTGGTATTGGTAAAATTGAGCTGGACAGTTAATACTTGAACATCACATAGTGTGCAGTACTAAAATAAACAAGGCACGAAAATGCTTAATACATCAACCGTACAAAACATAGCCATTGCAAGTGGTATTGGTAAGATTTAGCTGGTCAGATCATACCTGTTAAGTCCTGGGGTAGTCGCTTGGGCACTTCATCTGGGCCAGAGCCTGCACTATGTCAGCGGCGGCGGAGGCGAGGTGTTCCTCCGGGTCAACACGCATAGCGGCCATCGCGCCATGGACCGCCATCAGCTCCTCGACCTCCACGTGATATGTGGTTGGGCTTGCGCGGCGATGCTCTAGAGGTAGGGGCGGTGGGGATTTGGAGGCACGAGGATGTTTCGCAGGCGCCATTTAAGCAATCAGGCCGGGGCTGTGATAGAGATCCATGGGTTACCTGACTGGACCCGAGCAGAACGTAGATGTGGTTGAAGCTGTGGTTGCGGCGGCGGCGGTTTGAGCTGCCGGTAGCGGGAGGGGGGAGGGGGAGATACTGAGGAAATTTGATGGGTGGGGATGTGGTTGGAGGAATAAATTCTGAAATCGCGTGCTGATGACCCACAAGTATAGGGGATCTATCGTAGTCCTTTCGATAAGTAAGAATGTCGAACCCAACGAGGAGCAGAAGGAAATGACAAGTGGTTTTCAGCAAGGTATTCTCTGCAAGCACTGAAATTATCGGTAACAGATAGTTTGGTGATAAGGCAAATCGTAACGAGTAACAAGTAATAAAAGTAAACAAGGTGCAGCAAGGTGGCCCAATCCTTTTTGTAGCAAAGGACAAGCCTGGACGAACTCTTATATAAAGCAAAGTGCTCCCGAGGACACATGGGAATTGTTGTCAAGTTAGTTTTCATCATGCTCATATGATTCGCATTCGTTACTTTGATAATTTGATATGTGGGTGGACCGGTGCTTGGGTGCTGCCCTTCCTTGGAAAATCCTCCCACTTATGATTAACCCCTCTCGCAAGCATCCGCAACTACGAAAGAAGTATTAAGGTAAACCTAACCATAGCATGAAACATATGGATCCAAATCAGCCCCTTACGAAGCAACACATAAACTAGGGTTTAAGCTTCTGTCACTCTAGCAACCCATCATCTACTTATTACTTCCCAATGCCTTCCCCTAGGCCGAAATAATGGTGAAGTGTCATGTAGTCGACGTTCACATGACACCACTAGAGGAGAGACAACATACATCTCATCAAAATATCGAACGAATACCAAATTCACATGATTACTTATAACAAGACTTCTCACATGTCCTCAGGAACAAACGTAACTACTCACAAAGCATATTCATGTTCATAATCAGAGGATTATTAATTATCATTAAGGATCTGAACATATGATCTTCCACCGAATAAACCAACTAGCATCAACTACAAGGAGTAATCAACACTACTAGCAACCCACATGTACCAATCTGAGGTTTTGAGACAGAGATCGGATACAAGAGATGAACTAGGGTTTGAGAGGAGATGGTGCTGGTGATGATGTTGATGGAGATTGACCCTCCCTCGATGAGAGGATCGATGGTGATGATGATGGCGATGATTTCCCCCTCCCGGAGGGATGTTTCCCCTGCAGAACAGCTCCGCCGGAGCCCTAGATTGGTTCTGCCCAGGTTCCGCCTCGAGACGGCGGTGCTTCGTCCCAAAAGCTTCCTTCTTATTTTTTTCAGGTCAAAACACACCATATATCAGAAGATGAGCACCGGAGGCCTGCCAGGGGGCCCACAAGGTCGGGGGGCGCGCCCTCCACCCTTGTGGCTGGCTGGTGGCCCCCCTCTGGATCTTTCTTCGCCTAATATTTTTTATATATTCCAAAAACATGCTCCGTGAAGTTTCAGGACTTTTGGAGTTGTGCAGAATAGGTCTCTAATATTTGCTCCTTTTCCAGTCCAGAATTCCAGCTGCCGGCATTCTCCCTCTTCATGTAAACCTTGTAAAATAAGAGACAAAAGGCATAAGTATTGTGCCATAATGTGTAATAACATCCCATAATGCAATAAATATTGATATAAAAGCATGATGCAAAATGGACGTATCAACTCCCCCAAGCTTAGACCTCACTTGTCCTCAAGCGAAAAGCCGATATCGATAAATATGTCCACATGTTTAGAGATAGAGGTGGCGATAAAATAAAATACGGACATGAGGGCATCATGATCATCTTTAGAACAGCAACATATATTGTCATATAATTTTCTTATGCCAAATTAACTATTCATTCACAAGGTAAAGTATGAACCAGAAACTTCATTGAAAACTAACAAACTATGATCTCAGTCATTGAAGCAATTGTAATTTATCGTAACATCGGAAAGAGTCAATATAAGAGCTTTTCAGCAAGTCCACATACTCAACTATCATTTAGTCTTTCACAATTGCTAACACTCACGCGATACTTATGGGTACAAAGTTTCAATCGGACACTGAGAAAGATAGGGGCTTATAGTTTCGCCTCCCAGCCTTTTACCTCAAGGGTAATGTCAACAATAATACTTTATGATAACCTATATCTGAGTGGATATATATATCCGGATCGTTCCAACACATAGAGCTTGCCAAAGGAAAAAGTGAAAAAAAAGGAAAGGTGATGATCACCATGACTCTTGCATAGAAGATAAAAGTAAAAGATAGGCCCTTCACAGAGGGAAGCAGAGGTTGTCATGCGCTTTTATGGTTGGATGCACAAAATCTTAATGCAAAAGAACGTCACTTCATATTGCCGCTTGTGATAAAGACCTTTATTATGCATTCCGTCGCTTTTATTTCTTCCATATCACAAGTTCGTATAAAGCTTATTTTCTTCAAACTAATAGATCATACATATTTAGAGAGCAATTTTTATTGCTTGCACCGATGACAACTTACTTGAAGGATCTTACTCAATCCATAGGTAGGTATGGTGGACTCTCATGGCAAAACTGGGTTTAGGGATGTTTGGAAGCACAAGTAGTATCTCTACTTGGTGCAAAGAATTTGGCTAGCATGAGAGGGAAAGGCAAGCTCAACATGTTGGAGGATCCATGACAACATAACTTCTATTCGGATATAAGAAAACATAAACCATTATGTTGTCTTCCTTGTCCAACATCAACTTTTTAGCATGTCATATTTTAATGAGTGCTCACAATTACAAAAGATGTCCAAGATAGTTTATTTATATGTGAAACCTCTCTTTCTTTATTACTTCCTATTTATTGCAACAATGACTAAAACTATGTTTGTCAACTCTCAACAACTTATATTCATCATACTCTTTATATGTGAAGTCATTACTCTCTATAAGATCGATATATGATCTTTTTATTTCTTTTTTATTCCTTTCTTTTATTTAACTCCCTCAAGATCATAGCAAGAAAGCAAAGCCCTCAACTCAAAACTACTCTTTATTATATATAACTCAAGGACTCGATTACATAGATAGAGATCGAAACAAAACTCAAAGCTAGATCATACTAAAAACTTTATTCTACTAGATCAAGATATAACCAAAAGGATCGAACTAAGAAAAATGATAAAGATAAAGATGTGATGGTGATACAATACCGGGGCACCTCCCCCAAGCTTGGCAGTTGCCAAGGGGAGTGCCCATACCCATGTATTTATGTCTCTTTCTTCGGAGGTGGTGATGATGGAGTTGTTGATGAAGTAGGCTTGTCATCCATCTTCCAAGGCATAGGCTCACCATTATAGAAAGATGAACGAGTCTCCGGGATCCTCAAATCTACAGCCAAACTCATCCTCTTAAATCTGTATTCATACTCACAGTTTTGGTTTTGCAAATCATAGATCTGGGCTTAGAGATGCTCGATTTTCTCATGAAGCTTGAAGATGGCCTCCTCAATGTTCTTGGCATCCAGCTTGTGATTGTTGGTAAACTCCACGATCATCATGTGATTGGCATTGAGTCCATGTTCCACCATCCCCTGGCACTTGAAAACTTGTTGTTCCATTGCTTCGAGTCCTGTCCCCACGCTTCCGGTCTTCTTTGGCCCCTCAACATAGCGGATGTGCAGCACCCCCTCACGCATCTCAATGGCTTGAGGGTGCCGCAGCACCTCCGCAAGGTAGGGGTTGATGACCTTCATGAAAAACTTGTCCTTGGGGGCGCTCGGAGACGTCATGGTGATCTAGATCTGTCAGAAAAACAGCTCAAAACAAAAACAGGAGATTTTGCCGTGGTACGGTGGTCAAAACCTTCGGGAGATTATATAATGATTTTTTATGACCAAAATAAGTATTGTTCAAGAAAACGGAGTCCGGAGGGCACACGAGTTGGCCACAAGGTTGGGGGCGCGCCCAGGGGGGTAGGGCGCGCCCTCCACCCTTGTGGACGCCTCGTGTCTCTTTCGGACTACTTTTAATTTTCCTAATTTTTTAAATATTCCAAAACGGAAAAAAATTATCATTGAAAATGTTTTGGAGTCGGTTTACTTACCGTACCACATACCTATTTCTTTTTGGAGTCTGAAACGTTCTGGAAAGTGTCCCTTATGTACTCCTCCGGTGTTACGGTGTCAATAACATTGGTTTCAACATTTATGGGAGTACCTGAGATATAATGTTTGATTCTTTGACCGTTTACCACCTTCGGATTTGTGCCTTCGGCGTTGTTGATTTTTATGGCACCGGAACGGTAGACCTCCTCGATAATGTAAGGACCTTCCCATTTAGAGAGAAGTTTTCTTGCAAAAAATCTTAAACGAGAGTTGTATAGCAAAGCATGATCACCTACATTAAACTCACGCTTTTGTATCCTTTTGTCATGCCATCTTTTAACTTTTTCTTTAAACAACTTGGCATTCTCATAGGCTTCGGTTCTCCATTCATCAAGTGAGCTAATGTCAAATAACCTCTTCTCGCCGGCAAGTTTGAAATCATAGTTGAGCTCTTTAACAGCCCAATATGCCTTATGTTCTAGTTCGAGAGGTAAATGACATGCTTTTCCATAAACCATTTTATATGGAGACATACCCATAGGATTCTTATAAGCAGTTCTATAAGCCCATAATGCATCATCAAGTTTCTTAGACCAATTCTTTCTAGATCTATTAATAGTCTTTTGCAAAATTAATTTAATCTCTCTATTGCTCAACTCTACTTGACCACTAGACTGAGGATGATAAGGAGATGCAATTCTATGGTTGACATCATATTTAGCAAGCATTTTACGGAAAGCACCATGAATAAAATGTGAACCACCATTAGTCATTAAATATCTAGGGACTCCAAACCTCGGAAAAATAACTTCCTTAAGCATCTTAATAGAAGTGTTATGATCGGCACTACTAGTTGGAATAGCTTCTACCCACTTAGTAACGTAATCAACAGCAACTAAAATATGTGTATACCCATTAGAGGAAGGAAAAGGTCCCATATAATCAAAGCCCCAAACATCAAATGGTTCAATAACAAGTGAATAATTCATAAGCATTTCCTGACGTCTACTAATATTACCAATTCTCTGGCATTCATCACAAGATAAGACAAACTTACGAGCATCCTTGAAGAGAGTAGGCCAATAAAAACCAGATTGCAATACCTTGTGTGCAGTTCTATCTCCAGCGTGGTGTCCTCCGTAAGACTCGGAGTGGCACTTACATAGGATCTGTTCCTGTTCATGCTCAGGTACACAACGTCTAATGACACCATCTACTCCTTCTTTATAAAGGTGTGGGTCATCCCAAAAGTAATGTTTTAAATCATAGAAAAACTTTTTCTTTTGCTGGTATGTGAAACTAGGTGGTATAAATTTAGCAACAATGTAATTAGCATAATCAGCATACCAAGGAGTATTACGAGAAGCATTTATGACAGCTAATTGCTCATCAGGAAAGCTATCATCAATAGGCAGTGGGTCATCAAGAACATTTTCTAACCTAGACAAGTTGTCTGCAACGGGGTTCTCAGCTCCCTTTCTATCAATAATATGCAAATCAAATTCTTGTAGCAAGAGAACCCATCTAATAAGTCTAGGTTTAGCATCTTTCTTTTCCATAAGGTATTTAATAGTAGCATGATCAGTGTGAACAGTTACTTTGGAATCAACAATATAAGATCTGAACTTGTCACAAGCAAATACAAATGCTAAGAATTCTTTTTCAATAGTAGCATAATTTCTCTGGGCACTATCTAAAGTTTTACTAGCATAATGAATAACATTTAATTTCTTATCAACTCTTTGTCCTAGAACAGCACCAACAGCATAATCACTAGCATCATACATAATTTCAAAGGGTAAATTCCAATCAGGCGGTTGAACAATAGGTGCAGAAATCAAGGCTTTCTTAAGTATTTCAAATGCTTCTACACAATCATCATCAAAAACAAAAGGAACATCTTTTTGCAAGAGATTAGTGAGAGGCCTAGAAATTTTAGAGAAGCCTTTAATAAACCTCCTATAGAAACCAGCATGACCAAGGAAACTTCTTATACCTTTGATATATTTAGGACACGACATCTTTTCAATAGCATCTACTTTAGCTTTATCAACTTCAATACCTCTTTTAGAAATTTTATGCCCCAAGACAATGCCTTCATTAACCATAAAGTGGCACTTCTCCCAATTCAAGACAAGATTAGTTTCTTCACATCTCTACAAAACTCGATCAAGGTTGCTTAAGCAATCATTAAAAGAAGTTCCGTAAACGGAGAAATCATCCATGAAAACCTCAACAATCTTTTCACAAAAATTAGAGAATATAGCAGTCATACATCTTTAAAAGGTAGCAGGTGCATTGCATAAACCAAAAGGCATACGTCTATAAGCAAAGGTACAGAAAGGGCAAGTAAAAGTGGTCTTCTCCTGATCATCTTTTGACACAGGTATTTGAGAAAAACCAGAAAAACCATCTAGAAAGCAAAAAATGTGTATGTTTGGATAATATTTCTAGCATTTGATCAATAAAAGGTAGAGGGTAATGATCTTTTCTAGTAGCTTTACTCAATTTGTGAAAATCAATTACCATTCTATAACCTGTAACAATTCTTTGTGGAATCAATTCATTCTTATCATTAGGAACAACAGTAATACCTCCCTTCTTAGGGACACAATGAACAGGGCTTACCCATTGGCTATCGGCAATAGGATAAATTATACCTGCCTCCAGAAGCTTTAGTATTTCATTTCTTACCACTTCTTTCATCTTAGGATTTAACCGTCGTTGATGATCAACAACTGGTTTAGCTTCTTTCTCCAATTTAATTTTGTGCTGACATAGAGTGGGACTAATGCCCTTAAGATCATCGAGAGTGTATCCAATAGCAGCACGGTGCTTCTTCAGAGTTTTCAATAATTTCTTTTCTTCATGCTCTGAAAGGTTAGCACTAATAATAACAGGATATATCTTCTTTTCATCAAGATAGGCATATTTCAAAGTATCAGGTAATTGTTTAAGCTCAAACACGGGATCACCCTTGGGTGGAGGAGGATCCCCGAGGATTTCAACAGGCAAATTGTGTTTCAAAATAGGCCCTTGATTAAAGAATACTTCGTCTATTTCCCTTCATTCAATCATAAACATGTCATTTTCATGGTCTAGCAAATATTGTTCTAAGGGATCAGTAGGAGGCATGGCAATAGAAGCAAGACCAATAATTTCATCCTTACTAGGCAACTCTTTATCATGGGGTTGTCTACGAAATTTAGAGAAGTTAAAATCATGAGACGTATCCCCTACACCGATAGTAACAATATCTTTCTCGCAGTCTATCCTAGCATTAACAGTATTCAAGAAGGGTCTACCAAATATAATGGGACAAAAATTATCTTGTGGGGAACCAAGAACAAGAAAATCAGTAGGATATTTTATCTTCCCACACAAGACTTCAACATCTCTAACAATCCCAATCGGTGATATAGTATCTCTATTAGCAAGCTTAAGAGTAACATCAATATCCTCTATCTCAGCGGGTGCAATATCATTCATAATTTCTTTATATAAGGTATAAGGGATTGCACTCACACTAGCACCCACATCACATAAGCCATGATAACAATGATCTCCTATCTTAACAGAAACAACAGGCATGCCAACAACGGGTCTATGTTTGTCTTTCATATCGGGTTTAGCAATTCTAGCAGCTTCATCACAGAAATAAATAACATGCCCATCAATATTATCAACCAAGAGATATTTAACCATAGCAATACTAGGTTCAACTTTAATTTGTTCAGGGGGTGTAGGTGTTCTAGTATAACTCTTACAAACCACAGTTGAAGCTTTAGCATGATCCTTTATTCTAACAGGAAAAGGTGGTTTCTCAATATAAGTAGTGGGAACAATAGGATCAACATTATAAGTAATAGTTTCTTCTTCAACTTTAATAGGTTCTACTACTTTCACTTCAATGGGAGGATGATATTTAAACCACTTCCCCTTAGGGAGATCAACATGAGTAGCAAAAGATTCACAGAAAGAAGCTACTATCTCAGAGTCAAGTCCATATTTAGTGCTAAAATCACGAAAAGCATCGGTATCGATAAAAGATTTAATACAATCAAACTTGAGGTTTATACCTGACTCTTTACCTTCGTCGAGATCCCAACCTTCAGAGTTGCGTTTAATTCTTTCCAATAAATCCCATTTGAATTCAATATCCTTCTTCATATAAGAACCAGTACAAGAAGTATCGAGCATGGAGCGATCATTATGAGAAAGCCGAGCATAAAAATTTTGAATAATAATTTCTCTTGAGAGCTCATGATTGGGGCACGAATATAACATTGACTTAAGCCTCCCCCAAGCTTGAGCGATACTTTCTCCTTCACGAGGCCAAAAATTATATATATAATTCCGATCACGATGAACCAGATGCATAGGATAAAACTTCTGATGAAATTCCAATTTCAATCGGTTGTAGTTCCATGATCCAATATCATCCAATAGCCTATACCATGTCAATTCCTTTCCCTTCAAAGATAAAAAGAAGACCTTCTTCTTGACAACATCCTCGGTCATACCTGCAAGCTTAAATAATCCACAAACTTCATCCACATAGATTAGGTGCATATCGGGATGTAATGTTCCATCTCCTGCATAAGGATGAGCTAGCAGTTTCTCTATCATACCCGAAGGAATTTGATAATAAATATTTTTAGTAGGTGCAGTAGGTTGAGGAGCAACTCTTTGCTCTTCCGGTCGAGGTGAAGATACCACAAACAAGCCCCTCAAAGGATTATTTTCCATAGTAACAAGTGATAGTAAATTTCAGCACGCTATATAAATGTTTCCTTACCAAATTCCACTTACCAAAGGCGCTTCACTCCCCGGCAACGGCGCCAGAAAAGAGTCTTGATGACCCACAAGTATAGGGGATCTATTGTAGTCCTTTCGATAAGTAAGAGTGTCGAACCCAACGAGGAGCAGAAGGAAATGACAAGTGGTTTTCAGCAAGGTATTCTCTGCAAGCACTGAAATTATCGGTAACAGATAGTTTGGTGATAAGGCAAATCGTAACGAGTAACAAGTAATAAAAGTAAACAAGGTGCAGCAAGGTGGCCCAATCCTTTTTGTAGCAAAGGACAAGCCTGGATGAACTCTTATATAAAGCAAAGTGCTCCCGAGGACACATGGGAATTGTTGTCAAGTTAGTTTTCATCATGCTCATATGATTCGCGTTCGTTACTTTGATAATTTGATATGTGGGTGGACCGGTGCTTGGGTGCTGCCCTTCCTTGGAAAATCCTCCCACTTATGATTAACCCCTCTCGCAAGCATCCGCAACTACGAAAGAAGTATTAAGGTAAACCTAACCATAGCATGAAACATATGGATCCAAATCAGCCCCTTACGAAGCAACACATAAACTAGGGTTTAAGCTTCTGTCACTCTAGCAACCCATCATCTACTTATTACTTCCCAATGCCTTCCCCTAGGCCGAAATAATGGTGAAGTGTCATGTAGTCGACGTTCACATGACACCACTAGAGGAGAGACAACATACATCTCATCAAAATATCGAATGAATACCAAATTCACATGATTACTTATAACAAGACTTCTCCCATGTCCTCAGGAACAAACCTAACTACTCACAAAGCATATTCATGTTCATAATCAGAGGAGTATTAATTATCATTAAGGATCTGAACATATGATCTTCCACCGAATAAACCAACTAGCATCAACTACAAGGAGTAATCAACACCACTAGCAACCCACAGGTACCAATCTGAGGTTTTGAGACAAAGATAGGATACAAGAGATGAACTAGGGTTTGAGAGGAGATGGTGCTGGTGAAGATGTTGATGGAGATTGACCCTTCCTCGATGAAAGGATCAATGGTGATGACGATGGCGATGATTTCCCCCTCCCGGAGGGATGTTTCCCCTGCAGAATAGCTCCACCGGAGCCCTAGATTGGTTCTGCCCAGGTTTCGCCTCGAGACGGCGGCGCTTCGTCCCAAAAGCTTCCTTCTTATTTTTTTTCAGGTCAAAACACACCATATATCAGAAGATGAGCATCGGAGGCCTGCCAGGGGGCCCACAAGGTCGGGGGCGTGCCCAGGGGGGTAGGGCGCGCCCTCCACCCTTGTGGATGGCTGGTGGCCCCCCTCTGGATCTTTCTTCGCCCAATATTTTTTATATATTCCAAAAACATGCTCTGTGAAGTTTGAGGACTTTTGGAGTTGTGCAGAATAGGTCTCTAATATTTGCTCCTTTTCCAGTCCAGAATTCCAGCTACTGGCATTCTCCCTCTTCATGTAAACCTTGTAAACTAAGAGAGAAAAGGCATAAGTATTGTGCCATAATGTGTAATAACAGCCCATAATGCAATAAATATTGATATAAAAGCATGATGCAAAATGGATGTATCACGCGCCTAATGAAAATTTCGCTGCAAAACTTGAAACTTGGGCGGGTGAAACACACAACGCAGACGAAGCGCGTAAAATACTCATGTGCGAGAAAAGAGAAAATTGGCATATCCCGTCTCCAAAAAAATGTACACGTGTAGTTGATTTTTTCGGTCAATGGTACGCCTAGTTTATTAGGAAACATCGCACAGGTAATTGACTTATGGATCATTAATGCAAAAAAAACGCACATGGGTACTCCATAGAAACCGTGTGTTTTGTGATCTTCTAATAATTCTTATATCTATCAGCATCTCCAATCGCGTAGCTAGATTTGATCCTATGCAACAAGAGAGAAGCTTGCTGCCATCTTCCGGTGCGGCAATTTAAGCTGGTGTGCGGCCAACTCGCGCGGTGAGGTGGGACTAAAAACCAGCTGCGGCCAGCTCTAGTCTCCTCCGGTGGCTGCGGGCGGACGTTTCGGTAGTATTTGGGGCCGGGGTGCGGCTACAAAACTTCAGTGAACACATGCTAATCAACGCTCAAAGCCCTCAAAGGATACGCTTACTGACATTGTACGTTAATAATAGATAGTACAAACTTAAAGTACTACTGGTAATTTGCTCTAAGACTACGGGCGACACACGCACTAACTACTTCTCACATGCTGCCATCGGGGCATGCTGGCCAGACACCGGCATTCTCCTTCCCGGCCTTGTAGGCGGCAGCCCACCGTGCTTCGATCTCCGCCAAGCTCTCCTCAGCACGGCGTGCGGCCTCTTCTTTATTGCGGCGGCGGGACTCTCTTTTCTTGACTGCTTTATGCCTTTTTCGCTCCTTCTATGCGGCTTTGGCCGCCTCTAGATCCACCGCCCATTCGGCCATGGCAGCCTCAAAGTCCGCCCACGAAACTGTGTGGCCGCCGGCGGTGATGAACTTGGTGCGGCGAGATGCCCTCGCTTCCTTACCATGTGTGCGGTCGCGGGCGGCGAGGAATGCCGCGCGGCGGGATGCCATCACTTCCTTACCAGTTACTGTGCGCCGCGGTGCCATGAACGGCGCTTGGAGAGAGCTCTGGGATGGAGGGGCTGGGCAGCCGTACAGTGCGGTGGTTTTTAAGAGCTCAACGACAAACGACAAAGGAAATTTGGCTTCCCTTACAATTTTGCTCGTTCATTATCGCACACGGTTCATCTCCGTCGCCTCAGGAAACAGTGTGCGCTGAGCCTATTGTGTGTTGCATTATGATTGGCCGGAACCCCAGCCACGCGGATCGCGTGTGTGCACCGTACGATGCGCCGTGATCGAACGACAATCCACTCCCTCACATCACACCCATGCAGCTGTAGCTGGATTGGATTTATATGCGCTAAATGCCTAGAAAATGCACATAATCCCCTAAATATAGTAAATGAGCATGGAAAAATGCCAAATTTGAACACGGTGATTTGCAGGGTGTATGTTCATCGTAGAAAAAAAACTCCAGGGCAAAGAACGAAGAAAATTTGGATTCCCCTTCAATCTTGGTGATTTCCCTCTCGAAAGCATGGAACTTCCTCGGTGATGGTTCGATTTATGAAGGGCGTGCATGACGACATAAGCCAAACCTTCTCAAATTTTTACCAGGGCATGGTGAGGCCATACCATGGCACCATGCCAGGCGTCATGTTTTTCAAGCATTTATTTCATTTTTTCTATAGTCGAAAACCCAATAAACAAACGTTTGTGGTTGACTATTGCCACACATTTCATTGAAATATCTGCCCATTCCTTGTAGAAGGCATGAGAATTTACTAAATGGCACGAGCATGGTTTTCCAGGCTGTTCTTGTGCACCCTTTCATGCACCGATTGTTTCAAATTGAATTATGTGCATTAATGCCTAGAAAATGCACATAATCCCCTAAATATGGTAAATGAACCCGGAAATGTGCCAAATTTGAACACGGTGATTTGCAGGGTGTATGTTCATCATAGAAAAAAACTCATGGACAAAGGACAAAGGAAATTTGGATCCCCCTTCAATCTTGGTGATTTCCCCCTCGAAACCATGAAACTTCCTCAGTGATGGTTCGATTTATGAAAGACGTGCATGACGACATAAGGCAAACATTCTCAAATTTTTACCAGGGCACGGTGAGGCCATACCATGGCACCACGCCAGGCATCATGTTTTCCAAGCATGTATTACATTTTTGTATAGTTGTTAACCCAATAAACGACGCGTTTATGGTTGACTATTGCCACACATTTCCTTGAAATATCTGCCCATTCCTTGTAAAAGGCATGAGAATGTACTAAATAGCACGAGCATGGTTTTCCAGACCGTTCTTGTGCACCTTTTCATGCACCGGTAGTTTGAATTTGAATTATGTGCATTAATGCCTAGAAAATGCACATAATCCCCTAAATATGGTAAATGAGCCCGGAAAAATGTCAAATTTGAACACGTTGCATCTGAGGCGGTATGTTGATCGTTGGAAAAAGACTGAATGACAAACTAGGACGGAAATTTGGATTCCCCTTCAATCTTGGTGATTTCCCTCTCGAAAGCATGGAACTTCCTCGGTGATGGTTCGATTTATGAAGGGCGTGCATGACGACATAAATCAAACCTTCTCAGTTTTTTACCAGGGCACGGTGAGGCCATACCATGGCACCATGCCAGGCGTCATGTTCTTCAAGCACGTATTTCATTTTTCTATAGTTGATAACCCAGTAAATGACGCATTTGTGGTTGACTATGGCCACGCATTCCCTTGAAATCTCTGCCCATTCCATGTAAAAGGCTTGATAATTTACTAAATACCATGAGTATGGTTTTTCCAGACCGTTCTTGTGCACATTTTCATGCACCGATTGTTTGAATTTGAATTATGTGGATTAATGCCTAAAAATGCACATAAGCCCCTAATATGGTCAATGAGCCCAGAAAAATGCCAAATTTGAACACGTTGCATTCGAGGGGGTATATGTTGATTGTAGAAAAAACTGAATGACAAGCTAGGAAGGAAATTTGGATTCCCGACCCCTTCAATCTTATTGATTTCCCCCTCAAAACCATGAATTTTCCTCGGTGATGGTTCGATTTATGAATGGCGTGCATGATGACATAAGGCAAACATTCTCAAATTTTTACCAGGGCATGGTGAGGCCATACCATGGCACCACGCCAGGCGTCATGTTTTCCAAGCATGTATTTCATTTTTGTATAGTTGTTAACCCAGTAAACAACGCATTTATGGTTGACTATTGCCACACATTTCCTTGAAATATCTGCCCATTCCTTGTAAAAGGCATGAGAATTTACTAAATAGCACGATCATGGTTTTCCAGACCGTTCTCATGCACCTTTTCATTCACCGATTATTTGAATTTGAATTATGTGCATTAATGCCTAGAAAATGCACATAATCCCCTAAATATTGTAAATGAACCCGGAAAAGTGCCAAATTTGAACACGGTGATTTGCAGGGTTTATGTTCATAGTAGAAAAAAAACTCATGGACAAAGGATAAAGGAAATTTGGATTCCCTTCAATCCCGGTGATTTACTATTGCACACGATTCATCTCCGTCGCCTCTGCGAACCGTGTGTGTTCACCCACACATGCAAAAGGAAAAAAGAAAACCCTCGCCCACTTCGTCCCCACCCACTCGCCGCGGACTCCTCCGCAACTCTGCACCTCATCAACTTCTATCGCGGCGGCCACCCTAAGCTCGACGGCTGTTGTCGGCGGGCGGAGGTCGCGCTCCAAACGGCATGGGATTTCGCCCCTACCGCTTTCTGCCGCCTATCTGCACCGACATTCTAGACTCTAGTCAATTGGGGTTTTCTGCGGGATTGGGCCGGGGATTTTTCTCATGGAAAAGGTAATCAACTTAGCGAAATATTCACTCATCTCTTATCGCAGTCCGTCCGTCGCTATTAATCAACCGGTGGAAATCGCCGTGGATTCATTTTTGTTCTAGCTGATTCGTGGGTGTTCATTCATGTGTCCACAGTGCGAGCACAAATCGGGCAAGTGTGGTCGCGGCCAGTCAGAAAAAAAGTTCTATCTCACCCTTCCGGATGACTTCAGGGAGCGCTCGGTATGTTCAATCTCAACCTACCACGGTCGGCATGGCCTAAATTTGTGAACATATACCATCTGTTGCTACATTTGGATAAAAGGTACGGTGCCACGTGCAGCCTAGATGTCGAAGCCGATCCCCCCCCCCCTATATTAGGCAAATATATGATGTATTGTTCATTCAGTTACTCTCATATTTGCATCAAATCTTTGTTACATTATCCATTTTTAATTATATATTTTTGTACTTTGCTTTCATCCATATATTGATCTATTCTATCAGTTACTCCCATATTTGCATCTTGATCTGTTATTTCAATATATCTAATTTATGATCTTAATTTTCATTTCAAGCAGTACATCTCTCCGCATTGAAGATATACTAGAGATGCTGCCCATTTGCTATTTTTGGTGGATGCTAACCCTGTTGTACTTAACATGCCTTTCCATGTACTTACGTAGGGCCATAACGGGCGATGCTGTTGTTTGCCGTCGAGTTTAGCTGCATCCCATGTCTTACAGTATTTTACATCATTTGTGCAATTGCAGTTTGGCTTCTAACATTTACTTGCATCTTGTAGGTACACATGTCGGCGGCACTGATCCACGCTTCGACCCGGAGGAAGAGCTTGCCTCTGCCGCCGCTGACTTTGGGCGGGCTCTGGTCAAGATGAAGTGCCCCAGCAACTACCTCTCAGGACTTACCAAGTATGAACTCACCAGTTCAATCTTACCAATACCGGTTGCAATTAATGGCTATGTTTTGTATGGTCGATGTATTAAGCATGTTGTAGTAAACATGCCTAACATGTTTTAGCTATTTTCCCTACCTTTTTATAGACAACTGGGCCATTTTCTACTCTGGCAGCACCTGCCTTGTGATGTTTAACTCTGCAATTGCTAAAATTATCAGTACCGGTTTCAATGGCTATTAAGCTTGTTGCAATTAACAGTTGTATCCATTTTTAAATAGTTGTATTTCAATGGCTACAAACTTACAAAACATGACTTAGGATGCTATTAAGCCTGTTGCAATTAATAGTTGTATCCATTTTTTAATCCGTCCCTTTGCTACTGTGCTACTCTTTCGCAATGAAGATATCACTACTGATGTTGCTGTTTTATTGCCATTTGCTATTTTTGGTGGATGTTAACCCTGTTGTAGTTAACATTGGCTTTCCATGTACTTACACAGGGCTACAATGGGCGATGCTGTTGTTTTCGTCGAGGTTAGCTGCATCCCATGTCTTATACACCATCTGTTCCTAAATATAAGTATTTTTAGAGATTCCAATATAGACTACATAACGAGCAAAATGAGTGAATCTAGATTCTAATCTAAACTATATCTATAATTCTATATACATCCGTATGTAGTTCATATTGAAATCTCTAAAAATACTTGTACTTAGGAACGTAGGTAGTTGTATTTTACATCATTTGTGCAATCTCAGTTTAGCTTCTAACATTTACTGGTTGCTTGTAGGTACATATATGAGTGGTACTGATCCACGCTTCGATCCCTTTTGCATATGGGGCAATGAGATATTCATGAACAAGCGTCAAGTGAGGAAACTAAGAAAGATTGTTAGGCGAAAGAAATGGGTGATGGGAATTAAGCTCTTTATTTACACTTTGTCCAAGACAATAGTGAACTTTAGAATGGTAAGTAATGTGTTGCCTTTCCCCCCTGCCCACAACAAGTTACTCTATTAGACCTCAGTATCTGATATTTTTCTCTTTTCAGTGGTTTCCGAAGCTATTTACTGATGATTACCTTGCAAACTACATGACCAGAGTGGAGGCAACTAAGGTTAAAGTATATAATTCATGCTACCATGATAATGCTCTAGAAGTCTTCCTGAAGGCGGTGAAGGATGGGCGGACGATCATCACAAGGGGTTAGACAAAAGTTGTTCGTGCCTATGGCATGCAGGAAGGCACATTATGGGCATTCCGCTTCTTCAACACCATCGGCAGTCAAAATGATTTACACTTGTCTCTTCACCTTTATCGCCTCTAAATATTGTGGTTCATCATAGTTAATTGCTGTCTAATCCTGTAATTACTGAACATATTGTACTGACAATTTTATTTATGGATTCATTGTTGAACCATTGTGCTGAGAATTTGAATTGCACGTTTCATATTTAAAAATTTCCAATTCGAATAATAAATTACAGGGAAAAATAAAATTATACAGGAGCGAATAAAATAATGTGCACACGGTTAGAAAGAAAACAGCATGTGCGATGAAAAATAGAGAACAGACGGTTCTTTGACGTGAAACGTTTGTGATGCCCGACGGACGCACACACGGTTTCGTCTCATATGCGTGTGTGATTCGTGGTAATACGGCAAATGTTTCAAACCAGTGTGCGTGTGTGATAGGAATACCAATCGCACACAGTTATGAAAATGGACACGTTGGCGTTAGTAGAGGCACCGCACACATTTTACATTCTTGAACCATGTGCGATAACGTACCTATCACAAACATATCGGTAGACTAAATGTTGATGACCACCTTTTTCACACGACTATAGCGGCGTAATCACTTGGGATGTCTCTCTGATCAGAAACGTAACATTGAGATGTAACGTGTGGGACTGGGGCGGCTTCTCATACATTTATTCTATGGCAATCGTCAGTAGCCGCTCGCCTATCCTCGACGGTTTCTGGGTCGTGTGGGAAGGACCCCCCTATCGCCCACACTCACTAGGCGACGGTTCCAAATGCCGTCGCGGAAAAGGGGTTAAAAACCATTTGAATAGCACGATACGGTACTAGTGAAGTGCAGAAGGAAACTCAAACTGAAACTGAAACGGAGAAGCTAGCGTTGATGGACTGAATCTTCTTCTTTAACACCTATGAATGGACAAACATAAGAACGATCAAGAATACCAAGTGTCCAACTTTCTCCTCCACCTTGTACTCTCCGCACATGTCCTTGACCACCGCCTCAAGCATTTTGAGCATGTCCTCGTATTCCTCATTCGGCATGCCATTCCCCGTGTACTCCTCTCCCTTGCCCTTGATCGCCCTCTTGCACTCCTTCCTCATCGCGCCCTTCATTATGCCCTTGATCACCGCCGGTTACTCCTCCTCGGGGATGCTCGTAATCGCCACATCATACTTGTCCTGCAAGCCCTTCCCTTGATGGCCACCACCAACTCCTTCACTATAAGAAATATGTCAACTTGTGACCTTTTGTCAGTGACCCTGGAAGAAATGGTCGTAAATCTACGACCGTTTTAGACCAATTGGTCATAAGCTGTTCGGGGGCTCCAAACCCTAAACCATAACGACCATTTTGGTCAGAAAGGTCGTAATTTCCTTACACGAAATGGTCATAAAGCAGATAGCACTGGTCCGCTGCCTTATTTCTAGATGATCACGACCAATATAGATGGTCATAGCCATGTAAATTGTGGTGCATTGCCATGGCTTGGTGCCACCTCATCAGTTTTGCCTATGTGTCATGTCCATGTGTCAATTTTTACCCTAGGTTGTGAAGCAGCCTACATTTCTGTCATTCCAAAAATTCCCAAAAAATTCTCATAAATTATTTGGATCACATATTCCTCAAATATGTCAAAACCCTTCCTTCAAAAGTTCAAAAATAATTCAGCATTATTCATTTTCCTATTCTGTTTAGAACTGCACTTTGTGAAGGAAGTGCTATTTATATTTTTCTTGATTGCCATCAAAAATTTTGGGCACTCTTTACTATCCAAATAATTTCCTCATGAAAAAATTCAGCTCCATTTGCCTAGTAAATCTTCCTCAGCAAATTTCCAAAGTTTTTGTTCAGCTAGAAGCTTTGTGAAGGAAGTACTATCTAGGAATATCCTAATGAGCTGAATTTTTGCCACATCATCTATATGCCTAAATCTTAGCTCTCCACAAAATATGAGACCCATCTAACCATCCATGTGAGCTCACCATCCAATTTGTGTTTATGGTAATACTTTTATTTTGTGAAGCAAGTACATTTTTTATTGCTTTATAATTGCTGAAAATTTACCAGGACATGACCCTGGCCATAGAACCTCCCTCCACCAAATTTTAGCTCATTTAATTTAGCCAAATTCCCTCAATATGTTTCCCAATTTTCTGTTCAGTGGAGAGCATTGTGAAGGAAGTACCATTTTTATTTATCCAAATGGTATGAAATTTTTACAGCGCCTTCATATGCCCAAATTATCATCCTCCTCCAAGTTGCAGCTCCATCTAGTCATCTACATGAGCCCAGCTTCAGTTTCTATTTGATGTCCAGATTGGCACATTGCAAAGCAAGTGCTATATAGACCCCTCCTATTGCCCTCAAACTTTTTGGGCAATCTTCCATATACAAATCATTGCCACATGACAATATTCAGCTCCATTTGCCTAGTAAATCTTCTTCAACAGATTTCCAAAGTTTCAATCCAAAGAGAAGCTTTGTGAAATAAGTACTAGCTAGCATTATCCAAATGATCGGAGATTTTTCCAAATCTTCCATATGCTCAAATCATCATCCTCCACAAAATTTGAGCTCTATCCAACAATCCATGTGAGTTCATCATCCAATCTTTTATTCTAGTCATATTTTCAGTTTGTGAAGCAACTATATTTTATATTGCTTAATTATTGCTAACAATTTACCAGGGAATGATCCTTCCAATATAACTTACCTCCACCGAATTTGAGATCATTTCATTTAGCCAATTCCTCTCAATAATTTTCCCAAGTTTCTATCCAGAGAAGAGCATTGTGAAAGAAGTTCCACTTTGGAATGTCCAAATGGTATCAAATTTTTACAGTGTTTTCATATACCCGAATGACCATCCTCCACCAAATTTTAGCTCAATCCATTCATTCATTTGAGCCCAGCTTCAACATCCATATTTCTGCCCAGTGGGGTACTTTGCAAAGCAAGTGCCACCCAGGCTCCTCCATTTGAGCTGAAATTTTGCCAAGACAGACTCCTTAGTAGATGATAATCCTCAGCTAAAACTCAGGCCCATTGGCCATGCGTATTTCCCCCACCGCTAATCAAACACTTGGCTGCTAATTCATGTTTAAGCTTAGTTCAGTCTCCTCATGAGATTCTTCTGTTGTATTCTTCTTCCTAACACCTATCGGGGGACTGTCCAACCCACCAGACATGCCTAGGCTACCCAGAACGCGTGGCAATGCCACGGTCATGCGGTGACCACGCGGCTGGCATGCCTGTTTGCGCGCTCTGGAGTTGGGGCCCTCGGCCACCATCCAAACCTCGACGTCTCCCACCACACCATGTATATCTGATTAAATAGATATTTATGTACCTAGAAATGATTTTTGGAAAAAATCATGAGCAAACGATGAGGCAACTGCAGTTCAAATTTGACCTGCATCCTATTGAATCGGCGGAAATTTGTCTTTTTCATGAGAGGTGGATCAAAGCTTTTAACACACAACTATTTGGTCAATTGTACATTAAATATGGCCTAATATTTTCTAAAAATGATATGGTACAAATTTGCAACAAATATATGGTAGGTCCTTCACAAAAAAAACTCATTTTGGGCATTCAAAAAATGGAAAATGAATTTTTCGTCCAAAGAAAATGAAAACTTCCTTAGCCAACATTGTTTGCCATTCCAAGATGCACCCTTGTACACAATATGAGATCATTTGCACAAACTATGCCATGAATGTGGCCAAAAGATTGACCATTTGGCTTGAAAGCCATGAAACTTCATACATGATAGCTCATTTCTGAGAATTTTTTTTAACATAATTACCATATTACAAGTTTATTATTTTCCTAGTAACTTGGTCACATGTAATGAGACAATGAGAAGGTTTCCCAATTTTTTGATTTTTTTTTGAATTTTTCATGCCCATTTCAAAATGTGGTCAAAACGGTTGACATTACCGTTCTGAGCTAGTGGTTGAATCTTCAAAAACTTTTGGTGTTTCTATTATTAAATCAATACTTTTGTACCTAAAAATGTTTTTTGGAGAAAATAAAGAGCAAACTATGAGCCAGCTGTAGTTCAAACATGACCCAATTCCTACTAAATCACCAGAAACTTGTCTTTTTCATGAGAGATGGCTCAAAGCTTTTAAAACCCAACCATTTGGTCAATTGTACATTAAATATGCCCTAATATTTTATAAAATTGATTTGGTCCAATTTTGCAACAAATATATGGTAGGTCCTTCACAAAAAAACTCATTTGAGGCACTCGAAAAATGGAAAATGAATTTTTCGTCGAAAGAAAATGAAAACTTCCTTAGGCAACATTGTTTGCCATTCCAGGATGCACCCTTGTGCACAATATTAGATCATTTGAACAAACTATGCCATGAATGTGGCCATAAGATTTGACCATTTGGCTTGAAAGCCATGAATCTTCATACATGATAGCTCATTTCTGAGAAAACTTTTTTAAAATAATTACCTTATTACAAGTTTATTATTTTTCCTGGTAACTTGGTCACATGTAATGACACAATGCGAAGGTTTTCCAATTTTTTGATTTTTTTTAATTATTCATGCCCATTTCAAAATGCGGTCAAAACGGCGGGCATGACCATCTGAGCTAGTGGTTGAATCTTGAAAAACTTTTGGTGTTTCTATGATTAAATTGATATTTTTATACCTAAAAATGTTTTTTTGAAAAAATAAAGAGCAAACTATGAGGCAGTTGTAGTTCAAACTTGACCCACTTCCTATTGAATCGGCGAAAATTTGTCTTTTTCATGAGAGATGGCTCAAAGATTTTGACACCCAACCATTTGGTCAATTGTACATTAAATATGGCCTAATATTTTACAAAATTGATTCGGTCCAATTTTGCAACAAATATATGGTAGGTCCTTCACAACAAAAACTCATTTTGGGCACTCGAAAAATGGAAAATGAGTTTTTCATCCAAAGCAAATTAAAACTTCCTTAGGCAACATTGTTTTGCCATTCCAGGATGCACCCTTGTGCACAATATGAGATCATTTGAACAAACTATGCCATGAATGTGGCCATAAGATTGACCATTTGGCTTGAAAGCCATGAATCTTCACACATGATAGCTCATTTATGTGAACACTTTTCAAAAATAATTGCTGTATTACAAGTTTATTAATTTTCCTGGTAACTTGGTCACATATAATGACACAATGCGAAGATTTTCCAATTTTTTGATTTTTTTAATATTTCATGCCCATTTCAAAATGCAGTCAAAACAGCGGGCATTACCGTGCCTAGCTAGTGATTGAATCTTGGAAAAGTTTTGGTGTTTCTCTTATTAAATAGATACTTTTGTACCTAAAAATGTTTTTTGGAAAAAATCATGAGCAAACTACGAGGCAGCTATAGTTCAAACTTGACCCAATTCCTACTGAATTGGCAGAAATTTGTCTTTTTCCCGAGAGGTGAATCAAAGCTTTTGACACCAAACCATTTGATCAATTGTACATTAAATATGGCCTAATAGTTTAGAAAATTGATTTGGTCCAATTTTGCAACAAATATATGGTAGGTTCTTCACAAAAAAAGCTCATTTTGGGCACTCGGCAAATGGAAAATGAATTTTTTGTGCAAAGAAAATGAAAGCTCTATTTGGCAACATTGTTTGCCATTCCAAGATGCACACATATGCAAAATACGAGATCATTTTGACAAACTATGCCATTGTTATGTTTAAAAAATCAGAGTGGATGGACCAATGAGATGTGAGGAACTGCCTTCACACGGATCACCAAATTGGATGCAATCTGAGCCATCCATCACGCACCCATCCAACAGTGGAGCTTCTCCCGAGAAACAAAAACCCTAACTCACCCACCCACCCTCCCCTCGATCCCCCAGATCTAATCCACCTACCACTGACCTACTCTCTCCCCCTCCCCTCATCCCCCAGATCCCACCTCCTCCTTGCTCTCTCTCGATCCCCTCCAATTCTAGCCGCCGCTTGCCTCCATCCTCTCCCCAACCCCGACCGGCCTCCACTCCACTCCACCGCCGGCGCCAACCCAACCACCGCCGCCCTCTCCCCCTCCTCTCCCCTCACCCAAGAACGAGAGAGGGAGAGAGAGCCGGCGGCCAGATCCACTCACCCAAGTCCCTCTCTGTCGCCGCCATCTAGATCTAGGCCGGACGATTCCGGCAGCTTGCAGCACACTCATGTGCTCACTCTCGCGCCTCGCTCGATCCCGCAGTCCTCCTCCATCTCCTCACCTACCGACTGATCTTCGCCTTGGCTGGATCTCCGCCGCGTGGTTGGTGCAGGATCCGCATCGGCGGGCGGCGGCGGAAACACATGGCGCACCGGGTGGACAACGAGTACGACTACCTCTTCAAGATCATGCTCATTGGCGACTCCGGCATTGGCAAGTCCAACATCCTCTCCCGCTTCACCCACAACGAGTACTACCTCGAGTCCAAGTCCACCATCGGCGTCCAGTTCACCACCCGCACCCTCTAGGTTATCTCTCCGTTCTGTCCCCTTCTCGTGATCATGATCTAGGGATTTGTTTTCTTTCCTTTCTCTCCACAGTTTTAGCAGCCCGGTGATGCGTTCTGCTGCATGTATTTGTTCTGATCTAGATTGTTCCAAATTAAGCTAATCTCTGTGATGATGTCCCTTTTGCACGTGTTGTCTGCTAATTAGTCTAGTACCCATGGTTGCCTTTTGCATCATTGTGTTGTGTGTGCCATTTGTTTTACTTGTGGTCAGGAGTCCCTTCGAATTGCTTGCAGAAAAAATATGCTGAGCCGATTCAGTATCAACTTTTAAATCGGATCTGGCTATCATTGTGTTTCCTCAAAAAGAAAAGGAAAACTTGCAATTGTGACTAAGACTGTATTTGCTAGTTTATTTATAGAAACTATGGAGATTGCCTACAAGTCCACACTCCTTTGTCAGTCTTACAAGACCTGTTTCAGTGGAACAAATGCTTATAAACTGGCACAGTGATGATGTCGCTTACGACTGCGTTGGTAGTTCCCCCAAGAGCAAGGGTTAATGCAGTACATCAACGGTAGTATTTCCCTCAGTTATGAAACCAAGGTTATCGAACCAGTAGGAGAACCAAGCAACACTATGTAAACGGTACCTACACACAAAGAACAAATACTTGCAACCCGACGCGTTAGAGGGGTTGTCAATCCCTCCTGGGTAAAAGATTGGTAAAGTGATGGATTGGTAGATGCAAATAGAATAATGGCAAATAAAACTCAGCGAAGTATTTTTGGGTTTTTGATAATATAGATCTGAAAATAAAAGTGGCAAATAAAGAAAAAAGCAAATGGCAACACAGATCTGAAAATATAAGATGGAAAATAGACCCTGTGGCCGTAGGTTTCACTAGTGGCTTCTCTCGAGAAAATAGCACACGGTTGGTAGACAAATTACTGTTGGGCAATTGATAGAACCTCAAATAGTTATGACGATATCCAGGCAATGATCATTATATAGGCATCACGTCCAAGATTAGTAGACCGACTCCTGCCTGCATCTACTACTATTACTCCACACATCGACCGCTATCCAGCATGCATCTAGTGTATTAAGTTCAAGGAAAAATGGAGTAATGCAATAAGAACGATGGCATGATGTAGACGAGATCTATTCATGTAGGAATAGACCCCATCTTGTTATCCTTAATAGCAATGTTACATGCGTGTCTTGCTGCCCCTTTTGTCACTAGGAAAGAACACCGCACGATCGAACCCATCACAAAGAACCTCTTTCCATGGCAAGAAAAATCGATCTAGTCGGCCTAACTAAACCAAAGATTCAAAGAAGAAATACGAGGCTATAAGTAATCATGCATATAAGAGATCAAAGAAACTCAAATAACTTTCATGGATAAAAAGATCTGATCATAAATCAAAGTTCATAGGATCCCAACAAACACACCGCAAACAGAGTTACATCAAATAGATCTCCAAGAGACCATTGTATTGAGAATCAAAAGAGAATAAGCCATCTAGCTACTGCCTACGGACCCGTAGGTCTACAATGAACTACTCACGCATCATCGGAGACACACCAATGAGAATGATGAACACCTCCGTGATGGTGTCTAGATTGGATCTGGTGGTTCTGGAACTTGCGAAGGCTGGAATTGTGTTTCGACGAGTCCCCTGGGGTTTCTGGATTTTTGGGGTATTTATAGAGCAAAGAGGCGGTGCGGGAGGACACCGAGGTGGGCACAACCCACCAGGGGCCTCCAGGCACGCCCAGGTGGGTTGTGCCCCCCTTGGGGCACCCCTCTAGTACTTCTTTGGCCCATCCTGTGTCTTCTGGCCCAGAAAAATTCTCTAAAAGTTTTGTTGCGTTTGGACTCCGTTTGGTACTGATATTCTGTGAAGTAAAAAACAAGCAAAAAACAGCAACTGGCACTTGGCACTATGTCAATAGGTTAGTCCCAAAATATGATATAAAGTTGCTATAAAATGATTGTAAAACATCCAAGAATGATAATATAATAGCATGGAACAATCAAAAATTATAGATACGTTGGAGACGTATCACACAGCAATTGTAGTTATGCAGCACATATAGTTTTCACTGGCAACTGAATTTTAATGGATGATGCAGTTCGCGGAGCGTCTAAGCACTGTGTTCTCATAATTTATGGGCCAGACCTTTCGATGTTCAAGTTTGGAAACATGGCCTATTTATGTAGAAGGGCTCAACGATCAAGTTATTACATCTGGTTAGAGTAGCATCTTGCAACATCTTTGATTACTCCAGTACTGATAGTTACAGTAGCATCTTGCAAAATGAAGTAGTTAGAGTAGCATCTTTGATTAACTAAATTGATGCTTGCTGCTGTTAAGTTAGGACTTGCAAGCAGTAGTCCAAATCTGAAGTAGTATTACTAATGTTGTTAAGTTGTCTAAGCATGCTTGCTGCTAGCTTTAAATTTGATCTAAAGAACCATTCATGATTTCCTCTGCTGTTTGTAATTGTTCTGGTTAACTGTGCTAGTAGATATTGCCTGGGATTTGTAGCTGGTGTCTGTTGTGTCATGTTACTTCCTTAGTGTTCAGTACATGGTACATATAGAGCTGTGTACATCAGTTACAAGAGTCGATCGCGGGAAGAGATTATTATTTCTTCCTCATACTAAAAGTGCGTTATATCGACTAGAGGGGGGTGAATAGGCGATTTTTACAAATTCGTCACTTAGGAATTTCAAGGTGAGGAAATTCCTAAGCAACGAACTACTTAGTAGCAGAATAAGTACTCAGATGCAAATATAACATGGCATAAGCATAGTCATCATGATGAAATGAAATAGGCACAGAGTACAGGTAGCGTGATACAGGATAAGCAGGCTAAAGACAACTGACTGAAGAAATAGGAATGAGGAAATTTGGAAAGTCTTCAGTCAAAGTCTTCAAACAGTAACGATCAAATACACAGCAAATATGCGAGGAAATGAAAGGGTTGAGGAAATAGAACCAGTAGCTCGGTGAAGACAATGATTTGGTAGACCAGTTCCAACTGCTGTGACAGTTGTATGTCTGGTTGGAGCGGCTAGGTATTTAAACCTGAGGACACACAGTCCCGGACACACAGTCCTCACCGTATTCTCCTTGAGCTAAGATCACACAGACCTCGCCCAATCACTCGTGGTAAGTCTTCAGGTGACTTCCAAACCTTCACAGACTCGGTCACTCGGCAATCCACAATTTCCTCTTGGATGCTCTAGACCATGACGCCTAACCGTCTGGAGGATGCACAATCCTTAAAGGTAACAAGCGTCGGTTCCACACAGGAACAATCTCTTCAGTGATGCACAATCACTTTGGGTTTGTAGGTGTTTGGGTTTTTGGGTTTTTCCTCACTTGATGATTTTCGCTCAAAGTCCTCGGAGGATGGGATGCTCTAAATGACAAGTGTCAATCTATCTCTTGGAGCAGCCAACCAACTAGTGGTTGTAGTGGGCGGCTATTTATAGCCTTGGGAGCAGCCCGACATGATAAGACATAAATTCCCTTCAATGATATGACCGTTAGGTGGGTAGATATTTTGGGACAGCTGGCGCGTAGCACAGCAACGGTCGGAAATTTGAGTATCAAATTCCTCAGGGCTATCATGTTCCTCACTTGTAGGCAATCCGCACTGGCGAATTCCTAACTCCTCAGTCAGAACAAATTCCTCAGAGAACAGAAGAACTTCGTCTCTGTCACTGAAGAAATTGACTGAACTGTATGAGATTTCCAATGGCTTCACTCAAAAGGATTGGGTAGGTGTAGGATTTTGAGATGAGCATCACTTGGAAACTTTTCCTTAGTTTTACCTCGACCCCCTTTAACAGTATGGTGTTTCCTATGACTCAAGAAAAAGAAAATGAAACTACGAAAACAAAAGTCTTCACGCTTCATAATCCTCGCATGAATATCAAGTCTTCAAGGTCACACCAATTTCCTCACTTTCAAAGTCTTCAAGAAAACCAAAGTCTTCAACTGAAGACATTCATTTTTAGGGGTCGACTTTCATCGTAAATATCAAACTCCTCATAGACTTATAGAACCTGTGTACACTCACAAACGCATTAGTCCCTTAACCTATAAGTCTTCAATACACCAAAATCACTAAGGGGCACTAGATGCACTTACAATCTCCCCCTTTTTGGTGATTAATGACAATATAGGTTAAGTTTTCAACGGGGATAAACATATGAAGTGTAAATACTGATATTGAGAAATTTGATTGCAAGATATAGAAGAACTCCCCCTGAAGATGTGCATATTTGAGGAATTTGCTTTGAATAGCAAATGCACATTGTAGATTAATATCATGGAGATCTCCCCCTATATCTTGTAATTCATACATGCATTTAACATATGATATGAAGGATTTGAAATGCATGATGAAATATGGTGACTGATGTAATTCAGCATGCGTGCATTAACATATTGAGGAAATAGCATGCAGAAAAACAAAGCAAAACTATCAGACCACCATAGGACTTAAGTTTACAACTCGATCAAACATATACTTCAGAAGAACGAGAGTTGTAACTTAGCAAAAAAATGCCCATATATATAGACCCGCTTGAAGACTAACTCAAATTTCTCCCCCTTTGTCGTCGAATGACCAAAAGGGACGAAAAATGAGGACTAACGCCCCTGAAGAATATCATCATGATGTCGATGGAGGAGCGCCAGCGTTGTTGGGGTCGTCCATTTGAGTAGGGCCTGCCGCGGTGTCGTTCAAGTCTTCAGCTTCATCCATCTCGCGCGATGAAGAATATGAACTGCCGACGAGCTGAGGAACTTTGACCTTCTTGTACTTCTTCGAAGGTGGCTGAGACCAGTCAAAGTCGTGTTGAAAGCCCATCTTCTTGAGATCTTCAGCACTATAAAGATTCGACAGAATAGCCCAAGTGCGGTCAAAGACTTCATGCAAGTAGTAGTGATTCTTCTTCACAGTATTTTGAGTGACTGTCATGTTCTGAAGAATTGCACCAAACTGACGCTTGACCCACTTGTGATTTCGATCAACTTTCTGATGAAGACTAAGGAGAAGTTCACGATCAGTCATCACACGCGGAGCTGTGGCTTGAGGATTTTGTTCTGAAGCTTTGGCGGCAGAATCTTGTGTTGCAGAGTCATCACTGGTGGAATAGGATGCAGCTTTGCGAAACTGTCCATCCAATGGACGAGTGCCTTCATCTATAATAGCAGCCTTGCCCTTCTCATCAGCTGAGGAAATAGTCCATTTGAGGACTTTAATAGGGGGCAAATAGCTGAGATGATTTTGAAAGTCAGCCTTATAATGAATTGAAGACCTTGATCTGATGAATCTCATGATCCATGGAGCATAAGGCTTCAACTCAAAAGGTGACAAAGCAGCATTGGCCAAAGTCCTCATGAAGAAATCGTGGTAGTTGATAGGAATACCATGAATGATATTGAACAGCAGATTCTTCATAATGCCAACAATCTCTTCGTCATCAGAGTTGTGGCCCTTGATAGGACTATGGGTTTTGGTCAATATGCGATAAATTGTCCTTGGCACATAAAGCAATTCCTTGACGAGGAAAGTGGTCCTTGGAATTTGGCCAGCCTTCAAAGGCTTCATCAGTACTTGCATCAAATGATTTGAAAGTTCAGGTTCCTCATAGATGAGCCTAGCACCTTCAGTGGGAGGACTGACTGGGACGGCGTGAAGCAATTCAGAGGCCGGTGCTTTGAAATGAGTATTATCGATCATCCAGTCTAGCACCCATGAATTTACATCTTCAACATTTCCAGTGATATGCAGTGTGGTGTAGAATTGAAGAATGAGTTCTTCGTTCCAATCGCAGATGTCGGTGCAGAAGTTGAGCAGCCCAGCGTCATGAAGAACACTGAGGACAGGGGTGAAGCACGGAAGAGACTCCATATCCACATGAGGAATTTGCTCATGTGCAAAGATCTTGTCTTTATCAAACAGCAGTGAGGAATAGAAATTCATTTGACTGACCGTCCAGAAACGCTTGCGACGAAGTCGAGCAGAGTCATAAGGATTGTAGTCAGTGAAGAATTGATGCTCAGTAAAGAAGTCATCAGCCTTGAACTTCTGCTTCTTGGTATGAGGATCCTGTGGCTTGGGCTGAAGATTTACAGTTGAAGTCTTCACAGCCTCTTGATGCACAACCTCTGGAGCCACAGGTTGAGGAATTTCAGTAGCTGTATCAGCAGCAGCCTTGGCCTCCATTTCTTCAGCACTAGCGGCTGGAACTTCTTCAGGAATAGATTGAAGTGAAGATTGAGGTCCATCAGAGCCCGTATGAATTTCTTCAGTTGGCACAGGGGACTGAGGAACTTGATGTAGTGGGGTTGTCAGAGGTGAATTGGGGTGATGACTTTCCCAAAAGTCATCATTCAGAATAGGAGTTGTAGACCCAATATCCACATCCTCATCTTCTTCATCAATTTCTTCGACGCCTGCCTCTTCAGCTGTGAACTGAGGCATGGGCGATGATACCAGCGGAGTTGCAGGGATATCATCCACTTCAATGTCTTCATCCAACTGCTCTGATGAAGCAGCAGAAGGATTTTCTTTATCACTGTCATCAGGTATGACATATTCCTCACCAAAGGGAACAATCTCCTTTGACGGCATGCTTGATATTGGAACAGCATCAATTGGGTTTTCAGATGAGCTCGTCAAAGTCTTCACTTTCTTGGGAGCTGAAGACTCTGAAGATGCTGATGCTTTCCTTTTCTTCACCGCAGCCTTCTCTGCGGCTTTGGTCTTCTTTGCTTCTGATGCAGAAGGAAGGTGGACATCTTTCATCTGTGATGACTTTGCAGGAGGAGCAGATGAAATTGGTTGAATTTCTTCAGGCACAACTGATGTAGTTGCCCTGACATTTTCTTCAGATTCCTCAGGCGCAGTAGCAGATGCATCAACTGGCCTGGTTTGCTCTTCAGGCGCAACATTGGTGGTTGCCCTGGCATTTTCTTCAGAGACTGGAATTTCTTCATCAGCCCTGGTGCTTTCATTTTCTTCAACAGTCTGATTTTCATCAGCTGTGCTTGCATGTTCATCAGTAGGCTGAGCAGATGTATCAGTCTGAGGAATTTCAAGTTGTTGTGCTGGAGCTGCAATGTTTGGCTTGAGGGTTTTGGCCAGCTTGACAAACCTGACTTTGGCACCTAGCCAATCTGCTCGATATGCGTCAAATTCATCACTGAGAGCTTTGATCACCTTTTGCAGATTCACAAGTTCATCAGGAGACATGTTTACAACATTTTTCTTCAGAAATCGCTCCTTCTTGTATTGAGCCTTCTTCACCTGCCTGGCCTTTTCAAATTTCCATTTTTCTTCAGTAATGAAGGCCGTCAACATGTGACTTTGACCAGGAGTGAGGTTTAATTTAGGCGAAGGTGTGTTAGGGTTCTTGTGCCATAGATCAATGAAATCAAGGATCTTCCTTGGATCCAGCATGAGGGGCACAACACTGCCTTTGGCACTAGCGGCCCTTTGTTGTCGATCTCTGATGATCTTAGCTAATTCTTCATCATCAACTTTGTCTTCGCTTGACGAAACCTGAAAGGCGACCTGCTTCTTGTGAGGACTTGGCCTTGTGCCTCGTCCAGCAGTGGCCTTTTTCTTCAGCAAAGTCGGAGCAGTTGAAGACTGAGGTGGAGCTGAAGAACTTGCAGAGGCTCCTGAAGCAATTGAGATTCCAGTAGTCCTTTGGCACGTGGCAAGATGCACAGGTGCTGAGGACTTTGTAGGAGCAGCTGAGGATTTTGCAACAGAGGGAGTTGGAGCTGCTTTTGAAGAAGTTGCTAGAGGATCAGGCTGTGAGGGCTTTGAAGAGCTTGGCCATGAGGGCATTGCAGCTGAGGAACTTGTCTTGACAGCTGGTTTCTTTGTCATAGCCTTCTTAGGCTTGCTAGCAGAGGCCTCAGCAGCGGCAGCAACAGAATCTTCATTGAATTTCTTCACTGCCTCCTTAGCCATTTTGGCCAGCTTGGCTTGACGCTTAGCCCACTCCTTGGGAAATTCCTCACCTCTTCTGATGCTTGTGGGATCAGCTTCTTGGCCTGGAGCCAATGGAGGTCTTGGACATGGAGGGTTGACAGCGAATTTCTTCATGTACTTTGGAGTCACATATCGATACTCCCTCCATTCTCTTGCCCATCTCCTCTCAATCTTCTGAATGCGCACTTTGCGCTCATTCTTAGTCTCTTTGCCATGAGTTGCTTCATCAGGAGTACAGTACCCTACATAGATTTCTTCAGGGATCTCAAAAGCAGTATTTGTCTCTGGCCTCTTTCCTCCCTTCTGAGGTCTTTTACCATCAGCCATCTTCTTCACTTGAGGATTTTGAACAATTGAATTTTCTGACGAGGTATGCAATTTTTCTTCAAGGAACGCTGCAAATGAGTTAAGTTGATGAGAACCTAGAGATTCAGCAGCGGACATGTGTACCTATGAACAGAATATAGGTGCGAAGAATTTGGAGAGGTCATATGCGTTCTCAGAAGTTTTTCAAAAGTATCAAGTTTGAGGAATATGACCAGGGGTGTCTTGAGGAATTTCACTAAGCGATCTTTGACTTAGGTTCCAGAGTTGTATAGATTGAAAATCCACACAATTGAGGAATCTTGAAGAAAAACGTTGCTTAGAGAAACAGATCAAGAACAGAAGCAAGTTGGTGTTTAAGAACATGAAAGTTGAAGAATAAACACCTTTTGAAGATTTTGTGGAAATCATCAGAAACAACAAGGGCAGTAAAAATAGATTTTATTTACCCTTGACGAAGAACACGACGAACTGAGAGTAGCAGTGGAGAAGTTCGTCCGTTCAGATCTTTCACGCCCTAACTTGGCGATGGAAAACAGCTACGGCGATGGCGGAGTGAAGATTTCCGCGGCCGGCGTGAGTACGACGGCGACGAGGTCGAGGCAGTGAAGCTCTTCCTCGCCGGCGACGATGGAGTGTAGCGGCGGCGCTAGGTCTGAGAGCTCGAGCGAGGGGAGTGAGATCGAGCGGGGTAAATGAGATCTGAGGAGGGCGAAGGGTATTTATAGCCGAGGTGAAAAAACCGCTCGTCCGAAGATAATGCACGAACGTGCCCCTGACCCTTCTCATCCTAGCGACATGTGTCACCCACGTACTGTGAAGTGGAGATCATGTTAGATCGTGGGTGAATAGGTAAATCTTATCGAGGGATGTGGAACGGTTTGAGCGGCAAGAGCCGAAAATTCAGATAAGAATATTTTAAGGTTTCATTCGCAAATTCTTCAGCTGTTAAGGACACAGTGAAGACTTTGAACGGGTTTCAAATAGAACGCACATGAAGAATTTGTGAACAGACTGGGTTGAGTTTAGCATAGAGGGGGAAAGGGTCCGATCACATTCACTTAGGTAAAGGTCAACTTGAAGAATTAGCAATAAGTGAATGCTGTAGAGGACTAAAAAACTCAAATATGTATATAGTCAATGAAGAACACAGTCGGAAAGAGTGAAGACTTTGCAAAGTTGAAGAATTTGAAAATTTGAAGAATTTGCAAAATGAAGAAAAACTCAATTTTGAAGATTTTCAACTTTTGTGGTGGCGTGACCCACCGTATAAGAATGATGATTTCAGACACCGCGTACAATTGTCGTAGGGCTCTGAGAATCAAATTCTTCATTAATTTCTTCACACTTGCGGGTTTGTCTTCATTGATTGAAGAAAAACGTTACTTCGTGTGTTGCACATCTAAGTCATCAATTTTGCATAAGTGTTAGGATGTGTGTCCTTTTCAAAGAACATTCGAAGATTCTAAGATATTTAGCTCACACCGCAACTTGCTAAATTTCTTCTCATCAAAGGGCTTTGTGAAGATATAGGCTAGCTGTTCTTCAGTCTTCACGTGCTCGATAGAGATGTCGCCCTTCAACACATGATCTCGAAGAAAATGATGACGAATCTGGATGTGCTTTGTCTTTGAGTGTTGAACTGGGTTATGAGCAATCTTGATGGCACTCTCGTTGTCGCAGTAGAGTGGCACATTCTTCATGTTGATGCCGTAGTCCTTGAGGGTTTGCTTCATCCACAGCAATTGAGCACAGCAAGAACCAGCAGCAATATACTCAGCTTCAGCAGTAGAAAGTGATACGCAGTTCTGCTTCTTCGAGGACCAACATACTAAGGATCGTCCGAGGAAATGGCATGTGCCTGATGTTGACTTGCGATCCACTCGATCACCAGCATAGTCAGAGTCAGAATATCCAATGAGATCAAAAGCCGAGCCCTTGGGATACCCTAATCCAAGTGTTGGAGTGTGAGCTAGATATCGAAGAATATGTTTCACAACCTTATGGTGTGATTCCTTCGGTGTAGCTTGAAAATGGGCACACATGCAAACACTAAGCATAATATATGGCCTAGATGCACATAGGTACAATAAAGAGCCAATCATGGAGCAGTATACCTTTTGATCGAAGTCTATACCATTTTCATCGGTGCATAGATGGCCATTTGTGGGCATAGGGATTTTGACGCATTTGCACTCTTGCATACCGAATTTCCTCAGAACGTCCTTGAGATATTTCTCTTGAGAAATGAAGATGCCATTGCGTTGTTGACGAATTTGAAGACCTAAGAAGAATTTCAATTCTCCCATCATGGACATTTGATATTCCTCACTCATCATATAAGCAAATTCGTCACTGTAATGTTGGTTAGTAAACCAAAGATAATATCATCAACATATATTTGGCACACGAATAATTCATTGTCATAGGTTTTGGTGAAAAGAGTTGGGTCAAGTGAACCGGGTTTGAAGCCTTTCTTCATGAGGAATTCCTTCAAAGTATCATACCACGCCCGAGGGGCCTACTTGAGGCCATAGAGGGCCTTATTGAGTCTGAAGACTTTGTCAGGATGCTTAGGATCTTCAAAACCTGGGGGTTGAGCAACATATACTTCTTATTCAAGCTTACCATTGAGGAATGCACTTTTCACATCCATTTGATATAAGATGATATTATGATGGTTAGCATAAGCAAGCAATATGCGAATAGCCTCAAGTCTAGCAACAGGTGCAAAAGTTTCATCGAAATCAATTCCTTCAACCTGTGTGTAGCCTTGAGCTACAAGATGAGCCTTATTTCTTACCACAAGGCCATTTTCATCTTGCTTGTTGCGGTAGATCCATTTGGTACCGATGATATTGTGCTTGCGTGGGTCTGGTCGCTTGACAAGCTCCCACACATTGTTCAGCTCAAATTGATGTAATTCCTCTTGCATCGCTTGAATCCATTCAGGCTCCAGAAATGCCTCATCAACTTTGGTGGGCTCTGTGATAGAGACGAAAGCAAAATGCCCACAAAAGTTAGACAAATGTGAAGCTTTTGAGCGAGTAAGAGGACCTGGTGCGTTGATGTCATTGATGATTCTCTCAATCTGTACTTCATTTGCAACGCGAGGATGAGCAGGTTGACGACTTTGATTTGGCTCAGCATTTTCTTCAGAGCCATTTTCTTCAGATGCACCAGCATGATTTTCTTCATGATCTGGAATGACTTCTTCAGCAGATTCTTCGGTAGGAATAACATCCTCAGTAGCCTTTAGCTTGATGGAGTCCTCAGGTGACATTTCATCTAGCACACAAGGTAGGTGCTCTCTTTGTGAGCCGTTAGTTTCATCGAACCGCACATCTACAGTTTCAACAACCTTGTTGTGATAGGTGTTGAAGACCCTGTAGGTGTGCGAGTCCTTTCCGTAACCAAGCATAAAACCTTCATGTGCTTTCGGTGCAAATTTAGAATTGTGATGAGGATCTCTAATCCAGCATTTAGCACCGAAGACTTTGAAATAACTCACATTGGGTTTCTTGTCAGTGAGGAGTTCATATGAGGTCTTCTTGAAGAATTTGTGAAGATATACCCTGTTGATGATGTGGCATGCAGTATCAATTGCCTCAGGCCAGAAGCGACGAGGTGTCTTGTATTCATCAAGCATGGTGCGAGCCATCTCAACAAAAGTCCTGTTCTTGCGCTCCACAACGCCATTCTGCTGAGGAGTGTATGGGGCAGATAGCTCATGAGTAATACCAAGTTCATCGAGATAGTCATCAAGACCAGTATTCTTGAACTCGGTCCCATTGTCACTACGTATATGCTTGATCTTCACACCGAAATTCATCGAAGCCCTTGAAGAAAATCGTCTGAAGACTTCCTCCACTTCAGTTTTGTAAGTAATGACATGCACCCATGTGTAACGAGAATAGTCATCAACAATGACAAAGCCATATAGAGATGCTGCATTTGTTAGTGTGGCATAATGAGTAGGGCCAAAGAGGTCCATATGAAGCAATTCAAAAGGATGAGAGGTAGTCATGATAGTCTTCGAGGGGTGCTTGGCTCTGGTCATCTTTCCAGCCTCACAAGCCCCACAAAGATGATCTTTGAGGAATTTGACACCCTCGATGCCAATGACGTGCTTTTTCTTCACGAGCGTGTGTAAGTTCCTCATGCCAGCATGACCCAGTCGTCGATGCCATAGCCAGCCTTCTGAAGCTTTTGCATGTAGACAAGTGGCAGGCTGTGGTCCTGCAGAGAAATCAACAATATACAAGTCTCCACTCCTAAAGCCTTCGAAGACTTTGGAATTGTCAGATTCCATGAGCACTAAGCAGCGATATTTGCCAAAGACAACAACCATATCAAGATCACAAAGCATTGAGACTGACATGAGGTTGAATCCGAGGGACTGGACAAGCATGACTTTGTCCATGTGTCGATCCTTTGAGATTGCAACCCTACCTAGACCCAATACCTTGCTTTTGCCTTTGTCAGCGTAGGTGATATGCTTCAAATGTGATGGAGATAAAGGAGTGTTCATCAGTAAGCTCTTGTCACCGGTCATGTGATTAGTACATCCACTGTCGAGGACCCACTCAGTAGCTTTGGGTAAATCATCTTGCAGATGAATTAGTGCATCTTACAAACACATATACTTCAGAGTGAAGAATATGACATCAAATTCATCAGATAGAATTTCATCAATTAATGCAACATATGTATATATAGCAGTATGAGGACGTGAGAAATGAATAAATCATTTCTTCATGATTAGCTTGCGTCCTTTCAAGCATTTCAGGTCTCCAGCAAATTCTTCAGACGATTTAGTTCGTCTGGAGACCTGACCCTGCATAAGAGATTAGTTCTTTTTCTTCACCACCCACATCTGGAGGGGTGGCAAAGAGTTCATCATTCTGCGAGCTCCATAAGAGAAAGGTGGCATTGAAGCCAAAGCGCTTCATTTCACAGGAGAGGGATTAGTATAGGCATATGAGTAAGCAAAGAAATTCTTCGAGGACTTATGAACATAATGATTTGAAGAATAATGCACATAATCAGAACTCTTAGATTTTCCCTGCAAAACAGAAGCATTAACATGATGATCATATGAGGACTTGGATCCACGTGAAGAATTTGATCCATAAGAGGACTTGCATCCATATGAAGACTTTGATCCATATGAAGAATTTGATCTGGGGTTCCTATTCTTCACAGGTGGTGTCATGAGGACATTCACCTGAAGACTTTCAAGGCACCTTTTGGGAACCTAGATTTTCTTCATAGGGGGACCATTCCTGCAGTTAGTTCCAACATATCTAGAAAATACTTCACCATTCTGATTTTTGAACAGTTTATAGTTGGAGTCAAATGACTCATCAGATGAATATGAGGATTCACAAGTAAAGCTAGATAAAGTGGATGGATCTACGGGAGGTCCCTTCGCAGCAACCCATGAGGTTTTGGGATACTGCTCAGGCTTCCAGTAGGTTCCATCAACATTGAGTTTCCTCTCAAAGGCAATACCCTCTTTCCTAGGGTTCCTGTTCAAGATCTGCTTTTTGAGCACATCACAAAGAGTCTGATGCCCTTTGAGGCTTTTGTACATGCCTGTCACATACAATTCCTTCAACCCTGCATTTTTGTCAGTGATACTAGTGGTATCCTAAGATGAGGAATTTGTGACCACAGAGATAGTTGAAGAATTTGAAGCAATAGAAGCATTTGAACTTTCAGGTGAAGAGTTAGCAGTTTCATGTTCAATGCATTTCAAGCATGGTGGAATGAATTCATCCTGAGCCGAACTAATCTGTTGAGCAAGTAATGAATCATTTTCCTTCTGAAGATCTTCATGACTCACCCTTAGCTTCTCAAGATCTTGCTTTCTTTGAAGAAATTCATAAGAAAGCTTCTCATGATCGGCTAGGTATTTAAACCTGAGGACACACAGTCCCAGGCACACAGTCCTCAGCGTATTCTCCTTGAGCTAAGGTCACACAGACCTCGCCCAATCACTCGTGGTAAGTCTTCATGTGACTTCCAAATCTTCACAGACTCGGTCACT
Organism: Thinopyrum elongatum; assembly: GCA_011799875.1. NCBI lineage: Eukaryota > Viridiplantae > Streptophyta > Magnoliopsida > Poales > Poaceae > Thinopyrum > Thinopyrum elongatum. The sequence continues at coordinate 23,832,628 of CM022298.1, forward strand.
CGGCGATCCACAATTTCCTCTTGGATGCTCTAGACCATGACGCCTAACCGTCTGGAGGATGCACAGTCCTCAAAGGTAACAAGCATCGGTTCCACACAGGAACAATCTCTTCAGTGATGCTCAATCACTTTGGGTTTGTAGGTGTTTGGGTTTTTGGGTTTTTCCTCACTTGTTGATTTTCGCTCAAAGTCCTCGGAGGATGGGATGCTCTAAATGACAAGTGTCAATCTATCTCTCGGAGCAGCCAGCCAACTAGTGGTTGTAGGGGGCGGCTATTTATAGCCTAGGGAGCAGCCCGACATGATAAGACATAAATGCCCTTCAATGATATGACCGTTAGGTGGGTAGATATTTTGGGACAGCTGGCGCGTAGCACAGCAACGGTCAGAAATTTGAGTATCAAATTCCTCAGGGCTATCATGTTCCTCACTTGTAGGCAATCCGCACTGGCGAATTCCTAACTCCTCAGTCAGAACAAATTCCTCAGAGAACAGAAGAACTTCATCTCTGTCACTGAAGAAATTGACTGAACTGTATGAGATTTCCAATGGCTTCACTCGAAAGGATTGGGTAGGTGTAGGATTTTGAGATGAGCATCACTTCGAAACTTTTCCTTAGTTTTACCACGACCCCCTTTAACAGTACGGTGTTTCCTATGACTCAAGAAAAAGAAAATGAAACTACGAAAACAAAAGTCTTCACGCTTCATAATCCTCGCATGAATATCAAGTCTTCAAGGTCACACCAATTTCCTCACTTTCAAAGTCTTCAAGAAAACCAAAGTCTTCAACTGAAGACATTCATTTTTAGGGGTCGACTTTCATCGTAAATATCAAACTCCTCATAGACTTATAGAACCTGTGTACACTCACAAACGCATTAGTCCCTTAACCTATAAGTCTTCAATACACCAAAATCACTAAGGGGCACTAGATGCACTTACACATACTAATATCTGGTTTACAATGTGGCGAGAGATTGTCAAGTTTGTAAGCTATTCATCACACAACCATTTTCCTCCTCATATGGAGTTGCTCTGTTGTACCAAAAATGTTATCTATTCATATGTGCTTGTACAGAAGGATACAATTATTAATTGTCCAGTTATGATTTTTAGCATTTGTTGTGCTTCATAGGGACACATATCTCTACTCTTCTATATAATCCACACTGATCTTTATTGTTTGATTGACTGGAAGAAGTTTTGATGTAGTTTTTTTCATCATCCAGGTGTTTACTTTGGATGACAAATGCATGTAGATGATCCACCTCCTCAGCGATGCTAACCCAATCCGATCATCGTCGACACTATCATCATCAGGTCCCTGTTCCCTCTATTCTCTCCTACCTTGTGATGTTAGTCTGTGTGCGCTTAGTAGTATTGTTAGATCTTGTCAGATGAATTGATGGTAGTGGTAGTAGAGTAGTATTTTTCTTCGGGTGAATCTGTTACAGTGACGTTCATTGTACGACCTGCACTTGTACCAATGTACCATGCTGCTATTTGGAAATTCAATTTCACATTGCATGTGGATCTTAAACTTATACAGTAAGCTTAGTTATTTGCATATGTAAAATATGTTGACAAAGTGTAAGCTGGATTACTGCCTCATGTTGATGGCATTGTCTCTAAACATTTAATAAAAAAAATTGGTGATCTAGATCAGGATCTAATGTTGTTTAGGCTGCTGCTGCTGTGACTGAAGATCCGAAGAGGCCTGGAGATGTGCACCACAGTTTTAGTTGATGTTGCACCATGTTTTGGTGCTTGTGTATCTGTTTTTGCTTGTAAGCACACTTGTTGGACATGCAGACTTGTATGTGTTGTTGTGTGTATTTGGTTGAATGATTTCTAAATTTAATCATTTAATCGAGAGAATTATTGATTGTTTGCTGTTCAAATGTGTAAACTAGAAATCAGTGAATAAAAAGACCAAATGTTCTATTGCACCAAATAATATATGGGCTCTAAAAAGGCTACGGCCCAAACAATAGTGGAGTAGAACATTGTGCATTTCTGGAAAACCTGAACAAAAAGTCTTAATGAAATGGTACGCAAAAGGGCCATGGCCCAGAAAATTAAAAGACCAAAATGTAGGGCTTGGCCTGTGTAGCTGACCAAAATTTGCAGGAAAAAATATATATATATATATGGACTGAAATAATGGGCTTGGCCCATATAGACACCGAAATGGACCGGGCTGATTCTTGTTAACGACCAATTCAATTGGTCGCAATTTTGCCACGTCAGCTTGCCACGTTGGATCCGACGTGGCCTGGGCAGACAACCAGCGACCAAAACAGTTGGTCATAGAACCAACGACCTTTTATTTTGGTCGTTGCCTTCAATGACCATATCACAAATAAGGTCGTTAAGTTTCATTAAAGACGGTCAGCTTTTGACCCACCTTTTTTGTCACAAAAAGGTCGTAAATAAAAAACAATGACCATTCAGTGACCAATATTGATGGTCGCAAGTTAGCATATTTCTTGTAGTGCTTCCGGAGTCCGGACCCAACTCCTCCTCATGTAGGCAAATAGGGCAGCACCAGCGCCATGGAGGATGTGCTCGTGTAGGCCTTTCCGGTCAGTGTTGCTGGTTGTGCGCCGTCTGCGCGGGAGACCGTCACCATCGTGCGCGTGGATTCCTGACAAAGTATCCCCTCAAAAAAAAAGTATCCCCGCACCCTCCCGCAAGGCTCGAGAATGAAGCCCTCCTTTCTCACTGGAAGAATCTTTCATGGTCAACACAAATGTTAGTTTCGAGGCGGATGCACGATGTTCAGATCATAACATGTTTAATAACGTAAAAGCAAGGTCAGTGCTAGTAATATTTGTTTTGTGTTTTCTCGTATTAGAAATATATGGAGATATAACAATGCACCTGTAAATATCCAAAAACATGTCAATATATCACATTCGAGATAAAAGAGGACCATTGTTGAGAAAATGTTCGGAAATTTTAAAAACAAATGAGACTCATGCATATTTTTGCATATGTACCATAGATGGATGAATCTACGACACATAAATTCATTTATCAATTACCATTCACTTAAGATGTTGTTGTAGACATTTTTGCATGTACCAAAATCAAAATATATTTCACCTATTAGAACATCATGCATATCAAACATTGCCCGTGCGTTGCAACGTGAGGAAAACATTCATCTATCAATCTCCTACTTCACTCGTGGTATCTAGCTCTTTATCGTACATGCGCTATATCATATGGTTATCTTTATTAGCCAATCCTTAGTTGACGCTCTCATTTCTCTGCAACACAACTATTTCTTGTTCCATCATTCGCAAATAGTTTGATAATAAGTGATGAAAATTATGCGGAGTCTCCAAACTGGTTGGAGGCACCGGTTGTATTGAACATTATATAAGTGTAATTAACATTAAGTTGCACACATAATTGGCGACGACATGTATGCTTAATTAGGATCTTCTACGGAAATATTGAGCTGCTCAATTATGACCTGACTATACAAAAGTCTAGCTTTTTGTCAACATAAAATTCTATGCTCAACCGTGCTACAATGGCATACCCAGATTATTGAAAATTTTGAATACAGTTTTCTTTGCTGAATTGAATTCTTGAATTTTGAATTCCAAATTGTGCACAAACATGTACCAACTATTTATGTTATCTCACTAATTCTAGATACTCTGCCAACTATATATTTAATCGAATCTATGTATGTATCTAAAAACCAAATGATCAAATAATTTCTTTCATGGAAACAATTTCTCCTATGCGGCCACGATTTTAGCTATGTTTATTCTTAAGGCTCTCCCGCAATCCGGCCACACCTCACCCATTGCTTGTTTATTGACAAACAGGCTTGTTGACTGTCTATTTGCTGAGGTGTATAAATTGGTGAGATGTTATTTACAATAATGAGGTGAGACAATCTATACCTATATCTTTTCCTAATAATAAAGGGGTTATTGTTTCTGGTCGTCCGTCATGAAAATTGCCCCAGAAGTTGCTTTAAATTACCCACTATGCCATCCATTAGTAAAACGATTCGTTTTTATTTAAAAATCGCCGCCGGGTTCGGTTCTTATACGTTGATACACTCATAAAACACAAGGACATAGCCAGCCCAATGTCTGAGGCGTCGATCTACCACTTGGGAGACCAGGGTTCAATCCGTGGTTCCTACCCCTTTTTCTCCCCTTTTTTCTAGGTAGGAAGCGCTCCTCCTCGTCCTGCACGCGCTAATGGGCCGATCCATTTGCGGGTGGTGGCACCCCCTTTTTTCTATTTCGTTTTTAGCTTTATAATTTTTCATTTTTGTTTTGGCTTTTCCTCCTTTAAGTTAATTCAGGATTTTCAAAATAACCAAATTTCAAAAAGTTGTGAGCTTTAAAAATATATTGAGAAATCATAAACTATTTGTGAATTCAAAAAATATTGGAAAAATCATAAAATGTTCATGATTTCAAAAAAATTGTTCGCATATTATAAAAATATTCACAATATCAAATAGATGTTCATGAAGTAAAAAATGTTCATGATTTTTAAAAAATAATCCAATATTCAAAAATTATTCTAGAAATAGAAAAAATGTACATGAAATTTTAGAAAATGTTCCCAAAAATTAAAACTGATCCGTCGATAATGAACAAAACGAACCATCGCTTGCGTAGAAGTTTTATTAGAGATCTGTAGAGGTCATTTTATGATTTTATTTAGTCCCTCGCATCAGGTTAAAAAAAAGGTTTCAGTGTTTCGTACAACACTAAGCCCCAAAAAATCGACACAGCTTCCTATAGGTTAGTTTTTATAAGCTATATAAAATTGACTAAATGTCTATTTTGCCTTCATACACAGTTATGTTTATTCTGTTACCACGGTACTGGATATGGTAAACACCGCTACGCTAGGTCAAGACGAGACACAACATTCATCGGTCTAGATTAGGCAGGGTCCATCAATGCAGTTTGCTCACCCAAAAATATTTCGTTGTGGCGCCTTAGGAAATCAAATCGTGATCAGACCATCACATTTTTTGTTTTTTAAATGACTTTTTAGGAGTCTCTTATTTCATCATGACATCACTTAGACATAGTTTGTGAAATGACATTTTAAAAGTCCTTATCTCATCCTGGCATTTGATTCAGACTTTTTTTATAACTACCACACTGAAAGGATCGATATGGTTGACTAGAGGGGGTGTGAATAGGCGACTACCAATTTTTAGCTTTTCTTAATAAATTAGGTTTAGCAACAAATAGGTTGTCTAGATGTGCAACTAGGTGAACAACCTATATGATGCTAACAACAACAACAACAACAACAACAAGTGCAAGCAGAGGATACAACACAATAATAGCTTGCACAAAGTAAAGGGAAGAGATAACCACAAGTGGAGCCGGTGGAGACGAGGATGTGTTACCGAAGTTCCTTCCCTTTGGGGGAAGTACGTCTCCGTTGGAGCGGTGTGGAGGCACAATGCTCCCCAAGAAGCCACTAGGGCCACCGTATTCTCCTCACGCCCTCACACAATGCGAGATGCCGTGATTCCACTAGTGGTGCCCTTGAAGGCGGTGACCGAATCTTTACAAACAAGGTTGGGGCTATCTCCACAACTTTATTGGAGGCTCCCAACGAAACCACGGAGCTTCACCACAATGGAATATGGCTCCGAGGTGACCTCAACCGTCTAGGGTGCTCAAACACCCAAGAGTAACAAGATCCGCAAGGGATTAGTGGGGGGAATCAAATTTCTCTTGGTGGAAGTGTAGATCCGGGCCTTCTCAACCAATCCCTAGAAAATCAACAAGTTTGATTGGCTAGGGAGAGAGATCGGGCGAAAATGAGCTTTGGAGCAACAATGGAGTTTGGGGGAAAAGAGGTAGGTCTTCTTGGGGAAGAAGACCTCCTTTTATAGTGGGGAATCAAATCCAACCGTTATCCCACATCTCAGCCCGCAGAGAGCGGTACTACCGCTCAGGGGAGCGGTAATACCGCACTAGGCAGCGGTAGTGCCGCTTGGCCCAGCGGTAGTACCGCTAGGGCTGCGCACAGAGAGTGGAGAGAAGGGGCAGGAGAGAGAGAGAGGGCCCCCGAGCGGCACTAGAAGCGGTGGTAGGACGGTATTACCGCTTGTAAGCGGTACTACTGCGCCTACTGCCGCTCCTACTGCCGCCCAACCCGACACAAGACGCGACGTCCTCGAATCGAGGCAATACCAGCGCGGAGCAGGAGCCGTACTACCGCTGATGGCCACGAGCGATACTACCGCTTAGAACAGCGGTACTACCGCTTGAGGCTGTTAGTGGTACTGCCGCTCCGGCCCGGCGGTACTGCCGCTGGCTCCTCCCAAGTGCCACTTCCGCGATATCGGTAAACTCCAAAGAATAGGAAAGGAGCTGGGGGTGCGAGATAGATGTGTACGTTCCGATACGGACCCCCTCTTGATAGTACAGTGTCTCCTACAACTCAAGTCCACCAAAACCGAAACGAAAGAGACTACACCATCTTCACTTTGAGCTCCAATAGGAAAGAATCGTCTCGTGTCTATGAATGAATATCTGAAATGATCAATTGATACGTCTGCTACTTCTTGAGCTTGCGTTGGTTTTTCCCTTGAAGAGGAAAGGGTGATGCAGCACAGTAGAGATAAGTATTTCCCTCAGTTAAGAATCAAGGTATCAATCCAGTAGGAGAAGAACGCGCAAATCACCAATACCTGCACAAACAATCAAACACTTGCACCCAACACATAAAGGGGTTGTCAATCCCTTCACGGTCACTTGCAAAGGCAAGATCTGATAGAGATAGATAAACAAAAGATAAAATATTTTTGGGATTTTGGTTTACAGATATGAAAATAAAAGATTGCAAAATAGTAGATCGGAAATTAATATGATGGAAAATAGACCCGGGGGCCATAGGTTTCACTAGAGGCTTCTCTCTTGAAGGCAAATAATACGGTGGGTGAACAAATTACTGCCGAGCAATTGATAGAAAAGTGCTAAGTTATGATGATATCCAAAGCAATGATTATGCAATATAGGCATCACGTCCGTGTCAAGTAGACCGACTCCTGCCTGCATCTACTACTATTACTCCACATATCGACCGCTATCCAGCATGCATCTAGAGTATTAAGTTCATAAAGAACGGAGTAACGCCTTAAGTAAGATGACATGATGTAGAGGAATAAACTCAAGCAATATGATGGCAACAATACAATACGTGCCTCGCTACCCCTACTATGTCTCTGGGTGAGGACACCGCAAGATTGAACCCAAAGCTAAGCACCTCTCCCATTGCAAGAAAAACCAATCTAGTTGGCCAAACCAAACCGATAGTTCGAAGAGAGTTACAAAGATATCAAATCATGCATATAAGAATTCAAAGAAGATTCAAATAATATTCATAGATAAGCTGATCCTAAATCCACAATTCATCAGATCTCGACAAACACACCGCAAAAGAAGATTACATCGGATAGATCTCCAAGAACATCAAGGAGAACATGGTATTGAGAATCAAAGAGAGAGAAGAAGCCATCTAGCTACTAGCTATGGACCCGTAGGTCTGAGGTAAACTACTCACGCTTCATCGGAAGAGTAATAGAGTTGATGTAGATGCCCTCCGTGATTGAATCCCCCTCCGGCAGGATGCCAGAAAAGGCCCCAAGATGGGATCTCACGGGAACAGAAGGTTGCGGCGATGGAAAATTGTTTTCGTGGATGCTTCTGAAGGTTTTGGGGTATATGAGAATATATAGGAGGAAGATCTAGGTCAGGGGAGTCATGAGGGGCCCACAAGGCAGGGCCCCTCCCTAGGGCGCGCCCTCCACCCTTGTCGCCGCCTCGTGGCTCTTCTGACTTGTACTCCAAGTCCCCTGGGTGTCTTTTGGTCCAAGAAAAATCATCATGAAGTTTTATTCCGTTTGGACTCCGTTTAATATAAAATAGCATATTAATGCATATAAACATCCAAAACAGATAATATAATAGCACGGAACAATCAAAAATTATAGATACGTTGGAGACGTATCAAGCATCCCCAAGCTTAATTCCTGCTCGTCCTCGAGTAGGTAAATGATAAAAACAGAATTTTTGATGTGGAATGCTACCTAACATATTTATCCATGTAATTTTCTTTATTGTGGCATGAATGTTTAGATCCATAAGATTCAAAACAAAAGTTTAATATTGAAATAAAAACGATAATACTTCAAGCATACTAATAAAGCAACCATGTCTTCTCAAAATAACATGGCCAAAGAAAGCTATCCCTACAAAATCATATAGTCTGGCTATGCTCCATCTTCACCACACAAAATATTTCAATCATGCACAACCCCGGAAGTAGTCAAGCAATTGTTTCATACTTTAGTGTTCGCAAACCTTTTCAACTTTCACGCAATATATGAGCGTGAGCCATGGACATAGCACTATAGGTGGAATAGAATATGGTGGTTGTGGAGAAGACAAAAAGAAGGAGATAGTCTCACATCACCTAGGCGTATCAACGGGCTATGGAGATGCCCATCAATAGATATCAATGTGAGTGAGTAGGGATTGCCATGCAACGGATGCACTAGAGCTACAAGTTTATGAAAGCTCAAAAAGAGACTAAGTGGGTGTGCATCCAACTTGCTTGCTCACGAAGACCTAGGGTAATTTGAGGAAGCCCATCATTGGAATATACAAGCCAAGTTCTACAATGAAAATTTCCCAATAGTATATGAAAGTGAAAACATTGGAGACCCTCTATCATGAAGATCATGGTGCTACTTTGAAGCACAAGTGTGGAAAAAGGATAGTAACATTGCCCCTTCTCTCTTTTCTCTCTTTTTTTTATTTGGGCTCTCCCTTTTTTTAGCCTCTTTTTTTTTCTTTTCTCTTTTTTTTTCGTCCGGAGTCTCATCCCGACTTGTGGGGGAATCATAGCCTCCATCATCTTTTCCTCACATGAGACAATGCTCTAAAAATGATGATCATCACACTTTTATTTACTTACAACTCAAAAAATACAACTCGATACTTAGAACAAAATATGACTCTATATGGATGCCTCCGGCGGTGTACCGGGATGTGCAATGACTCAAGAGTGACATGTATAAAAATTATGAATGGTGGCTTTGCCACAAATACTATGTCAACTACATGATCATGCAAAGCAATATGACAATGATGAAGCGTGTCATAATAAACGGAATGGTGGAAGTTGCATGGCAATATATCTCAGAATGGCTATGGAAATGCCATAATAGGTAGGTATGGTGGATGTTTTGAGGAAGGTATATGGTGGGTGTATGGTACCGGCGAGAGTTGCGCGGTACTAGAGAGGCTAGCAATGGTGGAAGGGTGAGAGTGCGTATAATCCATGGACTCGACATTAGTCATAAAGAACTCACATACTTATTGCAAAAGTTTAAAAGCTATCGAAACGAAGTATTATACGCATGCTCCTAGGGGAAGGGTTGGTAGGAGTTAACCATCGCACGATCCCGACCTCAACACAAAGGATGGCAATCAAAAAATAAATCATGCTCCGACTTCATCACATAACGGTTCACCATACGTGCATGCTACGGGAATCACAAACTTTAACACAAGTATTTCTACAATCCATAATTACTTACTAGCATGACTCTAATATCACCATCTTCATATCTCAAAACAATCATAAGGAATCAAACTTCACATAGTATTCAATGCACTTTCTATGAAAGTTTTTATTATATCCCTCTTGGATGCCTATCATATTAGGACTAAATTTATAACCAAAGCAAATTACCATGCTGTTTAGAGACTCTCAAAATAATATAAGTGAAGCATGAGCGTTCAACAATTTCTATAAAATAAAACCACCGCCGTGCTCTAAAAAGATATAAGTGAAGCACTAGAGCAATATTGCCTAGCTCAAAATATATAAGTGAAGCACATAGAGTATTCTAATAAATCACGATTCATGCGTGTACCTCTCAAAAGGTGTGTACAGCAAGGATTATTGTGGCAAACTAAAAAGTAAAGACTCAAATAATACAAGACGCTCCAAGCAAAACACATGTCATGTGGTGAATAAAAATATAGCCTCAAGTAAAGTTACCGATAGACGAAGACGAAAGAGGGGATGCCTTCCGGGGCATCCCCAAGCTTAGACTCTTGGTTGTCCTTGAATATTACCTTGGGGTGCCTTGGGCATCCCCAAGCTTAGGCTCTTGCCACTCCTTATTCCATAGTCCATCAAATCTTTACCCAAAACTTGAAAACTTCACAACACAAAACTCAACAGAAAATCTCATAAGATCCGTTAGTATAAGAAAATAAATCACCACTTTTGGTACTGTTGTGAACTCATTCTTTATTTATGTTGGTGTAATATCTACTGTATTCCAACTTCTCCATGGTTCATACCTCCCGATACTACCCATAGATTCATCAAAATAAGCAAACAACACATAGAAAACAGAATCTGTCAAAAACAGAACAGTCTGTAGCAATCTATAAACTTCGAATACTTCTGTAACTCTAAAAATTCTGAAAAACTAGGAAAACCTGGGAAATTTGTATGTCAATCTTGTGTAAAAAATTCAGATCAAAAACACGTTTATGTGAATTTCTAAAATTATTTTACTGGGCGCACATGTTTCTGTTTTTCAGCAAGATCAAATCAACTATCACCGTAAGCTATCCCAAAGGTCTCACTTGGCACAAACACTAATTAAAACACAGAAACACATCTAACCAGAGGCTAGATGAATTATTTATTGCAAAACATAACCAAAAAAACAAGAAAAATAAAATAAAATTGGGTTGCCTCCCAACAAGCGCTATTGTTTAACGCCCTTAGCTAGGCATAAAAACATAGATCTAGGTATTGTCATCTTTGGTAGGCAATTCCTTTCTCATCAAATCCTCCAAAACTGGTCTTAACAAATCTATCCTTTCCTTTATTTCCTTTCTTGTAGATGAACTTAAATCTTGAAAAGGACTTTGACTACTGATTTTAACATTCATAAACCCGTAATCGGGATCATCACCATATATATCATCATACAAAACACGTATCTCGTTTCTAATGGGTTCTTTCAGCATATTATTCAACCAATCCCTATTAAATCCTACATAAATTCCCCTTGTAATCCAATAAAATTCCTCGTAGGCCTCAAGGTACAAAGTTTGAGAGATTTCTGAATAGGGAACTGTCCTCCTAAGATTCTCGCTATAAGACTGATAATCTCTAGATTCCAAACTACGCATAGTTTCTTTATTATGGAGGATATCTTCAATCGGAGGGTGTTCAACATCTTTATTATAGAAAGCAAAAATATCCCTAGCTTCTTGTATGATAAAATCAAATTCATGCATAAGGATGATAGTAGCAATCTTTTTAGCTATAGGATGATTAATATTGGGAAGTTCGTAAAACACCTTTTGCAAAGTAGGATGAATGTGCACAAATTTTCTTTCTAGTTTCTTAACAACCATAACAATGGCATCCGCATAACAGTTTGTATCGAGAATAATAGATTTTTTACTCATAGGCATAGATCCCGTACAATCAAAGAATTCTTGAATAACACTTTTTCCAATAATATTACCGTCAACCACACGAAAAGTTTTTGTTTTGTAATTAGGAGGAGTTTCAGTTTCATGATCCAAAGAACAAGATCCAAGTTTTCCCTCAAGATTTTCAACGATAACCTCCCCAGATTCAGACATAGTGGCATGAAACAGATCTAGCACATGAGCAAGCAAAAAGCAAACAAAAAGACGAACGGAAGAAGGGCGAACAAAAAGGAAAAGCTTTTCGAAAATCATTTTAGAAGTGGGGGAGAGGAAAACGAGAGGCAAATGGCGAATAATTTAATGCAAGAGATGAGAGTTTTATGATGGGTACTTAAGAGGCTTGAGGTAGATCTTGACTTGGCGTAGATCTCCCCGGCAATGGCGCCAGAAATTCTTCCTGCTACTTCTTGAGCTTGCGTTGGTTTTTCCCTTGAAGAGGAAAGGGTGATGCAGCACAGTAGAGATAAGTATTTCCCTCAGTTAAGAACCAAGGTATCAATCCAGTAGGAGAAGAATGCGCAAATCACCAATACCTGCACAAACAATCAAACACTTGCACCCAACGCAATAAAGGGGTTATCAATCCCTTCACGGTCACTTGCAAAGGTGAGATCTGATAGAGATAGATAAACAAAAGATAAAATATTTTTGGGTTTTTGGTTTATAGATCTGAAAATAAAAGATTGCAAAATAGTAGATCGAAAACTAATATGATGGAAAATAGACCCGGGGGCCATTGGTTTCACTAGAGGCTTCTCTCTTGAAGGCAAATAATACGGTGGGTGAACAAATTACTGTCGAGCAATTGACAGAAAAGCGCAAAGTTATGACGATATCCAAGGCAATGATTATGCAATATAGGCATCACGTCCGTGTCAAGTAGACCGACCCATGCCTGCATCTACTACTATTAATCCACACATTGACCGCTATCCAGCATGCATCTAGAGTATTAAGTTCATAAAGAACGGAGTAACGCCTTAAGTAAGATGACATGATGTAGAGGAATAAACTCAAGCAATATGATGTAAACCCCATCTTTTTATCCTCGATGGCAACAATACAATACGTGCCTCGCTACCCCTACTATGTCACTGGGTGAGGACAAGATTGAACCCAAAGCTAAGCACCTCTCCCATTGCAAGAAAAACCAGTCTAGTTGGCCAAACCAAACCGATAGTTCGAAGAGAGTTACAAAGATATCAAATCATGCATATAAGAATTCAGAGAAGATTCAAATAATATTCATAGATAAGCTGATCATAAATCCACAATTCATCGGATCTCGACAAACACACCGCAAAAGAAGATTACATTGGATAGATCTCCAAGAACATCGAGGAGAACATGGTATTGAGAATCAAAGAGAGAGAAGAAGCCATCCAGCTACTAGCTATGGATCCGTTGGTCTGAGGTAAACTACTCACACTTCATCGGAAGGGCAATAGAGTTGATGTAGATGCCCTCCGTGATCGAATCCCCCTCCGGCAGGATGCTGGAAAAGGCCCCAAGATGGGATCTCATGGGAACTGTCGTGGTTTTGTCACGGCAGATGCCCTAATGAAAGGACTTAGGTGTGGAGCCATCGCAACGTAGGTTAGTTCGAAGGTGTTGAATGGGACAAATGACACAAAGTATTTACCCAGGTTCGGCCCCTCTCAACGAGGTAAAAGCCTACGTCCTGCTTCTAGTTGTATTACTTGAGTTTCGATTACAAGGGAGCGAATACACTTGACCTAGTTCTCGATTGATTGTTTCTTGAGTTGACCCGCCGTCGGGTCTCACCTTTATATACTCAGGTCGAGGCTCGGAGGCTTACAGAGTCCGGCCGGCTCACACAATGTGACCGGCTTGGTTTCTAACTAATCATGCCTTACGAGGCAAGTCATCATCTAAAAGTTCAATACTACCGGGTCTGGGGCCATCATTAGGCCCATGTGTTGAATCGCCATCTTCTTGGGCCTCCTTGAATCCTCTTCATGTTGAACCGCCAACGGTGTAACCCGGGCCTGAGCACGACGGGTCACACCTCGGGCATACATCCCCAACATTAGGCCCCAGATTGATTTGAACTTGTTCATGTCAATCTTCTCTGCTCAAGTTAACAGACTGTCCGTCAGTGTTGAATTTTGAACAAACCATTGTAACCCGCCATATTATCAGCCGACCTGAACCATCGTAACCCGCCATGACATCATATAAACAAAATTATTGTAACCAGTCATGACGTCATGCGCATTAACTCTGCACAAGACCCATGATATCATAACGGATCTTTATCTTTAATGGGCTTCCCGAGAATTGAGGCGCCTGCACTGTTGAGATAATCATCCTGCCTCCTCGATTTCCACGCATGCCATTTCATCACCTCCTTATAAATAGGGACGGGGGGTCCTTTTCACTTTTTACCCCTGTTTCCTTCCCTTCTTCTTCCTTGCACAGCCGAAGCCTCCAGAGCTCCGCCGCCGCAACCGACCTTCACCAGCGACCCCAACTTGGCCGCTGCATCAACCTGAATCTGACCAGAAAATGCGGCGCCCCTCCGCTGTTCATCAGCTCGATCAAGTATTCATCATCACTTTCATTAGATCTGCATTAGCAGATCCTAGTTCATCGGTGTTCATCAGCTGCTCATTGAAGTTCATCGCAACCTTCCATCTACACTTAGTTCAATCACAAAACAGCACGGGAGTTGCGCGGTACCAGTTTCTAGCATCTGCTTTTGCTTATAAATGCATTCCCTCTGTTCTAGATTCAATCCCAGCTCATATGTTCTTCCGCCGCTACATTTTTAGGTCTAGCAATATTTTACCTTTCCTGAACTGTCGTAGATCCATAAATATAGGCTCGACTTGTGAAACTTGTTTGTTCAGTACTTAGCAAAATTCTCCCCCAATTCCAGATCCGTAGATGCTTTAATACTATTGCATATCCGGTTCAAACGACACTTTTTGTAGCTCACCACCTTCCAGCCGGCTTGCATATAAACTGCTTAAGCCGCCAATATTTGCCCAACTTTAATCATAGCGATGTAACCCGCCAGCATCTCTCCGGCTTTATCATACTGTGTACTTCCATTCTACATGGCAGTCCATCTTTGCATACATGATGATCTTTCAATAGCAAGCTTTTTTCTTAATTGATGAACTGCTTATCAATGCAACATTCACCCACCAACTCTTAACTATCAGGCTTTTAACGAGAAAATGACTAAGACCGTCACCTCATGCGATTGGGTCATTTCCATTGTTACGGAACAATCTCTTAAAGAATATGTTGAAGTGGGCGTCTTATCGGCCAAAGATATTATCCACTGGCGAGTGCCAGGGACGGAGGTTAGACCTCAACCAAGGGAGGGCGAAGTCATAGTCTTTGTTGATCACATGCTCCGTGGTTTCTCACCACCCGGCTCAAAATTCTTTCGTGACGTACTGCACTTCTTTCAACTTCACCCTCAAGATATTGGCCCCAATTCCGTTTCCAACATCTGCAATTTTCAAGTCTTTTGTGAAGTATACCTTCAAGAAGAGCCTAGCGTTGATCTTTTCAGAGAGTACTATTATCTAAACCGCCAGACCAAGATGACGGACGGGCCCAGCCTAGAACTTGGTGGAATTTCAATTCAAAGGCGAAGAGACGTTGTCTACCCTGCAGCCATACTTCCCAGTCACCCAAAACACTGGAATCAGACCTGGTTTTATTGCCGAGACACATCTCCGCCTGGTGAAAATCCTCTGCCAGGTTTCCGCGACTGCCGGCTTAGCCCCAAACATCCACTCCCAGACCGGATCAGTGCCGCAGAACGGGTAAAATATGGGCCTACTTTTTCGAAGATAAGAGCCTTGCTGGCCAACGGTTTAACTGGAGTTGACTTAGTCTGTTGCTGGGTTGCCTGGAGGGTCTTGCCCTTAAACCGCCGTCCCGGCTTAATGTGCCAATACACTTGCGATGTCAAAGATCCACAGCGTCATTGTCAAGTGCGTCTTGAAGACAAAGAGATCAATGAGATGACTAAGACGCTGCTCGGGGAAAGCTTAGAGAGCTGCAGCAAAATGGGACTGAATCCCTTCTGCGCTCTTAACCCGGTTTCAGATGTAAACATTCTAACTTACTTTACTTATTTCTTTTATGAACTGCACACCTTCTCAACATCCTTATATTTTCAGGCCGACTCTCCCTTCTAGAGCAAGAAATTGCAAGATAAGCCGGCGAAAAAGGCTATGGCAAAAACCAAGGCTCCAAAGAAAACCAAAGGCAAGAAGCCAGATATAGCAGAGCTATTCACCCTGGACGATGAGTCAGAGGTAGAACTCAATTCTCTTGGTTCTCTTTTTATGCATCTGATGTTGATTCCTCTCAGGATGACGCGGAGACCAGCCAGGCAGACGTTGCAGAGGTAACTATCATTTCCTCCGACTCAGAGCCTTTGCCAAGACAGAAAGTTTGGCGAGTGACCCGGAAAGTAAGGTTTTCTCACTCTTTAGCTTACTTGGATCCAAACTTTATTTTGAAGAAACGGCAACACGAGGCGAAGCGCACAACCCGGAATAGTGGTGGTGGTGATCTTGCCCCCGGCTTACCAAATACACCTGCTCCTCGCAAGCGTCGAAATGAGATGCCTGACAACCCATCTCTTTCTTTTCCAAAGGCGGGTCTCATACATCAACCGCTTAACTCTTCCGACTCAAACTATCAGGACACCCCTCGCTCATCATCTAGCGAATCTACCGGAACCCAAATGCCTATCTTCAAAGTTGCTCCTGGTAAGTATTCTGACTGTTTCATTTACTGATCAACATGTTATGATGATGTACTCAAACTTTTGTCTTTCCATGACAGAGGTATTGCCAAAGCCGGCAAAAAACAAAAACTGGGTGACTCTTCAAAAACCCCAAAACTACAGAGCCGGAGAAGCAACCACCCCAAGACCCGGAAGTCACCATCCAAGATCCTGACAACATTCCTCTCAGTCCATCACCGCAAGTGGATGCTATGGTTGTCGAGCCGGCTCACACTGAGGCTGATCCAATCGGGACTCATGACCCGTCAAGGTCTAACCCGCCGAGCCCTGCCAAGCTTAATGAAGAGATTCCTTCTTCCACCGCTGCTGACGATGTTATTATCACGGGCACCAGCTATACAGAGCCAGGGAACCCTACTGTCCTGGCCAGGCACAGCGCCAAAGAAGAACACTCAGCCGCCGCCAAGGGCAAATCAGGTCTAGATCCGAAAAGTTACGCAGGCTTCAGCGCGAGCGATATTTATGCGGTGTACTTAAACCGCCTTCACACTAGTCATGATATGGAAGCCGGCTTAGTGAACCTGATGAAGGAACGCTATGAGGTAATTTACTTTAACCCCTTACCCTGTATTCATCTCTAGCCGCCAATTCTAGAAGATAAGAAAGAATTGAGTATGCTGTAGACTTGAAAAATAATCCACCCACTGCCATGTTTCTGAATCAACTCATCCTTTAAGATCAAAACACGTAGCCCCCAAGGGCCGGCTTAAGCTTCCAAGTTGAGCCGGGACTTGTCAGCATTATAGAAAATTCAAACTCGTAGCCCCTAAGGGCCGGCTTAAACTGCCAAGTTAAGCCGGCACTTATAAAATTTGAAGCAACCTGCATTAGCCCCCAAGTGCTGAGGATATTTGCTTGCAATGTGCTTGGGACTTGTTTCATTTATCACTGCATAGAACACAGCCGCTGTTGTTATATCTAACCTTTCTTCCTCAGGAGGCTTTAACTCTGAAGGATACTGAACTGGGCGATTTAGCCAAAAAGATTAAGCATCAAGAGGCTGAGACAGTCAAAGCTGAATCAAAATTTCAATTTGCCTTGAAGGAAAATGAGCAACTCAAGGAAAAGTTTGCTACAGAAAGAGCCGCCTTCAAAACTGAGAACGCAAATTTGATTAAACACGTTGAAGATGCAGAAAATCAACTTAAGCCGGTCGCTGAAGAGCTTGCCGGTTTAAAAGGACATATTACTCGTATGACTGCCACCATCTTTGGTAAGACTGTTATATTTCAATGTCTGCCGTAATATTATTTTAAGCCGCCTGTAAATATTCAACCTGGCGACTCATAATCTTATGTGTGAATCTGACTCCACAACTAATGAACAGGCCCGAGGAGCGCCAGTCTTGGCGAGAACATGGTGATGAAGCTCAAAGCAATATATTCATTGGCAGAGCAACTATATGCTGGAACCCTGCGGAGTCTCGTGGCCCTATCAGGTGGAAGAAGGCCACCAAACCAGATCAAAACTGTGCTTGAGCAATTGTCAATAGCGCCGGCTCAAGTCGCAGAATATAAACTGTCGGCCGCCTGTGCCGGAGCCATTTGTGCTCTAGGCTAGGCCAAAGCATGGGCAACAGAACTTGATCCAGAGGAAATATCCACCGGTTGTGATCCAGAGGAAATATCCACCGGTTTCCCAGAGTTCAAAGATGACGGGTCTGCCTTTGAAGAAGAAGACTTCAACAATTGCGTCAGAGAAATGCGACCCGTGGCTTGCAAGTTGATCGAAGATCTCAATCTTGATCATTACACGCCGGCTTATGATGAGGACAATCAGAAGATTAAGCCGCCAAGCCATGATGTGGTCAACCTTATTCCTCCTCGGCGTAAGCATATCTTTGCACCTGACATTGATCATTCTATTATACTCAATGATGAAGCCACTTTCGAAGCTTTAACCGGCATCGATTGGACTGCGGCTACTCTTAAGATGATCGACAAAGAAGATCAACCAGCACAGGATAACCCGGAATCCACAACTCGCCAGGGCAAAGATAATTGACTCAGGGGCGGCCCGCAGACCGCGGTAGAATGCTTCAGTGGAAAAAACACTATCTCAACTTTTGGGCTTGTGATAGCCTTGTAATAGGATAGATTAAACAATGATCTGTCTGAGCCATGCCATCGCGCACATTGTTTAACTTTTGGGAGTTATGACCCGCCGCTATGATTCCTCATAATATCATCATTCATGAGGGTCATAGCAATACTTTCATATCTCCTGCATACAAGGTAAACAGCATATACCCTGGCGGTTTTAAGCCAAGGCGGGTAACAAACCCCAATATAATAGTCGTTGAAAATTTATAAAAAGACTAGAATAAAGGCCATCCAAGCCGAAACATTCTGGCAACTTAAAGTCTAAACCAGAGTGGGTTACCAAACCCCCAAATATTCATACAAATATTGGAAGACATACCTATAGATTGAAACTATGGTAACATCCTGATAATTAATATCCGTAGCGGGTATCAACCCGGAGTCATGAAATATCATGATTCTAGTTGCTCAAGGCAAAATATCCTGGTGACTTAAAGTCCGCTACCAGGGCGGGTTATCCAACCCAAAAATGCTCAAATATGAGTTATATAATCAGGGCTGCATGGCCCGAATCATATAAAAACAGCAATTTAGCAGAAATTTTTTTAAAGGATACAAATCCAAAACATTCAGAGAAAAAGGAATGCAGAAAAACCAAGTGCTTTCATAGGCTGCACAGCCGTTAAAATTATCTGGCCGGCTCATCAATGCACGGCCAGACTGGCTGATAAAGCCATGTGCTTTCATAGGCCGCACAACCTTAGAGTTATCCTCGCTCACCGTAAGCAGGCCCTCACGTGACAAACCGCCGTTTTAACCTTAACCAGTTCAGGGTCTTGAAAAAGATTGACTGTTAAGAGTACGGCGGGTCACTCGGGATTACCTGGCGGAGTAGCATCATGCAAACAGGCAGGACAAACTCGGGATTCAGCGTCCACGCCTGGTCAAGAGGGTATGAAAGCTAAACCCAGTGGGTTGGAAGCCCCCAAGTGACCTTATGAACAAATAATAATGACTCAGATGCTTTAGAAATGAAACGACAGAGGCCCTGAATTATCAGGGATGCCGGCTTTATTATATTAATCATAATATATACATCGATAAGAGTATGTACAACAACAAGAGCCGGTGGCTCAAGTGTAATAAGGCCGAAGATGAGCGATGTTCCAAGGCCGGCGAGTCTCTTCCTCTGACTTACGCGAGTCCTTGTGTTCTCGAATATCAATGAGGTAGTATGACCCGTTGTTCAGGTTCTTGCTGACCACAGAAGGTCCTTCCCAAGGTGGGGATAACTTATGAATATCTGTTTGATCTTCGATTAACCAGAGCACCAAGTCGCCTTCTTGAAAGGTCCGGGTCTTGACTCTGCGGCTATGATAGCGGCGCAAATCTTGCTGATATATCACCGAATGAGCCGCCACAAGGTCACGCTCCTCATCCAACACATCAAGTGCATCTTGACGTGCTATCTCATTAGCAGTTTCAACGTAAGCCGCCACACGGGGCGAGTCATGACGGATATCGCTTGGAAGCACCGCCTCTGCCCCGTAGACCATGAAGAAGGGCGTATAGCCTGTTAACCTGTTGGGAGTAGTATTGATGCTCCAAATTACTGAGGGTAACTCCTCAACCCAACAACCCGGCGTTCGCTGCAAAGGAACCCTAAGCCGGGGCTTTATACCTCTCAAGATTTCCTGATTGGCCCTCTTAGCTTGACCGTTAGACTGTGGGTGAGCCACCGATGAGACGTCAAGACGAATATGCTCCCGTTGACAGAACTCTCTCATAGCACACTTAGACAGATTAGTGCCATTATCAGTTATGATACTATGAGGGTAACCAAAATGGAAGATTACTTTCTTTATGAATTGAACCGCCGTTGCCGCATCACACTTACTGACCGGCTCTGCCTCAACCCACTTGGTAAATTTGTCAACCGCCACCAAGAGGTGGGTCTTCTTATCCTTAGACCTCTTGAAAGGTCCAACCATATCAAGCACCCAGACTGCAAACGGCCAAGTAATTGGAATCATTCTCAATTCTTGAGCCGGCACATGAGCCCGTCGAGAGAATTTCTGACAGCCATCACACTTACTGACAAGATCCTCTGCATCAGCATGAGCCGTCAACCAATAAAATCCATGACGGAAAGCTTTAGCCACAAGAGATTTAGAGCCGGCATGATGACCACAATCACCTTCATGGATTTCCCTTAAAATCTCACGACCTTCTTCAGGAGAAACACAACATTGGAACACTCCTGTGACACTGCATCGGTGTAACTCGCCATTGACAATGGTCATAGACTTAGACCATCGGGTTATCTGCCTGGCCAAAGTTTCATCCTCAGGTAACTCGCCCCGGGTCATATAAGCCAAGTAAGGAACTGTCCAGTCAGGAATAGCATGGAGAGCCGCCACCAACTGTGCCTCCGGATCAGGAATAGCAAGATCTTCTTCTGATGGTAACTTGACTGAAGGATTATTCAATATATCAAGAAAGACATTAGGGGGTACCGGCTTACGTTGAGACCCAAGTCGGCTCAAAGCATCAGCCACCTCATTCTTCCTTCGATCAAGATGCTCCACTCGATAACCTTTAAAGTGACCGGCAATATTATCAACCGCCCGGTGATAAGCCGCCACGAGCGGGTCCTTGGAATCCCACGTGCCTGAAACTTGCTGAGCCACCAGGTCTGAGTCACCGAAGCACCTGACCGGGCTTAAATTCATCTCCTTGGCCATACGAAGGCCATGAAGCAAAGCCTCATATTCAGCTGCATTGTTAGTGCAAGGAAACATTAACCTTAAAACATAGCAAAATTTGTCACCTCGTGGGGAAGTCAAAATAACTCCAGCCCCCGAGCCTTCTAACTGCCTAGACCCATCGAAATGAATAGTCCAGTATGTGTTATCAGGCTTCTCCTCAGGCGTCTATAACTCTGTCCAATCATTGATGAAATCCACAAGAGCCTGAGACTTGATCGCTGTTCTTGGCACATATTTCAAACCATGAGGTCCAAGCTCTATTGCCCACTTGGCAACCCGGCCAGTGGCCTCTCTATTTTGAATAATATCTCCTAAGGGAGCAGAACTGACCACAGTAATAGGATGGCCCAGAAAGTAGTACTTTAGCTTACGGCTCGCCATAAACACCCCATAGACCAACTTCTGCCAATGTGGGTATCACTGCTTGGACTCAATTAACACCTCACTGACATAATAAGCCGGCCGCTGGACTGGGTACTCCTTCCTAGCTTCCTTGCGTTCCACAACAATTGCCACGCTAACAGCCTTACTATTAGCCGCCATGTATAAAAGCAAAGGCTCCTTCTCAACAGGAGCTGCAAGGACAGGCAGCTCAGCTAATTGCCTTTTGAGCGCCTCAAAGGCATCATTAGCAGCATCACTCCAGACAAAATGATATGTTTTCTTCATCATCTGGTACAGAGGAATTGCCTTCTCTCCCAGGCGGCTTATGAAATGGCTTAATGCTGCAATACGACCCGCCACGCGCTGGACGTCATTGACACACGCCGCTTAGCCAATGAAGTAAGAGCCTTAATCTTCTCTGGGTTAGCTTCAATACCTCTCTCGGAGACTAGAAAACCCAAGAGCTTGCCTGCACGCACACCAAAAACACATTTGGCCGGGTTAAGCATCATTTTGTAGACCCGGAGATTATCAAAGGTCTCTTTCAAATCATCCAACAGGGTCTCCTTCTTCCTGGACTTCACAACAATATCATCCACATAAGCGTGAACATTGCGTCCAATCTGGTTATGAAAACAATTCTGAACACAACGTTGATAAGTCGCCTGCGCGCTCTTGAGCCCAAAAGGCATAGACACATAGCAAAAAACTCCAAAAGGTGTGATGAAAGCTGTCTTCTCTTGGTCTTTAACTGCCATCTTAATCTGATGATAGCCAGAATAAGCATCCAGGAAACTCAAACGCTCACAACCCGCCGTGGCATCGATGATTTGATTAATGCGGGGAAGAGCAAAAGGATCAGCCGGACATGCTTTATTGAGGTCTGTATAATCCACACACATACGCCAGGTGCCATTTTTCTTAAGGACCAGCACCGGGTTAGCCAACCACTCTGGGTGAAAGACTTCAATGATAAACTCGGCCGCCAAGAGCCGAGCCACCTCTTCCCCAATGGCCTTACGCCGCTCTTCATTAAAATGACGAAGAAACTGTTTCACCGGCTTAAATTTAGGATCAATGTTAAGAGTGTGCTCAGCGAGTTCTCTCGGTACACCAGGCATGTCTGAAGGTTTCCATGCAAAGATGTCCCGATTCTCACGGATGAACTTGATGAGCGCGCCTTCCTATTTCGGATCCATGTTAGCACTGATGGTGAGCTGCTGAGATGAATCGCCAGGAACAAAATTAACTTGCTTAGTGTCATCAGCTGATTTAAATTTCAACAAAGGGTCTTTCTCAGTGGTTGGCTTCTTCAAAGGAGTCATATCAGTCGGGTCAATGTTATCTTTATAGAACTTGAGCTCCTCCGTAGCACAAGCTGACTCAGCATATGCAGCATCTCCTTCCTCGCATTCCAATGCAATTCTCCTATCACCATGGACTGTGATTGTGCCCTTACGCCCTGGCATTTTAAGCTGCAAATAAATGTAACAAGGCCGTGCCATAAACTTGGCGTAAGCCGGCCGTCCAAATAAGGCGTGATAAGGGCTTTTGATTTTAACCACATCAAACCACAATGTCTCTGCTCTGTAATCGTAGTCATCTCCGAAAGCCACTTCCAAGGCAATCTTCCCTACTAGATACGCCGACTTACCAGGGACCACACCATGAAACACTATAGAGGATGGCTTAAGCTCCTTATCTGTTAGGTTCATTCTGTGGAAAGTATCATAATAAAGAATATTGATACTACTCCCGCCGTCCATGAGCACTTTAGTAAACTTGTAGCCCCCAACTTGAGGGGCAACCACCAATGCTAGCTGACTCGGATTGTTAACCCGGGCGGGTGATCCTCTCTGCTCCATGTAATCGGATGCTCTGACCACCACAGATATTGAGGCACTGCCGGCTCAATTGTGCTGACTACATGTTTATGAACTTTCTGATCTCGCTTGAAGAGACTTGTGGTGAAACATGGTACTGGCCACTGTTAAGTTGCTTTGGGTTACTCTGATATCCTGATTGCTGCTGTTGGTTACCCTGACCAGACTGTTTGTTATAACCCCTCGGTTACCTTGCCCTTGATAGCCAGAATTTGAGCCGCCACCACCAAAGCCGGGCCCGTGTGAGCCAGATCCTGACCTGCCGTGCGGGCCATTATTGTTATCATGATTCTGATGAAAGCCGGAATTCTTGTATTCCTTCATTATAAAACAATCATTCCACAAATGACCCGACGGCTTATTCGGACGACTGTGTTTCGGGCAAGGCTCGTTCAACATCGCCTCAAGGTTAAACCTTGGTCCTCCAAACTGCGATTTTCCCTTACGATGATGATTGTTATGTTGTGCATTGGTGTTGGCCACAAAATCCGACCCGCCATCGGCTTGCTTGCGCTTGCCACCATTACCCTGATTATGACCTGTCATATTCTGCTGCTGACCTTTACTATTGCCATTCTTCTTCCCTTTGTTGGATTTCTCCTCATCAGACCCAGGGTCCTTAGTGTTGTCTGAGTCGGCATACTTGATGAGAGCCGTCATGAGCTCTCCCATGTCACTGCAGTGACGTTTAAGCCGTCCCAACTTTTATTTGAGGGGTGTAAAGTGGCAATTCTTCTCTAAAATCAGAACAGCAGAGCCGGCTGTAATACTATTCGACGAATGGATAATAGCTGAAACCCGGCGAACCCAGTGGTGGGCCGACTCATCCTCATGCTGTACGCAAGCATCCAGATCAATGATTGACAGAGGCTGCTTACACGTGTCTTTAAAATTCTGAATAAAGCGCGCCTTCAACTCAGCCCATGAATTGATGGAGTTGGCGGGTAGCCCTTTCAACCAGGTTTGAGCCGGCCCATCCAACATCATGGTGAAATACTTGGCGCATACAGCATCGTTGACATCTAACATCTCCATAGCCAGCTCATAGCTCTCGATCCACACCTCGGGCGGAAGATCAGTTGTATAATTAGGTACTTTACGGGGGCCTTTAAAATCCTTCGGTAGACGCTCGTTGCGCAGAGCCAGCACTAGACACGGTACCCCAACTAACCTGGAGGTCATCCCAGCCTCCATAGACATAGAAGGATTCAACTGCAACTGCTGGTGAGCCCCCAATTGAGCCACCAATTCTGACTCGCGACGCGTTCTAGCTTGATCCGCAAGGGCCTGAGCAGCATTATGATCACGGGGCGGGTTATGTCCATGTGGCGGGTCATCAGTTCGAGGCGGGTTACGATGCCGCTCACTGCTGGAAACCGCCGGCGATTCTATACGTCGGCTATAGTTGCGACTCTGACGGGGAGTTGAGTGAATACGAACGCGACTGTACGAATAAGCCGCCTGCTGTCTCACCGCTGTTTGAAGGAGCTCAACTGCATTACGGGTCTCCACAGCCGTCGGCGATTCTTCTTCAATAGGAATCACTGCCAATCGACTGGCTACCGCTAGCATGTTTTCTACTGGATTCGAGTAATGACCAGAAGGTGTTGGTACTCGTTGAGGTGGGGTCAGGTTCTAACGGGGCGGGTCTGGCATACGAGGCTGAACCGAAGCCCCGGTCACAGGCGCCTCAGCAGCCCGGGTTACCTCAGGTGGGTTACTTGTTCCTACCCCGGGCGTGTTGAAGAGATTCCGTCCCTCAAACTGCGGAGGCAGGCGGCTCTGATGCCTCCTTCGAAGAACAGCGTTTGATGCATTCTGATCCAAGTTTAAACGGAAAGCTTCTGCCTGTATCCACTGTGATTCGGCTTCCAACGCGGCTCGCTCCATTGCCATCCTGACATTCTCTGCATTAAGCTCCTCTCGGGCCTTGGCCACTTCATCCCGCAGCTTTGCAACCTCCACGTTATGTTGTGCCTGAGTCACCGGAGTCACCTCTGCAGCTAACAGAGTCGCCAAAGCATCCAGGAGTTCAGATAAGACCTGAGCCGGCGGACGCGTAGAGCCCCTCCCCCTAGCCATCGCGGCAGCAGTTGAGCCGGACATCATGGCTACGGCAGTTGAAGAGTTTACCGCTGGCTGCGTGCCAGCCATGAAAATAGCAGCCCTGGTCGGTGGCTCATAGGGTTCCGGAATACTATCACCATCGGAATAGCCCCCAAGCCCGCCGTCTTGCAATTGATAGATTGACTCAGTTTCGCCGGTTGAGGACTCATCACCTGAATAGATGGCCGTCTCTCCACCAGACATGGACCCTTCCTCAAGATCTGCCCCATGAACAAAGCCAACGAAGGCGCGCTTCCGACCGGGTTGAACCCTGGCGGGTCGCGCGCGCTGAGCTGTCTCGATGATGTCGACGCAGGCATCCGGCTCTGGTTCTGACTCGCCGATCTTGCCGATGAAAATGTGAATTCCGCCGAAGGGGATCCGGTACCTGTACTCGATTGAGTCGGCCTCGAGACCCCAGCCTGCATCGTCGATGTAGATCTTGCCGCGGCGGCTCTTAGTCATTCGGCCCACGGTGTACCCTTCGATCCCTGAGAAGTTGCCCTTCAAAAACTCAAAACCACCGTGCGCTGGCCCCACGGTGGGCGCCAATTGTCGTGGTTTTGTCACGGCAGATGCCCTAATGAAAGGACTTAGGTGTGGAGCCATCGCAACATAGGTTAGCTCGAAGGGGTTGAACGGGACAAACGACACAAAGGATTTACCCAGGTTTGGCCCCTCTCAACGAGGTAAAAGCCTACGTCCTGCTTCTAGTTGTATTACTTGAGTTTCGATTACAAGGGAGCGAATACGCTTGACCTAGTTCTCGATTGATTGTTTCTTGAGTTGACCCACCGCCGGGTCTCGCCTTTATATACTCAGGTCGAGGCCCGGAGGCTTACAGAGTCCGGCCGGCTCACACAATGTGACCGGCTCGGTTTCTAACTAATCATGCCTTACAAGGCAAGTCATCATCTACCGGTTCAATACTACCGGGTCTCGGGCCATCATTAGGTCCATGTGTTGAATTGCCATCTTCTTGGGCCTCCTTGAATCCTCTTCATGTTGAACCCCCAACGGTGTAACCCAGGCCTGAGCATGACGGGTCACACCTCGGGCATACATCCCCAGCAGGAACAGAAGGTTGCGGCGGTGGAAAAGTGTTTTCGTGGATGCTTCTGAAGGTTTTGGGGTATACGAGAATATATAGGAGGAAGATCTAGGTCAGGGGAGTCATGAGGGGCCCACAAGGCAGGGGGCGCCCCCTCCCCCCCAGGGCGCGCCCTCCACCCTTGTCGCCGCCTCGTGGCTCTTATGACTTGTACTCCAAGTCCCCTGGGTGTCTTCTGGTCCAAGAAAAATCATTGTGAAGTTTTATTCCGTTTGGACTCCGTTTAGTATTCCTTTTCTGCGAAGCTCAAAAACAAGGAAAAAACGGAAACTGGCACTGGGCTCTAGGTTAATAAGTTAGTCCCAAAAATAATATAAAATAGCATATTAATGCATCTAAAACATCCAAAAACAGGTAATATAATAGCATGGAACAATAAAAAATTATAGATACGTTGGAGACGTATCAACGTCCATTTTGCATCATGCTTTTATATTGATATTTATTGCATTATGGGCTGTTATTACACATTATAGTACAATACTTATGCCTTTTCTCTCTTATTTTACAAGGTTTACATGAAGAGGGAGAATGCCGGCAGCTAGAATTCTGGGCTGGAAAAGGAGCAAATATTAGAGACCTATTCTGCACAACTCCAAAAGTCCTGAAACTTTACGAAGAGTCATTTTGGAATTAATAAAAAATACTGGGCGAAGAAAATACCAGAGGGGACCCACCAGGCAACCACAAGGGCGGGGGGCGCGCCCTACCCCTGGGTGCGCCCCCTGGCTTGTGGCCCACCTGGAAGGCCCCCGGTGCCCATCTTCTGCTATATGGTGTCTTTTGACCTGGAAAAATAAGGAGGAAGCTTTCGGGACGAAGCACCGCTGTCTCGAGGTGAAAACTGGGCAGAAGCAATCTAGGGCTCCAGCGGAGCTGTTCTGCCGGGGAAACTTCCCTCCCGGAGGGGGAAATCGAAGCCATCGTCATCACCATCAATCCTCTCAACGAGAGGGAATCAATCTCCATCAACATCTTCACCAGCACCATCTCCTCTCAAACCCTAGTTCATCTCTTGTATCCGATCTTTGTCTCAAAACCTCAGATTGGTACCTGTGGGTTGCTAGTAGTGTTGATTACTCCTTGTAGTTGATGCTAGTTGGTTTATCCGGTGGAAGATTATATTTTCAGATCCTTAATGATAATTATTACTCCTCCTACTATGAACATGAATATGCTTTGTGAGTAGTTACATTTGTTCCTGAGGACATGGGAGAAGTCTTGTTATAAGTAATCATGTGAATTTGGTATTCGTTCGATATTTTGATGAGATGTATGTTATCTTTCCTCTAGTGGTGTTATGTGAACGTCGACTACATGACACTTCACCATGATTTGGGCCTAGGGGAAGGCATTGGGAAGTAATAAGTAGATGATGGGTTGCTAGAGTGACAGAAGCTTAAATCCTAGTTTATGTGTTGCTACATAAGGGGCTGATTTGGATCCATATGTTTCATGCTATGGTTAGATTTATCTTAATTCTTCTTTCATAGTTGCGGATGCTTGCGAGAGGGCTTAATCATAAGTGGGAAGCTTGTCCAAGGAAGGACAGCACCCAAGCACCGATCCACCCACATATCAAATTATCAAAGTAACGAACGTGAATCATATGAGCATGATGAAAACTAGCTTGACAGTAATTCCCATGTGTCCTCAGGAGCGCTTTGCTTTATATAAGAGTTTGTACAGGTTTGTCCTTTGCTACAAAAAGGATTGGGCCACCTTGCTGCACCCTAGTTACTTTAGTTACTTGTTGCCTGTTACGAATTATCCTATCACACAACTATCTGTTACCGATAATTTCAGTGCTTGCGGAGAATACCTTGCTGAAAACCGCTTGTCATTTCCTTCTGCTCCACGTTGGGTTTGACACTCTTACTTATCGAAAGGACTACGATAGATCCCCTATACTTGTGGGTCATCAAGACTCTTTTCTGGTGCCGTTGTCGGGGAGTGAAGCGCCTTTGGTGAGTGGAATTTGGTAAGGAAAAATTTATATAGTGTGCTGAAATTTACTGTCATTTGTTACGATGGAAAATCATCCTTTGAGGGGTCTGTTCGGGGTATCTTCACCCCGACCGGAAGAGCAAAGAGTTGCCCCTCAACCTACTGAACCTACTGAAAATATTTATTATGAAATTCCTTCGGGTATGATAGAGAAACTGCTAGCTAATCCTTATGCAGGAGATGGAACGTTACATCCTGATATGCACCTAATCTATGTGGATGAAGTTTGTGGATTATTTAAGCTTGCAAGTTTGCCCGAGGATGAAGTCAAGAAGAAGGTCTTCACTTTATCTTTGAAGGAGAAGGCATTGACATGGTATAGGCTATGTGATGATATTGGATCATGGAACTACAACCGATTGAAATTGGAATTTCATGAGAAGTTTTATCCTATGCATCTAGTTCATCGTGATCGGAATTATATTTATAATTTTTGGCCTCGTGAAGGAGAAAATATCGCTCAAGCTTGGGGGAGGCTTCAGTCAATGTTATATTCATGCCCCAATCATGAGCTCTCAAGAGAAATTATTATTCAGAATTTTTATGCTCGGCTTTCTCGTAATGATCAATCCATGCTCGATACTTCTTGTACTGGGTCTTTTATGAAGAAGACTATTGAATTCAAATGGGATTTATTGGAAAGAATTAAACGCAACTCTGAAGATTGGGAACTCGATGAGGGTAAGGAGTCAGGTATAAACCTTAAGTTTGATTGTGTTAAATCTTTTATGGATACCGATGCTTTTCATGAATTTAGCACTAAATATGGACTTGACTCTAAGATAGTAGCTTCTTTCTGTGAATCTTTTGCTACTCATGTTGATCTCCCTAAAGAGAAGTGGTTTAAATATCATCCTCCCATTGAAGTAAAAGTAGTAGAACCTATTAAAGTTGAAGAAGAAACTATTACTTATAATGTTGATCCCGTTGTTCCTACTGCTTATATTGAGAAACCACCTTTCCCTGTTAGAATAAAGGAACATGCTAAAGCTTCAATTGTGGTTCGTAAGAGTTATGCTAGAATACCTACACCCCCTGAACAAATTAAAGTTGAATCTAGTATTGCTATGGTTAAAGATTTTTTGGCTGATAATATTGATGGGCATGTTATTTATTTCTGTGATGAAGCTGCTAGAATTGCTAAACCCGATATTAAAGATAAACATAGACCTGTTGTTGGCATGCCTGTTGTTTCTGTTAAAATAGGAGATCGTTGTTATCATGGATTATGTGATGTGGGTGCTAGTGTGAGTGCAATTCCTTTTACCTTATATCAAGAAATTATGAATGATATTGCACCTGTTGAGATAGAAGATATTGATGTTACCATTAAGCTTGCCAATAGAGATACTATTTCACCAATCATGATTGTTAGAGATGTTGAAGTCTTGTGTGGGAAAATAAAATACCCTACTGATTTTCTTGTTCTTGGTTCCCCACAAGA